>BMAU01003939.1:0-665926 GCA_019973935.1 Trichonephila clavipes | reverse complement strand
CAAACTATTTTGTAGTTTATCTCTACACCATGAAAGGAAATCGCTTACCAAATTTTAAGACTGTACGTCTAATAGTTTAAGAATGGAAATATTTATCTCTAACGCCCCTTAAGCCCCGCAACGCCACTTAGAAAACTATATTCACAAAACCCATCTAACGGCATATCTCTACTCAGTGAATGGAATCTGCTTACTCAATTTGAAGATTTTACGTCTAATAGTTTAAAAAAGATGTTAATTGTCTATAACGCCACTTAATTCTCCACAACGCCACTTGGGAGTAGATTTTGAAAAACCCCATTTTGCAGCAGATCTGTACTCTATGAAAGGAATCCGCTTGCAAAATTTCAAAACTGTACGTCTAATAGTATAAAAATGGAAATAATTATGTATAACGCCCCTTAGGAAACGATTTTCACAAATCCCGTCTTATAGCGAATCTCTACTTAATGAATGGAATCAGCTTACTAAATTTCGAGATTTTACGTCTAATAGTTTAAAAAAGGAGTTAATTGCCTAAAACGCCACTTAATGCTCTACAACGCCACTTGGGAGTCGATTTTGACAAAAACCTTTTTTAGCGGATCTGTACTCTACGAAAGGAATCCGCGTAACATATTTCAAGACTGTACATCTAATAGTTTAAAAATGGAAATACTTATGTATAACGCCCCTTAAGCCCCCGCCACACCACTTAGGAAACGTTTTTCACAAAAACCATCTTATAGCGGATCTGTACTCAATGAATGGAATCAGCTTACTAAATTTCGAGATTTTACGTCTAATAGTTTAAAAAAGGTGTTAATTGCCTATAACGCCACTTAATTCTCTACAACGCCACTTGGGAGTCGATTTTCACAAAACCCATTCTGTAGGGGATCTGTACTCTATGAACGGAATCCGCTTACCAAATTTCAAGACTGTACGTCTAATAGGTTACAAATGGTAATAATTATGTTTAGCGCCCCTTAAGCGCCTTCAACGCCCCTTGGAGGTCGATTTTCGTAAAAATATTTATGAAGGGAATCTCTACTTTATGAAAGAAATCTGTGTACCAAGTTTTTCACGACTGTACATCTAATAGTTTAGTAATGAAAATAATTATCTATAACGCCCCTTAAACCCCCGTAACGCCCCTTGGGATTCGAATTTTGCAAAATTCGTTCTTAGCTAACGTCTATTCCATGAAGGGAACCTACCTACCAAATTTCAAGTCTGTAGGTTTAATAGTTCCGGAGATATCGTGATTAGTCAGTCAGTGAGTGAGTCGCTTTTCTTCTTTATATATATAGATTATCCATTGAACCATGTTTTTTATACATTAAAAAATTAAATTTAGTCAGTATAATTCGCCTTATGAAATGATATGAAATTTGTTAAAATGCAGCTTTAGTTTTATTTTTTAAATTTAAATTTTATCTTATATATATATATATATATATATATATATATATATATATATATATATATATATATATACATGTAACTAATATTATTCTAAATATTACAGCGATTTTAGGTTTAAATTATAATAATCATTTAATTCAAAGGGTTACATTAAACGAGCTGCCAAAAATATTTTTATTAATTGAAAAATATTTTAATATATTTCCTCTCACAGATAAAATTGGAAACTATTACGTAAAATTTTTCTTGAGATTAATTTTGTATTTATACAGAAGGAATAAAGAAATGCTGCATTGCAAAGTTCACATCCTTTAAGATATTTATATAGTTTCAAAATCATATTAAAAAAAGGTTGAATAATATTTTAATTATAAAATTAAATAATCTAAATAAACATCTAACACGCGACAATCAATATATTGTAGAACAATATACGATTATTATTCAAATGCAGCATTTTTTAATTAGCTTGCATTTATACATGAGAAAAAATGAAGCTGAAATATATGTATACAAACATCCATCTAAATGTATATATATATATATATATATATATATATATATATATATATTCTCAGTCGCAGTATATATATATTCTGATATTCGCAGTCGGTATATATACATATAAAAGTAAGAAATATTTATTTTTTTTTGAAAAAAAAAGTCTAATTATTTATCAAAATTCTTAAATAACTTGACATTATTTAGCAACTGATTTTTTAAATCAGTTAATAAGATCATATCCAAATGTTGCTCATAGAGTAATATAAGATATGTATATCTCCACATAAACACATTTATTTAAAATGTTCTGAATATTTACGCAAGCAGAAATATAGTTTCGAGGAGAGTCACTAGATGGCGACACTACAGGAGGTAGTCTCAAGTTTATTTTAAAACAGAGGTTGTCAAAGCGGTTCGCGAGAAAATTTCGCTGGTCCCCCAAAAAACGTAGAATATACTTACTCACGTTAAGTTATAAGATACATTGAAACATAATTCAATTCATAACAATACGTGAAGATTATAAAAATTCTACTTCATAGAATAACGCCACGGTAACTAAGTCGCACTGCTGTAGCTGTATGTAGCTTTAGCTACATACATGTTTTGTCTCGTCTCGTTTCGCACTATTTTAATGTTTCACTCTTCCGTATGTCGGACATGTATATCAGTTGAAGCATTTAAAGGTGGGCTTACGGGCAATTCTCCACAACTTATGTATGTGAAAAAGCTTTTTCATCTGTCACAGCCATCAATACATGGTACCGATCTCAGCTTGAAATAAATGCAGTTCTCCGCCTTGCATTAACAACATTGGATCCAAATATTTATTTTCTTATTTCAAATAAGCAAAAACATCCATCCCACTAGGAATGTATAATGGTAAAAGTTTGATATACTTAAAACATTCTTTAATTGTTTTGTTTTTACAGTTTTTGTTTATTTTATTACGGTTTATTAATAAAGCTTTCATAATTTGGTTACAATTAAACGTTTCATTTTATTAACTAGGTACATTTTATGTGTTCTTAGACCACAATTTTTTCATAAATATATTTAACACTTAAAAAATCCTATTAGTGCTCCGTGGGATTTAAATTATGTTTTTACTGGTCTGTGAGGTCAAAAAGTTTGGCGACCGCTGTTTTAAAAGACAATTAAACGCATCTCCTTCCACCCACTACAAACCCATGATTTTTTTCTACAATTCAAATATTTTCAGCTATATTGGTTTTTCTTTCTATTAAATGTATTGTAATCATTGCATACGTCACACATTCTGTAACAATTAAAAGACAACAAAAATTAGCTAAAAATCGCTTAACTATAATTCCAATGATTTTACTCTACAATTGCTGTAAAAATTCTGAAATAAAGCGATTGATTTTAACTGGTCTAATAATATTTACTTAAAAAAACATACTTTTTTATTTTAATATCACTTAGACCAGGGGTACTCAACCTTTTTTTCTTCTGGGCCGCTTACATGACAGCTATGTCACGCGGGCCGCAACATGAGGATGAACGGGGGAAGGGAGGGGGAATGTTTTAAGACCAAGATAACATTGGAAATTTAAAATGTGGAAAATTTATCAAAATATCATATAAATCCTGTTTTGCTTTTTTTTAATTATTATTATTTTTATTTTTGTCACTAATACTAAATTAAAAGTATTTAAGAAACACGCCTTCACAATTTCTGCATCAGTAAACGGTTCCATATGATTACCAATAGTATAACACATTTCATAGGATGTCTTTGTTACCGCTGTGATATTACCACTGACAAAACATTTTATTGCTGTTGCAAAGATTATTCAAGATAGCCTGTTTATCACCTCTTGAAGGAGATCTTCGAGGAAAAGTGTCATTGAATGATTCCTGTTTATTGCTATTTTTTAAATACAGCACTTTCGTGATAAATCAAACAATTACTGATCCATGCTTTTTTTTCACTATAAAATAGTCTTAACTCCCAATTGTATTTAAAAACGATTTATTTTTTTCGAATATTTCTCGATTGCAAGATATGAGAGACAGTTATAAATTAGTTCCACCCACACATAAAATGGTCGCTGCTCTACTGTTGTCGGTTATCACTAACCGTAACCGTTCCAAATTGAAAAAGAATGTCAATTCGTACCCATATACCACACCGACAGCAAAAAGCAAAATTGATATATTTGATTTCTTAATAAAGGATTTTCCGATCAAATTTTTATAGTATAGGGTTCTTAAATAAATTTCTCAGTTGATTGATTGATTGAATATTAACGTCGCACTGTTCAGCTACACGAGGGCTTTTGGCGACGGACCACGTAATTTTGAACCATGGTCAAGTGACGTGGACGACACCGTAAATTTCTCAGAGCGATGGGCCATGAACGGGTCACTTAAAAAGTCTCGGTGGGCCGCATGCGGCCCGCAGGTTGAGTATCGCTGACTAAGACGAATACAATTATATTTATAAAGTAAAATATTTTAAAACGTTTAACACACACACGCACACACACACACGCACGCACACACACACACACACACACACACGCACGCACGCACGCGCGCACACACGCGCGCACACACACACACACGCACGCACGCACTTCACAATATTCTACTGATTTCTCTTGTTTTATAGCTGTTTACAGATCTTACACTTAATGATCTACATCAATTTGTAATGAATTAGATGGACATCATGTTCAGAGGTACTAGGACTCGGCAACGTCGGTCACGAGTTCACAACCCGGTTAACACGGGCAGGAGTCTAAATAAGAGAAAAATTCCTAGGGCATCTAGGGTATTGTCATCCATTTTTGGCAATAAGAATCACCGACGTGGAAAGAAGAAAAATCTTTTGGAAAACTCAGAGTAATAAATAAAATTTTTTCTTAAAGAATATCAGTACTCAAGGAATAAATTTAATAAATAAGCTTATTCTATTCGTGTCTTCTACTAATCCTATTGGAGAAAACATATTCTTTAACTTTATTTATTTTTTATTATTGATTATTCTTTTATTTATTTATAATTTTCGTGATTTTAGTTTAAAACCCGCTTTCCGTAAAGATGACGTGATTTATAACCACTATTTAAGTGCTAGGGGTTGAGTCGTTGACATAATGTTAATGCGCTAATCGTTTAGAAGAATTCTGAGAGTTAGTAGACAGCAAAAAGAAAAAAAAACTGCTGGTTGCGCATTTTAAAATTAATATTTGACAGACAGTGATTAAGCAACCAAACTAGGAGCTGACCCTACTATCAGGCTTCAAGAAGGGACATTGAAGGAGATTTAATCAAGATAAGTAATTTCGATAATTTAGTTATCTGATTTTGGGTTAAGATTTCTTATTGCTTCCAAAGTTTAGTTCTAAAAGTGCATTTCGTTAAGTGTTAAAAGGTCAAATAATATTAGTTATTCTAATACCATGTCTGTTTTTCCCTCGAAATCTCCCACGCCCGCGACCGCCTGGTCGCGATCAGCTGTTCTGAATACTTATAAAATTTAGAGAACTTTGGTTATTGGAATAGAATAATGGATTCGGACTAATGGTGTTAGGGTTTTATACTTCCGGAGATCTTGTAGTGGGTGGGTCAGGGGATGCAAGCTAACTCTGTAGCCAGATTCAAAACTCTTACTATGACATAGCGTAGAGGAAGATAGTGAGACGTTGTGCTCTAGTCACTTGACCATGACTCAAAATCTGTCTTTAATAAACGCCATGTTGTTTCTAAAGCGATGATCATTATGGAATTGATTTATTGATTATTTTTTTTCTCAAAAATGCATAATTTTGAGTCACAATGAAGTGACGGGGATAATAGTTGAACTTGTACCCATATCCCCAAATTCCTCCCCCCCACGCCAACGCAAGGGCTTTGAACCTCGACAAACAGGGACGTCTTAAGACTTCTTGAGCCCCTGGGCCCCTACACAAATGTAGGCTTCACATATCACCCTTAAAAGTACATAGCATACGTTGTCAAATAATCATACAAATAAAAACCCGAAACAAATAAATGTGCATCACTTAAAATCGTACAAATCAGCTCGACCAATTGCCGCCTGTTGACTGAATGAGTGATGATGATGTATGGTCTACGCCTATATATGGAAGATGGTATTCACATGCAGCCAGTTGACATATCGTCCGAAATTCCCAGTTTATCGGAGAATAGAACCGGAAAAAGAGCATTTGACCGTTGGAATTATTCAAATCATTATCTTATTAAAGCTGAGTCGAGAACGAGATGAGGCCTCCATTGTGGCCGAGGCCCTGCCTTAAGATGTGTCTGCCAACAAATTTAACGTGCGTTAGCAACTCTACACAGCATGTCTTAAGTGGAATCAGGACTCCAACCAGAGGCTGGACAAAGCAAGTCATGAGTTCGTGACCGTGACTACTTGACTACAGGGACCTTTTCTACGAGGAAAATTAAAGCACTGTCATAGCATTTCTTTTTGTGCAACTCGTTAGTAATTTTGAAATTTGTCTAGAGTAGGGGTGGTCAGATTCTGTTCCAGGGTACGGGCTACTTCAAATTTTTTCAAGGTGTTGCCGTCCACTCAGTGGCGTAGGTGTAGGGAGCTAAAAGAAAGTATACAATACAGACCTCCATTTTACGAATTATTCTATTAAGCGAACTTTTTCCTGGAACCAGGAACATTTCATGATTTTCTTCGTAAAATAACCTCCGGACAACGAAGTGCATTTTCTATTTAACGAAATTTCCACTCCTTATTCGATCTTTTTTCATCCGTATTTTTTAAGATACCGTATTTATTCGAATCCAAGCCGCACGTTTTCCCCAATGTTAATGCTACTGAAAATCAGGCGCGGTTTAGAATCGAAGGAAAAAAAATGTTGGAAAGGGTATTTAGAGCAATTACGACTTCATGCACGTATTTAAAAGTTTATAATACTGATGAAATAACTAATTATTCACTTCTTATTAGTTTTCCTTTTAAATCCATTTTTATTTCGTAAAATTGGATATCGATAAACCATTTTAAACTATTTTTCAATTTTCACAAAATTTTGTTAGGAATTTGGGGCGCAGCTTAGAATCAATGGTGGCTTAGATTCGAATAAATACGGTATTTCTAGATATACATACGATGGAATGATTATCAGGTCTTAGTGAAGGTGGTCAAGTCGGTCAACACAAAAAGCCTTGGCGGTCCATCGGTCGACTTAATGCTCACCCCGGGTTTCGAGGAATTTGTTTCCAATAATGTGAATATCCCATCACAATTTCATAGTGAACACTTCTTGGAACGTATCTTCTATTTAATGAATGACCTTCACTATCGGTGGGGATTTCAATTGTACGAAGCTATTTGAACAGCAATAAACAAATGTCAATGTAAACCAATAGTCATTTGTCTCACCTTTTATCTAGTATGGGCATTTTTTTCCCCACGTGTCTCATTGCGCATGTTAAATTACTAATTCAATTTATTGCGCATGTTTAAATAAAAATTTTAATTTTTGTGAAATATTTCTAGAATTTTTTTGAGTAAAAGAAATTTTTAAGAAAAAATGAACCCACTATATAATGTCAAATGAGTGTTTGAAAACATTTAACTATGAAGGTTTTTAACTCAAAACTTTTTAAAGGCTTTTGCACTAAACAAATGTGTAATTTTTTTTTCTATAATGTTGAAAATAGAAAGTTAATTTTGGTTTCACACGTAATCATATTATTCTTTATAGGTTGTTTTTGCTTCATAATATTTTAATCTCCGAAGAAAGTTTCTGTTTAGATTTCTCTTTGGTATTTTGATTATTCCAGAAAGGTCTTTACACCTTCTACACAGCTCAGACACAACTATTTGTGTCTAAAAATACAACTACGTAATGATTACGATTATTCGCTAGCTCTCGCTCGATATTAGAAACTAATCGCTAGTCGACTCTTCAATGGTCAAAACAATACTAATACAGTTTTAGCGAGGAACTAACTCCTTTTGTTATGCTGCACGGATCTTTCTAGAAAGATCCGCTTAAGTCATAGATTATGATATTAATAAATTTCTCCAGTAATTTCCAGAAATATCCATTTGATCACCAACATTTTGCAAGTTTCCATTAAATTGCCATTATAATGTAAGGAATGGCGTCGCTTGCGAATATCACAATTTTAACATAAAATAAATACACATAAAGTAATATTAACGTATCACACATCCAGTTATAAATTATTTACACTACTTTAGGCATTAATTACAAAAAAATTCGTAACACTACTATAATAGAGAAATATTTTAGGTAAAAAAGTTTTGCAACGTCATTGTTATGTATAATTGTTTATTATCGAAGTAGTCATCTTAAGCAGAGTTTTTCGGTAGACTCGATCGATAGTTGAATCTTGCTGCAAAAAATAACCTGAACATTCCAGATTCGGATTTTGGAATTAAATATTGATCTTAAAAATCAATAGGATTTGTTCTTTTCCTTCCTTTCTATATAACTCAGTGGCGCAACAGCCCATGAAGGCCAAGGCCTACTGTGCCCCTCTCAGTAGACTTTCTTTCTATATATTATCTATAGATTCGACAGATTGTTTCATTTTAAATTTTCCTTAAGAGGGGTTCACCCATGCGATGGGTTCAAAAACTCAAAAATTTTTCCCCATCAATTGCTTCTTTAACATGTCTAGAATACGGTAGTAAAGGGATTTTTTAAAATTCGAAGTCGTTATAAGGAAGCAGGTGTTAGAAGAGCAGCTGTTCGTGGCTCTAAATTAAGATTTTCATTGTTTTAATCGGATTTAAAACTTATATATATATATATAAAACTCGTTTTTCTCAAAACTGTGTTTTTCAATCTTTCCTCCATCCTATCTCAAGAATGGTTTGATCGAATGACTTCGAATTTATAGGGTAGACTCTCTCTCTCTCTCAGCACAAATATACGCACCAAATGAACTACGATCATTCCAAAATTCAAAATATTTCAATTTTTTATAGCAAAAAACCCCCATGAAATTCGAAAATTTTCTTCAGAGGTCTACCAAAAATTTAATTTTTGATATTATTCATTCATTCGGTGCATTTAAGCTCATAGATTAAAACGCCGTTAATTTGTGTTTCATTTCAGATAAGCCAATCAACCGGTATCGTCGGGGAAGAGAGCCTCCATTTTTTCGAAGCTGGTGTGTTCAGAATGCTATAATTCACGTTCTATTGGATATTTTTGGATAAACATTTACATACTCTTAAGATACATATAAATAAACGATAAAAAACGTAAAATTCTATCATTTTACTGGTCATCAAAAAACTTTCCTAAAAATGTTTAAGGAACAGGCCGTCACAGGAGTGAGCCCCTTTAACATTTTTTAGTGCAGTAATTTTTTTGTATTTGATTTTATCATGCACGATTAGCAATTTGTGTGTGTGTGACTTCATGGATTTTTTAACTAATTATTTTATTTTATATCGTTTTGTAATTTTTTTGCTGTTTATATATACCTCAATAAATGAACTTACAAAAGCTTTGTTGTTTTCAAAAAATAAATTCTTTTCTTTCGGAGTTTGAATTTGAGGTTCTCTTGTGCAAGGCATTTCTTTCTAAAGATTTCATTCGGTGGGGTACACAAACATCTCTTTTGGGGAGAGTGGTTTGCATTCTAAAATGTTCGTTGATGAAAACGTCGAGGGGTAGTCTCTAATTAAAAACCTTTTGGTTAATGGGGCAGGGTTAAACTACCCCCCAATTGTGTAAGCTACAGTTTTCATTAAGGGATATTTATCCCAGTTCTTTGATAGGTTCCATACTCATTCATAAAAGAGGTTTTTGTTGTACACGTACATTTGTTTTGTTCTATATCTAAACAATCTAATATATCAGTGCTTTTTAAAAGTTTATTCGATTTTCCCAAACAATTAATTGAAATAATATACGATTCTTGAAGGATGACAATGCCCTAAAATGTGCTACGATATCTTTATAATAGTTTTTATTTACAAACAAAAAGCACTATTACGGATCACGAGTACATTTTTTATCCCAACTTTTTAAAAATAAACTTTCTTTATACTTATTCAGGTAGAAAACGCAGTAAATTCAATGTACAGGGTGATTATAATTAAAGTCCCACTTTCAAAACGCTGCAAAAAAAGAACCACCACTCAGAATGACTTTCAGTTTGAACTGAATATACTCGAAGAAGGGGAAATATGGCATAAGAAATAAAATTTTAATGTGTATTAATAGATGCGCTGTAAGTGGCATAACAAAAGATCAAGAAACATTTTGGATCGAATTACGATGACTTTGGCATGAGTTGCACATAAAACCAACTGTACTGTTCAATGAGCGTTATTGTTTCAATTTTTTGAGTTCCAAGTCATACAAGAGTTATGGCACTGTTTGTAAAAAGCCTGTTCACCATGGCAATGTCGGATCACATTGGATGGAAAAACTCAGTCCATTGTTTAATCTTCCTTGGGACAAAAACCACATAAAAAGCAACAATTATAGTCTATTAATTAAAGCTAGACTTGCACGAGACATGTTCAATGTGCTTTCCACCATTTTTCGTCACAAGTTGAAATCAATAAAGAGTATATTCAACAACAGAGCGGAGTGTTTCACAGTCTTTTTTCCATACCCTTTAATAACCGGCATTTCTTCCATACTCACCATTCTTATAAAACAGCTTCATAAGCAGAATGCGATGCTACTCAGATATAATATGAGGAGAACGCCGCATACCCAGCGTTTTTATAATAAATACAATGTGTTTTACGCATGAGTGCTTACTAGTTTGCATGATGGGCTACTTTCGGCGCCATCTATCGATACATTTTCGAAGTTTTTTTTTCTCATACCATACCGTTTTCCCCTTCTTCAAGTATATTCATTTCAAATTTGAAGTTAATCTGATCAGTGGGTCTTCTTTTACAGCATTTTGAAAGAACTTTAATTATAATCATCCTGTAAATACTGCATACACTTATTTACAATACTGCGTATTAAAAATTTTAAAGTGTCAATAAATATACAGTTTTGAATCTTTTTTTTTTAAATTAAAAATCATTTTAAAATTGAAAAGTGAAGGGTAAAATGTAGATAAAAGGGGGAAAAAAGATAAAATATAATTTTTGATTGGAATGGTATAATATGGTGAAATATATTGCTTTCTATGTGAGTTAAAATAAGTTGGAACATTTTTTTGAAAGAAAATATAGGGTTACTCAGTAGCTTAGTTCGCGAAGTAAATGGTGTATGGCGATACTCGAATAGAGATGTAGGATATGGACCAATAGAATAATGGGGCTGATTTAGGTTAAACTGAACTGTGCAGCTAAATCTCCACGTGATGTAGTAGGTAATTTGGGAGAGAAAGAACATCCATTTGGGGGTTGTCTTCATTTTACCTCGACCAAGAGCGTACCTACCGCCGTATCAGCCGTATTAATGATACGGGGCCTCCAAGCTTCAGGGGCCCCAACCTGTGTAAGGAAATAATCGTAAAATGTCAAAGAACCCCAAACATTTTGATACAGGGCCCACTCAGGACTAGCTACGCCACTGACCACGACTAAAAATTTATTTTTAAGAACCTTACTGATGACCGTGAGTAGTTTCATTTGATACGCTAATTTAAAAACTACACTCAACTAAAAAAATTGCTTTAAGAACTCACGTAACTCAATTACTTAGCTCCGAATAATTCTCTAAAATAAGCAATTTTGAAACAAATGTACCACTAAGTAACTTTTTCTTTCTCTTTTAGATTCTAAATTGACAAGAATGAAACTCAGGAGCCCCAGGCCAAGCTTTTCCATGGATTACACACCAAAACAATGGATAGGTCTATACAACATACTCATCTTGCTTCTAGTCGCTGCTATGTGCGGAATGGTGATTTACGAAGTATATGATTTGAATCGGAAGTTTGTCACTATTATAGATTCATCTGTAGTTGCCATAGATCTTCTTGCTACGAATCTCATCAATTCCAAAATGGCACCTTATTGGCGTATAGTCAATGAAGATGTTTCGGTTTATTCAGCTTTCTTTAAAAGAAGAACTGTTGATGATAGTATTATTTTGATCATTGGTACCAGCTCCAAGAAAGAAATGTACGTTGAAGATCTTCGATGTATTGTTAAATATGACGACGTGGAAGATATAAATATTGTAGAAGCCACTTACGAAAAGTTATCTAATTGCAGTACATTTTTAGTATCTTGCCCGGCGAAAGACAACAGCAGTACTCCTAAGAAAGTAATTCTTCTTTCGCATGGGGATACATTTTCCAAAAAATGGATTGAAATCGAAACGATTCCATCAGACGACAATCAGACCGGAATTGCAGCTTGCGTTCGACCTTTTGATGGGAACGTTTCTGCGAAGCAAATAGAAGAGTTCGTGATATTTTACGAAATGATAGGCTTAAAAAACTTTTTCTTTTACAATTACAATGCAACTCAAGTTACAATTCAATATATTCATCAGCTAATAGATGCTGGTCATTCCATTCACATGTTCACGTGGAACAAAAAAATGGAACCATTGAACAGTTGCCAGATATCGTGGTGTGAATATGTACAAGACTGCTTGCACAGAGCACTGAGTGATCATAATAATGTATTAACAGTTGGTATAACTGATTTATTTGTACCAAAATATTTTAATCGTCTTGATTTGTTGAAGAGTTACAACAACAACAGTTACGCGCAGTTGCAGGTCATGACGGCGAACTACTGCAATGCACCCAATCAGGACGTATTTTATCCATCCATTCGAAATATGGTATTTAGAGGATCATTTTTGCCTTCGAATGCAAACTATTTTCTACGTCCCGAGATGACAGCTGCCATAGAGCTCTATGGATCATTTCCATCAAAAAATATAAGAAAGTTGACGGAAACTCTTCCAGAATATAAAGGAGTTGTGCGACATCTTGCGAAAGAGTGCGATTCAAATGTTACTTTTGATGCTTTAGCTTACAAATACTTCAAGTTGATGGATAAATCGATAGTTTTGGAGAAGGCAAGAAGAAACGGAATGAAAAAAACTCTTCCTCACATTTGAATGTGTATCTATGTTTTTTAAAATTCTCTCTTTTCTAGAAAATGGTTACTTCTAGAGTCAAAAAGGAAATTAATTTTGGCATTAAATATGTTTTATAGAGAAACCGAGAGAGAAATTATTCGCATTTAAGCCATGGGGGTACGATAAAAAATTTACAACTGCTCCCTAACCTCAGAGAAAAAAAACAGCTAATAACTAACATTATGATTAGAAATTGATTACCTATATATTTCCCTGTATAAGCTGTTAAGTTTTTGGAACTATTTAAAGTCAAAAGTAAAGCCGCTATTCTCCAAACTGAAGTAGGAAAACCAATAACGTTAAAAAAACATTTTTTCGTTAGCCATGGGCAAGAGATTTTAATCTTTTAGCTTTTTGAGTGTTTTGAATGGAACTTTTAATCTGAAAGAAAAATAAAACAGTCTTATAAATTCTGCAAAATCAGTGGCTGAATCTGAGTTTCCAAACAGATCGTAAAATTCACATTCAATCATCGGAATGTCTAATGCATATGATCATCGTAAAACTTCTGAGCAAAAATCCCCTCTCGGCTTCTATTCGGAAATATAAGGTATATATTATTAAAACAGACGTTATTTAAAAATATTGTAAAATTCTTTTTACTTAAAATAATTTTTAATACTTGACTTCTTTTTAGTTTAGATAGTTATGTTATGAAACTGCACTACAAAATAAGCCTTGATAAAATTGATTATTTCATAATTAATAGTAGAAATCATATTAATGGCATTCACAATGGACTTTTAATATATACCTGTAATAAAAAGCAAACATGTTACAATAAGGCAAACAATTAATTTTATCGCTATATTCGTGTCAATTTAAAAGTCACAGTTGGAATATATATATATATATATATATATATACGTAGCATATTTTATAATTGTTTTATGTCATACGCATTATATAATTCAGTTTTTTTTTAAAATAAAACCTCTCTAATTTTTGAAAATTTTTCCCAAAAATAAAATTAAGTTATTGATTTTTTTTCAAATGAGGCTGCGGATTGGTAAAGTTATTGATAATAATTTCATTTCAATAAGAAATGCTTAGGTCTTTTTTTCATTTTACGAATATTTAAGATTAATTTCCATTTAAAGTTTTTAGAAATATAATATTTAAAAATCTAACTAATTATAGTGGTTTACAACAGAGCTCAAATATAGCAAATGAAGGTTTTCTTATATGATTATCATTACCCCAATGGTTGAGATGCTACTAAATAATTGTATATACATATCACAGAAATTAATGATTTTTTTCAATCATAATTCATTCATCAGGCTACATTAATGCTTTTTCCTCATCTTTTTGCTCAATTTGTATCAATGTTCCTCAAACATAGCTTACTTGTAACGTTAACTCTATCATTATTTTATCACTTGTTAACGTATGTTAATCATTAAATAAATTTGGATTATTATCGAAATTTCTGAGTATTTTTTTCTTATTTTTAATTCCATTATCCTAAGGTGGTCAATGTAGGCATTCTCTTGGTCTAAGTTTGCAATGGTATATAGATGCATAGCATGAATAAATAATTAAATCTAATTTTACACTCTCTATTATTCTGTTTTAGCATTATTTTTGCTTTAAAACGAGCGTAATATAAACTACTTAGAATCAAACATACAAATTTGTTATACTCGTATGTTACTGAAGCAAGAAACACCCTCAAATATGTAGCATATTTTTCAATATTTAATTCATTACTTAATATAACATAAATTTGAAAAAATTATGAAAGCAATGTAGGTATGACAAGAAATGATCAAGTAGATTGCAAGTATATTATAAAATGAGAGTTGTGTATCCAGCGATGTTATCATCATTAAGCGTTTCAAAAACAAATTGTACAATTTGTTCAATGTAAACGAGATATATATATGTTACCGTTAACGTGAGAAATCTGTTATTTCATAGAATAACTAGGCATTTTTCATGAAATAACTGGACAAGTCAGTTAAAGTATATAAAAGCATTGAATTCTACGATTTAACTAGATATTGTATAGAACAATGATTACTTGATCATTAAAGTATGAAATAAGCCACTTGAAAGTTCTTTCAACCGGTTCTCTAGCTGCTTTGGGAAGGATTTTTCAGATTAGGAACTAGAGATGGCCGAATAAAAAAATTGTTGTTGTCGTGTGCTATTTATAATGGGATACGTATGAAATACACACAAGGGGAAGAACAGAAACATAGAATACAGACATTGATTGCAAATGATGATTCCAGCATAGAACAGAAGGGTGCGCTGCTTTTCATACGAGACGGGAATCCATTGCAGGCGAAAAGATCCGGCTTCTTTTCCCTTAAAAAGATACAACCATGCTTTACTCGGGATTCGAACCCGAACACTCTCGGTTTTAAGCCGAGGGTCATATCCAATATACTGGCTGGGCGGCTAACAAAACAATTGTACTCTAGATATCAGTTCAGTATAAGTCAGCGAGAATTAATTTCCATTAAAAAAGTTCCAAATATTGACACAATGGTTCGATCTGTCGCATCAGCTCAAAGTTGCGGTATTTGACATGGATTTAAAAAGTACTCGTGTAAAAAAAGTGTGTAATACTAAAAAGTGTGCTTGCTTCAAAAATAATAAGCAGTGCAATTCAAAGTGTCATCACAGCAATTTTTGCTCTAATAAATACTGAAAAGTAAAATAAAGATATCTCATAAAAATAAAATTAATATTCTCCTACATTTTTGTTTTAAAAAGTCTACACAATGTTTCTATGAAGCAACAGTTTTTCTTCTTAGCATGAATTTTTGTTGATAATATTTAAATATAATCTATTTTTGCAACACACACATATACATTCCCTCCCTTTCGGTCCTCAAGTTGGTGTAGTGGGGTAGTTAGGAGGGGGGCAGCTCAGGTTTCGTCCTCGTCACTTGACCATGGTTCAAAATTAAGAGGTCCGTCACCAAAAACCCTCGTGAAGCTGAACAGTGCGACGTTAATATTCACTCACTCAACTCCTTCCCCTTTCTGTTTAATTAATGTTAGCAATATGAGCAATAATAAACTGTATCATCTGCTTCCCATCATTATTTATCATCCGTTAAAGGGAAAAAATGTATTTCTCGAGAGATTTTAGTTATTTATGGTCAATTAATTTATAAAATATCTTTGAAATTGTTTATTTTTCACATAACTGGTATATTCTTAGTTATTTCATAGAATGCCTAGTTATTTCATAGAATAACTAGGTAAAGTATCTTATATTTTTCATCTATTACATACTTTAACTGACGTCTAGTTATTCCATGAAATAACTGAATTATACACTTTAACGGTAACATATATAAAGAAACCACATTTACAAAAAATTAATAACTATTCAAATCACTCACATTTCCTCAATATGTTGAGGTTTCTTCTCACACTGATAACTCAACATCATAAAAAAAACAAAATAATAACAAGTTATATAATTTTTTTTTATGTCAATTCCTACTTAGATCAACAAAGAAAATTTTTATTTTAGCTACTTTTTATTAAATAGTTACAATTAATATAAATATGTATATACATAGGGCATTAAGTGGTAATCAATTTTTATTAATTATCCTTAACGTATCGTATTGTCATCCAAAACAATCGTGTATATAAATTTCAGTTCAATTGAATGCTTTAAAACGTGAGAAAAAAATCTTTTAAAGTTTTGACCCAAGTAGCTGGCTGCATCTGTATTTCATTAAATAATTAGTTCCAGTCAATTAATTTTAATTAATTATAATTAAATTATCATATTTTTACCCAAAACAATAGTGTATAGAAAATTGCAGCTCAAACGAGTGCTTTAAAATGTAAGAAAAAAATCTTTTCATGTTTTGACACACACAAATCACCAAAAGGGTCTCTAAGTCGCCAAAAATGAGGCCAACGTGGCTGTATTTGTAATTCTTTAAATAATTAGTTTTAATTAAATAACTGTGATTAATTATAATTAAATTGCTGTATTGTCATCCAAAATAATCATGTATATAAAAATTCAGCTCAATTGAGCGCTTCAAAATGTATTTTATTTACGATTGAAAATTCCACGAAGATAAATAAATAAATATATAGAGAATGTGAGCTAATAGTAGGGCCTCCCGTTTGAAAGTCGGTTTCCATCAGCTTACGCTCTCAGAAATCTCTACATAACAAACGAAACGTGACCCCTGCCCCGCACCCCAAATTTCAAGTCTGTAGGTCCAAAAGTACAAAACTTTTTTGTATCTTTTACAATTTTTTTTAACCACAACCTCCCTTTCGTCCTTAAAAATCGATTCCCGTAAAAGCCATTCTTAGCAGATCTCTTCTCAACAAATGAAATCTGCTGGTCAAATTTCTAGTATGTAGCTCTAATAACTGAAAAATGGGAATGTTTAACAAGAGCACCTCCTAACCTATCGCAACCCCACTTGAGAATCGATTTCAGCAAGACCCGTTTTTAGCGGATACTTACTCAACAAAAGAAACATGCATGCCAAGTTTCAAGTTTGTGGGTCCAATAGTTCCGGAGATCATGCGATGAGCGAGTAAGTGAGTTACTTAATAAGTTTTCTATCAAAACTTTCTTTATAAGATTACAAGTAGAGATTAGAAGTTTTTTTTGTATTTTGTGTTTCTTAAAAAGGATTTAAATAAAATTGTTCAATATATTAGAATGAGACTTTTTTATTTGATAGTGAATTCTCTGAAAATTATATTGATATAAAAATATTATTCTTATCTGTGAGAAATATTTCGAGTTTGTATGTTATTCTTTCGTCTTAGGGGAACAGAAACCTTAACAGATACAGTGTAACATTTTTTGTTCGTGGCAATGACAAGATTACTATGACAAGTAATGAACAAATGCATCCAGACCCTAATGTCAAGAATAGTTTGTTTCCTCTTTTTCCTGAAGAACTAATAGACAACAGCCCCCTACCTGAAGGAGGACAAGTAAGAACCTGTCACGATCATTCCAGATTATGACGAATTGAGTGAAAGGGATCGACCCCCCTCGAAAGGGGTGGACGTCACGATCGGTGACTACCTTCATCCGTCATCTGGGGGGATCTTTGGAATTAGGGATAACTTTGGAGAAAGTGGATTAGTGCACTGGAGGTACAAAGCCGGACATGACCAGTGCTGTTCCGGCAGTTATGCCGGATAGTATCGTCTGCCAAATGAAATAACGAGGGGTCGGAGAGAGGGTAGATCATATTACAGAATGAAAGACGACAGACGATAAAGTGTCGCGAACAATTTGGAAGAGAGGCGAGAGGCTTAGTTCCAATTGCTTCGGGGTGGTTTAAAAAGAGATCTTGGAAGGAGGAAGAGGAATCTATCGTCTTTTCTTTTTGGGTTTTATTTTGTTATATTTTATTTTTTGAAATGGATCGCGAGTTGATGAGAAAAGTATGAAAGAGTGCGTGGCTGTTTTGGGATTGGATTTTTGCTCTTTTTTTTTTAAAGCAATCTTGAAGGAAATATGAAATAAAAAGGTAGTAACTTTTTCCCTTGAAGGGACATACATACATGCAAGGAAAAAAAAGTTTATTTCTGGATATTTTGGAAAGAAAGAAATCCCTCTGCACGAAAGTTGCCCTGAAGGCTTTTGTGGATTTCAAAGTTACGAATTTTAATTTCCAGAGAAAAGTTTTTTTGCTATATATTATTTTTTTTGCGAGTATGGATGGTGCTATCCATTGCAATACAACTATGTTGTGTGTGTGCGTGTTGATTGCTTATTTTTTAATAACATTTATCATAACGAATTTCAGAATACTAGAACAGATGCTACTAGCCAATAAAAAATCTGATCAAAACGTAATTTTCATACCAAATGTTTTAAATATCATTTTCTTTTAATTTCTTTCTTTTTCTTTAATAATTTTCAGTAAAATTGATTACAAATTACTGTGAAATGTAAAGAACATTTAAATTAAAGATAGTTGATTCTCTCAATCTATTTATTTGCTTTATCTAAGCCTAATACTCATTTTGTATTCGAATGTTGATTCGAGCTCTCAGTAATATAACACGATTTCTAAATACTTAAATGGGAGATATGAAGGAGGGATTCGATCTGTGTACCTTTCGTTCCGGAAATAAGTATCTTAGCCAGCACGCCCAAACGATCGTCCTCGCGTGGTGGCTGTTACTGGTTTATATCCATATTACACCGCCACATTCGGCAGATTTACCGTGCATCAGCTCTTCTATTTGGCTTGTATTCAGTGGCACCAAGATTTGAAACATGACTCGAAAGAAATAATGATAGCCAAGAGGTTGCGACCACGGCCACTTGGTACCCTGATTTACTATGCGTTAGATTGAGTCTCTTAAATGAGGAATTACAATGACTTGGTTCATAGTAGATACCTAACTTTTCTTTACACTAAATATTCTGTGAATGTCACCCATAATTAGTGAACAGAAGATCGATTATGTTTGATAAATCAGTTATTTGTATGTACTTGCATTAGACTTATTTTAAAGTCGTATTCTCTAATTTTGTCTATTTTTGATTGCCCCCTCACATTTTCATTTCTATATATCTAACATAATTATTGATGTATTTATTAAAACATGCTATACTGTTTTATTTTTCAGCACTTATGAAGCAAACAATAATTCTCACAGCAAATGAAAAATGATTTATTCTTAATACTGCTAATTACTATTGAACTGAAGTTACTTTTCAAACATTATTTTTATGCAGAATTTTCGGCCTACGTTGATTTCAAAGTATTTTGAGCAGATAAGGAATAATTTCCTCCACTGTATTGGTAATCTTAAAAATACTTTCTAAGACAAAATTGAATGTGGAAATTTTTAAATGTCAAATATGTCCATATAAGAGAGGGGAAAAATATTTAATGCAATGTGTTGCAAAAGCAATTTTAGCTACTTGAGGGACATTAAAAAATTAATTCGGGAAGTTAAATGTATCCGGAATAACTTTAAAGTATTTATCCATTTTGTTAGACAATCCTAATTTAAGATATCCAACTACCCTAAAATCATGATTTTTTTCAAAATTTGACAATTTTTTTATGATTTTATTTTATAAGACAACTTATTAGCTTAATAACAATACCAAGTTTTTTATTATCCCTTCACTAGAACTAAAACTACAAGCGTTTTAGTGAAAGCAGATGAAATAACTTTACACAAGATGTCAAATTTTAAAACGCGTTTTATTCGAAATGTGTTTTTTTTCGAAAAACTCAAGTGGGGACACAGCGATTGCTCAAAAAGTTTTCAAAATAATTGGCTGAAATTTTTTGCTTATGTTCTGCATAACAGTAGAAGTGTTTTGGTCTTCAGATTTATCAATCACTGTTTTATTTCAAAATTTACAGTTCGTTATGTGAATATAATCACTGTTTTTTAAAACAATATCATATAATAGCTATGATAAAGTGCTCTAGTTTTTGTAAAAATTAAAATATCTCTTATCCTGAAGGTCACTTCAAACATGAATAACAAAGTAACACATCAAAATTGAAAATTTGAGAATTTGTTCATAAAATTTTTGTACAGAGCGGGCCCGTTTATGTAATTTTTTGTACGTTTTTACTAGTTTCCCCCCATTTTAATAAGAATATTTTTTTTCTTTTTTGTTAATTTTAGAATTTTTCCTTAAAATATACTAAATAAATATAAAAATCACAAAAAAATCCCCAAACCTCCATTTTTTTAAAAAAAAGTTGTTGCAAGTAGTCGAATACCTTAACGCAGTGCTTCTCAAACTTTCAATACCCGCGACCCAATATTCAATCATCATTTTCATCACGCCCCCCCCATACAATGATATTGTATTGAATTCAATAATACTTTTACACTAAATCTACAGGACGACTTTAACCTCTTATGTTCCACCGACGTATATAAACGTCTCGCTCAGTCAAAGCATTGATCTTCTGAACGTATATATACGTTTCTTCGAAGTACTATCTTTTCTGTTCAGTGCTATCCATAAAATTATTCCTAAGGCTTTGGAATACAATGAAAGGACCTTGACAGTCTTTGAAAAGGGTTTATTTTATTTCAGACGATTTTGCTAATTTTTTTAATTCCTTTTCTCCTCCCCCCCCAAAAAAAACATCAAAATACTCGCGTCTACGTGGAAAATCGGGGCATTGAGGTCCGAACCGTGTAACTTTTAATCGGCAGTTAAGGAATTAATTATAAAACGTACAAATCATCAAGATATGTGTTAATACAAGCCCATGGGGTCACTGGTAATAATCAAACTTGTTCTTAACTTAGTATTGTTAAATTAATAATAAAATACATTGTAAGGTAAAAATACTTTTATAAGTGTACTAGCCGTTACCCACCCGCTTCACTGGGTATTTCCCGATGTTGTATATATGTATACTGTTTACATATATATTAATTATTGATATCTAGCATTAAGAATTCGATTGTATTGAAAAATATATTTATAGCTGTTACACTCTCGCCCCTTGATATAAAAAGAACATAAATTATAATATCTAATTTCTATTTATATCTAAAATAGAAGGAGAAAGATTTTTTTCGCTCACTTAACCTAATAATCAAGTGGATTTCCACCAAAGCAACTTTCAGTGGATCTCTACTCCATAAAATAAACATGCGTGCTAAATTTCAAGTCTAAATCTAATAGAGCAAAAACGGATTTTTTATCATCAATACCCCGTCGAGAGCACTCTTAGCGGATTCCAATTCAACACAAGAAGCATGCAAATCAAATTTTATTATTGTAGTTTTAGCTGATCAAAAACGGGAATTTTGTCTATCAATACGCTCCAATAACTCTCCCCGCTTCCCCCTGGAGTTGATTTCCGTAAAATCCATTCTTAGTGGAACTCTATTCAACTAAAGAAAAGTGCTCAACAAATTTCAAGTAAATGAGTTAAATTCAAAAACAGGAATTTTTCTATAACACGCCTTAATCCCTCGCAACCCCACTCCTTTGGGGGTCCGTTTTCGCAAAAATCTTTGTAAAAGGAACTTTATTCCATGAACGGAACATACCTTCTAATTTTCAAGCAGGTGTTTCTATTAATTGAAAAATGGAAATATTTATCTATTATGCCCTTAATCCCTTTCAGTGACCCTTGGGGATCAATTTCCCCGAAAACTATTTTGTTGCGGATCTCTACACCATGAAAGGAATTTGCTTACCAAATTTTAAGACTACGTCTAATAGTTTAAAAATGGAAATAATTATCTATAACGCCCCTTAAGCCCCCGAAACGCCACTTAGGAAACGATATTCATAAAACCATCTTACGGCATATCTCTACTCAATAAATGGAATCAGCTTACTAAATTTCGAGATTTTACGTCTAATAGTTTAAAAAAGGTGTTAATTGCCTATAACGCCACTTAATTCTCTTCAACGCCACTCGGGAGTCGATTTTCACAAAACCCGTTCTGTAGGGGATCTGTACTCTATGAAAGGAATCCGCTTACCAAAT
Source organism: Trichonephila clavipes (assembly GCA_019973935.1). Lineage (NCBI taxonomy): Eukaryota > Metazoa > Arthropoda > Arachnida > Araneae > Nephilidae > Trichonephila > Trichonephila clavipes. The sequence continues at coordinate 643,479 of BMAU01003939.1, read as the reverse complement.
TTCAAGACTGTACGTCTAATAGTTTTAAAATGGAAATAATTATCTGTAACGCCCCTTAAGACCCCGCAACGCCACTTAGGAAACAATATTCACAAAACCCATCTTACGGCATATCTCTACTCAGTGAATGGAATCTGCTTACTCAATTTCGAGATTTTACGTCTAATAGTTTAAAAAAGGAGTTAATTGACTATAACGCCACTTAATTCTCCACAACGCCATTTGGGAGTCGATTTTGACAAAACTCCTTTTGCAGCGGATCTGTACTCTATGAAAGAAATCCGCTTACCAAATTTCAAGACTGTACGTCTAATAGGTTAAAAATGGAAATAATTATGCATAACGCCCCTTGGAGGTCGATTTTCGTAAAAATAATTATGTAGAGAATCTCTACTTTATGAAAGAAATCTGTGTACCAAGTTTCACGACTGTACATCTAATAGTTTAGTAATGGAAATAATTATCTATAACGCCCCTTAAACCCCTGTAACCCCTGGTTCGAACTTTTCAAAATCCGTTCTTAGCTGACGTCTACTCCATGAAGGGAACCTACCTACCACATTTCAAGTCTGTAGGTTTAATAGTTCCGGAGATACTGTGATTAGTCAGTCAGTGAGTGAGTGAGTGAGTGAGTCGCTTTCCTCCTTTATATATGTAGATTATATTAGTGTAAATGTGTATTTTATATTTTATTATGTCAGAAAATATTTTGTTTGCTTACTTTCAGTAAATTAGTAATGTTTTGAATAATCTTTAGTTTTTTTGATTTTTCAATATGCTCGCGCCCCCCTTGTAGAGTTATCATGCCCCTCAAGGGGGCGCGCCCCACAGCTTGAGAAACGCTGCCTCAATGGATTTATGTTTTCTTTAATAGTTTAAAATTTGTTTTCTCTAATAGTTTAAATATAAAGAATCTTTAATAGTTTAAATGTAAAAGAATGAAAAGAATAATACTTTAACTATTTAAGAATGAACAAATCCCTTCTAAGGGCCAATAAATATTCTACATACTATCTTATGAATCTCTTTCCTTATATTACACCTAAAAAGGCAATAAATAGTAACAAAAAAAAACTTTATCACTGCATCAATAGTTTAATTTCGCCAATATTATTTTAAATGTCACTAAAATCCGCTCTAATTACGCCAAAGTTATCATGATGCAGAAATATATGTGAATATCAATTTCCTGTAAAAAAGTATGAAATTGTCGTTAAAAGATTAATGTACTGTATATCATTTTTGTTCAGTTAAAATTTATTACCGATTTTCAATGTCTTAAAGAAATCAGTGTATTTTTTAAAGTTGAAATGTTGTTTACATATTATAGAAATACTTTAAGTCATGTAAAAATTACAACAAGAAAGAAAAAACTTCTTATGTATTCAAACATGTCTTTCCTGGATTTACACAATAATAGAATTCCTGTTCAGATGCACAAAAAACAGAAGGAAACTGTTTTTTTAACCGATTCTGTTAGGTTGAAGTATATGAAAATTTAAATTTTCTTTACTTGTGAACGTTTGTCTTGCTGTCTTTTGTTTTTAGCATACACATAACCATTTATGTGTATTGTCAATTTTCACATTACAACACAAAGATTTTCTAAAAACTGTTCCATTCTGTTATTTCTTTTGAATTTCGCAAAAACATGAATTCAGTCGATATTCAAGTAATCTTTTTTTTATATGAATATAAACTTGGTATAATAATACTGTTAAGTCTGCACGCAAAACAAATCAGGGATTTGGAAAGAATTCTGTAAATGATCGAAAATAGAACGTTTAAAAAATTTCAAATAGATGATTTTTCCGATACTTACGAACTATTGAAATAATGCCAACGTTGAAAACATCTCTCCAAGTTGGCAACCCTCATTTCACATGTGCCATACGCCCTGAATTGGAAACCATGTGCTTTGTTTCATATAATGTCGCCAACATGGTTGCGATTATACGTAAGTACCAATTTCACCTACAAAATGAACAGCATAGAAGACACAAAACATCATAAGGAAAATACTGCGATACACTTAAATATTATCACAACCATATTGGCAACATATGAAACTAAGAACATGGTTGCCAATTCAGGGCGTAAGACACATGTCAACACATTGAACGTTGGCGATTGTTGCGATAATACGTAAGTACCAATAATGCTCTAAAACAGTGGTGGCTAAAGTGGTCCCTAAGGAACTTTAGGGTACCCTGATATTATTCAGAGGGTTCGTGGAAAGTTAAAATTGATTTGGGGTCTTTCAACAACGTCAGGGGGTCTGCGCAAGGTTTAATAAAAAATTTGATTCATTTTTATTTTTATGAAAATTTAAATAAACAACACTAATTTCCTTGTATATTCCCGAATATTTGTTGAACCCTTTTGCGCGTGGACTAACTCGGATGCAAAACACAAGTGAATCCATGCTAATACAAAAACATCTTATATTGAAATATCTAAAAATGAGTGACTTAAACCAATATATGTGAACAAGGGTACCACAAATTCTGGTAACAAAAACAGATCCAAATTCTATATCCAGCTTTATGGGTTATTGAACAGAAGTTGTTGAATACTTTCCTGTCTTCTAATTTGGTAGAAAGTGGATTCAGTGCCATAAAAATCCTCTCGCACACAAAAAATTTGTGCTCGTGGGGATTTGTGGTTGCTAGTTACAAGCATTGAGACGGGTATAAACACACTGACAACATCTCATGAAGCTTTCATCCAAGTCATTTATTTTATTTTAAATATATAAAAGTTATAATTCCAATAAGTAATTCTTCAATAAAATGTTTTTTTAAATTTGTAATTTTTATACTATGCATTTATGTAGCTTTTTCACTTGGAAAAATTTTGACTTTGAAAAGGGGTCTGTGGGCAAGTTTAAATAAAAAAAGGGTCCATGGGTTAAAAAAGTTTGGGAACCACTCTTCTAAAACTATTAATGAAAACCAACCCAACTGTATCTATTACTGCCGATTCATTTACTTACATATTATCGCAACTTATTGGCGACATTATATATAAAAAAAAGCGCCTGACGCAAATGAAATTCAGCGCGTAGGATGCAAAGGAGATCGGGGTTGCCAACTTGGCGAGTTATTAATAGAGTTGGCGATTGTTGCGATAATACGTAAGTACCCCAATGCATTGATGAAATACATCAAAAACTGAAAATTATACGCCCATCACTTGTTAATCGACATGGCCCAATGCTTCTTCTCGATGATGCTCGACTACATACGTCGCGTCGTACAAAACAACTTCAACATTAAATGAATGGTTGGTTGTCGAGTTTACGAAAGTAAAAGTAATTTTCATATAGAATCGAAGGTCCTATATACCACGTTGACAAAATCTCCAGATTGTTGTCCTGATACAGATTGCCTGAGGACAGTCACTAATTCACAGTAAGATCACCAAAATGGAAGGACAGGTAGCAGGGGTCAGTTTTGTGTCAGAGAAGTTCCTACATTGCAGGTAAGTTCTTGTTCCATCTTTGTGTGGATTGTCATCCCTCTCAGTGGGCGTGTCCTCAGTCTGGTGAGAGTGTTCGCCAAAGTCCTATTTGTGACGAGTAGTTAAACAAATTCAGATATGAAATTTTACATCACCCAGCTTTTTCATTGGATCTTTCGACAACTGACTTTCGTTTACATATAAAGTGGTATCTTCAAAAGCCAGTAACAGCCCCGGACAAAAGTGATCACTTTTGTCTAGTGGTCCTGTTACTGGGCTTCAATTCCATAGGTTGCGGGTTCTGTCCTCCGGATATGCACCACTTCATTGGTGACCTTGGCTGGATTAAGCAAAAACGCAAGCTTTTGAACTATCGTGGCGCCATCTATCCACAAGATGAGCAATAAAAAGTCGTCAGATTCACTTGACGCAGCAACCGAAGTCATCAGACTCACTTGAGCAACACCACCAATTCGCACACTACACATGCTCGCCACAACAAATGTATCGTTCATTCGCCTATCCACCGACTCACTGGTGAGTAGTGTAGTGGTTATCTTCAAAAGCTTGTAACAGCCTTCGGACAAGAGTGATCACTTTTGTGTAATGGACATGTTTCTGAGTTTTGAATCCATAGGTCGTGGGTTCTGTTCTCCGGATATACGCCCTTTCATATACATTAGAAACAGTTTTATGGGCTACGCAATAAGAAGACAGTCTAAAAAATTCCACACCAGAGTTTATTGTGATTCTAAAGATCAGATTTTCTTTAAGACAGACATGTATGCGTTGGAATCTCACTGGGAAAGGTGTATTGAAGCAAATAGAACACATTTTGCATAAATAAACAGTTTTCGAGAAAAAAAATGATAAGTCTTATGTATTCACTTAAAAATTCGACATTTCACACGCATCAACCTAATAAATATATGGAACGTTGAGGAACTTAGTTTTAGAAAATGACAGGAGTGAAGAAACGTAAATCATGATAAGAGAGACTAAAATAAAAAATGAAAAGTAAGACCACCAGACTTTTAAAACAAAAACTTGATGAATTAACCTTAATGACTTGAAACTTGATGTGACTGTTTTAAAAGATAAATTTCTTTTTTTAAAGTCAATTTCTACTTAGGTCAACAAACAAAAAATTTATTTTAGTTGCTTTTTATTAAATAATTACAATTAATTTAAATATGTAAATACATACGACAGAATCCCAATATTAAGTGGCAAAATAGGAAGCAATTTTCCTTGTTGCATTTGGTGTTGGACTTTTATTTTTTTTGTTTGTTATTACTTATTCCTTCATAAATCACATTCTCAGAAATTAGGTCATCCCAGGTGAGAATTTGAACTTATGATCTTTGAATTAGAAGTTTAACGCACTATCCATTGCACAATAGGGACACAACGAGCAATTATCCTTTTCTTGTATGATGTTGGACTATTATTTTTGTTACTGTTTATTCATTAGTTAAGTTTAACTAATGAATTAATATTTGAAAAAAATTGTATTAACATCAAGTGTCATCCACGACAAGTTTAAAAAATGTTTTTGAGCTTGAATGGATATATATATATATATATATATAAATAGAGGGAGAGAATGTGAACTAATAGTAGTAGGAATTGAAAAATTGAAAGAACTTTTTACCGGTGTTGAGTTGAGGTAGTTTTTTTTTTATTATTATGATACAAATAATTAGACAGCATTTTCCTTTTAAATTCTTTTTAATATATATATATATATATATATATATATATATATATATATATATATATAAAAACTGACCTCAAAATACTGTCGGAAAGAAAAAAAAAAGAATTGTATTCAAAATTTAATTCAAATCTTACAGTTTATTCAGTTTTAAAATATCGCAAGAATCTAACTTCACTATACACTTGACGAAAATAAGCGGGACTATATACAAAGAAAATTTAATTTAATATTAGCAGTTACCTGTATATATATGTAATAAAACGAGGCGAAAAATCCATTTGTAAAAAAATATTTTACCAACATCAAGGCAAGTAAATACTGCTTTGCAAAATTTATTTTTGTCAAACATTTAATTTTTTTCAATCTAAAATGTTTGCTACTCAAATACTAATGCCAACTTAATTTAATAGATAGAAATGGTGGTGCCATCTAGAGGAAATAGGAATCTTTAATTTAGTTTTTTTTTTTGGAGCAAGAAAGTGTAATTTATATAAAGATGACAATATATAGTTAAAAGAAAATTTGTTAAAAATTATTGAACATTTGATCTTGTGAAGAGTTCATTAGAATGAAAAATAACTGCTATGTACGTAATTAGAATATTAAACTAGGAAACCCTACATTTTTTTACCGTTACAAAAAGCTATAAATGTTTTGCGCGAAAGAAAACAAATAAAAATGCGATTTCAATTTTAAAATAGTTGTCCATTTTAGTTTTTAGCATAATTCAATCACATGCACGAAATAAATGCATGAACTTAAACATTTATGTTAGAAAGTCTCAAAAATACCCTTTTAAATTTAAGTATCAAAGAAAAGACAAAAGAATAACATGGCATAATTATTAGCCAATATCTATCTATTTAAGTATATTTTCAAGAGCAGAAGCAATTTCATAGGACTTTTAACAAGTTAAGCTATATGTTTCGTGTAATTCTTATTCAGTGTAATGGAACGTTAATTCAATCTAAATTTCTAACCGGTACAATTAATATTGTTTTTTACATGCATTTAAAAAAATGACTAGTTTTTTTTTTATTTTTGTCAGATTTTAAAAATCCTACCATGAATTCTGAATTAGTTCTGAATCCAAATCAGAAATAAGTTTATAAGCCGTTTTTTATTAATTACTATTTATTATACATCTCTAAGCATTCCTTAAAAAAATCTCAAACAAAATCACTATTGTATGATTTATTTTTTTTGTATTACCGTATTTATTCGAATCTAAGCAGCACTTTTTTCCAATATTAATGCTATTAAAAATCGGGTGTGCTTTAGAATCGAAGGAAAAAAATTCGTTGGATAGGGCAATTAGAGCAATTATAGGCTCAAGCATGTATTTAAAAGTTTATAATACTGGTTAAATAACTATTAAATAACTAATTATTCACTGCTTATTAGTTTTAATTTTAAATTTATTTTAATTTTCTAAATTGGAAATCAATAAACAATTTTACACTATGTTTCACAAAAACTTGTTGAGAGTTCGGGGTGCAGCTTAGAATCGACGGCGGCTTAGATTCGAATAAATACGGTCTATAAAATTATGGGGCACTAGCTACACAAATCAAACTCTGTACATTAGATCAATAAAAATTAGAAATTCAGAATTTACTTCAGTTTTTTATGAATTTATGTAAAAATTTATTACATCATCCCTCTTACTCTTTTCAAGCTAAATGTTTAGTCGTTGGAGGAAATTAAAATTATGATCAACGTAAATACAGCAGCTGATGACTTTCATATCAAAAAGTATACTTAGTAATAATATTACTAGACAAAACTCACAGAATCAAACAACAGAAAGGGTTTTGGCATTCATATGGACGAAATGAAACTGCTCGTGCTTGGCGATTTAGATTAAGGCACGTACGGAACGTATATCATCTTCACGTCTCAACAATTTCGTTCCTGGGGATTCTTTCCATAGAATTATTAATCACGTGATACAATGCTTGACTATCATTCAATGCTTCATAACTTTTACATCGCAAATATTCTCGCTCTTGATAAGAATCCGAAATTGTCTTACAATCGGGTTATAAAAGATTGATCTAAAAGGGATCATAAAATATGGATGTATTAGCTCGTAATGGATGATAATTAAACGGATCAGTTCTTTGATCTTTGTAAGCTCCCATCTATTTTATAAGAATAATTATTATGTAATTCTTGCGGAATATAACTAAGATATCACATCGAATGAATCGCGCAGTTTTGTCATCGTAATCGTCCAAAGAAAATTATTTTAAGGTATCCTACTACTTGCGACAATTTTTTTTTTTAAAAAAGTGGAGACAGAGATTTTTTTTGGTGGTTTTCAGATTTATTTAATACGTTTTAGGGAAAAAAATTGTTAAAATTAAGAAGAGAAAAAGAAATTACTATTACTAAAATAAGGGAAAAATTGGTAAAAATTACATAAATGGAGCCCACACTGAATAAAATGTTTATGAACAAATTCTTAATGTTACAATTTTGTGATGTGTTATTTTTCCATTCATTTTTGAAATGACCTTTAGGATAAGAGATATTTTAATTTTTAATAAAACTGGAGCACACACTTTATCTTAGATATGACACGAAATTGCTTAAAAAAACAGTGATTTTATTCACATAAGGGACTGTAAATTCTGTAGTAAAGCAGTTGCTGATAAATCTGAAACAAAAAACACTTCCACTATTATACAGAACACACACAAAAAGTTTTAATTATTTTAAAAGCTTTTTGAGCAATCGCTGTCCCCCGCTTGAGCATTTTCTAAAAAAAAAAACACATTTGGAGTAAAACGCATTTTAAAGTTTAACATCTTGTGTAAAGTTATGGCATCTGCTTTTACTAAAACACTTATAGTTTTTAATCTAGCGAATGGAAAATAAAGAAATTGATCCTTAGTTAGTATTCATTGACATGCGGCCGCAGATATCCCAACTGATTCTGCTATTATTTGATGCTTGTTCCTACGTACCGTGTGGCCGCGGTAGCCGAGTGGTATAGGTATCAGACCGTGGCTTGCCTTGTCACGAGTTCGAGCCCAGTACCACTAAAGACCCGCCGTGTAGGGCAGCGATGCACGTTAAATCTGTCGAGAGCTGAAACGTCCTCCCGTTGGTGTGGTGTGGTAGTTAGGATTGAGGGTGCCAGCTCAGGTGTCGTCCACGTCACTTGACCATGGTTCAAAATTCCCTGGTCCGTCGCCAAAAGCCCTCGTGTAGCTGAACAGTGCGACGTTAATATTCAATCAATCCTACGTACTGCCATCCATAGAAACCTTTTCGATGTTTTTAGCGGTGCTTCCAGAGCGTAAAACCTTCCTTTTTCTTTTCTTGAAAAGTCAATGCCATTCAAAAGCTTGCGTTCGCGATAATGTACCTGCAGCCTTACACCTGCTTCAGTATTTCGTAAATCTCAGGATCACTTTTTCCCAACCGAATACAAAAATTGATATCCATTATCCGCTCAAAAAACGCAATTTCTTTCAATCGCTGATGACTAAATACACCCGCCTACAAAATACAACGCCGTGGTGACACACAGACCACGTGATTTGCAACAAACTTTTCTTAGAAAAGGGGAAGAATGCAATTACACAGAAATTTTATTTTAGTCACTCTACTGTTAAAATTTTCACGTTATAGGCTCAGTTCGGGAACTTTTGAATCCTACTAAGAGTACCGATTAAAAATGTTTTTTTTCTGCACTCTTCATGTCCAATATATGGTTTCAGGTGATTTTAAAAAATCAAAGAAATGGTCCGTCTTCCAATCTGCGAGTTTCTTTTGAAGTAGAATTCAATTTTTCCTGGTTAAATCTCAATACTTAACATAGTTACTCGATTTATACTTTTACTAAAGTGTCTGTATATAAAAACTATAGACATTATTTTAAGTAAAAGAAGAAAATATTAAGTTTTCCATCCGTTAGTCTGAACTGCCCTCTCCCAGTACCGATACAGGTTACTTTCTCTCCCCCAACGTTTTAACCAGTGTCCTCCTAACCAAACTATACAAACGAATGCTAAACTTTTGGAATGGGAGAATCGAACGTTTTCGAGAGCAAATATCGGGCCCCGTCTTGTTCTTCTTCCTATTAACATGACGCTTTTTTGACGTTTTGTGTAAAAAGAAAGGAAATGAAAAGAGTAAAAGGAATGAAGCACTTTAGAAAGAAGTTTTACTGCTCAACCCGGAGTTACTTTGCCCAGTCTAATGGCCGTCTGTCTGAAAAGAGAACGCGCAAATAAAAGAGGGGAAGAAACTGCAAAAAAAAAAGGAATGAGAGAGAATTCGGAATATCAAAAGTAGAAACTGTGGAAAACAGTCTTAAAACACTTTCTTCGCCACCATTACTTACGTCGATCACAGGAGAGGCGATAAAAGCGATGGCAAAGTGCCCTAAATAGCTTCAGTGAAGAAATGGAAGGCGAAGAGTAGAAGAAAGACAAATCGAAGGATAGTACTGGACCACGTGATCATGATGTCAAAGACACACACGTCAATCATCATTGAGAGCCAGTTCTTTTACTACCAGCAACTGCATTAGATGGGAACAAATGTAAAGTATTGATTAACTTTTGGAGATCTACACCTATTGGAAACTTTGAGAAAAATATTTGATTAAAACCCTGAAGATAATTTTTTTTTGCTCAAAGTGTTCAAAAAAAAAAAAAAAAAAAAAAAGCACATTTCCTATTGCATATAACTAAGCATAATACTTAAGAGAATGCGAAAATGGAAGAATTTTGTTCTAATTTTCAACTTTAAAGTTTTCACACTATTTTTTATTTTATAACTGCGGAACATAAAAACATTTAAACGCTTGCTTTTATTAAGTATACTCTGCATAATATGAAGAACGTTGCATATAGCTTAAAAGAATTTCTCTCATGCTAAAAAAAATCAAGATCATACCTCTTTTCCAAACGGTTGAGGATTTTTTTGTGTGTGTGCTTGTATACATGTGTGAGAGGCTGGTACCTCTCTCTTGGGCACCTAGATGTGTGGGAGGTAGGGAAGAAACACTCGACATGATCCAAACAAGCTATTTATTTATCACACAATGAAAAGACACGAATCCAATTAATAACAGTAAGAGAATGTATTAATACTAACAGCGAAAGTGGGACAACGACTGTAAAACACGAACGATTAGGAGACTATCAAACTTGATCCTTACATTATAAAGGTTGTAACCTATCATCCGATTTAATCTAATATCAGTTTAATCTCAGTGAACAATCGTCACTTTAAAATTTCCTCCTAATGAGTTCTTAATCACAATAATTCAAATATGATACCTTCAGTAGCACTCGCACCTGTTTCGAGTATACATCTCCTACTCTCTATTTAAGCTAGAAAACTTCAATTATATATAGTAAATTAATTTGAATATCAAGATTTTCTTCTTCCGAAGGGTTGGTAGTGAATAACGCGAATTGATAGCCCAAAGATTTCCCAGTAGGATTAATTGAAGAATCACGTATAGATTCGTCACACATACACCAGCAATTCGAAGCATATTGCAATGAAGACGGAGATAATAGCGGCTTTTTGGATTATCTTTCCGTTTTCATTTCTTCTCCAGCAACAAATTGCACATTGCCTTTCTATTTTCCTGTTCTTTATCGAATATTTTCAAGAATCTAAATTCCCCCTTTCACTACAAAGAAAATCCCAGATGAGAAATATTTCAGTACCATGGACAAACTGTATCTCTTGACTTATTCAGACACATTCAGAGTACTTTTTAACAAATTAGCACATTTAAACATTATAAATGCTTTTTAAGGACTCATTACCAATAAATAGTAATATTTAGCTAATAATTTTTAAAATAAGTTACCTAAATTTTACAAAAATCACAATTATAAGCGCAATTTTAGCAATATTTTTCAAAAACTACGAATCAATTAGAGAAAAAAGTAATAAACTTATATTAGTAAAAGTATTGCTAAAACAAATGAGATGCATTTATCTAGAAGATGTACTAAAATTTTATTAAAATTTGAAAATTTTAGAGCTAATTGAGTAAACATTATAAGCATTCTTTATGAGACCATTATCTAAATAACAAGCCGTAACTCAAAAAGAATTCACACAATAAAAAATATTTTAGTACATTCTCAAGAAAATATCATAAATATCTGGTTCAAAAAGTTTTATAGAAATATATTTGTAATATTTTGAGTTATCTGACTCGCCATGATAGATTTTGAGCAATTTAAATGCCCACTTCTGGTAGACCAAAGACCCACTTCCTGTTTTTCTAACTTTATAAAATTGATTGTAACTTGGCCTCTCTAGGTAGAGTAGAAACAAAACAAAGTACATTTTGTTTCGCCAGAAGACATCTCTATTCAATAATATAAAAAACAAAATATCTGTCTTGCCCGAATTTGGTCGTTTTCAACGTGTTCGGATTCCTTAAAAACACAAGCACTAGTAATATCACTATAAGGATTAAAAATATGTTAAAATCCAAGATAGAAAAAAACATTGCTTAAAAAACAATCTTAAACTTGAAATATTTAAAAATTTAAAGATGTAAATTTTTAGATATATTTCTTCTTCGAGAATTTAAGAAAGGAAAACGAAAGCTAAGAGTTAAATTTACATTGGTTGATAAACTGTACCAATTTATTCTTTTCAGGCAGTTAACTTAATGAACATTGCTTGAAAAGAGAAAGGTTTGCAGAAGAAATTCATTTAATTATACTTCAAAATTTCTAGAAAAATCAAGGTGAATTATTTCACTAAGACTGCACAAAGACGGCTCTTTTTAAAATACACTTAATCATCTTCTCAAACTTCTAAAAAATTATGTAGTTTTGATTCATAAAAATATTTGAACGAGAATTTGAGAGAACCTAGCATTGTTTTTTTTCTAACATATAAACTTTTAATTATGAGTAACTAGAGGGAGGGGTACCCCTTGTCCCCTTAAAGGGGAACCAACCCTCATTGTACAACTGCTTATAATCATTGCTCAATTTGTAAAACTGTGATTTGCATGTATTATGTAGATATTAACATATTTTTTTGGGACCAAATTAGGCGACTTGGCGAATTAATTAACTACGTATTACAGCGTCACGAAAAAATTTTTATACAAAAACATGGTGTATTAAATGTTGACAGTTTCATGTGATTTTAGGGGAAAAGTCTTATATTTAAGTTATACATGTGTCATTTCTATTCGAAACGAGTTCATCAATGTGTCAAGTTTATATTATAACTATCCCTCATATATTTTCATAGTTATTTAAAGTCAACAAAATATATAAAAGTAAAATGGTATGTTTAAAATTTTTGGGTGAATGAGTGAATATTAACATCGGGGGCTTTTGGCGACGGACCTGCTAATATTAAAATTATCGGAAATAACATTTGTTGAAGCCTTTGAGTTATTTTGAAATGAATACATTTACGTGTTCTTTCCAAAGTTATCTTAACTTTAGGAAAGAACATATATACGATTATATAAAAACGATATACGATTTACGAATATATATCTATATAAATAAAAATGGATGTTTGTATTCATGAAATTGCATCGCTCCTACACCGTTCAATCGATCACTATGAAAATTAGTGTGTATATGTACATTTTTATGGAGCAGGTTTTTGTGCTAACCACTTTGTTGCAGCTCCCCACCAGGTGCACTACAGTATATCAACTTCTGTACCTTTAAATTATTGCCAAGTTGCCAACAGGGTCGCCAAAAATGATGCCAACTTGGCTCTATCGCCAGCATTTTGCCGTTTCCTTTGAATTGCCTTTATAATGTAAGGAATGGCGTTGTTTGCGAATGTTACAAATTTAGCATTAAATAAATACAACAGAAAGTAATATTAATGTATTACACATCCAGATATAAATTATTTACACTATTTTAAAAGTTCATTACCCAAAATGTGTAACAATGTGTTACTTTCGCTGAGCAGAGATCAGCTTAGGAATGTGTTTTCAAAAGTTGACTCACAAGTGAGTTAGGGTTGTTATGAATAAAAAAAAATCCTTTTTATCAGCTTAGATCTACAGACTTAAAATTTAACAAATAAGGTTTTTTTTTGTTCAATTGAGATATGCAAAAAGCTTTTTTTTTAAAATTTGCAATTAATATAAAAGCAACTCTTTAAAAATTTCTTTATCCTTCAATCTGTATTGTTTAATTTTTTAATTCACACGTGTGAAGAACGGGTATACCAGCTAGTACGATATATATATATATAAGGTTTTATTTTAATATTATTTTATTATTTATTTTAAAAGGCCTCATAAGGCTGCGATACAGGCTATATATAACACTAATAAAGATATCGATACAATTTAACAATGTTAAATGTTGAACCATAGGAAGTTATCGATATAATGTACTGCTTCAATACCTCTGTCTAAAAAAGTACATTGCTCTCGAGTTCCATCAGAAAGAAGAATTGAAATATTCCCCCTTTCGTAAAAGAAAGTTTTAAAAGAAATAAAACCCTATAAACAACAACAATAACAAGGAGCCATAAGAAAGAGAGGAAGCAGAGAAAGACCATAAAAAAAGGAAAAGCAATGCGCACCGAATAAAAGTATTGCCATTAGCGACTTTCTACGGACTGGAGCTTCCGTTCCACTATCAGAGGAAAAACAAGCGGCATACAAATGTCCATCGTGATTGCCATCTTCTCTATCTTTTTCTTGGAATCACGCCGATCCTTCCTCCCCTTAAAAATCTCGGATATCAACGATGCGCAAAATGTTCCGTTTTTTAACAGATGGAGTAATAAAGCCTCTTAAAGTAAAACATACTGCACGCACGTATAGAGAGCGATTTCCGTACAAGCAATCTACAAATCGCGGGGCATACATCAAGGGGTCGCCCCACGAATCCCCCGTGAGATCGAAATGTAGTATAAATCTTGGGGGAAATGTTTTTGGACTCAGCCCATGTCTCGAGCAACTTTGTTGGGGATTGTCCAAATTTTTCGGAATTCAGATGGATGAAATTATTTTTCTGGAGGTGATATTTCTCTCACGGTCGACCAAGGATGTTAACGAGCATCTGTTTTTTTTGGAGGGAGATTCGTTCTGGTAAGTGTGAAATTCGAGTGGTGTTGCCAGATGGAATGGAATTTCATTGTGATGGATTAATTGGACAAGACAACAAATCTTAATTAAGATTACAAACACTGCTGTCGTAATTAGAATAGTATCGGCTTCGATGCAAACATTTTTTTCTTTATCTGTTACATTTATCGTTTGCTATATGCTTGTTTGGTGGAGCTTGTTAAAACCACCTTTGAAATAACATGTTTGTAAGAAATTTAAGAGTATTTGTAAATTTTGTGTGAAATTTCTTCAGGGTTAGAGAGGGGAGAAGATAGAAAAAATGAAAGAGAGAGGTAAAAGGAAATATAAAGATAGTGATGATAAAGAGAAATAGGGAGTAAAACTGAAGTAGGAAAAACAGAGACGAGAAAAATAGAATAGAGAGAGAAAGAAAAAGAAAGAGAGATAGATAAAGAGAGATATACAAAGAGAAAGAAAAAGAGATAAAAAGATAAAGAGAGATAAACAAAGATAAAGAAAGAGAGATAAAAAGACAAAGCGAGAGTGAGAGAATGAAAGAGAGTGAAAAAGAGAGAAAAGGGGTAAAGAAAGAGAGAGACAAAGATAGACAGAGAAGGAGACAAAGAGAGACAAAAAGAGACAGAGAGAAACAGAGAGACAGAGAGATAGAAATAAAAAGAAAGAAAGATAAAAGATAAAGTGAGAGAGATAGAGAGAGGGAGAGACAACAAAAAGAGACAGAGAGATAGAAAGATAAAGAAAGAAAGATAAAAAGATAGAGAGAGAGAAAGAGAGAGAAGACCGAGAAAAGAGTCAGAGAGAGAGAGAGAAAGTAGAGAGAAAGAAAGAGAGGAGAGAGAAAAGAGAGATAAAAAGAGACAGAGAGAGAGAGAGAGAAAAAAAGAAAAGACAGAGAAAAGAGAGAGAAAAGAAAGATAAAAGAGACAGAGATAGAGAAAAAAAGAGAAAGAGAGGGATAAAGAAAGAGCACGCGTGAGAGAGAAAGGAGAAAGAGATAGATAGAGAGAGAGAAAGAAAGAAAGAGAAAGTGAAAAACAGAAAGGGTGAGACTGATATTACATTGTATTAAAAATTAGTATGTACGTACACACACAAAGTGAACTTTTATATTGAGCTATAACATCACGAGTTTCACACAGGCATTCAATTGAGAAAATTTTAATTTATTCTTTTGTCCAAAAGACGCGAAAAACTGATTGTATAAATAGTTATGAAATAAATGAATTGAAGGAATGTAGATGTTGACCTTAACTTATGCGTGGGCACGGAAGCATTGTATGAGCGGGACTGCACGGTATTAATCTTATCAATGTACGCAAGCCAAGTATTTTACGTGCATATATGTAAGCTAAATATACTGATTTTAAATATTCCTAAAGATGTCATGTCAACGGGCTGGATTGATTGCAGATTACAGAATACGAAAATTCAAATTCTCAGCTTATTTGCGTCAAGTATTTCTAGTATGCACGACATATGTCAGCCGATACACTTCTCTGTCTCATTTACACGAACTCTGAATATTTATAATGCACTATCTAGTTAATAAATACATATTTGCGCACATGTTAAATACTCATAATTTAGTGTTTTCGTGGATATTTAAATTTTATATAAACACAATCAGAGTAGTCGAATTGGTTATAGTCATGAGATCGTGACTGGCGTTGTAACTATCAAGTCATGGGTTCGAATCCCAATGCCATTAAAGAAATTCCGTGTAGGGCTTATTTCCATTAAATCTGTAGAAACTCAAAGTCCTCATGTTGGCAGGGATTAATCTCAGATGTCGACCTCATCACTTGACCGTAACTCAAAACTATGACATCCGTCACCATTTGTCCTCGCACACAGCTCGTTAATAAAAGTTCAATCTAACAGCGCAGAAAAGGGCATCGGATAACTATAATACAGTAACAAAAAAAAAAAAAAAACAAGAGAAGGCGAATAATAGGGATGTATTCTGTAACACAGTGAAATTTAAAACAAAAAGTAAAATCGTATTTTGCTGAAATATATTTGCACTAAATTTTTTTTATTCCCTTAAAATCATGTGTTAAATTTTTTTGAGTTAATTTGTATGAAAGGGGCATTAATGTCAGGTGTTTAATATCAGGTGTTATACTACAGTAGAAGCCCAGTGGATGAGTGGTTAGTGAATCGCGCTCCCACGCCACAGGTCCGAGGTTCAAACCCAGGGCTGGGCAAAGTCAACAAAGCCTTTCATCCCTTCAGTAGGTCGATAAAGTCCCAAGTTTGCTTGGGAACTTAAACACTGAGAGTTTCGCGTCAGACTTATATTTTTGTTGAAGAAATAGTTGTGAGGACCTTTGGTCTGATCCTAGAGATGTGAGAAAAATGAAGGAAGACTAGAGAGAGAGCCATATTCAAAAACTATCTATTTATTGATCGCACATTTAACAACACAGATTCAAGTAATGTTAAATAAGAGATGCACTCAATCTAAGCAATATATAGATAAATAACGAGATACACGAAGTATGAAAAGATTTTAAATATCGACCCACTTATTTCAGGATCGAATCTACTTTCCTAATTATCGGATCTTATTTAAACTCTAATTCTCATCACTTTAATTCTTTCAATTATCAAATTTCTGGAATGCACTATAAAATTGAATACCTGATCATATATTAGCAATCTATCCCCTATCCTCGCTTTCTCTCCTTTTAGCTTGAAAGCCTAGACTCTATATAGTAGACCTAATTTAACTAATCATGGTTTCTTCTTCAGAGAGTTAGAATTGAATAAAATAGATTTAAAAGACCAAAGATTTATACCAAGAGGACTTTGTGTTAATGGAAGGACGCAGATAGATCCATCCCATAGTTATACTTTAAGCTGTTTATTTTTATGTTAATAAATATCTTTAATAATGCAAAATAAATTAATAAATTTATAAATTTTTTTATTGACCTCTGTTCTCTAACTCTGTATGCATTATCGCGGGAATTGAATTCTTTCAAATACGTCCTACTATGGGGCACGCTAAATCATATGGTAGATTGGTTTCGAAAAGGTTGCCGATCCGTGGCTTAGAGAGTGAAGTACCTACTCAGGTGCCGTCTTCGTCACTCAATTGGGGTTAAAAATTACGTGACCTGCCCCTTATAGCTCTCGTATAACTACAATCGATCTCAATCAATAAACTTATATTAAAAACAAGTAATATAAATTTTTTTAAGTCAATTTCTACTTAGATCAACAAAGAAAAATTTTATTTTAGTTACTTTTTATTAAATAGTTACAATTAATATAAATATGTATATTCATATGGCAGAATCACAACATTATATAAATGGTAATTTATTTTTATTCATTATCATTAAAGTATCGTATTGTTATCCAAAACAATCGTGTGTATAAAATTTCAGTTCAACTGAATGCTTTAAAACGTGAGAAAAAAAATCTTTTTGAAGTTTTGACACAAGTCGCCAAAAATGATGCCAGCGTGGCTGTATTTGTAATCTTTAAATAATTAGTTTTAATCAAATAATTTTTATTAATTATAATTAAATTATTGTATTGTCATCCAAAATAAAATCATGTATATAAAATTTCAGCTCAATTGAGTGCTTTAAAATGTATTTTATTAACGATTGAAAATTCCACTAAGATAAATAAATAAATATACAGAGAGTGCGAGCTAATAGTAGAAATTAAATGAGTTGACCACAGTTTTAATTGACCTACAAGTATGAAAATTCTGACTATTTCACTTTTCTATTTTGAGAGCGATTAAATTCTGCAATATGCTTAAAATTCAAAAAGGAATTTAACTATCCATCCCAAACCGAAGACTGGAAAACCTTCTTCAAAACCCAATTACATACCTCCGCGATACAAAAGCGGACATCGCCCTTAGCAGAATCAACTAATGCCGCATACTCCACATTCCCCATCCGATGACAGCACCTGAAAACGAGCAATAAAACAATCTCAATCACTTTCGATTTAGAGCCGGCCCATCATTAAGTAAAATGGTCACAACGGTGTTCTGACTGATGCGGATTATTCCGTTGCCAAGGTGATTCATCACTATGGTTACGGGGAAGTGTTGCATGTCACCGTTACATATTGCGACACAGCAGGAGGATGCATGTCGCCTACATGCCTGATGATAAAGGGGTTGTTTAACACTGACTGACAACTATAACCGTAGTCATTCCAGGAAGTAGAGGAAGTAGGGGGATGGTAATATATTTGCCACAGCTATGCCTGAGATAATATATATATAGAGAGAGAGGGAGAGAGGGCCTTCCTTTGAATTATTGACATTTACTAAATTATTTGAGATTTTGGGGGTTAGCTTTTGGAATTAGTTCCCGCATTCTTCTTCTATGATTTGATTCCTATATATTTCGGAAGAGTTGTTTAATATGCTAATGGGTATTTGAATTAAAATGATATATTAATTATTAATGCAAAATGTACAGCTCAGTGGGACATTGAAATCATTAGTGTTTTAGTACTAATTTTTTTAATTCTGATGAACTGTTGAGATGATTTAAAAATTAAATTTTATAACTGTAATGCAGTGCTTCAAAAACTTTCTATACTTGAGACCCAATTTTCAATCATAATTTTTATCACGCCGCCCTCCATTCAATACTAATGTATTGAATTCAATAATAATATATTCTGACGTAAAAAAAAGCTACAATACGACTTTAATTATGAACCGTACAAGTTATCAAGATAAGTATTGTGACGAATCTGTACGGAACCTTTCCACTAATCCTCTTAGGCGTCTTTTTGGGGAATATAAATTCGCGTTTATTTCCAATCAACTCCAAAAAGATGAACGGGATATGCAAAATACATAAGGTATTTAAGTCGAGCGTTGTAAGCTAGCAATGTAGATGATGGAAGGCTATTGAGCCAGCAACTTTAACCGCAATATTAGAGGATTCCGAGATATTAGAATAGTGTAGAAGAATTGCTGTGATTCTAAGGAAGTAACAGAAAGCTGATATCGCCAGCGGTAAATATAATTTACGTACGCTTAAAAGAAGCGTTAGTTTAGTCGAATTAGTTAAAGTTAATGAGAGTTAAGAATTCGAGTACGTGTATTTCTCGGATCTCCTATTTCGGTAGACCTTACTTGATCTTGAGCTTAATTAGTAATTAATTGCATTATTCGTAATTTAATTTAATATAAAGGTAAATCCCTTTAGTTGACGTAACATAAAAAGTATTATATGTTATTAGAGTTTTTTTTTGAGAAATTGAAAATAATAAATATTATTATTCAAAATGGCTCTTAGTGGTTCTTTGCCTCAAATTAATCTTGGTGTCCAAGGTGAGAACCAGGGGGGGGGTCTCCACAGTATTAAATTTGATATATAATTTTATGACGTTCCCGTAGAGTCACTTGAAATTAATTAACTTGTTCTTAATTTAGTATTGTTATATTAATTATGAAATACATTGTGCAGTAATGATACATTTATAAGCATATTATATCAGTGTAAATGTGTATTTTATTTTTTAATAATTCAGAATGTATTTTTTTGATTTCATTTCAGTAAATTAATAATTTTTGTTAAAATAGTCTTTTGTTTTCGACTTTTCGATATACTTGCGTTCCCGTTGTAGGGCTATCTCGCTCCCATAGGGGGCGTTTTCTACAGCTTGAGAAACACTGCTGTAATGAATACTTAAAATATTTTGCAAGAAATCACAGTATCGTTTTGTATATTTGAAGGACAAGTATTGACGGCAATTATATGAAGACATGAGTGTTCTAAGAAACTTCCACCCGAAGTTTCTCTCGCACCGTCTTGCTTGCCTAAGGGTTTGGGAGGAATGAAAGCAGAACCAGTGAATTCCGTAATCACAATTATTTATATATTTTAGTCAAACAAACTAGCCAACAAAAATCTATTCCCAAAGTGACTGTTAAATGAGTAGCACGAAGAAAGCAATGCTTATTAAGCAAATATGTGGAATCAACTTATTTAACTCAACGTAACCTATCGTTGATTCCTAACCTCAAATCTACTAATTCAACCCAGGGGCAAAACACCACTCTTAATCTTTACATGCGAAAGTAAATCTTCTTCAATCTCACCTGTGTAGCGAATGTATAGCAGCTTCTACCTCCTTCTACAATAATTATAAAACTCTGACTTTATATAGTCGAACTAATCTGAATATCATGAGATTCATTAATTTTTCTTGAGAGGGATGGCTGTGAATTAAACGCGAATGCCAGCCCAAAGAGATTCCCCAAGAGGATTAGTGTGAAGGTCGCGTAAAGATCCGTCACAGTGTTTTATCAATTTTGAAGTACAGGTTATAAAATGAAACTGTTAGGAAAATTAGAATGTCTTTAGCAAGAGTGTAGTTTTTTGATTTTCAAATAAGCTATTTGTTAAGTCTATCAAAAAGTTATGTATTTCTGTACAAGAAAGGTCGTTTTAAGACTTCTTAAGGCTCTAGACCCTTTCTGTGACCCTTAGAAGTATGCAGTATATAGCATATGTTGTCAAATACGCGTTCAAACAGTAACCCGTAACAAATAAATAAGCGTAACTCGCATTCTCACAAATCAAGGTACACTTGACCGACTACCATCGTTAAGCTGAATGAGTAATGATGGTGTATGGCAGGGGTAATCTTTAAGTCGATCGCGATCGACAGGTGGATTGCTAAGACATTTTGTGGGGACCGCCTGACGATTAGCAGTTTGTAAATGCGTACCGAAAATTTAAGATTAGCTGACAGTACGTAGGCTAAGTCTTTTAGTGATTATAACTATGAGAAAACTTTATGACTTAGATGAAAATGTTTTATTCAATTCCTACTATTAGTTCACACAATCTTCATATATATATATATATATATATATATATATATATATATATATATATATATATATATATATATATATATATATATATATAGACAGATATACACACACATATATATACATATATATATACATATATATATACATATATATATATATACATATATATATACATACATATATACACACACACATATATATATATATATATATCTTGCTCAAATTTTCAATCGCTTATGAAATATACTTTCTATTCATCTATTCAAGTTCAAAATACATTTTTTTAAACTTGTAGGGGATGGCATTTAATGTTAATACAGTTTTTCAAATATTAATTCATTAGTTAAACTTAGTTAATGAATGAATAGTAACATACAAAAATAATAGTCCAATACCATAAGGAAAAAGGAAAATTGCAAAGAAAATCGCGTTTTATATTGACAATTAATAGTGTGATTCTGTCATATGTATATACATATTTATTTTAATTGTAATTATTTAACAAAGAATAACTAAAATAAAAATTTTCTTTGCTTGCATAAGAAGGAATTGACTAAAATTTTTTTTTCTTTATTTGTTTTTTTTAATGTATTTTAAATTGTCTCGTAACAAATGCATCATTTGATATTGTTATGTTTATGGCTATTATTATGTTTGTATCTTGCATTTTGTTTTAAACGCGGTCTTGAAAGAGTAAGTTTTTTTTATTGCAGCTTTGAAGTAAGCACATATTCCGTATTCGTTATTAAGTTATAATAAATATTGTAGACCTTTTTCTTAGCTCACCACACCTACGCCATTGGGTGGACCACAACATGTTGAAAAAATTAGAAGGAGCCTGTACCCTAGAAAAGTTTACCCTAAATCCAGGCCTAGACGTGGAAGAAGGTCATCACATAATAATGCCGTCTTGTTACTCCAGTTTTTCAGAGAATATGTCCAGGAACAACATTTGACCATTAAAATTATTCGGAACATGATTTAGTTGATTATAAAGATTTATTTAAGTGATTTAGATGATTATAATTATTTATTGTACTTTAACACTATTATAATTTGACGTATGTTTATTTGGATACATAGAAAGTACTGTTAGGAATTTTTTATAAGATCATTTATACCTCGATAAAAGGCAACATGTAACCACTTGGTATTTTGGAGAATGTCTATTGGTGGAAGTTCTGTTCCAGTCAAGTTTTCTTTAAAGTGTCTTTTGTTACGTTACCTGTTTCTTTAAGCATTTCCTACCATTTCTTTATTGATTTTGTAACCGGACATTAATGCATCAGGACTTCTATAACAATGTTGAAATTTACACTGAACATTAATGGACGAATGAGTCAAACCACAGATTGGGCCACTTCGGCCGAAAATGATGTCTTCCCTGCAAACGTTCCCTGAAGTCAGTGCTTCTCGAACTTTCAATACTGGCGCCTCCCTTTTCAATCACACATTTTATCACCCCTCCTCCTTATACATTAATAATGTACTGAATGCAATAATAATGCACTTTGACGCTAAAGCAACAATCTTTATTATAAACCGTACAAATTGATGACATAAGTATTAAATTTTGTATGTGTTACATTTAAGCGAAAAAAAATTAAGTAATAGAATAATTATTATGTTATATTTCCTTTCTCTAATTTTTAAATTGGAACATATTGCAAAATGCGGTGGCCGCTTAGAAGACAAAATATAGATATCAGCTAAATATAGAAAAAGAACTTAGAGGGTCAATTTCTAATCATAATCATTCCTTTGAAAAATTTTGCTCTGTAAGACAAGCCCATGGAAGTCGCTAATACTTATTAAACTTGTTCTTGATTCAGTATTAATTAATTAGTTATAAAATACTTTGTGCAGCCCTGATAGATTAAAAGTATACCAGCTGAAGTACCCGCTCTTGGCACGAGTTCATTTATAAGAAAATAAAACATTATTGATATAATCGCTGAATTGTAAGGAGAGTAAAACCAAGTGTGCGACAATGTTTACAAAAATGTAAAATGATTTTTTTAAATGATTGTTCAAACTATAATTAGTTTTAAGCGAACTGTAATTTTAAGCCTCACAGAATTAGCATTTAGAATTGATGTTGAATAATGAACAATAGTATAAAATTCCTATGAAAAATAATTGTATTATTTTTAATATTTAAAGCGAAAAGACTTAGACATGTTTTAACCCTGGAGCAGGCACGCACTCGATACTAATGGTCGAGCGGGGTTTTTTAAGTCACCCCAATCCTTTTTTTATAATGATTTTTATAGTACAGAATAAAAATCGTAAAATTCCAGTGAATAATTTAATTAAGAGAAAATATACTCACCCCTACTTTTAAGGACACAGAAAATATTTCGGAAAAAAAGTTATCACACCGGGAACTCAGTCAAAACAAGTATACCTTAAGATTGTAAAAACAACTTTTTAACTCCCAAAAAAGAGGGAGATAAGTGACAAATATATTTTAGTTCACGTTAAGACTGTCAAACAGGAGGATAGTGTGTCAGGGACATTGGTAACAATTAAATAGTTTTGCCAGAATCACCGATTTCGTGCACTCTGTGCTCGGCGTGATCGTCCCCGGATTAAAAGTGTATTTATTACAACATGGATGTTCTAAAAAATTATGTAAAACGTTTTTCATTATGCTTTATATGTTTGGGAATACTCATAAAAATAAATTTTGGCCTAGTAATCGTTCAAAGTGCTCTCTGTGCTTTTCCAAAAATCACAAAAATATTTTACAAGGAGAAAAGTGGATCAGAAATAGTTTATTTACAACTTCCCTAAATGAAAAAAAACCCAACAAATACATAAGAGCAGGGACGTAACTAACCGTACAAGTAAGTTCGGAGGTCAATTCGCAGCAAATACAATCTACTGCTTACAGCTGAAGGCAATAATGTATAACAGTGATGAATTTTTTATCTTCCGAAATTTTTTTTTTGATTATGGGTCTGGGTTTTTTTTATCTGAAAGAGTAGCATTTTAGGTTTGAATAAAAACGTAATAAAATCTCTCATCATGGGATTACAGCAAATCAAATAAAATGTTTTTTATTTGGTTATAGTATCAAAGATAGCTAAAAAATGAGGTTTTGAAGTAGAAGCTTTTATTTTTGATGACGTAATATCGCAGATGATATATATAAATTATATCAGTTTAAATATGTATTTTTTATTATGTCAGAAAGTATTTTGTTTTACTTCATTCCAGTGAATAAAATTTTTTAATCTTTTATTTTCGATATGCTCGCGCCCCCTTGTAGGTTTAACGCGCCCCCCACAGTTTGAGAAACACTGCCTTAAGTCCTTCTTGAAAGAGCACTTCCATCATCTATTGAGAGAAAAAATGACTGAAATGAATGAAATGATATAAAAATTATTATATTAAGAGTTATTTTGTAATGAATTTTTATACTCAAGGCAAGTCCTTTGGTTCACCCTACATAAGCTTCAAATAAAACATTATACGGTCATATACACAGATTAATAGACAAAAAGAGCAATTTTCTTATGTTCATATTTAACTTTATTTTAATTCTTTGATAAGGCTCGATGCCGAATATATGTTTGCTCAGTCATTCGTTTACTTTTCGGGATAATTTTGATAACATGTGATATTTTAGTCATGAAAATCAATTTTACTCTCAAAATGTAACCTGCATTTTTATTATGATTTAAAATGAAGGATTTGTGGATAAAAAAATATATACCAACCCAATGGAACACAAATGCTGCAGCTCTTGCTTCAATTAGTTACTTTTTGTCCACGGAACTCTGAAGGATGTTTAATTACTTAATCTGGAATCCGAATCCTTTTATTTCTCTGCCTTTTTACGATGCCTTCTCTTCTTAACTTCTCAGAAGGAAAGTGCTTAGCGCCTGAAAGGGGATAGAAGAGTACATCTCCGAAAAAAAGTGGGAAATAAAATCTTTTACCCGAAAGTCGTGAGGGGCGTTTTCCGATGCGTGCTCGATGAATTCCTCGGAGTAAAAATCCGCCTTAAAGAAGAAGGGTGGAAAAAAAACGTTCCATTCTTTTCCCGCAATCGGCCAGTCCAGAAACTGGTGCAAAATGTTTGCCCAAGGAAAAAGGATACGTGATCCCACGTATACCTTCACTGTATGAAAACGGTGGCAAAATCAGAGAGGAAAGACTCCTGAATCTGGCAAGGTGCCACCATCCTCGCCAAGGCATTGTTTACAATAGAAAACTCACTTTTTCTGCCAACTTTTTGTTCTGTTCCATTCCTCTCCACCCTCCTGCATCAGCGACATATAACCCATAGTAGGCGTCGGTCAATCTTTAGTTTTCCAAAGCAATCATTGTAATGGACCAAGCCAGTAGATTTTCTTGTGAATGTAAGAAACGTCTCCTACCAGCTATATTTTATTCACTAAGGATGTTGAGTTATATGTATCTTTCCTTTTTCGTTTTCATTTTATTTTTGGACTTCGTAGTTATACCCCCGTCCCCCCTTTTTTTACCAGTCCTTCAAAATCATTTGAGATATCGGCCCGTCTCTCTTTCCTCGGGTGTGTTTATATGTATTATTTATCAAAGATTCGGCTAACCACCGCGTGCGCCTTGGTCTTGTTTTATCGATAGACTAAGAAAAAGCGGTTCCTTCCTTGCCTATGACGGTTGTTGTATTCTTTTAACTAAGATAGTGTGATAGAATAAAAGGTTGTCTGGGTAAATAAGAAAGAGGAATTCTTTTTTGTTGTTGTTTGAAGAAGCGGGGTAGATGTCGAAAAAGGCAAAATAAATCGACTTTTTTAAGTATAAAAGATTCTGTTGCGTTTAGGTTTTGTGAACACAGAATGTATCTGTGTGTGTATAGTAACTTAATTGTAATAACTTAAATTGATATTAATTGAAAGTTCGAATCTTCTTTATTTATAATACCCAATTCATAAGTCCGGATTCCCCTATTTCGAAACGCCATCTCATTTCATGTTCTAAAAAATTAGAAGCATTATTTTGATAGAATTATTAGTGATTCTCTTCTTTAAAAAGAACTAAACCTTGAATTTTTAATAGAGTTATTGGTGATTCCAGGTAACAGAATATCATAATGGCTCACACGTGCTTTACTGATTTAAAATATTCCCTAGAACTTTGATGTAATTTCCGTAAATAACTTATATTTCCCTTCACTCGAGCCTGTAATTATATATTTTATGTAATGTTTTCCCCTGAAATTCCTTCCTTATTTCAATGTAAAAATTGAATAATTTCCTCTCTCGGATTTGTATTCTTGAGCGAAGCGCCAGCTCAAAACAACTCTCCTGATTCTACAATGAAATAAATGTTTATGTAATCGAAATTAAGAATCCGTGTTTTAGTGCCATGATTATAATACGAACAAGTAATATAAAAAAATTAAGTCAGTTCCTACATAGGTCAATAAAGAAAATTGTTATTTTAGTTATTTTTCATTAAATAGTTACAATTAGTATATATATAAATATGTAGAAATACTTATGAGACAGAATCACACTATTAAGTGCAAAATAGAAAGTGATTTTCTATTTTCCTATCTATATAGAGCGTTGGAATATTTTCTTGTTTTTTTGTTATTATTTATTTATTAATTAAACATAGTTATTTCAATAAAATAGTATAGTAAAAAGAAATCCCACTCTCAAAAATGAGGCCATCCCAAGTGGGATTCGAACCCACAACCTTTGGATTAGAAGTCCGAAGCTCTATTCATTGCGCTATAGGGACACGGCCAGTGATTTTCCTTTTCATATAGGGTGTTGGACTATTATTTTTGTTATTATTTATTCATTAATTAAATAGAATTAATGAATTAATATTTGGAAAAACCGTATTAACACCAAGTGTCATCCACTACAAGTTTAAAAGATGTATTTGAACTTGAGTGGATGAATAAAAAGTATTTTATTAACGATTGAAAATTTGAACAAGATATTGTTCTTTTAAGCAAAATCCTACGGACAAATGTACTGAATCTATTATTAGTAAAAAGGTTACGTGCTAAAGAGAGCAATGGACTAAATTCATGACTGTCACATGATAAAGACAAACACGTGATCTCCATTGAATTCAAAACGGGCTTCAGACTAACTTGTACTTGTTGTTCTATTTGTAAAATTAAGGTAAAATTTCAAATTTCATAATTGAGTAAAGTTGTTCAAATATTGCGGAAACAAAAAAAATCATCGAAAAAATTTTAAAATTTAAAAAAATCTTATTTTGTACATGTATTTTAAATCAAGTTTTTTTGTTTGCTTACTTAGGTGCATTATTATTGTTCACAAATCTGTACTTCGTTAAAAATATTTCCTGCAAAAAGCAAAAGTTGGCAGCAATGAAGCGCATGAACTGATTAGCTGGAAACACATCATTGTACTTACCACGTGATTATGACGTCCCTCGAATTTATGAGCTCATTGGCTTTAGATATGTGATTGTAGTAAGCAAAGATATTACATGGATTTAGCCTATTGAAAATTTTTATATTACTGCGCGAATGAAAGAACAATAAACCAGATGTCGCTAGATTAAGTGATTTAAATACAAGTTCGAAGATTGCAATAGAAAAGTGTATTAGTAGAGAAAAATTCATAATTATCAAAACACTTACTAAAATAAAAATAATATTCAGTAAATTATATAAAAAATAATATGAATTTTTTCTACACTCGCAGTCATTTAATTTTTCTTTTAATACATACTTTTATGAAAACTAAATAGTATTTGGAGCAGACTTTTTTTTTCACGTGGCTTGAGAAGGCAATTCCTTTAAAAGGAAATAACACTCTTTTTTTAACGTTTGTTAATAATTTATTAGTCTGTTAATACAAAAGTTTTACAATGTCTGTTACAACGTCTTAAAATTTGAGATCTACGTGATGGTGTTTAAAAATGAAAATATTTTTTGATCTGTTGCCACTGAATTAATAATTGATGGAATACTGCAAGGAAACTGCAGATGAAATTGCAGAATTAGTAATTTTTAATTCGAAGAGTAATTCCACTAAAAAAAAATCAGAAAGAAAATAATAATCACCTGAAAAACACTATAAGCACTTCTTATTTTAAAAATGATAACGATTTTTGAACGCGTTTGCAGTCATATAGGAAAATTATTTCATAAAATGAAATACACAGCATCGATGCAGCAAGTAAAAATGGATTAACTTTTTCTGTCTTGAAAAAAATATCTTGGCAAAATGAAATAAGAAACTCCTATAAAAAACTGTTTTTACTAAAATGTTACATATCTTTTACTGTAATAATTGTGTTCTTAATCTAAAATGTTGTCGATGCGGAAACTACTGTAAACATCTCTTCTTTCAGTATTTTTGTCAAATTTGATCGAGGCAAAATTAACGTTAAATATTATTCGAACTCTTTTAAATAGTTCGAAAGAAAAAACGTAAAAATAACTATCATGAAGAACTCTTGATTTAGAATAGATTTACTATTTCTTAGAAAGTTTTAATTCCAGTGTGCGTGAATCATATGAAAATGAAACAGGAGCACAAAATGCTAGTTTTGAGCAATTTATAAAAAAATAGCTCCACGATATGCATAGATGAAAACATTAACATGTTTCAATGATTTTAAATACTTTAATAATAGAACTCTACTTAGATATTTTATTAACTCAAAAAAGATTACGATAATAAAGAATATATTTAAAGTTTACTAAATTTAATTTTGTTATGTGCTTGTAAATTATTTGCAAGAAATTAATCTCATTTTAAATACTTTAAAACTTAAACATTGATGTGTATATACAGTGGGCTTAGCCCTCTATTTAATGAAGTCGCTAATCCCCCTTCCCCCAAAAAGGTTCGTTATGTAGAACATTCATTAAATAGAGATTCATTTTCATTATGAATTTCAATCTTGGTTCTAGGAAAAAATTCATAAAATAGAGATATTCGTAAAATAGAGGTTAGTAAAATGGAGGTCCGACTGTACATACATATGAAATATTACGGATTTGATTTAAGGTGTCCGACTAGGTTCGGAACCGTGATTTTGCAAAAGCGCATAAATGGATAATTTTCATGATACTTAGTGTCACTTAGATTAGAATATATGCATAAAACTGTTTTAAGGACATTTTGACAAATTTTTTTTTATTTAAATACAATATTTTGGCAAAAAATTAACTTAGAATAATCTTTTTTTCCAAATGTTCTCCTTTTGTGAAAAATGCTTCTATTATAATAATATTTTTCCTGTATATAGCTCAGACCTCTCTACAAAGGCTCAACTAGAGTTTTTGAAATACATAACTTAGAAGTGGGTTTATTCATATTTTACGACAACAGAGGGGAGCAATTTTAAGAAAAAAACGCCAATAATTATTTCAATTGGCGGTAACTCTGAAAATAATGCGAATTTTTCAAAAATTCTAGTTGAATCTCTGTAGAGAGGTCTGAGCTATATACAGGCAAAATATTATTATAATCAAACCATTTTTCTCAAAAGAACCTTTGGAAAAAAGATTATTCTAAGTTAAATTTTTGCCAAAATATTATATTTAAATAAAAATTTTTTTGTCAAAATATCCTTAAAACAAGTTTATGCATGTATTCTAATCTGAGTGACACTGAATATCATGAAAATTATCCATTTATGCACTTTTTTAAAATCACGGTTCCGAACGTAGTCGGATACCTTAAGACGTTTTGGTATTGAGGCGATCTTTTTTTCAGGTCGTAGCAATCGAGGAAATGACTAAGAGGCTTTTATATATTTTGAACATTTATATTTATTTTACACTAATATAAAAAGACGCCACGAAATAAATACACTAACAACCGCAAGTGAACTATAAGACAGACACAAAATCCTTTTTTGCTTGTTCCCAACATCTCAAACTTTTGTAGTCTTGATCAAACGGAAATTGTTAGGATCATATGATTTCCAGTAAAAACTATTCTGATTGATCCGAATAAACCAGTGATTCAAAGCTGCATCAACCTGTTTTTAAAGAGCTAACCTTCTAGTTCTTTGGGAGATAAGGTTGTGGTTATTTCTCGTTAGGTGGGTAAACAAAAAGTTAATTATCACGCAAATTTTTGGAGGGCTCAAGACAGCTGGGAATTAAAATCCCTCGACGGAAAATTAAGGGGAATTACTACATGTATATATAATAAAACTTTGCAATTATATTGCATGGAGTTTATCATTTAGAATTTTTCAAGGTGAAAAAATTACGTTAAAGGAGTTAAATTATATGTTGCATTGCGAAATTTGTTAAAAAAACAATACAAATTGAATCAACTGAAATGAAGAAGAGATTAGATCTGAACCAGGATTCTTTTTTTCTTAATAAAACGTTGATAGGATCAAAAGAGATCTGAAGAAATAAGACCAATAATTCTTTTCTTATTCCTCTCGGAAAAGATTAGGTTGAACCAAATAAACTATATATGGATGTCAGATATGTGCCGGAAGAAATTTCTTTAAGAAAAGAAGGACATATAATTATTAGCTCAAGAATATGAATTTTTGTGTGGAAATTATTTGTTTTTGTAAGATATAATTAGTACAAAAAAAACAAGTAATATAAAAATTTTTTTAAAGTCAATTCCTACTTAGATAAACAAAGAAAATTTTTATTTTAGCTACTTTTTATTAAATAGTTACAATTGATATAAATATGTATATACATATGACATAATCACAACCTTAAGTGGTAATTAATTTTTATTAATGATCATTAAAGTATCCTATTGTCATCCAAAACAATCGTGTATAGAAAATTTCAGTTCAACTGAATGCTTTAAAACGCGAGAAAAAAAATCTTTTAAAGTTTTGACCCAAGTCACTAAAAATGAAACCAACATGGCTGTATCTGCAATTCTTTAAATAATTAGTTTCAGTCAATTAATTTTAATTAATTAAATTATCATATTTTTACCCAAAACAATAGTGTATAGAAAATTTCAGCTTAAATGAGCGCTTTAAAATGTGAGAAAAAAAACCTTTTCGAGTTTTGACACAAGTCACCAAAAATGCCAACGTGGCTGTTATTTTTAATCAATTAATTTTTATTAATTACAATTAAATTACTGTATTGTCATCCAAAATAATCATGTATATAAAATTTCAGCTCCATTGAGCGCTTTAAAATGTATTTTGTTAACGATTGAAAATTCCACCAAGATAAATAAATATAGAGAGAGTGTGAGCTAATAATAGGAATTGAAGAAGAGAGAAGTAATGAGATTAAGTACACATCAGAAAATTATAAAAGGGTGATAATGATTAGGTGATTTTAGCATTTAACTATTTTAAAACTTCATTTCGTATTGCAAATTGTGTACAGACTTTTAGTTGAATTATTCTAAAAATCTGTCCAATTATCTTAAGAAATATAAACAATTCAGTGAAATGACTTGAATGGAAATAGTTTTATTTTGTCTATTATAAGGATTGATAGTAAAATTAATGGGTACTTTCGTATTATCGCAACAATTTCTAACTCTATTAATAACTCGCCTAGTTGGCAACTCCGATTTCTTATGTATCGTACGCGTTGAATTGGTAACCAGGTGCTTCATTTCATATAATTCACCAATAGGTTATGATACTACGTAAGTGCCAATTAATGTATAAAGTTTCAAACGTTTTAAAAAATAGGTAAGATGGTATTTAAAAATTTCTTTGATATTTTTCCGTACAAGTATAACAAATGAAGGATTCTTTTAATTGAAAATTTAAATCAAATTATTGATAAATTTAATTAATTGAAGTTCGTTTAATTAAAAGCGAATAAAAGTAATTGATGAAAGTGTTTAATGGTTTTGGAAAAAATAAAATTAATGTATAACATACAGATTTTTTGAATTTTTATTTAATTTATTTTTACATTACGAAAACTTCATAATGTTATAGCATCAGATTATTTCATTCGGTTTCTTAATTCAGTTCTTGCGATTATAAATCTAGTCTGTAAGTGGCTCTATAATTTCTTCAAAAGGTTAAAAACTCATTGGAGCTGATCAAATTCTCTAACTACATAAGTTGTCTGTGAGCAGTGTAAGATTACATTGAAATCTTAGCTGAAAGTAATAAATGTTTAATCGTTAAAAAATTAAAATTATTAAAAATAATTACTCATTAACAGTAAGCCAACTTCTGAGGCCCAAGCTTAACAGAAGCAATTACTAACAATAACTTTTATAAAATTCGTTTTATATTTATTTAAACATCGCTAGAACAAATCTCTTACAGCGTTGACAGCTTCCTTACAAAATATTTATCAATTTATACAACTGTTGTCACTCGCAAAAATTTTAGGAAATTATATAGTTTTCAAATCATTTGCTTTTTGGAAGGTTACGTTCACTGTTTTTATATTATAAGAAACTAGCCATTATCCAACCACTTCACTAGATACTTCATCATATTATAAGATTATATTTCTTTTTAAGTTTGTTACCTAAACCCTAGCATTAGAACTAGCACAGAACTTGAATTTCTAAAATGGAAGCATATTTATATTGTACTTCCTCGTACCCCTTTGGGAGTCGATTTTCACAAACCCGCTCTTAGTGGAACTCTACTCAACAAAAGAAACATGACCACTAAATTTCAATGTTGTAAATCTAATAGTTCAAAAGCGGAATTTTTTTTTCATATCTATGACGCCCTGCAAGCCCTCCTCCCGTCCTTGGAAGTTGGTTTCCGAATAACCCGTTCTTAGCGGATCTCTACTGAAAAAAAAAACATATTTGCCAAATATTTCAAGCTATTGGTCTGATAGGTTCAAAAATGTTTTTTTCCTCTTTCGCCAATGAAACCTCGTTATTTGGAAATGGATTTTAGCAAATCTCGTTTCTATAACGGATCACTATTCAACAAAGTAACCCTGCTGCCAAATTTTAAGACTTAGGTGTATTAGTTCCATAGATATTGTGAATCGCTTTCCTCTCACTCGCTCTATAGATTGACTACCGTTACCCGCCAGCTTTGCTGTGTATTTCCTGATGTATGTGTATATATACAGTCGAATCCCGATATGCCGAACTCTTGTTTAGCGAATTTCGCGATTTAACAAATTTTTCTCCCCCGATTAAAATGAAGGTAAAAACTGCTATTAACGAATAATAATCCCACAATTAACGAATTATTGAAAAAAGTTTTTTATTGGTTTGTATTAAAAAAATTGGATTTTTTTTCAAAAGGACATATCTTCTTTGTCCGGAACAGAAAAGACTTTTGTAAGCAGCAAATTCCGACGACTATTAGACAAGTGCAGATGAGTCATGAATGTAACCTATCATGTGAAAGTATTGAATAAGACAGGAAATTCCTTTTTTATCTCATCCTACTCCCCAACGCAGGATGTATTTTAAGATTTTAACGATTACATTACACATTTGATGACGAACTATCTCTCTGTGTAACTGAAGTTGAGGAAATTGTTGATTTGTCGGAACCAATAAATAGCAATTCGTATGCAGAAATTGATAATAAAATTCTTATCAAAACTGTTAAACTTTTCTAATGCTTTACATTCTTTGGAAACTGGGAAAACATACGTTATGCAATAGGATGTAAATGACAAAGTATTTTCTTATCTGTATAAAGTCGTAAAATAACTCTATCGAGTCAGGGGTATCAGAAAGATTTTCAAACACCTATTAATCAATGTTTTAAAATTTCCAATTAAATAGTGTTCAATAATTCAGAAAAGTACGTTTTTAGCTCTTGAATAATAAGTGAGTAATTTCTAACTATGGAAATTTTTTTTGTAGTTGATTACTATAGAATTCACAATAGATAAGTGTAAAAAATTTGCTATTTGTAGTTTGATATATATATATATATATAAAAGGCCCAGTGATCGAGTGGTAATGTATCGTGCTTCCACATCACAGTTTCGGGTTCTATTCCCCGGCTGGACAAAGTCAACTCCACTTTCATCCCTAATGGAGTGGGTCGATAAATAAGTACCAAGCTTGCTTGGGGATTAAACACTAGGGGTCTCACTTCAGACTTACCATCTGATCGGGACTTTTCTCATGTACCTCAGCGCCCATTGGTAACGTATTCTGGAATGGGAACAATAGGCCATGACCCTCATGGGCGGTCGCACCACTGAATTTGAGAGTATATATATAATATAATGTTTTTAAGTTATCGATAAATAAATCTTACCGTTAGCTTTCATGTATTGAAGAACATTCTTGTGGCTTTTGGCTTTAAATTTAAAAAGGTTTTGGATTTCTAAAACTAAAGTCTATTATGTACACCCCCCTTTTTGGGATTTTCGTAAAACCCATTCTTAGTGGGTCTTCATGAAACGTTAGAGGAATGGCTTAACTCCCTCTTAAGCATACTCCACACCCTTTGGGAGTAGATTTGCTCAAAATCAGTGGCTCTGTAATACACGGAAAGAACATATCTACCAAATTTCACGTATGTAGATCTAATAGATTCAGAGACCTCATAATGAATGAGTTGATCACATTTGCTCTTTTATATACTTAGATAAATCCCTATCATAAACTACCTTCGTGAAAGGAAACCTTCTACATACTTGAAAGGACTAAGTGGACTGTTGGTAATGAATTTTATATCTTGAGTATGTCTAATCTTAGTCACGAATGACGAAAGCGATATTGATGTTTGAAATAGAACATTTCACTCCATTATAAGGATTTTCAGCCCATTTGAACAGTGGGAATCTTTATTTTACCATAAGACTGCTCAAGGTGGAATCTGACTTCAAACGACACCGGTAAGGAAACTAGTGATTTCAAACCTGCTTCCCATTGCGGGACATTGTTGATCGCATAATTGCTAATGTCCTATTGCTCTCTTTAAAGATTAAAATCCATTAGTGCTTTTCAACCAACGTGTAGGAGCAACCATTTTACATACTTTCTGTAAGAATACTTAAAAGGTTTTAATTCCAGGGATGCTTTTCTGATTCCAGATCATTTTGTGCTATTTCGGACTACCCCATGCCAACCGATCGAATGCCATTATCGCATCAAGTGAAAGGAATGTCGACACAGCTGATAGAAGGGTTATCAGCGAAAGGAAATGACCAAGATTCGATAACCCACGACAAAGCGCATTAAAAAGGGAGCGAATCGTTGTTTTAATAAGGAAGGGGGACAACAACTCAGCAGGAAGCGGACCCCTCTTCGACGCTCGATAATGCCTCGGTAACGAAACGCGGTCTCATTTCCTCTGCTTAACAAGATTTTTGGAAACAAAGTTATTACCGGAAAATGAAGAAAGAAAAGGCACATTTATGTATTTACAAACGGTGAATTGGTGCAAGAAGATTGGCTTCAGTCTCAGCTGTTATTTGAAATATCACACGGGAAGATAAATTTTTGTTGTCATGAAAAACAGCCGAGGAGATCGATCATTAAAGGTTATCAAATGAGTACATTAAAATAGTTATATATTTTATGTATTTTTTCATTTATTCTTACTAGTAATTACTAATAGTTAATCAATTTTTCAAGTAAAATTTTAATGTTTCAATAGTTAGGGTTACTCAATCATCATTAAACGTTAGAAATGATCCACTAACATAAAAATAAATTTTTTAAATTACATCTCAACTTTGGATAATTTTCAAACTTTCTAAAATAAAACTACTAATAAAATTTTTATCCTTCATTTTTTAATTGAAAAGCAGAAATTCTCTTTTCTGATTATTTTTCTGCTATTCAAACACCGGTTTAGCATTGTCAGTGAGCTTTGTGATTTTTAACTATAAGTAATTATTTAGGTAGAGATCAGTGCTGACATCTCCTTCTCCATGCTGATCGTTATGTATGTAACATCTTCAGCGCATGGATTTTATTTGATTTACAGATTTCAAAATCGTACATCATAATCTACAAACAATGGGCTAAATTCATGTGACTTCATAGCCCTATGATAATTCACATGTTTCCGGTCAATATGTTTATGCTCCTTGCTGGTGCCAACTTTTTCTTTTTATAGAAATTTTATTTTAAAAAGTACACATGTGTTAACAATAACAATGCTCATATGTAAACAAACTGCATTTGATTTTAGAGAACAATATAAGAATTTTTTTTATTTTGGAGAAACTGTTTGATGAATCTTAATGCTTGAACATTTTTACTAAAATATTAAATTTGAAATTTTGTTCAAATTTTACAAGTAGAGCAAAAAATATAAATTTAACGTCAGTTTTGAGTTCAATGAAGAACTCATGATTACATTTAGCATAAATAAAGCCCCCTTTTATTCTAAATTATACTTAGAAGACCAAATTGACACTAGAGCTGACTTCTCAAGCACTATAGCAGGCACTCAATATGTTAAAAAAGTATTAGTTCCTTTTTTGAAGACAGTCTTCAACTGGATTTCTAAGAATATGACATAAATCACTATTTTCCAGTCCATAACTTTTCTAATTATGGTACACACAGTGGTTATTTCTGATAAAATAGACTGAGATATAAATATAAATAATCAAGCACAGACTTTCAGTTCAATATATTTTATTCTATTGAATGTTGTTTTGGCTGCCTATTTCTGCCAACATAAAGAACTATTAACCACAATTAATACGTCTCGCAATTTTGTACAACGGCCATATAGTGAAGTCGACATCTGAACTGGTAACCCAATCTTCATACGTACACCGAATTTATTAATATATTTAGGCAGGGGCGTAGCTATATATTGCAGCATCAGTCGTATCAATGATACGGGGCCAATCATGTGTAATATTCCGACACTCATTTCAAATCACGTTCGGGTCACCAATGAAGCATTAATAAATTTATCGCTTACTTTCAGCAGTATTTTTAAATGAATAAGGTTGGACTTATAACATCAAGTTAAAATATATTCAACTTTTATTTAATTTTCTTATGTAATTCTTAATTTCCACCGTTGCTATTCCAATAAATATGATATTTAAAATATTTTTAGTTGACGAGATGCCAATCATTAAAAGGTGCAACCGCTACAGATGAAATGACTGCTGACGAGCCTTAAGGGGTTTTACGATCTTTAATATGTAGCTCCTTGAAAATTCCGGGGTCATGCGATATATTAAATGGAATTGACAGCAAAGTTTTTGAGTTTTGTGTATCAAAAAGAGAAAAAGAATCCAAACAAAACCAATAAATTAGAAGAACGAGGCACTAGTTACTCCAAAGTCATCCTTGTCATTTAAACGTGGCTTAAAATTACAAGACTTCCAACCCTATAAACCTCATCTATATCTAGAGAGATATTAATTTAAACTAAACCTAATACACTTATAGGGTAGCGATAGACAAACTAGACTTTTAGTTGTAGCTGACGAGAATAGGGTGTCATCTCATATATCAACCTCGTCGTCTGACCGCAGTTCAAAATTACGTGACATATTGGCTTTGGTTTATTGATCTTTATATTGAGCAAAACCACACAGCCGGTTAAATTGGATACAACAAGCGATTCAAAACAAGCAATATATATATTTGGATTTTGTAGAAGCACAAATGATAATATAGGGGACTGTATGGAAATGGATTAAGCCTAGAAATTCAAGTTAATGCAAGAAAATCGACACAATGATGAATCAAACTTCAATTTGATATTGTTGAAGGTATATTCCACACATGAAAAATATTTCGCAAGGAATATAATGTTCCACATAGCTTTTATTAATTTCAAATAGGGCTGGGATTGGTGATTTCCCTTTCCAAACCCAATTCATTCCCCGGGAACTGGTATCCGGTTTTAGTGCGGCACCATATACGTTGATACCAATTGCCACTATGTAATTTTGACTCCCAATTTCCTCTCCAGAAGGAGGAACCCTAGCTTTGACGATACGAAATTGATCAAGGAATTTTAATTTTGCCTAGAGCAAGCGAAACGCACATAATAGTATCACATAGTAAGTGCATGAGAAAATTTCGTAAGTGCGTATTTACGTTCTGAAAAAGGACACACACACACACACACACGCACACACACACACACACACACACACACACACACACACACACACACACACACACACACACACACACACACACACACACACACACACACACACACACACACACACACACACACACACACACACACACACACACACACACACACACACACACACACACACACACACACACACACACACACACACACACACACACACACACACACACACACACACACACACACACACACACACACACACACACACACACACACACACACACACACACACACACACACACACACACACACACACACACTTGTCACAAGCTTTCTTCTAAATAGAAGGGTTTCGTTGCAAAAGGGCCACGCTTTTAAGATACAACAGATACAAAATACACATGAAAGAACGAAAAAAAATTAATTAAAAATTACTTTTAAAGAATTTTTTTTTAAAAAAATGTGTGATTTCTCTAAATTAAAAACACTTTGAAAAACTTTTTTCATTACCATATCGAGGAGAATTTCCCCATGGTAACATATTTTTATCTGAACTTCTAAATTAAAAAAAATCCAAAATCTATTCCAATTGTTTGCAGATATTTTGTAAAATATGTCTATGATTTTAAACATTATTTGAATATTACAGATAAGAAAGATTTATTTGGAATAAAATATATGTTTGTCGCAGTGTTCCGTTAACAATGCAATTTTTCATAATCAGCACTTTGAATTTATAAGGAAAAAGAAGTAGAACTTTCGCATTTTTCATCCGTTATCTTTCTGAAAGCAATCATTCAAGTTTTCGTGGAAAGTAGCTGAAAATTTTCAGAATTTTCAGTTTCGTGGAACTATCGGTGAGATGGAAGAATAAAAACATAGCTTCAATCGAATTCTAATGGAAAAATTTTCAACATTATTTGGTTCTATATTGGTTTTTATCTACTGTAAAAATACAGATATTGCCGAACATTCTTTTTTCGAATGGATTCGATTTGGAAGCGATAAAACTCAACTGACTAACTCAATCCACATGAACATAAAAGTTAATTTTTGTTTTATTTAAAAATTTATTCCATATAAACGAAATGACCGAGGAAAATATTCATTTTTCCACTGAACAAGATGGATCAATCGAAGTTAAAATAACTTTTTTAACACTAGAACGTCCATCGGTATCGATTGGACTCCAGAGCCTGTTCAGTTTGATCTCCTTTCCGTATTTTTGCAGGCCATTTGCAAATTTGTTGTGAATTTTAATTATTTTCCAAGGTAATTACACAGTAAAAGTTTTGTGGTTCTAGGTTAAAATTTTACAACTAAATATACCTAGAGCGTCCGCTGGTATCATTTAGACACCAAGGCAATTTATCATCATAAATAGCTATTGCTCATCTTTACCATTAGTAAAACAAACCTCCCTAAGTACTATCACATATTTATTTGACCTTGAATGAAGTGATATTGGGTTAACTGCGGAAAAGAATCTATTTTTCTAAAATTATTGTCTAAGTGTTTCGATGCATAGCACTAGGTTATCTGCTCATAAAAAAATCATTTGATTTTCGAACCTTGTGCAGAGCAGATCCCTGAAATTATGGCTCGTAGTAAAGGTCTAAGCCCTGATGAAATTGCTAATTTATTGCGAGAGATTTCTGAGAATGTGTGTGAATCGGATGATTCCGATGAAGACACAAGATTTAGTGAAAGTTATTGCGAAGAATCTGAAGAAAGTGCATGTATAATTGATAATATATCAATAAATTCTGATATACATATCGCTAGGGAGGGTACAGAATGGATACAGCACAATAGTAATGTTCCTGACAGATTTGCAACAAAGCAGTGGTCAGACAAGCTTCACGAAACATAATGTCAAGGTCAGTTTTTTACGATATAAAGGGCCATAAAATATGATAATTACATGAAATAATATTAAAAAGTCTTAAAACTAAACCCTACTGAAGAGTAGTCCTGCGATTGATTAGTTATTACAACTATTTTATGTATTTTATATCACGGTGTCGAAATGACATGGGAGAACGCTTATGGGTAATCGAAAAAAAAATCCCGGACGTTCTAGTGTTAAAGTATTACATCAGAAAATTGCGCAATGTATAGAGAGGTATAGTTATGAGATAGAATAGGAAATTTTCTTATTAATATTTCGAATGTACAAGGCAGCATTTATTCCACTTTCCAAATTTAGCAATATAATTTGAAGTATGCAGATTTTATTATTTCATTCCGGTTAATAATATTAAAATGAAATATTTGTTTATAAATGACTAAGCCTTATATCTCAAATTTATTCAAGAAAGAAATATAAACATTCACTAGTGTGAACGCAGAAAATTTAAGTTTAATCCAAACGTTTGACAAAAAAATAGTATAAAAATATTTTAAAAATTAATTAGAAAAAGAATGGTTTCATTTGGAAGTACGAATTTTAATATTTTGTTTATCGGAAAAATTCCTGAAAAAAAGACGGGTGGAGGGTGGCATGTTGATATTCCAAAACTACCTTAAGGAATCCGACTACGTTCGGAACCATAATTTTAAAAAAGTGCATAAATGGATAATTTTCATGATATTTAGAGTCACTCAGATTAGAATACATGCATAAAACTGTTTTAAGGATATTTTGACAAAAACAAAATTTATTGAAATATAATATTTTGGCAAATAATTAACTTAGAATAATCTTCTTTCCAAATGTTCTCCTTTTGTGAAAAATGGTTCTATTATAATAATATTTTGCCTGTATATAGATCAGACCTCTCTACAGAGGCTCTACTAGAATTTTTGAAAAATTCACATTATTTTTAGAGTTTCACCAATTGAAATAATTATTGGCGTTTTTTTCTTAAAATGGCTCCCCTCTGTTGCCGTAAAATATGAATAAACCTTCTAAGTTAAATATTTCAAAAATTCTAGTTGAGCCTCTGTAGAGAGGTCTGATCTATATACAGGCAAAATATTATTATAATAGAAGCATTTTTCACAAAAGGAGAACATTTGGAAAAAAGATTGTTCTAAGTTAATTTTTTTGCCAAAATATTGTATTGAAATAATTTTTTTTTGACAAAATGTCCTTAAAACAATTTTATGCATATATTCTAATCTAAGTGACACTAAATATCATAAAAATTATCCATTCATACGCTTTTGCAAAAGCACGATTCCGAACGTAGTCGGATACCTGAAATTTCTTTCAATCCGCAGATTCAGAAGACTATTCTAAAACTAAGTTTTGAATTCATGGATAGATATAGCTTTTTTTCCTACTCCGATATTTAAAGACTTAAAAAAAACTCTTTTTACAAAGTGGGAAAGAGAACAGTAGAAGGAGGGAGTGTTTTGTAACGTCGCACTGGATAGCAACACGAGGGCTATTGGCGGAATGCCCAAGAGAAATGAGCTCACCCGAAAGAGGTTGAGCACTACAAAACGATCCCCCGGGAAACAGCCGCCCCCACGATCAATCTTTATTGAGCAAAATCATAGCTCACATTTTATACGGTAGCACACATTAAATTTACATATTACAAATTAAAGGTAAATGAAACGAAATGCATATGGTATTGCAAGATATATACACGTACGAAGCTGAAAATAATAATAAAAAACCTAAAGGGTAAGAGAAGGAAAAACAATATACACTGGTGTGCCAAAATTAAGGACGAAGTCGAAAAATTAGCATATCAGCTGAACGAAGAGGCAGAGCGGACAGAAAGACCAATCAGGAGATTAAGTAAGGTGATGTACGGTAGCACATGCGCAGATATGCAGGTAGACGTAATGGGGGAGTGTCTGAGTAGTACAAAGCATGTTGTCGGTGTAAGATAAGTATTTCTGGCAAAGAGATTGCACGCAGTATAGCAGTTAAAATCACACCGAGTTGCTGCCTCAGCGAGAAATGGCGAATAATCAATCTGTTAGACGACATCTGGATGCTTTTACCTGAGGTCGAATCATTGGGAAGTTGGAGGAAGGCCGCAGTGTGACAAGTGTGGCTGCAGAGTTCGAATTGCTCACAGCATCGTTTCACGACTTTGGAGACAATTTCAAACTACAGGAACAGCTATCCGGGGGTTCAGTAGTGGTCGTCCACGAGGAACCAAACCCGCAGATGACCGGTACATTGTCTTACAGGCCAGAAGAAACAGGCAGCAGACAGCGGGAGAAATTGCTAGACATACGACACAGGCAACTGGACGACCGATATCGCGTTTTACCGTGGCCAGAAGACTGCACGGTGGTGGTCTGCTTGCACGACGCCCTGTACGGTGTGTACCTTTAACGCCTGCCCATCGGAGAAGGCGTTCTCTGTGGTGCCGGGAACACCGGAATTGAAGAGACAATGAATGGGGACGAGTACTCTTTACAGATGAGAGCAGATTCAGTTTGAGTAGCGATTCTCATCGCATACTCATCTGGAGAGAGCGAGGAAGCCGCAATCATCCCTCGAACATCATTGAAAGGGACAGGTATGGAGGTCACGGTGTTCTCGTTTGAGGAGGCATCATGCTTGGTAGTCGTACAGACCTTCACATCTTCGACGCAGGTTCAGTCAACGGGACGCGTTATTGTAACGAGATTCTTCTTCCATATGTGCGTCTTTTTAGAGGCGCTATGGGTCTGCAGTTCCTTTTCATGGACGACAATGCACCATGTCATCACACAGTAACTGTTGAACAGCTCTTAGAGAGTGAGGATATTGAACGTATGGATTGGCCGGCACGATCTCCGGATCTCAATCCCATCGAGCATGTATGGGATTTTCTAGGCAGACGCTTGGCAGCTCGTACCTTACCACCAGTAACGATTCGGGAGCTTCGATTGGCGCTGCAAGACGAATGGGCAGCAATGCCTCAACAACTCATTGACACCCTCCTTCTCAGCATGGGCAGACGCTGTGAAACCTGCCTAGCAGTCAGGGGAGATCATATACCCTACTAAAGACCGGATGTTTCTTGCTGGACACCCATCACAGGGATGTTTCGGCCTTCAGTCGCATTGCGCTCTATGCTACTTTTTCAATCAAGCTTCTTTTTATCCCTCTGATTTCTCTTTTAGTAAGTGTTGCTTACATTACACATGACCTTACGTATTTGGGGATCTTACGGTATTAAATGTGTTGATTTGGAAAGCTTTTGTACAAAGTTATATTGAAAAAACCGTCTCGTCCTTAATTTTTGCACACCAGTGTACATTATTCCAGCATTCTTGCCAATACATCACGAGTAATATAAATATAAAATACAAATGTGTGTGTGTGTGTGTGCACCGTACAAATAAGAAGGGGAAAAAAGGCAGGAATTATTTGGGAAAGGAGAAAAAAAAAAAAAAAAAAGAAGGAAAAGGAGACACCTGAGCTAGCACCTCCCTTTCCGAACGATCACACCACGCCAATGGGACGACTCTGAGCCTCGAAAGGTTTCAACAGGGTCTTCAGGGGTAATAGGATTCAAACTCATGACGTGTCGGCCTCAAGTTTGAGACCCTAACCACTAGGCTACTACGTCTATAAAACAGTAGAAAATAAAATGGTTTAATTCAGGAACAAGAATTAAAAAACTGAATTAATGTACTAAATAATAATTACAAATCTTTAGAATTGTAGTAAGCCTTTGTGTGTTTTCTTAATTTAGGCTTTTTTGTGTTTTTTTTTAAATTTATAAAATATAGGTGCGCGTGTGTGAAGAATATAGAGAGAAATGGAATTAAGAACAAATATCATGAAATGTTTAAACATCGATGGTCTATGTTCTCAGAAATTCAATAAAGTGGATTTTTCAAATTCTAAAATAAGAAAGCAATCTGTAGGAAACAAAGACAATTTTATTTCTTAGTGTTGAATTAGAAGTTGAGTGATACATCGCGTGAAAACGCTTGGAAACTTGTCAGTATTCCAAATGGAAAAGGGAGGTAAAACATACTGGCATTAAACCTCTTTTTTTCTTCATTAGAATTTTCAGGGAAAGTATGTAGAACATATAACGTGAAACTTTGCACTTACAAATATAGACCAAGAAAAATTATTTAAGATGAACTCATTCACTAACTTTTATCTGCACATATTATTCTTTTTATACTTCTTGAGAGCTTACGAAAAAAAAAGTTATTTTCCTTCGGTTGTAAAAAAAATCATGCACACTGAAGCAGAAAAAAATCTGCTTTTTTTTTACAAAAAAACAACAACAGAAATTTGTCTGTGCATGGCATAGTAGTGTTAATTATGATTTTTTGATGAGTCATTATGTGTTAATTGTTGGGCTGTAGTTAACTAAGTAGAAGTTAACTCTAAAACTCATGGAAGTGTAGAATTAAAGAAAATGTTTTTTCCTTAGAAAATAATTCATTAACTACACTAAATGTGGTTGCTGTTTTACCAAATAAATTGTACTTCAAAATTTTTCAAATGCCCATTTCAATTAATAGTAAAACTAATATT
Organism: Trichonephila clavipes; assembly: GCA_019973935.1. Classification (NCBI taxonomy): domain Eukaryota; kingdom Metazoa; phylum Arthropoda; class Arachnida; order Araneae; family Nephilidae; genus Trichonephila; species Trichonephila clavipes. The sequence goes on along the minus strand of BMAU01003939.1, from coordinate 598,976 downwards.
CAAAAACATATCATAAACAACCAAAAATTTGTCTTATTTTTCGAATTAGATTTTAAAGGACACTTCATACAGAAGTTAAGTAATAGTTGATGCATTGTATAATTCATTCGTGATAGAGAATTGAAATAGAATTACATTACAATGAATTTTACAACATTTATGAGATTACCATGTTTATTTGGAGAACTTTTTCTTCATCATTTGAGTTTCTTCTGATATATTGTATACTTGGATTACACAATTTTTTCATTTAAACCTTTTGCATATGGCAGAACTGATTTTCTGAGGTCTACAATTTAGTAACATTTTAGCGGAAACATAATTGCACTGCCTTCTCATGTATAATCAAAGTAAAACAAGTAAACTCGATTGTTTGACAAATAAGGTATATTATTTTATGTTTTATTAAAATTTGAATTTACTTTTCAGTTTTTTGTAAAATTTTTGTAAAAATTTAGTTCTTAAAAAACCATGAACATTTGGTGCATATAATTGTAATAAGCTTTAAATAAAGAAACAAAGTCTTTTACTTGTTAATGACATATACAAAAAATAATTTTCTGCTCAATTTTTAATCGAGGTTTTTTGCTTACTTTTGATACGATCACTGAAACACAATACTTCCACAAGACATTCGAAATATTATGGTCACATTTTCTTAGAAGCCACTAGACTTTCAAAGAAAATCCTCAAAGTTTTAAACTTTGAAAAGAGAGAACTTAAGTAAACTGAACCACATGAGTAAATGAGTTTCCATATTTAAATGGAAAAGAAGTAGTAGTTCTAAACTTGAAAACAAAAGTTATTATACAAAAGTTACATTTGCGAAGAAAATTAAGATGTAAAAATAGTATGTTATTTACAAAGTATTTTAACATAGTTTTTAAATTTCTCTTTAATTCGGATATAATTTTAATAAACATAATATTCGAAACAAAACATTTTTTTATTGGTTGCCATTTTGATATTGACTAAAAACAAAAATTGTCTTCAAATAACAAAACTACAACAAAAATTAAGCTCCCGAAAAAACTTTTAAGAAATCTTTTAGCTGTAAAGTATTATTAGCTTCTATATTTTTTGAACAATTTCGAAAAATAAGTAACTGAAAATAATTACTTCTAAAATTGGATAAGCGAGTAAATTTGGTGAAATGGTTTTAAACGTAAAAATTAATTTTAGCTTAAAACCAGTTTAAAGGCAAGTTACAATAGACAATATTTTTTAAAAATGTTGAAGAAACATTAACTTTTTATCATTATTCAGACCAAAAACAAGGTTATAAAAATTTCCACCCATAAAAAAAACACCAGTATATTTAAACTTTTCCTTCGAATCAAAATATTAAATTTTAAGAATAAAAAATAACTCGAAAGAAATGGAAACAATTACTGTCATCTATAATAAGAAAAAAACGACCCATCTGTACATTACAGAGTTAACAATGCTCAACTGGTAAAAAAACTCTCCAACCTTAGTTGAAGAGCAAAGTATACAATTCCATTTCATCCAGAATAATGTAAAAAATAAAGTTGAATCAACATTTCCTGCTTTAAGCTAAGAACAAAATCCCGGCAAAACAATTGAAGGTGTTTTGGAATAAGTAATTTATTTATGCATTTTTTAAGGTAACTTTCCATCTTGAAAAATTAATGACATGGGGTCTATGCATACCGGGGTTATAGGATTTGGGATTACAAAAAAACATTCATAAAAAAAGAAAAATGGCAAAAAAAAATCCTATTTTTCCTCTGCGAGGATTTCAGTAAAGATGAATGCAGTTTTTTTTCATTCTTTGATCTACTTTTTTTTGACCGGTCATGAACTTGCATTTTTCAATCTCTTCCTTTTTTTGTAATATTGTAGCTTTTAAAAAAGTAGATGTGTTTCTACTTTTTCGTGAATCTTAAGCTTTTACTTCATTTACGAATCTTGGATTTATGTCGAGGTTAATTTAAAATGGAATATTTTTTTAAAATTTTAGTTACTTTTACAATTTATGTATTTATTTCTGGTAGCATAATCTATATGTGTCTTTATTCAAAATGTAATGTTTCGTTATTGTTATGTTATTTCAATAGAGAAAAATTTAAAATACTTTTATCTTATATAGTTATAATAAGAATATAGACTGACTTACTTTTCCTATAGAATTTAAAAAAAACCTGTACATGGAATATTTTTGTTTTAAAATAATTCTTTAGATAACCACACATACAAGTTTGGAACTTAGGATTTATGAAATAAATCTAAACACTTATAAATTGAACTGTTTCAAAATATTTTTTGCAAATCTTTTGGATACATTCCGGCTTCAAACTTTGGTACTATCAAAGATTAGTAATTTGGAATAAAGTGAGAGGAGAAACGTTTTACATTAAATGGAATTGAGACTTGATATTTTCGTGTTATGGTGATGTAAAGAGAGAAGTATTTCTTTTTAGTTTAACGTTAAGAATTATCTTTTGAATTAACTGCAATTTTAATTATTTTTACTTATTATTTTAAATGAAAATCAATCAACTTTTTTATTAACTACCAATCTATTGTATCAAAACAACAGAAATAATCTAAATTATTTGTTACAAATGGTTTGATTTCACGTGACTCCAGGTAGAATAAATTACTTTAGTTAACTCTTCGTTTCGATTTTCACCTAAGTTAATTCAATCATTCTAAATAATTTTCTTATGGAGTTTATATCCACCAAAATTATTTTGAATGCTATATTTACGGGTTTGTCTTATGGCAATTTTATTAAACTAAATTGAATGAATTTTCAAATTTATTACATTCTAATAATCATAATTTATATTAGTATTAGAGAGAATAAACATATAAAATAATTTCAATATCCTTCTTGTTCACATTTATATATAAAATATATTTAAATATTCGTCAAACAACTTGTAATTTTCTTAAAAAATACAAATAATATTCCACTTTATTTTTAAAAATTTTCCAGAATAACTTGAACTAGATTTAACTTTAAAACATCGTTTGTGTTAAACTACACTTAAATGCAATTTATCCTATTTTCATAAACAATAAAAAAATGAGCTTATTTCAAGAAACTTTATACTTACATGGATCACCAAAAGTCATATAAACTTTAATTATAGTATTTAAAATAATTTTGTTAGATATAAACAAAAAAAAAGGTTAGAATAATTTTAGTGAAAGCCGAAATAAAAGAACAAGATCTTAGTAAATAACTCAAACTGGGAAAAACCATACGATTTGTAACAATAGCAGACGTATAATTTTAATTTCTTTTTGTTTTAATACAATGGACGGATAATTATAAAAGCAGACGATTAATTTTAATTTAGGAGGAAATTAATAAAAATTGTACTGAAATGAATAGAGTATTTTTAGATACAAACTAATAACATCTGAAACAGCTAGTGTTATAGTTTATGTATTGTTGTTACGCATGTGTATTATATGAATATAATCTCATATAAATGCCAGTTTTATTACACATATTATTGCATTAATTTATAACATGTGTGCTGCATGTATTATATAGAAATATTGTATTCAATGTATCGTATATGTATTTTATATTTTTATGGACTTTGCTTTGCCAAATTCTTTATTGTAAGATAATAATAAATGATGAAGTATATTATATATATATAAAATCATAATGGTCTACATTCAGACTCATGAAATAGTATGTTTTCCGGATTTAATATATAAATATAATATATTATTTTACATTATTTTAATATAAAGTGTATTATCTAAATTTTTTTCCAACTTATGCTTGATATTTTCCTGACTTTATTTATTTTATCTTTTTTATGTGAAAAACATTATGGAATGTTATTTTTTACAGTTAAATTTTCAGATATTTTTGGTGAGGAAAATAATAATTTGATTTTGAATTTAAATAAGACTTAATTAAGAGTAAAAAAATATTTTTTAGATGATTTTTAAATTCTAAATTTAATGAAGCATATTTAAGCTTTATGACGAATAATAATAATCATAAATGAGAATTACAAGTACTTTTCTTACTTTTTTTATTATTATAACGAATTTTCAAAGAAGTCTTCAAAATTATAATAAAAATGGAATGATAATAAGTAAAACAAAAAAAAAAATTAAGAATGAACATTTCCTTGATAAAAATGGAGTTCGTATGATAAATTTAAAACAAATTTAAACACACTAGCTGAAAAACGTTGATGATAAAAATATTCTTAAGTAATGTCATACTTAATTTGTATTTTAAGATTCTTCTTCTTATTGACCATAAAACAATTATTTTACTTTGTTAAAAATGAATTGATAAACTTTAAAAAAAGATTTGAGCTAAAGTACATTTTAATCATTTAGATATATTTTTCTTTTGGGAAAAACTTTTTTTAAATCAATTTTTGAAAATGGTCCAAAACATTGCAAAGGCATAATCATTACTCATTTAAATTAATTAAGAAAACTAAATAAAATTCTAATTTTTTAAATGTAATTCTTAAATATTTAAAATAAAATTATTTTTTAGAATATATATAAATACATATGCGAAAATGAAACATATCAATATTTAAAAGTGTCTAAATATTTTAAAAAAAGACTTAGGGAGGTTTTACAGACTTATAAATATTAAAATTTTTTTTGATTAATTGAAATATTTTTTTAGTTTGATAAAGTATTTAAGATAATGAACGTACACGATTCAAAATCTAAAAACGGTTTACGACTTTTCCCCCCGTCATTTTTGCGAGGTTGTAAAACTATTAATATTTGATTAAATTTATAAATGTGTGTATGTAAATAATATATTACTGAGTGTAAATCTTGAAATGTTTCAAACTTAAAACTATGTAAATATGCATTTTATCCGTACTTAGCGAAAATATCTGACAACTCAGACTTTCTGGAAGAGAAATTTTTCGCTTTGAAATTATTGAAAATTATTCTTTGTGAGTCATTTTGTTTGTTTAATCAGAGAAAAAACATTTCGCTGAATAAAAATGATACGATATATACTATTGGGTTGTTCGGAAAGTAATTTCGTTTTTCTTTGTGGAAAGGAAAGACAGTTTTCGTATAATAAACAAATACTTTACTAAATTATATATTGGCCGTTCTGGTCCAACACCTTTTGCCATCTTTCTGGTAGTAGCATAATTCCACGCTCATAAAATTGTTGGCCTTTGCTGGCAAAAAACTGATCGAGGTGGTTTTTGACCTCCTCATTTGAGGTGAAGGTTTTACCGTCTAAAAAATTTTGGAGTGACCGGAACAAATAATAATCCGATGGTTCCAGGTCTGGAGAATATGGTGGGTGTGGCATTGTATCCCATTCAAGCTGTAAAAGCTTTTGGCGATTGACCAAACTTGTGTGAGGTCTCGCGTTGTCTTGGTGAAACACTACACCTTTCCTGTTGATTAGTTCTGACCTTTTCTGTTAAAGTGCATCATTCAGTTTGTCCAGCTGATGACAGTAGACTTCCGAATTAATCGTTTTGTTATCCGGTAAAAGCTAAAAAAAAAAAACGATTCCTTTAAAATCCCACCAAACAGACAGAATCACCTTTTTTGGTGAATATCGGCTTTGGAAATGGTTTGAGCCGGTTCATCTTTTTTGCTTCATGACCTTTTTCGTCCCCAGTGATGATGCGCTTCAAAAACGGATAATTTTCGTGACATTTGAGAAGCGAATCGCAGACGTCAATGCGGCGACACAGATTTCTCTCTGTGAGAACATGGGGAACCCATACATCGAGCTTCGAGGATAATCCCAGGCCTTTCAAGTGGCCATAAACTGTTGAATTTGATACACCCGAACGTGGTGCATCTTCGACATCAAAATTGCCGGATCGAAATTTAGCGAATCAGTTCTGGCACTGGCGTACTGTCAACACATCTTTTCCATACACATCGGTCAATTTCTTTCTGGCTTGAACAGCATTTTTACCCTTTCTGTAGTAAAACAGTAAGATATGTCGAAAATGCTGCTTATCACTCTCCATATTTAAAAGGGCACCAACCAAAAGCTACTGCGTAGAATTAAGTGGAATTTTTCAGACACAAGCCTTGCTATATGAGCTCTCATAGCATATAAAAATTATACGGCTCAAATGTGAAGTTAGGTGCAAAAAATACAATTAAATCCTCTGTCGGGAAAAAACGAAATTACTTTCCGAACAACCCAATATATTAAAACGATAAAAATCATACACATATAGCAAAGCAGCAATATAATTTGTTACCATTTATAAAATGCGATTTTTCAATTTAAAATGGTAAACTGGTAGGACCAACCACACCTCTGATAATCTTTTTATTGAAAAGTGTTTTAAAATGATAAAAAAAACCTCTCCTAAATACGTTTACTGCGAATTTAGCTACTCAAAGAAGCGTTTCAATACCTCTATTTGGTTTTCCCATTGCAGCCCTACTTTGATATTTTTTATGTGATTTTTGTGTTTTAGCGTGAGTCAAAATTTCAAGTAAAAAAAATTAAAATTTTAGGGTTCATACTAGAGGACCCGACAGACGTTGTCCTGTGTACAGACATCTTAAATTCAAAAATTCCAAGTTTTTATGAATAAGCTCTAACAATCTGGACCGTTTTGAGTAAAATTTGAGTAAAATTGAGTAAAATTTCAAACACTAATAACATCTGAATGTAATTATTTAATTAACACACGATTTATTTCAACAAAATAATAACATGAAGTGACAAAATATTTTCCTGAAATGATCACAGCACCAACTGTCGGGACCAACTTGAATTAGAATAAAAGATTTTTCAATATTCGATACTAAGAACGTAGCGCAGTCTGCCGGATCCAATGTAAAACATTCCAAGATCAACAACTTATAAATAAAAAATTAATTAAATAAACATTTCTAAAGCGAATTTTAAATCTAAACCATTCTCGAATCCACTGGAACAAACAAAAACTTTTATCAAAATCGGTCAAGTCGTTCATGAGGAGTTCAGTTACATACACACGCACAGAAGAATTACATATATAAAGATTATATGAAAAGATATTAATTAAAAACGTTAAAAAGCGCGAATCGTCTGCATTTTCGTAACAATAAAGACCGGGTTTGGCCAGCTTGGCTGAAAATCAATTTTCGACGCCAACTTACGTCTTTTTCCATTCCTACTATTAGCTCACGATCTCTATACATATTTTATTTGTTTGTTTGTTTATTTATTTATTTATATTGGTGGAATTTTCAATCGTTAATAAAATACATTTTAAAGCACTCAATTGAGCTGAAATGTAATGTACATGATTATTTTGGATGACAATACAATAGTTTAATTATAATTAATAAAAATTAATTGATTAAAACTAATTATTTAGAAAATTACAAATACAGCCACGTTGGCGACTTAGCGACCCTTTTGGCGACTTATGTCAAAATTTGAAAATGTTTTTTTCTCACGTGTTGAAGCATTCAGTTGAAAGGAAATTTTATTTACACGATTGTTTTGGATGACAATAAGATACTTTAATGATAATTAATAAAAATTAATTACCACTTAATGTTGTGATTCTGTCATATGTATATACATATTTATTTTAATCCAACTATTTAATAAAAAGTAGCTAAAATAAATTTTTTCTTGGCTGATCTAAGTAGGAATTGATTTAAAATATTTTTTATATTACTTGTGTGTGTGTGTGTGTGTTTATAACAATAGTGTTGTTACAAAAATGCAGGTGAATGTTGAGTTGTATTTTTGAATGTTTTTAATTAATATCTTTTTAACTAATTGCGATATCGGACGGAATTGTGAATCTAAACCATTCTCGAATTTACTTGATCCCACACAACAAATTTCATCGAAATCGGTCCAGCCGTTTAGGAGGAGTTTAGTGACAAATACACGTATAGAAGGTTTTTATATCTAAAAAGATATATAAAATATACATATTTTATAATAAAGATTTCTTTTAAAATACAAAACACATTTATTTATTGAGACTTGAACTGTTTCTATTGCGAAACTACTTTCCCAACTTACAACGACTATATTTATTCAATGAACTAAAATTATTGGTGCAAATTACCGACTTAGTTGGAGGAAATGACGAATAGATTGTTAGTTTCGCTGATGTCTTTTAAAATTTGCCCAGTTTTGTGCACTTGGGAAATCATTACACTTCAGAAAACTTAACTAATAACGTGTCTTTAATTATATTATTTAGAGTGTGCTATCAAAGCAGAGCAATTGGAGTGATTAATTTGACCTCCTTTAGAAATTGATTAAAAAGCATGGGTGTGTAGATAACTAATGACTGTTCGAATGTATAAAGCTTCAGTATCGGAGCGATTAATTATGGAATAGAGAATTTATGTGTAATTTAACAAGTCATGTTATTGTATTGGTGTAGCTATCTGAAATATTATTTACATCACGTGCAAACCCTTATTAATACAAAAATGGCAATTTAATGTAAATACATAACGTTCTGGAAAATTAAGATTTTACCGTATTTATTCGAGTCTAAGCTGCACTATTTTCCCAGTGTTAATGCTACTGAAAATGGGGTGCGGCTTAGAACCGAAGACAAAACCTTTGTTGGACAGAGGAGAGAGAGAGAGAAATTGAGTTTCCACCCTTTTTAAAGGAAAAATATAGCTGTCCGTTCTGATCACTTACATCGATGTCTTATCACCCTCCGCTTTTTATTTCAAGCATTCAATCCATCCTAAGCATCATTGTCTGCTCGTATTTAGGAAATTTTGTGTGTGTGTGTGTGCATACGCACCTAAACATCAAATATGTTGGAAGTAGCAACAGGACGAGTTCATTATGACGCAAGTATCAAAAGGGAGACAATTTTATATGCAGAAAAAAAAACAAAAACTGAGTAACGGTCACTGAAAATTTGTCATGAATGAAACAAATATACGTCGATGGCGTAAACAAAATCATAAAATTTTTGCTTGTAAGTGTTCTTACAAAACATTCCCCTCCTTCTATCATGCTTCTACATACTAGAGCTTGTAACTCATAAAAGTCTTTAACAATTCTTTTACATTCTTCTATAACAAAATCTTTTTTTTTTTTTTAAAAAAAATGTTGCATAACAAATGGTTTCGATGGCAAGGAAGACAACACCGGCCGGCACCAATTCCGAGGTTAGCTGTGCCAAAGGTAGAGACGAATCATTTTCGGAACATGATACTGACAATCAGAATAATTATAGGTTCATGTATGTATGTGAAAATTTTTAATGCTGGTAAAATTAATTTTATTAACTCCTTATTATTCCTCATTAAAATTTTTAAAAAAAATTTCTGAAGTATCGGATATTGATAAATTTTTTAAACATTTTTCTATTTTTTCTCAAAAACGTGTAGAGAATTTGTAAAGCATTAGCCCGTGGGTGATGCCTTACTTCTAAGTTGTCTTCGTGACCTAGGGGTGTGGGAGTGAATGAAGAACCAGGTGTTGCCATAATCTCTTTATTAAGATCTTAACTTAAACACTAACAATGATAATATTTATATTTTAACTTAGCGGATCTGAGGTGAGAAACACACAATACGCATAACCAAATAAGCGCGATACTGGCACTATAATTACTTTACCGCTTACTCCTAACCTCTGTTTATACACAGTTCCTAATGTTAACTTGAATGATCCTACCTCTAAATCCTAGGTAGCAGCAACAATTTCGAATCTTCAATGTAATTTCCTTGTCTCGCGTGGAATGGTATCCACCTTGCTTGAGCTCACTTTCACGGATAATTGACACTGGAATATCGTCTTACTTCAGCTTACGCGTTTAAACTTAGACTAGCATAATCACTTCCCAAAAGGCCACACTGTTTATGCCAAACTTCTGCTATTTAAAAGGTTTCTAATTTGAATAATCACGCTTCGCTTCTGGATTTGGTTGGAAAGGATTTGCCTTTTTCGGCCCCAAAGAACCCAAGAGGAAAATTAATAGAAAGCGCGATGAGCCCGTCATAAATTGGCGGTGTGGTTTATAATCGATAGCAACATTTTTTCACAAAAAACATTTTGAGAATTTGGGGCTGTTGCTTTGAATCGATGGCGGATAAGATTCGATTAAATACGGTATTGTTGCTTTAGCCAACAAATAAGATAATAGAAACATGGTACAATTATATGACATTCTCTCAATAATAGCTCATTTTTCCATTGTTCGTAAGCATTTTTAAGTTAAATAATTAAACTGAGGAGTATTATAAAATCAGTTCATTTGTTGTTTTTGATATCACACTTAAAATAATGTTTTTCAAAACTTTCTATAACTTCTTAACCATTCATATTTTCTGTGGCGAAAAAATACCACGCTACGAAAAACATGAAATCAATGACAAATAAATGTAAATACAATACAATTAAAAAGTTAAGTTGCATTAATTGATAATAACAATCTAATTTTATGTATATCTGTTTATTTACTGATTTGGATACAACCAATAATGTCAATATGCAAAACTTAATTCCTTACACTCCTAATGATAATACTAAAAGGCCAAGAAGAATACTTCTTGATTCTTATAATCCTCCGTAATTTTTTAATCTTGTGCAATTTAATATTGCACACCCTATTTGCTAAAATTTATCTCTTTAATATTTTTGTCATTAATCTTCTCCGGCTTTCCCCACTGGACTTGCTCCTCCCCATTTATTAATTCCTATCTCTGAGGGCAGCCAATGAGAGTTAACTATCACTTTACCAACATCCAATCAGAGAGCAGCCTCTAAGCTCTCAGCCATGCCAAAAAACTTTGAACATCTCCCATCCTGATGAAGCACGTTTGCCACGCCTCCCAGATTCCATGGACCAACCAATCACCGCCATGCCACTAAGCAGAATGCAAAACCCCACCCTCGCCAAGCCCCACATCGAAGTTATCACGACAAGGGATTGAGGACTGAGCTTCAGTCCAGACGCCCAAAAGTAAACGTCTATCCAACGTCTATATCTGTTTATTTAATAAATAGTTGAATGTTTAGAGAATAAATATGGAAGATGCGCATTAATATCTAAACTTTTTGATATGCAGAGTTTTTCGAAATTCAATGTCGAGCTGGAACGGAGTGAGAGAGGTGGTCAATAATAAAAAAAAAACAAGTAATATAAAGTGGCCTGGAAAAATAGAAAAACACAAGTAATATAAAAAAAGTCATTTCCTAATCAGATCGACAAAGAAAAATTTTATTTTAGTTATTTTTTTTATCAAATAATTACAACTAATATAAATAAGTGTATACATATAACAAAATCACAATATTAAGTGGCAATTAATTTTTATTAATTACCATTATAGTATGGTATTGTGATCCAAAACAATCGTGTATATAAAATTTCAGTTCAACTGAATGCTTTAAGAAGTGAGGAAAAAAAATCTTTTAATGTTTTGACCCAAGTCGCTAAAAAAATGATGCCAACGTGACCGTATCTGTAATTTTTTTTTAAATAATTAGTTCCAGTGAATAAATTTTAATTAATTATAATTAAATTATCGTATTGTCACCCAAAACAATCGTGTATAGAAAATTTCAGCTCAAATGAGCGCTTTAAAATGTGAGATAAACACTTTTAAAGTTTTGACACAAATCTCCAAAATGGTCGCTAAGTCACAAAAAACGATGCCAACGTGGCTATGTCTATAATTCTTTTGAATACTTAATTTTAATCAATTTATTTATATTAATTATAATTAAATTACCGTATTTTCATCCAAAATAATCGTGTTTATAAAATTTCAGCTCAATTGAGCGCATTAAAATATATTTTATTAACGATGGAAAATTTGAACAGTATATATATATATATATATATATATATATATATATATATATATATATATATATATATATATATATATATATATATATATATATATATATATATATATATATGTATATATATGTCATGATTTTTAAGACAGAATCAGATTAAAGTTAGAAAAGTGAAAAGACGACCTTTATTCTTTCATTTGTACATCGGTTCTCACACCGAGAGCAGGGAGGAAAAAGCACGCCATGGTGGTGGTTTCAAGTGGATAACACTTGAAAAACATATGGTAAGTATCGCTGCTTTGAAGAGGGTGCTTGCAAATTAATGCTGTCATATGTTGACTATTAAATCTAACGATCTGGAATTAGACATGTTTATTGGCTAGGCTATATGTTCGGAAGAAATAAATGGGTGATTAGTTTGATACTTGAAGATGGGAACTGAGAAAGATGAGTCAAGTGCTAGATAGGGAATTTAATTTTTAATCTAATTTAATTATCCTTACAATTGCCCCCCAATTTTAAAAGGGAGTCATGGCGTGGGTTTTTCTCTCTTTACAAACTTAATGAATTTTCAATAAACACAAAACAATACATAACATTATTTAGAAAGACATATTAAACACAGTAGAAATATTTAAGCAATAGTAATACTAAAATCAAAAAGCAATACAATAAACGAAACTATAACACCAACACTTCCAACATATTAATTGATAAAAATGAATTTCCATACATATAAATGAAGATTAGCTTGTTCAAATATATTCGACATCTAGAATAAGAGCTCGAGTTTCCTCCTATTCCTTCATAATAATAGATTCGTATTATAGCTGGTAGATATTTTCAAAAAAATTATGTTGGAAAATAATATATCAAGCAATAAGATAGTAAATATAAAAATACATGAAATCATACAAATGTTAAAATAATAATTTTGTATAAAAATCTACTCTGGCGCCATCGTAGTAATACCTTATATTGTTACACACATTTTGCATGTATGAAATACATTTTTTAAAAAAGATAAAAAAATATAGACACTAATAAAATGAAATTATTAATAATATGAAAATGGTGTATAACACACAACTTCTATGCACTATCCAACACAATAAACAATATTTTATTTCACATGCGTTTTATAAAATATAAAAATTATAAGAATTTAAGAGCTCTTTTTTTTATTATTTTGAGTCGGAAAAGTGGACTCACTTCAATAATAACTTTTAGTATTTCTGCAAATTTTTCACAATATTCATTGTAACTTAATATCACATGCAATATTTTGAATCTTTCCGTAACCTTCTAAAAATACGTTTCATAGACAAAAATTCTTGAGTTTCTCTTGCATCACACATTCACTAATAAAACTGTATCACCTTACTTAATTTTGACTCATCAACTCACAGATGTTCAGGGATGCTGATAAGAAACAATGAGAGGTGTACATATCAAACTAAACAAGTTTGTCCTCTTAATGTTTCGAGACATATACAAAATTATAATGATTGTATTCTCGCTTATCCATTGTGTAATATCCAAAAATAAGCTTCAAGTTATTAAATTAATTTTAATTTTAGATAAGGAAAATTTCGAGAAATAGTGAATCCTGATATATGGCCGGTATATCAAAACACACAATTTCAAAATAAAAAAAATTAAATGACATGCAATAAGATTACTGCTGAATAAAATAATTAACAAAACAATTAAATTCTGTGGAGAAAAGAGAATGCATTTTCTCAAATCCCGACTCGAACCAAGTTCATTTTAATTAAGCCAGCAAAAACTTTTGCTCGATCTGTGACTATGATTAAAAACCTGGCTATGTTATACCACGTTACTAGAAAAATCTCTGTAAAATTGTGAAATGTGTAGTCCCACAGTACGTAATGATGTTATGGAGGGTGACAGTTTTCCACATTTTGAAAAATTCCTACTATGATTTGTAATGTTTATAATCATTTATTGTAAATATATATATATATATATATATATATATATATATATATATATATATATATATATATATATTATATATATATATATATATATATATATATATATTGTTACGAATTTAGTCTTATTCTAATTGTTTCTACTCATTTGTGTTCATTTTTACAGTTTAATTTGTCGTATCTAATGTGATTTTAACCCTGTTTACCTGTAATATCATTTCCACTGCATTGCACGGCCCCGTGCTTTAACATTGGTTTAAATGGTAAACTCGCCAAATATTGCAGCTAGCGCCAAGTTGGCGACGGATTTGGCGACTTAATTTTTGGCGCCAAATGTGGGCGATAAGCTTGGCGACCATGGCAACCCTGCTCCTAATAACCCTGTCTGGCAACCCTATCGCGGTATTGTAACACTATGTATTGAGCTTTTCTCATACCTTCCGGATTTTGCTAGATCTTTCTATTTCTCGATTATTCTGGCAAGTGCCAGAGGTTTCTGACCGAAAGGTATAAAAGGGCCCGGGCCGGCTAGTCAGTCAGTCAGATCTCAGCTTTCATGCAAGTGATACCTCTGCTTGAGAGAGAGACGATTACATAGTGCGTGTGTTATTGTTTTTATTGAGTTATTATTTTTGTGCTGAGTGTTTACTATTGTTTTTGTTAGTGTATTGCATCTGTGTTATCAGTATTTTCATCGATTGTACGTGAATTTCTCGAACTGTTCTACAATTTGTGGAGGACTGTTTTGGCCAAGAATAAAATTGTTTTGGATTCCGCTCTTCGGCTTCAATCATTTCGAACCCCGAAAACGCAACAATTGGTGTCAGAAGTGGGATTGAATGCCAACAACAAGAGCGATGGAGGCCCAGTTCCAGACTCTTCTAGAAAAATTGACCGCCAGCATGAATGCCAAATGAAATGAAATCGGACTTGACCGCCAGCATGAATGCCAACATGGGCGAAATGAAATCGGAGTTGACCGCCAGCATGAATGCCAATATGGGCGGAATGAAATCGGAGCGCCAATATCGCGAAGTGAATACCAAGCTTACTAACGTAAACGAGCAGATCAGCGCCAATATGGACGAGTTGAATAACAAACTGACCGCGAACAAGGAAGAGTTGAAAAGTGATTTGAAGGGCATTGGCGACAAATTGACGACTGTGGACAAGAAATTTGAAGAAATGGAAGGAAGAATCGAGTCGGTTGAAAATAAATTCGAAGATATGGAGAGCAAACTAGAGGCGAAAATTTTCGAAAAGGTAGAAGAAGTTTCCATCTCGTTCAGGAGTGACCTAGAGAAATTGAAGCAGAAAGTCATGACTGGTCAAGGGGATGAATTTAAGTTTCAAGCTCCTTTTCCAAGCCTTCCATCAAGCTTTCTACATATGACGGAATGTCCTCTTGGCAGGTGTATAAGACCCAATTCTCCATAGTGGCGGATGCAAACCAGTGGGACTCCCAGACCAAGGCCTGCCAGTTAGCTGCTTCTCTTCGAGCCGACGCTGCTGACATTTTGCAAACTTTGCCGGAAACACAGCGGCTGGATTTCGACGCTCTCGTTAATGCTCTGGAGTTACGCTTCGGAGAGAAATGTGTGAAGGATTACAGCAGACTCCAGCTGAAGTCACGGCAGCAGAAAGTATCCGAAACGCTCCAAGAACTGGCGACGGACGTCGAGAGGCTTTCTCACTTGGCGTTTTCTGACTGTCCGACTGAAGTAAGAGAAGTCCTGGCGCTGCAACACTTCATCGACGGGGTGCGTGATCCGGAAATCCAGAAAGCTCTCCGAATGGCGGATCTCAAGGGCTTAAAGGGGGCCCTAGTGTTTGCTATGAAATTCGAGGCAGCCCAGCAAGCAACACGAAAGGACAGACACCCCATACGAGCCGTCAACGAATCGGACACGTCGAACTCAAGTGTGGAGCGGTTAGAGCGACAGATGAGAAGCTTCTTCAATAGAGTTGAGTCTTTGATGTCCCAGAAAGCAGATGGGAAGAAGACCCTTAAATGCTGGACCTGCGGTCGAGAAGGGCATCTGCAGAGAAGCTGCCGGGCACGCTAAGGCGCTGAAACTAATAAGCGCCTTCCAGAAGGAGGTGTCGGAAAACTAATTAATGACCATCTCGTGGGGCGGAGGTTGCCAGATTTTGGAAAGCCCCACATTCCAGTGTGTCAAATTTCGACAAAGAGTACCGGTGAGAATGGAATTTTTATAATGGGACATGTTAACGAGCTTCCTGCAACATGATCATCGATACAGGAGCCAATGTGTCTATCATTCGGAACGATCTGGCTAAAAAATTAAAAGAGAAACTTATCTGGACCCCGCCCCGCGTGGTGCTACAGACCGTGACGGGGAAAAGATTGATATTCACGGAAAATTAAAAGTCAAGATCAAGTTTGGAGACACTACCTACCAACATGCTGTGTATGTCGCAGATATTGCAGACCCTTTCATTCTTGGACTGGACTTTCTAAAGGAGCATGGTTTCACTCTAGACTTCAACAAGAAGGAATTACGTTCCATACACGAAGAAGTCACTATATTCAAAATTGAACACAGGACAGAATCTATTCGACAGGTAACCGCTAACGAGAATATTACCATTCTCCCAAGGACTGAAATCATAGTACCTGGATACATCGGTAACGATGTGAGTTTCAACTCTGGCCTAATTGGATCTGCGGAAAATAAAGCGAATGGATTGCTAATAGCTTCGACGCTAGTGGACCTTTCCAGAAAAACTATCCCGGTAAGAATTTGCAACGTAACTGAAAACCTAGAGTGTTCCAGAAAGGTGAAGTGTTGGCAACCTGCAGTCCAGTAACGTGTGTCTGCAAAAGTTCGAGCTTGCTCCTATCCATCTCGCCTCAACAGTTGACTCCCGACCTTCTAGAAAATGCTGAATTGTCCCTCGAACAGAAAAAGCTCCGCAGAAAGACTGTTCCAAGAATTTGAAGACGTGTTTTCTAGAGACAGTAGCCATATTGGCCATACGACAGTGACACAACACAGAATTGATACAGCACCCAAGACGCTTGCCGTTTGCTAAACAGGAAGAGGTCGGAACACTACTACGAGAGATGCAGGAAAATGACATCATAGAACCGTCTTCGAGTCCGTGGGCATCTCCAATCGTCTTGGTTCGTAAGAAAGATGGCTCCACAAGATTTTGCGTGGACTATCGAAAACTTAACGACGTCACCAAGAAGGACAGCTACCCTCTTCCAAGGATAGATGACACCCTGGATACCCTTTCCGGTCATAAATGGTTCTCGACTTTAGATTTAAAGAGCGGATACTGGCAAGTGGAGATCCATCCCGAAGATAGAGAAAAAACAGCATTCACTTCCGGCCAAGGACTATGGCAGTTCAAAGTCATGCCGTTCGGGCTCTGCAATGCGCCAGCTACTTTCGAGCGCCTGATGGAGACCGTGCTAAAGGGTCTGACTTTTGAAGCTTGCCTTATTTACCTGGATGACGTCATAATAGGAGGGCGTACGTTTGAAGAACATCTTCAAAATATCCGGAAGGTGTTATCAAAATTAAGCGACGCTAACTTGAAGCTAAACCCTTCGAAATGCAAGTTCTTCCAGAAAGAAGTCAATTATCTGGGACACATCATCTCTGCAGAAGGTGTTCGTACGGACCCCGAAAAAGTGTCCGCCGTAAAGAATTGGAAACGCCCTGAAAACCTCCGTGAGCTGCGAAGCTTCCTGGGACTATGTACTTATTACCGAAAGTTTGTGAAAGGGTTCTCTAACATCGCAAGACCCTTGCACAAGCTAACAGAAAGTAAACAAAAGTTTCAGTGGACAAAAGAATGTGAAGATTCCTTCCTCCAGCTTAAAGAAGCTTTGACGTCTTCACCGATCTTAATATATCCACAACCGGACAAGCCATTTATCTTGGACACTGATGCCAGTAATGAGAGTGTCGGAGCAGTATTATCTCAGGAAATAGATGGCCAGGAACGAGTCGTAGCTTATTGGAGTAAGTGTTTATCGAAACCGGAAAGAAATTATTGTGTCACTCGAAAAGAGCTACTGGCTATTGTGAAAGCCATCGAGCATTTCCATCACTATCTCTATGGCCAAAAATTTCTTCTACGTACCGATCATGCCTCTTTAACCTGGCTAATGAATTTTAGAAATACTGAAGGCCAGGTAGCCAGATGGATACAACGGCTCAACGAGTATTACTTTGACATCAGACATCGTAAAGGCTCCTCGCATGGAAATGCTGATGCCCTTTCAAGAAGACCATGCCCAGAAAATTGTCGTCATTGTTCCAGAGTAGAGACCAAATATGACTATGCTATACGCCAGATAACAACTTCAACAGCGACGCCACCCGATCCCTGGAGTGACGAGAAAGTTCGAGAAGACCAGATGGCGGATCCTGATATTAAACCCCTTATAGAGTTTATGGAGTCTTCCAGCAATAAACCAAGTTGGCAGGACATCTCGGCTTATAGTCCTACAACTAAGCAGTATTGGGCCCCTCTGGAATTCTCTACATCTCAGGAATGGTGTTCTATACCGAAAATTCGAATCAGAGGATGGAAAGACATTCAGGTGGCAATTAGTACTTCCTCGATCTCGTATCCCAGAGGTACTCAAAGAATTGCATGGCAGCCCAACAGGAGGTCATTTCGGCGTCATGAAAACTTTGCACCGAGTTCGAGAGCGATTCTTCTGGGGTAAAGTGAGAGCTGACGTGGAACAGTGGTGCAAGTCCTGTGATGCCTGTTCAGCTCGGAAGGGGCCAAAGATACGTAGCCGAGGGAAGCTGCATCGCTACAATGTTGGAGCACCCTTCGAACGTATCGCTTTCGATATCCAGGGACCTCTGCCAAGGACTGCGTCTGGTAATAAGTACCTACTTGTTGTCATGGACTACTTCACGAAATGGCCCGAAGTGTACCCCATTCCGGATCAGGAAGCCCCCACCGTAGCGGAGGCTGTAGTGCAGCACTGGATATCGAGATATGGGGTACCTCTTCAACTTCATTCCGATCAGGGAAGAAATTTCGTCTCTGCGGTATTGAAGGGGGTCTGTGAACTACTCGGAATTGACAAGGCCAAGACCACACCTTTGCACCCACAGTCAGATGGCATGGTGGAGAGGTTTAATCGTACCATCCTGAATAACCTCTCACTGATGGTCTCCAAGAACCAACAAGACTGGGACCAGAAAGTTCCTCTCTTTCTGCTAGCGTACCGCAGCGCCGTTCACGAGACTACCGGATATTCACCATCCCAGATGCTTTTTGGCCGAGATCTTCGTCTCCCTTGTGACCTGCTGTTTGGTCGCCCTCCGGATACACCTTCATCGCCTGAGGAGTACGTGCAGAATCTCCAGGCACGTTTTGAAGATGTACACCATTTGGCTCGAGAACGGATCAACCTGAGGACGGAGAAGATGAAGACTCGGTATGACACAAAAGCCACAGGACATCAATTCAAGGAAGGTGACAAGGTGTGGTTCTACAACCCGACTCGACGCAAAGGACTTTCTCCTAAGCTACAATCGCATTGGGACGGTCCTTATACAATTTTAAAGATAATAAACGACGTCGTAATCCGGATCCGTAAGTCAACGAATTCGAAGCCTAGAGTCGTTCATTACGACAGGCTTGCTCCATATTATGGCCATAATTCTTAGTGTGTCAATTATCGTGTAATTTATTTTGACCATGGTCTTGTATAAATAAGTTAGTGTGTAAATAATCTTGTAAATAATTTTGTATATTGTTTTGTAAGTGTTTATTTTCTACTATGCATTACGTGTTTATTTTGTACTATGCATTAGGTGTTTATTTTGTACTATGTATTACATGTTTATTATTGCATATTCATTTAATTGTTTTTAATCAATTGCTTTATTATTATGTTAACGTCTGATGAAGGGTTGTACTGCCCGGGACGTGCAGTTCTTGAGAGGGGGGCAATGTTACGAATTTAGTCTTATTCTAATTGTTTCTACTCATTTGTGTTCATTTTTACAGTTTAATTTGTCGTATCTAATGGGATTTTAACCCTGTTTACCTGTAATATCATTTCCACTGCATTGCACGGCCCCGTGCTTTAACATTGGTTTAAATGGTAAACTCGCCAAATATTGCAGCTAGCGCCAAGTTGGCGACGGATTTGGCGACTTAATTTTGGCGCCAAATGTGGGCGATAAGCTTGGCGACCATGGCAACCCTGCTCCTAA
The DNA here is from genome assembly GCA_019973935.1 of Trichonephila clavipes. Lineage (NCBI taxonomy): Eukaryota > Metazoa > Arthropoda > Arachnida > Araneae > Nephilidae > Trichonephila > Trichonephila clavipes. The sequence goes on along the minus strand of BMAU01003939.1, from coordinate 579,024 downwards.
TAACCCTGTCTGGCAACCCTATCGCGGTATTGTAACACTATGTATTGAGCTTTTCTCATACCTTCCGGATTTTGCTAGATCTTTCTATTTCTCGATTATTCTGGCAAGTGCCAGAGGTTTCTGACCGAAAGGTATAAAAGGGCCCGGGCCGGCTAGTCAGTCAGTCAGATCTCAGCTTTCATGCAAGTGATACCTCTCTGCTTGAGAGAGAGACGATTACATAGTGCGTGTGTTATTGTTTTTATTGAGTTATTATTTTTGTGCTGAGTGTTTACTATTGTTTTTGTTAGTGTATTGCATCTGTGTTATCAGTATTTTCATCGATTGTACGTGAATTTCTCGAACTGTTCTACAATTTGTGGAGGACTGTTTTGGCCAAGAATAAAATTGTTTTGGATTCCGCTCTTCGGCTTCAATCATTTCGAACCCCCGAAAACGCAACAATATATATATAACTATCAGCTAATCCTTTTTTTTAAAATTACACAATATACCTTTCGAATTATTAACAACATTGTGTTTTTCTTTTGTTTTCACAGCGTATTGATAACTCAATAATTAAAGTGTTCAGAAATTATGTTTTATTATTTTTTTACAACATATAATTAAATTTAGATTGCGTGACATCATACACTCAAGAAGAATACCAAATAAAATAAGTTTGTTTGAAAATGAAATTAAGAGTTTTGAGTTTTTTTTAAATGTAAAAATACATCTTTTTCCGTTCCCAAATCTTATACAGTCTTTTTCTGACGTAAACAGAGAAATTTTTTTACGGGTATGTATTAGTAAGAAAACTTACTTGAAAAAGTTAATTCTAAACGTTTTTATTTTCTTTTTCTCTCTTCTTTCGCAAGAAAATATTTAATGCAGAAAAAACAATTATGATAAAAATAAATACATCGTAAGAAGTAATCCTGGTTTTAGTAGATATGTAAACGATGTTTGCATAAAAACAATGTTTGCATAAAAAAAAGAAAGGTAAGAGCCTAAGGTATTCTTACATTCTTTTGTGTCGTTTTCAGATTCAAAGAGCAATTAATTAATTAGTTTACGAGGTTTTTTCACAACAAAACTATTCGTAATTAAAAAAAAATTAGCTCCTTTGGAAAACCGATATTAATTAAAAGGAAAAGAATTACATTTGTTCGAAAGTTCTTTGAGAAAAAAATGTTTATTTCTTAGGAACTCGGAGTCTTTTTGTTCTTTTGTACTCCAAGAAATTAAATATAAAGATATAACAAGAATTATTTAATCTAGATTAATCAAGCATTTAAAAAAATGGAACATTTTAAAAATATTTGATTAGAGGCATGATTTTGAATTAAAAATCTTAATTATTTTAAGAAACGTTGCTGTTTTTACTATGTGAATGCTTCTAACGTAAATATCTTCCTGAGTGATACTATTTGTCCAGTTTGTTTTTATTTTAAAAAGAGTTTATCTAAGTTACTCGATAATCTTTTGATATTTTAATTTCATTCCCATATTGTGATAAGACAACTTTGTCGTGATTGAACGTGCTTCAAAATGTGAAGTTCTTCAGCAATAACTCAAAATTTCCTGTAATTTAATTTAAACCATTTAAAAGAACAATTTAACTATTTTATTTTAAATATTTAAGTTTTTGTCAGGGGAATACATGATGCATACACAAAATACTAATTCATTATTGCCCTACAAGTTAAATAGAAGTGTCATATCAATGATTTCACCTTTATATTTTATGTTATTTGTCTAATAAATTTGTCTTTGATATCCTTTGTCTCCTTCATAGTGTTATTACATTTTGAATGGATTTTTAGGAAGAAAATATGTTTCAATTCTTTCAATTAAAAATATTGAAATATATGAATCATATTCATTCTTTCTTATGACTTTATTAATTCAAGTGTTCTTTGAGTTGAGTATTTTATTCCGAAAATAAGCATTTGTATAAATTTTGAATAGTGTCAATTATAATGGAATATCGATATTTTATACGACATTCTGTTTCAACATTGATAATCAGTTTTTGTGTGTGTGACGAATGATATTTAGTATAGTGATGATTTATATGTTACTAATTAATTTAAAGGCAAAAAAATAAATAGCGTGATTTTTAGGAAATTTTACCTTGTTATATATATATGGAGAATATCTGATGTAATATTTAGGTAATTTTTTAGAGTTAGAAAGATTAATAACTCATTCAATTTTTGGACACTTATTAGTTGCGATTTTCTATAGGTAAACGTTGATCATTTCTTGTTTTCCACTTTAATAATTCATGAATATTGGAAAGGATTGTCATATTGAATCACAAAACCTATCAAGAATACTCCAATAAAATGCATTATTGATTAGTCAAACATGAGTGCATTATTAATTATTATCCTATGTTGAATGCTAAGAAGAATAAAGCACATTTGATTTTCTTTGTAATTATTTTAGTTAATTATTAATGGATTTTCAACAATGTGAAGGTGGATAGAGTGTATTACATTTAGATATGAGTTAATTCTAGAAAAATATTTATTAGTAGAATTTATATATTATTTTATTTTAACAAAATATATCTTAAAAATCATGTGTTGATTAATGAATTACAACTGTCTAATTTTGAAATTTAGATAGCACACTTATCCTTTATAATTGAGATTTCTTTCATTTAGAAATGAATTTACAAACAAGATTGAAAATTCAAATTGTTTCAAGAAATGGTTATTATAAAGTATATAGTGGCATTGCAAGAATTTATCTAACATGTAAGTTGTTTTTTGTAAAATTTGTTATCAAAAATCAAATTTACCTGTCGACGTTTTGTTTTATCAAATTAGAGAAACATTGTGAATTTTGAAATGTATAATTGAAAATCTATATGTAAAGAGTGTTTTTTTTCCAGGTATAGAAGTTTAAGTTGGCTTTACTTTCCAAGATGGTGATCGATTTAACAGCTGTCAAGTGATTTATTCTCAGTTTGGTTTGGCAATTCATCAAAACGATCATCAAGCAAGGCGTAGATTCGTCGAATGGGCCCAAAACGAGATTGCCGTTCCCGATTTTCATAAGCGAATTTTGTTTAGCGATGAAGCGCACATCTGGTTGAATGGCTACGTCAACAAACAAAACTGCCGCATTTGGAGTGAAGCTAATCCACAAGTGTAACTCGAAACACCGTTACATCCAGAAAAACTGACTGTTTGGTGCGCTTTATGGGCTGGTGGAATCATTGGTCCGTACTTCTTCAAAAACGATGAAGACCACAACGTTACAGTCAATGGTGATCGGTATAGAGCCATGATTACTATCTTTTTCATTCCTGAATTGAACAATCACGATGTCCAGGAGCTGTGGTTCCAACAAGACGACGCAACAAGTCAAACAGCTCGTGTCACAATCGATTTATTGAAAGACACGTTTGGCAACCGCCTAATTTCACGTTTTGGACATGTGAATTGGCCTCCAAGATCTTGTGATTTAACACCGCTAGACTATTTTCTGTGGGACTATGTAAAGTCATTGGTCTATGCGGATAAGCCAAAAACGCTTGACCATTTGGAAGACAACATTCGACCTGTTATTGCCGATATACGGCCACAAATGTTGGGAAAAGTCATCGAAAATTGGACGTCCAGATTGGACTACATCCGAGCCAGCCGTGGCAGTCCTATGCCAGAAATCATATTTAAAATGTAATGCCACAAGATTATCTTTCGAATAAAAGAAAATTCATGTCAATCGAATAATACATCGTTGTTTTATTGCAATTTAAATTTCTATACCTCTAAAAAAACACCCTTTACTATCATATAAGACTCTTGAACCAATACGTGAGAGAGAGAATTGAATGAAATTTACAAACAAAAAAGTTATTATTATTTGAAATTGTAAGCACACACACACACACAAATAATGCGGAGAAAGTACATGCTTTTACAGGCGTGAAGTAAGGAATCATATAAAACTGTAAATAGTAGCAAAGAATCTTTTTTTAAGCGGGAGAGGCATATTTTTGTTAATTTACTTTAAATAAAACCAAAATATTCAACTGATTGTAAATGAGGCAAAAGTCTGTTCATGTCATTTTCTGGAAACGTTTGACCACGCTGGGGGAAAATTCTGAGCTACCAAATTACACCCGTTTAACCCTAAAAATAGACTTTTAATTTAAAAACCAAAGAAATAAAAATGAGACATTTTGGATAACACATATATAGAACAGTTATGTAACCAACAATTATTAGCTCATTTTGGGTCTTTATCATTTAAGAAATGTCACTGAAATCTCCCAAGCATACCGAATTCGATTCGAAATCCATTCATTTGACATACAGGTTTCCTTAAGCGGCTTTCAGTGTTTCTTTTCTGGGCCTTCAATTTCGTAACGGTCCCCAGGGAGTCAAGGTAACTCACGCAATGTCGGACCCACCATTCTTAGTTATGTGAGCTCTGGCTTCGCTCCAACGAAGGTTAATTTTTGCTTGCTGAAGAACCACCTTATCGGGCCAAGCTGCCCTTTGGGAATACAACAGGGTGTTGTCTCTGCTCAGGAATAATAAAACGGCAGAGGAATGAAGAAGAAAAAAAAGTCCTATGCTATTACAAAAGAATTCATTTAGGTTTCTCAAAACAACAAGTTGAACGGGCGATTACTACAGGTGTGGTCACCATCGCTTGGACGTATTCGCGAGATTGAGTACTGGCTGCCTTATAATTAAGAACTTTACGCTTTTCTTTAAGTTTCGGTGCGATATCGTCAGCTAATGAGGGTGGGCGGTTAAGACATATGAATATTGAAGAGTCATTGTTCGTGGCTGGGAAGGAATCAATATGTATTGGGTCTGCGTATGCTTAACCAACGAGAAGTATTTATTCGATTGTGAAGTAGGTGTACAGAAAGCTGTTGTAGAAAGGTGTAGCATGCACTTTTTTGTCTTTTTTATAAACAAAACAATGTTAAGAATTTTCTGGAATTTGGAGAAAGTCTGCTGACCATCAGCTTCAGGTAATTCGCAGGAACAAAGAAAGTATCTAAAATCCTTGAGTTCTGTTAGGTTTTCATGGAATTCAATACAAAAAAAAAGTTTCAGTTTTTCACAATTTTTAAATAAAATTACTATAAACTTCTGAAATACTAAATTCTTTGTCAATTTTTTCATATAAATATTTTAAATGCATTTTGAAATTTAAAACTTGAATTAATGTTTTCTTGCAATTTCTTTCTGTTTACTTTTAATTATAATAAAAGTGACGCATGGGGTTTTGAATGAAAAAAAATATAATAAGTAATATTTTTTCTCTTACATATAAATGGGAAAATTTTTTAAATTTAAATAGCATTTAAAAAGTATATTTTTCCAGTTTTGGAATTTTTAAATTGATTGATAACCAATACAAAGGCATGTAGGTTTTTTTAAATTACAAAATGGTTATGATTATATAAAATGATGATTTTTAGTATGAACTTTTTTTCCTGAAAAATAAATGAAATAAAAATGAACAGGCATTGAAAAGTTCTAAGTTTTCCTTTAATTACAAAAAAAGACTAAATTATTGTAAACAGTATTGCGTGAATAATTTTTATTGTTAATAATAAAAAACTGTATATATACTTGCAGTATTTTTTCATACTTAATTGATTTTTAAGTGTGGTTTTTTCCGTCTTATTTCAGACTTCTCGTAACAGGGTCTCATAAAGTCATTTTATAAATAGCTGATAAAAAGAATATGTAGGACACGTTTGCACATTAAATATTTGCGACTACATCGAACTATATGATTGAGTGCGTGAGTTTGTGGCGCAAGAGCCAATTCTAACTATATACTGCGCCAGTATCAAACAATATAATGACTATCCCTTTTTCAGTTGGCAATAATTATTTGAAGGTTGCTCTTGAAGTAGTGTAACGCTTATATTAATACTAATATTGTTACGAATTTTGTGCAAATAGTGTAAATAATTTGTATTTGAGTGGTTAATGCATTTATATTACTCTATGTTACATTTATTTCATGTTAAAATTGTACTATTCACAAGCAGTGCCGCCCCTTTCGTTATAATGGCGATTGAATGAGAACTTGGCGAAATCTTGGCGGTAGAGCCAAGTTGGTATCATTTTTGGCGACCTAGTTGGCGGTCAATTTGGAGACTTTGGCGTCATTGGCGACCTTGTTGGCGAGTTCGGAGAACCCTCTGGAATTTTCTAGAAAGTAGTAGCTCTCTTCACTAGTGTCACGTTCAATGACACGAGCGGTTATATTTCTAGAAGTTTCTGTCGCGCATATAAAAAGGATGCTCACCGGTACGGCAAGGAGAGTCTTGATTAATCCAGCGAGTAGTGAGGATTGTTATTAGATCGGTTGTGCTTGTGAATAATCTTTACGGACGTGTATTTTTAAACACTGTTATTGTGTTTGATTGTTGTCGAAGGTGTGAAGACCTTCGGATATTTACCCTGTGAATATTGCTGATGAATCCTGTATTTGAAGGATTGGATTTTCGCTAATAAATTCGCATCGCTCTTAAAGAACTGATTATTTTTTCTTTGTGATTGTTTTTGCATAAAATCCTCGAACCCTCGGATCTACGTAACAATATTTTTTAAATATATTATTACGGAAAGGGCAAACTTTTGGTTCACTTGGAAAAGTTATTGCTGCTCTTAAAGGCATTTGTGTTAAAAGAGAATACTCTTTCATAATGTTAGTGAGTTAGAGTTATCTGGGCGACAAATTCGATCGCCAGATGTCTCGAGTTATTTTCGCGACAAATATGAATGTTTCTAGAAAAGTCCTGAAAAATCTAGGATGATTATTTGACCAGGGACTTCAGAAGCTCCTGGAAAGTACTTCCCATCCTAGATAAGGATGATACAGGGAAGCGACATTGCGATCGTGTTTCATTTTGCCTTATATGGAATCATGATTGCGGATTTGAATTGCTGTGTTTAAATACTTGAGTGATTTTTGAATCTTTTTCACCGCTATTGTATATGCTTTTTATTTTCAGTTGCAATAAAACCTATTGTATTTATTAGAGAGTTTTAGAGAAGAGGCTGTTTGTCTCAACCGTATGGAATTTTCATACGTTAGAATGAGTAAGAATGAGAGTTATGTTATTGCTACTAATGCCACCTGATCGGCAAAGACCAGATCAAGGCTCATGAAATTCATCATGACAAAAGACTAAGTGATACCTGTCGTTATCCGTAGCTTTGAGCACCATACAGGTGACGGAACGATTTAGCTCGGTTTCACCCCAATTTTGAGGAAGAACACCCAGGGGTGGTCCGGGCCCTCTCACCTCTCTTTCCCTTCCACCAACTTTACGAGAGGACTTGCGGCTCGAAGGCTATCTGAAGTGCCCCCTCCCCCCCTTGCACGAAGGCACTATACATTTACAAACATCCACTTCTTTGGGGTTCAAACCAAGGTCCAACAGTACAGCAGTCAGCATCGCTAACCACTATACCGGATGGGCGATTCAGAGTTATGTTAACGTAGCATTATATAGTTGCATGTGGGCGATTGGCAAACCTCGTAATTTTGAACCATGGTCGAGAAACGAAGACGACACCTAAGCTGGAACCTCTCACCTAATTTCTACATCAAGCCAACGACAGAACATTTGAGCCTTGATATATTTAATGTGCATCGGCCGCCTCTGCACGGTGAGTCTTCAGCGGCACTAGGCTGGAACTCAAAACACACCGGCCATGAGTCCGGGACCTAGACCACTAGGCTACCGCGGTCTCATACCACGCTAAAACTAACTTTAGTATGGAGCGTGGAATTTCTTCCTGGTTAGTAAAATTCCGGTCATTAAAGGGATATGAAAAATGCTGTGATACACTTGTAATGGATCTATACGCGTTCCTCAGTTATCGCGTTATTCACAACCAACCCTTCGGAAGAAGAGAATCATGATATTTAAATTAACTTACAATGTATAGTTGAGATTTTCTAGCTTGAGGGAGAGAGAGTAGGAGTGAAGATATACTCGAGTCAGGTGAGACTGCTACTGAAGGTATAATATTAGAATTATTGTGATTAAGAACTCATTAGGAGAGAGTTTTAAAAAATAACGAATGTTCCCTAAGAATGAATTAATATTAGATTAAATCAGATGATAGGTTAGATCCTTTATTAAGGTAAGGATTAAGTATGATAGTCCCCTAATCGTTCGCGTTTTACCGTCGTTATTCCACTTTCACGATTAGCACTGAGACATTCCCTTATAATTATTAGTTAAATTTGTGTCTGTTCTTTGTGTGGTAAATAAATAGATTAATTGGAACATGTCGAGTGTTTCTTCCATACCTCTTACACATCTAGGTGCCCGAGAGAGAAGTGCAAGCCTCTCAGACACTCCGCTATGTTGTGGAATATGCTGCTTATCAAATCTAGTTATCTGAATGCTTTGAATTTCAAATTAAATTCGATATTTAGATTATAAAATCATGTTTTAAAGATGATTTAGTAATAAGAATATTCAAGAAGCATTGCGTTCCAAATTGTTTTGCTAACTCAGAAATAAATTGAAGCTAGGGATGTATGATAAAACATTAACCTATCAAAAACCCATAAGTTTTTACATAGTGTCGGAAAAAAACCATACAGAACATTAGCAAATTCATACATGTGAAAAATAAAAGAATATTCATTTCAACACCATTTTTGGATTATTTCCAATGTCGCAGAAACATATTGCAAAATAAATTTTTTTCATTGTTTTTTATAGTAGAAGGGAAATGTTACAAATGTTACAGATTTCACGAAATGATGTGAATATATGTATATATTAAACAAAATCTTTTTCATATATTTTTATAAATATATATACATATATATATATATATACATATATATACATACATATATTATTGTACCTATATTATCTATTTATATATAAATAGGTTCTATGAAATTATTTCTTCATAATTCTATTATTCAATAATTTGAGAGATGTATTAAATCTGATTATATATATATATATATGTATATATATATATATGTATATATATCTAATGCAAATAAAACACATTCGAATACTAAAAGTTCCTTTCTTATGGATAACTTATATAAATTATATTTACTTCAAATTTGTAATCTCTTTTTTTACGTCTAGAATGATAAAATTATGAACAATAAACTTTCATAGAAATTTAAATTTATTCACGATTGGGATAAAAAATATCAAATAGTTTTTTAAATAATGTATAAGCAACATAATAATGTATTAAAATGTATAAATTAATTATAAAAGCTTTACACAAATGCAAGTCCAAATAAATACAAATGAAATTATACAAATGAAAAGTAAATATTCTTTATAATGCATTGTTTATTATAAATATATCCCAAATAATTCCAACATTCCCTCTTTTTTAAAATTTCAACATTTCTTTTTCATTTCATTAAAATCATTATTCTTCCCATTTACAAACTGCACATAATTGTAATTTTAATAGGAACAAAAGATGCGTGTTCGTAATGATTAGTATTATTAATGCATTAATGATTTGGGATTAAAAAAATACGAAGTATGAGGAATTTCAAATGACAATTATTCAGGCATTATATTTCTGGGTATTAATAATTATCTCGCTAATTAAAACTATCCTCACAACACATCTCGAGATTTTATTCTAGGAATAATAATCACACTAATTATACTTCTCCACTCGAAACTTTACAGAGATGAAATCCAAAGAACCCATCGTTCACCGAAGCCTGAATTCTCACCTTTTCAAAGTTCAAGAGCCTTCTCTTCAAAGTATATTCCTCATTTTGCTACAAACTAGTGTTCTCTCCAATTCATCTCTGCTTTGTTCTGTACTTTTCACTTATCAGTTTTAATGAATTCTTTCCCCAATTAAGCGATACTTATCTTCATCGCAAGGATTTTAACAAGACGATAAAGAGAAAAATAATAAACAGAAAACTAAGAAAAAAAAGTAGGGGTTAAAAAAGTTTTGCAGGAGAGCTTAGTGCCTGTACGACAACATGAAACTAAGTCGAGCGGAAAGACAGTTACAACCAAAGATTAAGGCGTTCTAGAGAGGCTAAAAAATGTATTTCAAAGAATTCTGAATGATCGGATTAAAACATAACAAGCTCGGAAACGCTCCAATAACCTTTAAAAGAAGAAATTTCGAATTTTTTTTACGAGTAAAGTTGAAAGATTAGTATGCTAACTTTTGTATCTAAATAATTGGAATGCTCGTTTGATTAATTTGTTTGTTTTTTTCGTGTGGAAAGGAAAGGTTTTTGTGTTCATTAGATGTAAAAATTATAAAATATAGATAACGAGATATTTCTATTCGTTGAAAATCGGACAGTTCAATGCTAATGATGTTAAGACTTTAATGTATAAATCAGAACAGAAGAGTTGTTTTTCGGGAATGTGAGTTTGAATTAATTTGATTCCTAAAATTGTTAATTTTTGTAGAAATAATTATTATTATGTTAATTTTATTTGTTTTTAGATAAAACAAAGAAAAATCTGCGTGTAGGGATTCAATTAAAAAGTTCCGAGAAACTTTGAGTATTGATTTATGCTTAAGTAACCATAATTATATATTATTTATATATATATATATATATATATATATATATATATATATACATATATATATATATATACATATATACATATATATATATATATATATATACATATATATATATACATATATATATATACATATATATATATACATATATATACATATACATATACATATACATATATATACATACATATATATATATATATATATATATATATATATATATATATATATATATATATATATATATATATATTCCAACAATGAAACAATGCCCATTAAGATTTACTATTTACTTTGTTTCGTGTAATACTTAATTTAATTTCCAGTGGGAATATTTCCTCTCCAAAATTAGAATAGAAATAGAAAACACTATTTTGAGACTTTTTCAATTCCACTTATTAGCTCACACTCTATTTATTTATTTATTTTGGTGGAATTTTCAATCGTTAATAAAATACATTTTAGAGCTCTCAATAGAGCTGAAATTTCATAATGATTATTTTGGATGACAATACAATAATTTAAATATAATTAATAAAAATTAGTTGATTAAAATTTATTATTTAAAGAATTTCAAATACAGCCACGTTGGCATCATTTTCGGCGATTGTCAAAACTTGAAAAAGTTTTTTTTCACGTTTTAAAGCATTCAGTTGAACTGAAATGTTATATACACGATTATTTTGGATGACAATACGATACTTTAATGATAATTACTAAAAATCAGTTACCATTTGATGTTGTTATTCTGTATATACATATTTATATTAATATGTATATACATATGTATATACATACAGATGTATATACATATTTATATTAATTATAACTATTTAATAAAAATAGCTAAAATAAAATTTTTCTTTGTTGATCTAAGTAGAGGAATTGACTTAAATTTTTTTTATATTACTTGTTTTTCTTTATCTTTCTGTTATTAGTAAAGATTCAATGCTATTCTATGATAAAAATTCAACAATAACATGAAATAAAAGAGTTTACCTTTTCAAAGTACATCAAATAGTTTTTTAGGTAAGTTTTATTGCTTATTTATATACTTAATAAGAATAACCAATGGTGTCGAAACCCGGGAAATAGAGTATGCTTTTTTTTTAAAAGTATCAGTGTTAGTACTAAATTTAATTTGGCAGGGAGAAATGAATATAATATGGAATGTATACAAATATAATAAAAAAAAGTATGCTATAATGAAATAACTTTGCATGTATATTTTTTAAGTTATGGAATTAAATAATACGAGTAGTTGCATAAAATAGAGAATTTTAATAAAAATAAATAATGGTAATATTTGTTTCAGAACAAGGTTTTGTGCGTGATGCATTAGAAATGCATATAAATTGCATCAAGTTATATTAAACTTTATGTCCTATTTGTATTTCATGTATTTGTATAATTATTTAAACTTTAATTAATGTTTTTAAAATTAAAATAATTTATAAAATGCTAGTTTAGAATGTATAAAAGAACATTCAATACTTATAATCGATTTTTATTAATTTATCAAAGTAGAATACTCTATTATCTAAAAGTAGAATATTTTTTTTTATTAAAATATCGATTTTATCGATTTTTCTGATTGATTTTACTTACATAGACATCGACTTCAAAAAATTAAGTGACCTTTTTCAAATGATTTAGATTTTAAGGTCTCACGGAGTTAATATTAATAATTTTTTTATATTTATATAGTCAGCTTTATATTCTCTGGCACATAAACTAATTTTAGAATAGCTAAGACTTAACGAAAAATAAATAATTTTATTAATCACAAAATAGAATTTAAAATTCTTTTCTCAAGTTGTTTGATTGTATTGTTTTAATTAGCACCGCCTTTTACAGTGTGGAAGTTTGAAAAAGGGAGGGGTGCCAACTCAAGTGTCGTCTTCGTCACTTGGCCTTGGTTCAAAATTACGAGTTTCTTCACCAATAGCTCATGTGTTGATTCGCAGTGAAATGTAAAATCAAATCAAAAGAAGTTGCACTAGGCCTATAGGTGACGGACTCCGTAGTTTTGAGTCTCTTCCAAGTGACGAGGATTACGCATGAGCTGGCACCACTATCTGCGAACTACCACATCACACCGACGTTTCAGCATCGATAAATTAACATGTTCTTTGCTATAGATGCGCAGGTGCATCAGCATAGCGCTACCTCGTATGCCGGTGCCGCTTTGGGACGACGATCGACTATGTATGATAAGTTATACGCTCTATTTTTAGTGCGGTTTTGGAGGTTTAAGAGAGGGAGTGAATACTAACGTCGCACTGTTCAGCTACACGAGGTTTTTGGGTGACCGACCACGTAATTTTGAACCAATGTCAAGTGACGTGGACGACACCTGAGCTGGCATTCCTCTTTCCTAACTACCACACCACACCAACGGGATGACTTTTCAGCTCTCGACAGATTTAACGTGCATCGCTGCCCTATACGGCACGTTTTTAGTGGTACTGAACTCGAACTCGATATGCCTGCCATGATCCGATACCTGGACCACTGGGCTACCGCGTCCTTTTGGAAGTTCAACGATGTTTTTGAGGCATGTTAGTGAAACATTAGTTTTATATTTTATGTGCTTGGGTTTTAAATTTTGTGTTTAAAATTTTTTATATCCTTTTTTAAAAATGGTGGACATTGCAAGTATAACAGGGCATTTACAGCCTAAGAAAAGGAAAGCAAATAAAAAATAGGCAGAATCCGAAATATTAGAATTACTAGAAAAGAGAGAGAGAGAGAGTGAAACATAAAAATAAAATGTTTTTCTACTAAAATATGAGGAATGTTTTTAATAATTAAAGACTATTATGTAATTTGGCTTCAGAGGATGGTTATATCATCTTTACCGGCAGTGAACGTATTAAACGAGCTTCAGCCCCTCTACCAGGTGTCGTCCACGTCACTTGACCATGGTTCAAAATTACGTGGTTCGTCGCCAAAAGCCCTCGTGCAGCTGAATAGTGCGACGTTAATCTTCACTCACTCACTCACTCACTCAGCTCCTCTACACGATGGGGCTTCATTAGCACCAAGACTCGAACCCACGAATCGACAGAAGCAACATCAGCCACGAGTTCACAACGATGACCACATGGATGTGGCGGCCTTCTTCGCTCAAGTGAATTATACTTTAAAGGAAATTTTTTGTATACAAACGTGAATAGACTTACCAGACAATTGTATAGTGTAATATATATATATATATATATATATATATATATATATGCAAGGTAATTAGAGTTTATATATATATATATATTAGATTTTATCTTATTTATATAGATATGTATATATGCATATGTATTTAAAAAAAACGATGAAACAAAAACATTCATTAGAACTTAAAGAAATTTTATACAACATTTTCAAATTTTTTGAAAAATAAAACATTTATTGAGTTTTTGGAAAACAATCTACTATAAATTTTTTGCATTGTTTTTTAGTATCAAATTGTCAACAAAATTGTTTGATATCGTCCATTTTGTTATTCATTTCACCATTAGAATGGGCGTTTAAAAAACTACGCATACTTTTCATGAAGTTCCTCATTTCTAATAATGTGGGAATAAGAGCTACATTATTGATTTCATTTTTGTCGTTGGAATCTATGATGACAATGCATAAATGATATTTTTTGAGTTTTGAACAAACTCCAAAATGCCTTTGACTACCATAATTCGGGCTTTACACATATTATCACCATCCACTGCCACTGCAATGAATTCTTCCGATGATACAGTAGGACAATTTAATAATATCGTCCAAGCTGGTGTTTTACGTATTTAGTTCATTCAAAGAAGGAAAATCTTTCCGTGTTAAGCGATTTTAGCTTTGTGTTAAGAGAGCAAAATACATTAATACACATAGCAGTTTGTCGGAACCGTTGTATTACTCTGTGTTAACCGATATTTCGTCTTAAGCGCTTTTGCGTTAAGCGTATTACACTGTATTCTTAAAAACTTCACAATACCTAAGGTGGCCGCGGTAGCCGAGTTGTATAGGTATCGGATCGTGTCTGGCTTTGTCACGAGTTCGAGCCCAGTACCACTCAAGACCCGCTGTGTAGGGCAGCGATGCATGCTAAATCTGTTCAGAGTTGAAACGTCCAATCGTTAGTGTGGTGTGGTAGTTAGGAGAAGTGGTGGCAGCTCAGGTGTCGCTCACGTTACTTGACCATGGCTCAGAATTACGTGGTCTGACGCCAAAAGCCCTCGTGTAGCTGAACAGTGCGACGTCAATATTCACTCACTCACAATACCCAAAGGCCGGCCCTTCCGCATAAGGATAATGTTGGAAAAAAATAAAAGCAAAAATGTCTTATCTACGCGACCACCACAATGGAAAGAAAGTCGATTAAAAGTGTAGATTAATTATTGAAAATAGTAGCGGAATATAGTCAAAATACGAATTCAAATTAATAAGAAGAGGCTAGACGTGGAGAGAGAGAAAATTCGAAAGATGATGCCACCACTCGAAAGGAGCCAGACATAAAAAGTAAATTAAATTTATGAAACTAAGGAATCATATATATATTATTAATATTTTTATTTTTGAAATCAGAAATTTTGATAGATACTAAGTGTTAAATTGCTTATTTATAAAAACGAGAGAGAGAATGATTTATTTCAGAGCTGAATATGCAAAATTTCAAACAGTAATGGATTTTATTACACTTACGAAAGTCTTCTTAAAGCAAATAATTTAATTAACATAGAACATTTAATTACTCTGCGTCTGCCATTAATGAGTCATCTATATGCAAGCAGAATATGGTTTCTTTTGAGAAATTCGAGCTCACAAAATAATTAAATTTCTCAATTTTTTCTTCTACGAAGCTATAAAATTTTCTTTTCAAACATTAATTTAATTGAATTTACCCATCGATGTTATCAAAACACATTGTGATTTATTGATTACTTTTAAGATAATGAAATTTTTTAATGACTAGTCTAGACGGGTTTCAAAATTTTGAATCGTATCATAGAGAGAGTATAGTTTTTAAAAATTTCCAGACGTAAGACCATAACATACAAAAAAAATCATGAAATTATGCTCGAATGAAAAACTTTATAACAATTTTTCTGAAAATATTCTTGTACATCTGCGCATAACAAGCGAAGGTAAAAATTAGATGAATTATTAAATGTGTATTTGCTTTGATCCAACATGGGGGATATCCTTTTCGATACCAATGCTGGTTTATCGATTATCGTTAATTAACTTTTGTACAAGACTTACTCTTCGGGGTCGTACTTGAACTTCGCGATGAACTTTTTAGATCAGGTTTAAGAATTTTTTTTTCACATTTGCTTGCAATTGAATATCTAAATTAAGAGAATTTGTAATATTTATTAATTTGTTTTTTAATTTGTTCCAATCATGCTCAATCTGTAAAATGAAAGTATGATATTAGAACTTCTCTACAAGTTTCGAAGTGTGGTTTATCATTAGAATTAGTGAATAATTAATTTATAATTAGATATTTTAGATCAGGGAGGGCATGGTAGAGTTCTAACAGTGACACGTAAAGCTGGAAAATTAAAATAATTGATAAGATAGTAATAAATAAAATTTTTAAAAACAATTTTTTTGAAATGCAGTTATTTCAGACACCCACCCTCCCCTCAAAATTTGGATGAACTCGTTTGTGAATAAACGTTTTCTATTATGAGCATAAAAATAAAATATCACTCAAAACTAGCTGATGCACACCTAAAAAAACTTAATTTTGTAAGCATCTTCAAGAGAATAATCCTAATATAATAATTAACGTCTAATCTTTTAATATAGATGACTTAGGGGAATAAAAACTACAAATTGAAAAGCTATATTACTGACTGTTTATATATATATGTTCCAATAAGTACTTTCTAAGGCTTATTAAAGTAGTTAGGAGGTGTCGTCCTCGTCACTTGACCATAGTTCAAAATTACAAAGTCCATCGCCAAGTGAGTGAGTGAAGATTAACGTCGCACTGTTCAGCTGCACGAGGGCTTTTGGCGACGGACCACGTAATTTTGAACCATGGTCAAGTGACGTGGACGACACCTGAACTGGCACCCCCCTCTCCTAACTACCACACCAACGGGAGGACATTTCAGCTCTCGACAGATTTAACGTGCATCGCTGCCCTACACGGCGGGTCTTTAGTGGTACAGGTTTCGAACCCGTGACAAAGCAAGCCACGGTCTGATACCTATACCACTCGGCTACCGCGGCCACTTTATTTTGTACCTAACTTAACTGATTGTGCCTGTAAAAAGTTTATTAACAATAAAACCTAAATTGTATTTTTGTCTTATTTATTATATTATATTTTTTTAAATTTTCACTACACTCAGACGCACTACAAAATGGGTTATTTGCATAAAAATCCTGTAATATATAAGTTGTATTTTTTCACCTTTTCATCTTTTTTGTTTGCTAGAAAAGTTGGAAGTGGCCCACATAATTCTTTTTTTCAGATAGCGGCACTTTCAAATTGTTATTTATAATTTTCATACTTCGCGTACATCGTTAATTGTCTACATATTGCATTAGTTGGGGGCATCTCTTGATTTTCATTAATCGAACTTGTGTTGTTGTTTGTGTTGCAAATAAACTAAGTAATTTTGAACACACACATGGCTAGTCTTCCTTCCCTTTCGCCTACATTTCTAGGCGTGGAGGCAAGATACTTACAAAATGAGACTGCTTTTTTAAAAATTTGTTCCACTATAACCTCCAACACCAAGGGATAAAAAAAAACAAAATTAAACAAAAATAGTTCCATGAAAAACAAAACCATAAAACATATAATAAAAACAATAATATTATTCAGGTCTTATTTATCTGCTGAAACAGTATCAGATGATATGATGTGGAATACATAACAAAAAAAATCACCACATTAGATAATAAAAAAAATCTTTACTACTTTATTCGTGTTATCATTAAGTGAATTAAAAAATATGGTAAGTTGTTTATAATTATAAAATAAAATGTGAGTGATCGCATGAGATTAAGGTATACGACAACCCTAAAATTGTGAATTTTGCCAAAATTCAACAAATTTTATTTTATAGGCCATTTAATTAGCTTTATAAAAATACCGAGTTTATTATTTTCCGTTGTCTAGAACAAAAACTACAAGTGTTTCAGTAAATTGCTTTAAGCAAGATGTTATACTTTGAAATGCATTTTACTCGAAATGTGTTTTTTTTAAAAATGTTTAAATGGGGAGAGAGATTTCTCAAAAAGTTATGAAAATAATTAAATGAAATTTTTTGTGCATCTTTGGTATAATAGTAGAAGTGTTTTATACTTCAGATTTATCAATCACTGTTTAATCACAAAATTTACAGTCCCTTATGCAAGTATAACCACTGTTTTTTTAAGTAATTTCTTATAATAATTAATATAAAGTGCTCTATTTTAAGTAAAAATTAAAATATCTCTTATCCTAAAGGTCATTTCAAAGGTCATTCCTAAAGGTCATTTTTTTAAAAAAAGTCATCGTAAGTATTCGGATACCTCAATAGAGCTTCAAAGAGAAGCAATTAAAACTATCAGTAGCGTTTGATTTATTAAAAAACTTATCTTATTAATTTAAAAGTAGATAGAACTTTATGTAGAATTCCTACTCTCCAAGCAAACTATCAAGATAAATTACTTCCAAATGTCGTTTGTGACTTTAACCATATAATCGATCTTAACTTAGAAAAGGAACCAATTCTTAGCCGAGGGTGATTGAACGTGAAATCTAAATCTTAGGTACATTTCATTTTTTCAGTTTGTTTATGAAAATATTTGAATTTTACATAGAATCCAATCAAAATTAATTATTATTACTAGTATTAGTTTGCGCAGACTATATTTTATATGATGGCTTTTCTGCTGAAGACTTAAAGAAGTGTTTTAAATACTTCAAATATCTTTTTAATCTGACTATTGAATTGCTAAACATTAAGTGGCTTAAAAATACATAACATCACTGACGAATTAGTCTGAGCAGCATGTATAATTCCTGTTCCACACTGCTGGTCACCGGAAATGCAACACCAAGAAAGAAAAGATAGCACAACAAAATTTATTTTGTAGATAACATGTTTACCAAGTATCAAATAATTAAATTTATAACCTTCTGGGAAGTGGGGTTCCTGCCAGAATCAGTAAACAGAGTATTGGTCATTGTTGAAGATCACCGCTGCCACGCGCCTCAGAATTGATTCAAAAAGACTTTGGATGGGTTCTTGGGGTACAGCAGACCAAGCAGCATCTACACGTTGACAAAGTTGATCTGATGTGGCAGCTGAGGGTGTAATCTGGGTCAATCGTTGAGCAACCATAAACCACATGTTTTCTATCGGCGAAAGATCCGCAGAGCGAACCTGCCAAAGAAGCAATTAAATCTGGTGATTGACGCAGAGCCTTTGGATAATGAATGCCACGTGTGGTCGTGCATTATCCTGTTGAAATATGGCTGTGGCCAAGCCCTGACAGTAAGGAAGGACAACAGGCTCCAACACCGTGAAGATGTAGCGCTGGCTGTTTAATGTACCGGCAATGAGTACTAGAGGAGTGCGAGAGTGATATCCGACACCGCCCCATACCATAATACCCGGTGCAGGACCAGTGTGGCGGTGCATAACTCTGCTGTTCAGCATCCTCTCTCCTCGGTGCCTCCAGGCTCGAATCCGACCATCGTGGTGTTGCAGACAGATACATGACTCGTCAGTAAAGACTTCATTCCATTCTGCCACCCACATCCTTCTTTCATCGCACCATTGGCGGCGGAGACGTCTGTGGTTCTGCGTCAAAGGTAGACCAAGCAATGGACATCTTGCGGACAGACCACTCTGCTGTAAACGGCGTCGAATGGTACGCTCAGACACTGAATGATGCGTTACGGTTCGTGATGAGACTGAACGATCCGTCACTGCCATGTGCACAATTTGCCTGTCCTCACGTAAAGTGGTGCACTGCGGTGGATGCGATCGACCACATCGGTCCGTCGTACCCTACTGCATCCAATGGTCACATATCCGCATTACAGTTGTTTGGTTTCGTCCAACACGACTACCAATTTCTCTGAAAGATAATCCACAATCTCGGTAGACCACTATCCTTCCTCTGTCGAACTCGGATACTTGATCAAAAGCTGATCGCTGTTTTCTATGAGACATAATTGATCATTTTTGGAAAAAACCACAATTGCCGAACTTGAAATCGCCGAAATCTCCAGGCCTTAATTAACGCTTTGAGGTGGCGCTACAGGCGCGCGTGATGTGTGTCTGTGCTGAAATTCTAATCATTTGCATATCTCACTTTCGCTAATGCATGTTGTAAATTTCATGTTATTTGCATGCTTCCTTCAGCATGTTGCATTTACGGTGGCCAGCAGTGTAATTTCGCTTCAAAAACAAATAATATAATTTTTTTTAAGGTCAGTTCCTACTTAGATCAACAAAGACAACTTTTATTTTAGCTACTTTTTATTAAATAATTACAATTAATATAAATAAGTATATACTTATGAAAGAATCACACTATTAAGTGGCCTGACCATTAGGCTATTGCGGCCACGAAACAGAGATAGAATGGGGAAGGTTCATGAGATTCTATATTGTACGTATTTATAAACACTGTTGTGTGTTAACAAAATTAATAAATGGTTATTCTTGTACACAAAAGTCATGTTTTTAATTAGAAAGGCATAGGATTGTAAAAGTGTGACAAAATAAATGCAATTCTTAGGCATAATAATTTTTTTTCTCAATTCCATTGATTTCATTAAAAAGAAACAGTCTACGGACATAAGCCTGAGACAGGGCACTAATATCAGTTTGTTGCTGTTAGAGAATCTCAAATCTTTCTTAAGGGAAGTATGTATAGTAATCTTTAGGGCGAAGTGTGTACAGTTTTAAATATTTTACTTATTCTTCGAATACAGTACACTTTTTAATAACATATGGACTAATGCGTCAGGATTTAAAATTGCAGGCTAAGTAAAAATGGTCCAGAATTCAAATGATATTTATTAAAATTAAAAATTGTGACGGGGCATTCATCGCGATTTCTATTAATGTCAATGGCCGAAATGGCAATTATTCCAACTAACTCAAGAAGAAGAACGTGGTTATGTAAATTAGGAATCATATATATATATACATATATTGGAAGGTAGCAGTAGAGCGGGGCCGATGTCCGGGTCTATGTCTATACACTGAGTGGTGTAGACATAGTGCTATTCCCACTCAGCTATCGTATATTGCTGAGTGGGAAGTGAAGTCGCTAAGTAGAGAGTTAGCTGTAAAGTGATTTGAGATAAAGTTAGAAGAAGCCTAACTCAGTGCTTCTCAAACTGGGGGCGTGACAGCTCTAGAAGGGGGGTGCAAGCATATTGAAAAGTCAAGAGCAAAAGATTATTTAAAAAAAATTATTAATTCACTGAAAGTGTAAACAAACAGAATACGTTCAGACATAAAAAGAAATAAGATACACATTTACACTGATGCATTATACTTATAAATATATCAGTGCTACACAATGTATTTTATAATTAATGTAACAATTCTAAGTTAAAAACAAGTTTATTAATGACCAGTATATATAATTTATAAAAAAAATTAGCACTTATCTTGATAATTTTTGTACGGTTTATAATTTATATCTTGATAATTTTTGTACGGTCGATCATAAGTTTCGCAATTCGCTTCCAATTGTCAACCGTTTTCCATGCAGGCACGCGTATGTGATGTAGTGGGGGAGGAATAAAGGAGCAAAAATAATCTGGAATAAGTAAATTCTTTGCAAACATTATCATGGTCCTTTTATTGCATTCCTAAGTCTTGGAATAATTTTACTGATAGCGATGCACAGAAAAGATCGTACTTCGGGAAGACGTATATATACGTCTGGAGAAATAAAGGCTTTGGCTTAGCGAGATGATTATATACATGGCGGGTGCTTAAGAGGTTAAAGTCGTATATTGTAGTTTTAGCGTCAAAGTATAGTATTATTGAATTCAGTACATTATTATTTTGGGGGGCGATGAAAATTATGATTGAAAATTGGGTTGCGAGTATTGCAACTTTGAGATGCAATATATATGTGTGCGCACACAGACGCACACATATATAGTCTGATTCTCTACAAACAAGAGATAAACATTCATCAATCACATTCGAAAAAAACACATACATAGACAATAGAAAGATCATACAATGAAGGACACATGAGCAGCCGAGATTAAAAATTATAAAATGAATTCTGCAGTATTATAAACATTGCTGACTTAGGACAGCTAATGTATAAAATAATTTATATAAAAGTGGGGTTTTTATATAAAAGTGAGAAAATTTGAACAAGATATATATATCTCGTTAAAATTTTTAATCGTTAATAAAATACTTTCTATTCATTCATTCAAGTTTAATAAATTTTTTTAAACTTGAAGTGGATGACACTTGATGTTAATACAGTTTTTTTAAAGCCTTGATTCACCAATTAAATTAAAAATGAATAAATAGTAACAAACAAAAATAATATACCGACTCTATATATAAAAAGCAAAATCGTTCATTGTGTCCCTGTAGCGTAATGAATAGCGCATTGGACGTCTAATCCAAAGGTCGAGAGTTCTAATCCCACCTGGGACGGCCTAATTTCTGAGTATGTGATTTCTTTTTACTGTATACTTTTATTGGAATAATTAAATTTAATTAATGAACAAACAGAAACAAAAAAAAAATAGTCCAATACCGTATATAGAAAGGAAAATGGAAAAACTGCAAAGAAATTATCTTTCTATTTTGTCACTTAATATTGTGATTCTGTCATATGTATATAATATTTATATTAATTGTAAATATTGAATAAAAAATAACTAAAATAAAAATTTTCTTGGTTGACCTAAAAAGAAAATGACTTATTTTTTTAATATTACTTGTTTCTTTTAAAAAAAATATTTTAATATAATAATCACGGCATGTTAATGCTAGCAATTTCCTTTCATTATTATTATTTTTATCAAATTTCTCCAAGGATTTAACTTAATTAAAGATTACACAGATAGTTTTTAGTGTTTACATCTACATTCGAATTCGCTATCTATCGAATTGTATGGTCGACCCCCTTCACCAGCGTATATTACTTTTTTTCCTCCTGTAATGCAGGATAAAGTCATGTTTGCACTCGATATTTGCTCCCCTCCCTTGCACTACGGCTTTCCCGCCGAATCTTACTCAGCAGAAATGACGGCTTCAACTAAACAAGCATGACTTGGGACGCATGCGCGGAAGGAAAACTGGACTATCCGCTTAATATGCAGAAGGTGAGTCTGCTTCTTCACTTCTCTTCTCCCTTCCTCTTTCCAATCTCGGTTATCTGCAAGTTTTTCTCTCCCCCTTCCTCCTTTTCGTCTTGGTGTTCCGTTTTCCTAAGAGGGACGTGTGAAGACTGGGAAACGAAGGAATAGCCCTGGAAATGTGTTTTGTTGGTGAGTTGATGTCGCTCTTACAGGTTGAAGGAACGATAGATGGACACAGTGATGTATTGGGGAAGGGGCAATGTTCTGAAAGTTAAGGAGATTTCTGAGAATGTGTTAATTAAAATGAATTATTAATAAAACACTTCTCACACAAATTTTTGAGCATACAGGATTTATGTTTACAGTTGAGGAGTGGCATATACTACACCCAGCTCTTTTTTGCACGGTAGATACATTCCTTAGAAAACTGTACACACACAAAAAAATACATGCGGCATATGGTAAATTTGGAGATATTTTCCAAAAAACTAATTATAAAATCCTTGTTTTACATATTTACAATACAAAAATGATTCATTTTTATCCCCCTGAAAAATAAAATTAGTATACAGTTAAATTCAGTCTATTAGTACACATATACATTTACAACATAGAAAAATTCAAATTGAAAGGAGGATTAAAACTACTTACTAAAAAGTATTCATCGTTACTTGATAACAAGTTTGAACGTTTATTACGAACTGGGATCAAAACTGCTATCTTCAGTAGATGTATCCGGCTGGGCGGTATGGTTGGTTTATCGCTGGCTTTCTGCACTTAAGGTTGAGGGTTCGACTCCGGCCCATGTCTGTGGATATTCATGATGCAGAAAATCAACAGAGGACGTAGCGTACTATCATAAGGGATGTAAAAGGTCTCTAGAGTGTCAGTTTGGCTTAGGTGCTCTCGGCAAAATTAAATCCTAGCGAGAGCTTGCACATCGTCAGAGCTCAGGTGCCTCCCTCTGGGCAAGAAACTTGGTGTCAAAATTATTTGTGGCAAGCGGCAATTGGTATCGTTTATATGGTGCCGCGTTTAAAAGTGATACAAGCTCCAGGGGAATGTACTAGTGCCTGCAAAGGCTAAAAGTACCAATACACGCCACCCCATTAGGAAAAAAAGTAGATGTTTCAGATATCTCTTGCACAACTGTCGGTTTTGATTCAAATGAAGAATTTCGTTCGTTATTAACGGCCTCTGTTGGATTTTTTGTTGTTGCTAAGTTTTATTAATGGCTGCCATTTTTTTGGTTTCTCGAGTTGCTTATAAAATTTTTTATATCCTGCTACACACAAAACTTAAGATTACGTTGAAATTTTAAAGCGAACTCTATGTCAGGATCATGAGTAAGAATATGTTGTTACACATACTTGCAGCAAATTTCAAGCCCTCGCGATTTAAATCAATTGTTAATAACAGAACTTCGACTTTATCATTATTATCTTAAACTGTCATAAATTTGATCAAATCGTCCTCATCCAAAGAGCATGAATCCCTAAATTTTGGGGGAATTCGTGCTAGAGCAAAAAATACGTTTAAAAAAATCGTTAAATTCGTGTACCGTGTTATTTAAAAATCGGGTAAAAAAAAAGACAGTGTAAAAAAGAGTTGGGTGTATATGGTGCACGTTCAGTAGCGCACACAAAATTTTTTCAAGGGAGGGGGGAGGGTTCAGGGTTGAAAGTCCACCATTTTGGTATCATGCTTCAATACGCCGCCCAACATATTATTTTGATTTTTTCAATTTTCGGAAACAAAAACAATACAGAATTAATTATTAAATAAATAATTAGCATTAATTAATAAAATTAATTATTAATAACAAATACATAGTTAAATTACGTTATATGCACATTGGATTATAACCAATCGAAAAAAAATTAAGTTTATTCGGGGGTGCCCGGACCCTTAGGACACTCCTTGTATGCGCCACTGTGCACGTTATATGCTGGTATAAAAATGATATTAATAGACACACATGTAAAGCCTGAACTAATAGCGTGCAACCCTTTGGAATAACTGCCATGTCTATGTTGCCCTCTGGCAGCAATTTCTTCATATTATACGTTATAGCAGGGGTCGCAGTGGCGTAACGTAGACTCCCGAAACCCTAGAATCGCACGGGGGTCTGATGTTACGGTTTTGCAGTTCTTTGTAAGATCCGACTTGGGGTCTAAAATCTGACTGTTCAGGGAGGGGCGGGCCTAAGTTTCTCTATTAAGGTATCCGACTACGTTTTGGAATCGTGATTTTGCAAAAGCGTAAAAATGTATAATATTTATATTTAGTGTCTCTTAGATTAGAGTTCATGTATAAAATTGTTTCAAAAATATTATTACTATAAAAAATATTTAACTGCAATATATTCTGGCAAAAAACTAACTTAGAATGACCTATTTTCAAAAAGTTCTCCTTTTATGAAAAATGTTTGTATAGTAATAATATTTTGCTTGTATATAAAAGAAAGACTACTCCAGTAGGCGTGAACTAGGAATTTTGATATAAATAAATTAGAAGTTGATTTATCCATATTTTAATACCCCAGATGAGGGAAATTTTAAGAAAAAAACGTCGATAATTTTTTCAATTGGAAGTAACTCTGAAAATAATGAGAATTTTTCAAAAACCCTAGTTCAAGCTCTCTGAAGAAATCTTTTTTTTATATATAAGCAAAATATTATTAGTATCGAAGTATTTTTCATAAAAGGAGAACATTTTCAAAATAGGCCATTCTAAGCTCATTTTTTGCCAAAATATTGCATTTAAATAATTTTTTATTGCAATAATATTCTTAAAAGAATTTTATACGTGTATTCTAACCCAAGTGACACGAAATATATCACGAAAATGATCCATTCATGCGGTATTTTAAAAGCACGGTTCCGAACGTAGTCGCGTACCTTAAGCTACTGAGGGATCCCAAACCTTTTTGTCCCTAAGGCGACATTCTAGAACATCTGTTGGAAAGTGGGCAGCGTTTATTTTTTCAAAGCGAATTTATAGTTGGAGAGAGTTAATTTGGACAAGGGTAATTGTGTTGGCAAATGCGCGAGGTAAGAAAGATGGCTTGCATTTCGCTTTGTGCTGGTATCTGTAATGAACTCAATCTCTTTTTCATTAAAAATATACACTCAAATAATTTCACACATAAAACATTTTTATTGTGATCGGACCGCGACGGGCAGACGTTAAAAGACCGGCGGGTGCCACAGTGCGTGCAAGAATAGTGTTGCAAACCCTTACGTCGGAGGAAATCGGAACATTTCTCAAAAGATTTTCTGGATTCTGCAAGGCACCTGGACGCTTTTGTCAAACATTTCGTGTGAAAAATTTCATACAGTTTTTGTTCATCCATCCAGTGGCGTAAAGTATACCCTCGCAACCCTCACATCAATGGGGGAAGGATCAGGATTCCATGAGACTCAAGGAATCCTGGGTTCGGGTAAGAAGCAGACATGACCTTAAAATTAGCAACTTTTATTCTATCTTTAACTCTTTATGAAATATACAATTTTATATTTTAACTCTGAGAACAATCTGAAATCTTAACCCTAAATTGGATAAACTATATTATCGAAATTCACTTATCTTCGGTTGGAGCTCCTTGATACGATCCTTCTCGAATCCCAATAGCTCGGTCAGCTCCAAAGTTATTTACTTCCACAATTCCTGGTGGATTCTACGATGACTATTAATCTCAAGATGCGATCACCCGGTCTCTGTTCAGCTTTACTTATACTTGAATTTCACGCTTAACGATTAACACTTAACCATTAAAATTCATACTCAGCGACATGGACTTAAATAGTTAAAATCAAGTCATCACTACGGAAAGCGGTTTTTAAACTAAAATCACAGTTAAAGAATATTTTCAACAAGATGATTAGTAGAAGAACCTGAATAATACCCGTTATACGGTGAACACATCTAAAAATTAAAAAATCCATTCTGAATGTATTGGTGCGGGTCTTACGTCCATGCCCGTATTGCGTCGGAATGACTTTACGAGACTAAATTATTTTCCACAGAATCAATTACTTAATCATTTTTTAAATTTGTTTTAAGCACAAAAATATTTTAAAAAAGAAATATTATATAAAAACTAGCTGGTATATATACCCGTTCTTCGTGCGGATGAATTGAAAATTTAAACAATACAGATTGAAGAATAAAGAAGTTTTGAATGATTTAATTTTACTTTAATTGCAAATTAAACAACAACAACAACAAAGATTTTTGCATTTCTCAGCCAAACAAAAAACTCATTATTGCTAAACTTTAAGTTTGTAGATCTAATAGCTGAGATAAATAGGTTTTTTTTTATTTAAAGCACCTCGTAACTTTCTTGTGGGTGTATTTTTAAAAACACCTTCCTTAGTTCCTATGCTCAGCAAAAGTAACACATTGTTACACATTTTGTGTACTGAACGCTTAAAACAGAGTAAATAATTTATATCCGACTGTGTAAAATGTTAATATCATTTTCTGTTGCATTTATTAAATTGCATTTTCGCAAGCAAAGCCGTTCCTTACGTTATAATCGCGATTCAATGGAGACATAGCGAAATGTTGGCGATAGACCCAAGTTAACGTAATTTTTGGCGATTGATTGAAAGGTGCAGAAGTTGATATACTGTAGCGCCACTTGGTGGGGAACTGCAACAAAGAGGATAGCACAAAAACCTTCTCCACAAAAATACGTATACATGCCTATTGATTGATCGATTGATTGAATATTAACGTCGCACTATTCAGCTACACGAGGGCTTTTGGCAAAGGACCTCGTAATTTTGAACCATGGTCAAGTGACGTGGATGATACCTGAGCTGGCACCCCCTCTCCTAACTACCACACCAACGGGAGGACATTTCAGCTCTCGACAGATTTTACGTGCATTGCTGCCCTACACGGCGGGTTTTTAGTGGTACTGGGTTCGAACTCGTCACAAGGCAAGCCACGATCCGATACCTATACCACTCGGCTACCGCGGCCACTATACATGCCGAGATTCATGGTGATCGGCTGAACGGTGCTGGAGTGATGCGATTTTATGTATACAAACATCCATTTTTTATACATAGATAATGTGACTATCCACACACGCACGAACGGGCACATACATACTACTTTTATTCAATTGATATTTCATCTATTTTACTAAACTCTCCTCCCTTGTTTTCACCAGAATACTTAAGAAATTTGAGAGAAAACGATAAGCTATGCAATTTTCAACTCTTGATAGATTACTAACTATAAATACAAGGAAAATCGCTTTAAATGAAACTGAGGAGACTGAAATATTTTTTCTTGTTAAAAAAATTTCGTATTAACGGATCGTGCAGAAAAAAAAGATATATCAACAAAATAAAATTTATCACAATTTATTTTACTTACATAGATATGTATATACGCATGTATTTAACAAAAATCAATGAAACAAAAAGGCTAACTCACAAATACTTAAAGAAATTTAATACAAAATATTTGAGTTTTTGAAAAATTATCTGATATTTTTCTTTGTATTTCATTTTGGCGTCAAATTGTCAACAAATTGTTCGATGTCGTCCACTTCGTTATTCACTTCATCACTGGAATGCGTGTCTAAATAATTGCCCATACATTTTCTGGTGTTCTTAATTTCGGAGGATGTGGGGACACGGGAGCTGTTTTATTCATTTCATTTACATCATTATTGCTGCTTTTTAAGTCTTGGACAAACTCTAAAACATCTTTGTCTGTCATAATTGGGGCTACATTCACATTATCTTCATCGACTGCAACGAATTCTTCTCATGATGCAATAGGACAGTTCAATCCTGCTGATGTTTTCCGTATTTATTTCTTTCCTAAAAGAGAAATCTTTTCGTGTTAAGCGATTCTCCTTTCGTGTTAAAAAAGGCAAGAAAATACATAGTAGTTTGTTTGGACCGTTGTATTATTTCTTGTTAACCGATATTTCGTCTTAAGCGTTTTCGTGTTAAACCTATTTTTCTGTAATTATAATTGTCGCCCTCCGAGTTAAATCTGAGTTAAAGTTACAATGAGTTTTGAATATATTTCTCTTTAGAAAGTTGAGAATGAACACATTGCAAAGTATTAGATTTACTCTTGGTTGCAGTGGGAATAAAAATTCGTCTTTGTGTGTGTGTGTATACTAAATGTCATTAAAACAATTGATTTAAACTTTATTTAAATATCATTCTAAATACACTCAACATAAATATTTCAAAATTCCAATACAGGATAAACATACTGATTCAGTAATATCGCTCCAAAAGTTATGCATTCTACAGAACCCCCATAAAGTATTAAATAAAAATTATATATTTTACTCAGAAAATATAGATTATATATTCTATGGAAAATAAAACCATAAAATGTTCTGTTTATATTGAGACATAGTTACTGAACTAGTTAAAGGAATTTCCACTGCTTCATTATATGCGAATAAGTTGCCCTTATCCTTCAATAACATCGTAAATATTTAAGTAACTTTATTTAAAATGCGCCAGAATACCAGTTTGATGATTAACATTCAACATTCTCTATGGTCCATAGTTAGATGATATCTATTCAACTATCTATATTTAGATAGATTAAACTGAATAGACATTTCAGTAAAATTAGTGGAATTGTTATATTCGTAAGTTATTTCCTGGTATTGGCTGTAGCAGATAAAGGTATTTTAAATAGTTTTATCAAGTCTGCATGGAAAATTTACAGTAATTTTCTAGCACCTATTTATATATTATCTGAATTAAGAGATAACTAAAATATTCTGATTCTGAATATGACCACATTAAATTTATTGGATATTTTATAGAGGATTTTCACTGATTTGCACAAAAAAAAAAGTTACTCTACCATTATTTTAAAAATATACTTCGAAAATTTTCGGTGTTCCACATGTATGGAATAAAATTTAACTATTTAATAGAAATACATGTTGTGTCGGAAAATTTGGACTTTTCTAATTGTAACCCGGAAAGATTGCTTGAGGGTAAAGCGAGAATATTTTTCAGTGAGATAAGTGAATAGCAGTCATCTTAGTGACAAATTTGGTCACCAAATGTCGCAAAATTTAGCAAAAAATTTGACCGAGTCTTCTGTCAAGTAATGAATGTATATAATGTTTTAGAACGTAGGTATACAATTGTGAATGTTTTTTTTTATCAACACTTATGGGAACTCAGGGCTATAAGGGAATTCAGGATTCATACACAAGTTTTATATATGTCAACATTAGACATTATATTCTCTCCTGACGAGTGATCAAAGATGTTGACAAAGTTTTAATTTTTTTATCACCTCTTATATGACCTTAAATTTGAAACAGAATTCAGGGATTATCCGAGTTTTAGGAATGAGATTCAGATATCATAAGCTTTTCTGAAAATGACGTTAATGTATTAGAACGTAAACAAACAAGTGAGGACATTTTTATCACCTCTTATATACTGAGACCTATAATGGAATTCAAAAGAGAGGGAGTTATATTATGGTCGCATTATAAAGGAACACCCTATTGGCGATGGACCTCGTAATTGTGAGGCTTAGTCAAGTGACGAAAAAGACATTTAAACTGGCATCTGCTTTCCTAACTACCTCAAAATACTAACGGGAGGGCGTTTGAGCCTAGGCAGATTTAATGCGCATCGGCCCTTTCTACACAGAGGATTTTCAGTGGTACCAGGACACGAACTCACGATGCTCTGTCCACGTGTTTTTGAGTATAACGACAAGGTTATAGTAACCACCATGGAATTAAAAAGTTATAAAAAAATATGTTCAGATATAACAACTTCCCCTGTAAATCAATGAATGTTGATATGCAGGAGGGAATGTTTTTATCACCTAAGAGGTGATGTAAACTCAAGCCTGTAATGGAATTCAAGAACTACACAAACTTTATAAATCAAGTTCATATATCATAAGATCTTGCGCAGGATAGCGAAGTACTTCGACACACAAGAATAAAGGTATAAAACTTGACAATATAAACAGAATGGGGAAGACCATGTCCACGCATAGAAATGTCTAGAATTTTCTAACATCCTGAAAGAATGTTTCCAATAGAGTTGAAGAAGGTGTTTTTTCTTGACGGATGGATATCATCATCATCATCATCACCACTCCGCCCCCTCATAGCACGAGCCATTTAGTTTAATAGGCGTAGGAGGAAAGCGAACTCTCAACACATGCCTTAAACAGATAATGACTTGACAATAACCAAGTCAATAGAAGCAGTTTCTTTTACGTGGGTGAGACATCCAGAGAAAGAACTTTTAGAACATTTGCAAAGAACTCCATGTCGAGCTGGGGGAAAAAAACCAAGTTAAGGTTTTGTGTAGTTGAAGTATTGGCTTTGAATAATGGGCGCGAAAATTTTTTCCTTTCTTTTTTTTCGCCCGAAGTTTGTCGTTCATCTTCGTCAGTTTCGCAAAGATATGGTTAACATCAAGAAATAAATGCGAAGAAAGGTTTTGGGTTTGTGCATCGATACTGGAAATTATTCGCTTCTGCTTTCACACAAACAGAGGACAAATGTTTTTTTTTCTTAAAAAAAATATGATTTTGAAAATAAAGTGAAACATAATAGGAAGCAAAATAAGTATTTTAAAAAATAAGAAATTTCTCGCTGTTAGAAAATATAAATTAAAAAAAGTGTATCGGTTATAAAAGTAAGGGGGAAAAAGATAGTGTTCAAAATTTTCTTTATTTTTTAATTCATATAGAAATTTCCTTTTAAAAGGGCGATATCTAATCATAAAAGTTTAACTTAAATGATTAAATCGTGTGGTTAATATCCCGTCAAGTGAATGAGTGCTTTATAACATAGCACTTAAGATAACTCGAGAGTTATTGACGGTGAACCTCGTAATTTTGAACCTCGGTCAAGTGATGAGGACGACGCTTGAATTGGCATCTCTGTCTTCTAACTTCCTTAACTCACTACGTGTGAACTTTGAAGCACGAGAGATTAAAAATTCCCGCCAAGAACATGCTTTAAAAATAATTTAAATGTTGTATACTGCCTATGCGGCAAAGAGGCGCACTAAATATTCATCGAGACGCAAGTCCTCTCGAGCGGTTGGTGGAAGAGTAAGAGAGGAGGAAGCTTCTGACTACCTCAAAATTGGGGGGAAAACAAGCCAAATAATACTGTCACCTGTATGTATTTCAAAGCTGCGGCTAACGGCATACCTAAAAGCTAGCCTCTTGCCACGATGAATTTCGTGGGCCTCAATTTTACACCATCGATCAGGTGGCATCAAAAACAACAGAATCTTGATGTTAATAATTAACAAACAAGGTAAACATAAATTTAAGAGTCAAATGATGTTACGCTTACTTTAAAGGAAAACTATGCGTAGTTCTATATTTCGTATGTTTTTAAACCGAAGACATTGTTTTATGTGAGGATAAAATCAGCACGAGAGAGCGTCTTGGAAGTTCTTTTTGATTTAAGTGCCTAGAAAATCAATTGAAAGTTTTACGTTGTCACGTATTTATGTCTTGCCATCACAAATTATTCATTTGAGTGTTATTCTTTAAACAAAGATACATTGGACAAGACATAGAAACTTTTAGTTTATGTTCCGTCTCGACGAAATTTAAAGGAACCCCGAAGTACCGTATTCGATCGTTTCTAAATTCGAAGTTTTGATGAGTAGTTAGTTCTATTTCTCTCTCTTTCCATTGTAGTTATTTTCTGTTTCAGCGAATTGTTTTGAATCGCGCGTATCCGTAACTGAAAATAAAGGTTAAGAATGCAGGAAAACGTATTATTGTTAAAAAAAGAACATAATTTGATGAAATCAGGGAAAAATATACTCAACTCAGTTATAAACGGGAACACAAATAGACAACTAGAAGAGTTTGCTTGTTTTAGCTAAGTTACATAAAAATTTAGAAAGGAGCAGTTCATTTGTTTTTTAATTATAACAGATGAACTTTTTCTCCCTTATTCTAATTAGATTTTAATAATAGTTTAATATTTAATAATAATTAAATGATAAAAAGCATTAATCATTTAACAGAGATTGTTAATGAGTTTTTTCTATTTCTATAGGATAGCATATATTTTTTACAGCATCATTAATGTAATTCGATGGTAAAGATAAAAATATTACAAAAGTGTAAGCCTTATTAAATTTTTACTAATTATCAAATAAATGTAAAAAGTGACCCAGATGTCTTATTAAAATAAAAGCCTTTTGTTTAATGAAAAATGAAAAAAATTACAATGTAACACTACATGAAAAGATTCAAATAATTTCTCAACATGACACCATAGTACATATATATTTTTAAGGAAGTCAAATATCTAGTATGAAACCAAAATGTACTTAAAAAAAGTTATATTTCCCTCAAATTTAGTGTGTGTGTGTGTGGTATCTCAGTGAATTTTATATTCTTTAAATTTATTCCAGTACTTATATATATATATATATATATATACATACTTATCCAATGCTAGCGATTTATTGCCAAAAATTAGCACTCTACCAGATGTTAATCGCAAAATTTTTTTTCGAGTTATGGCAACCTTTTTCCTTCTGAGACTATAATTAGCTTTGTGTCTATATTTTTCTGTCTGTAATTTGCAAATTTCGTCATTGGCCCGAGGGTACCAAGTACATTAACTCCATTTATTTAATCATATAGGAATAGTAAAATATTTTAATTAAATTCCTAAAATTAATTTGTCACGATTCACCAGACCTTTACGTTTCAGTACCTTCTTTGAAAAATAAACTGTTTTAGTTTCAAAATAATTTCAAAACCCAAAGAGTTTTGTATTTAGATCTTTTAAATAGTTTTAATTAAAATTTTCAGCTAATACTCTTAGATAAAGTGGTACTAAAATTTGCAGATGAATTATTGTTCCTAAAACTGATAATCCAAGACAGTCAAAAAGAAAAGTTACCGATTGTACTGTGTCTCAGTTAAAATTGTTTTAGTGAACAAAATATCACCTAGTGGATAAAGAATACTGGATTTTGCTTACCGTTACCAGCCATCTGTTTCCCATTCAATTTAAATGTTTTCAAATCCCTTCATTATTTTGACGAATAGTCAGAGAACGAGATAGAACAACTTTTGCATCCTCCTTTCTATGCTTATGCCACGTCAAACATGAGTAGATTAATTCATGTGACATACTTAACTATTTTTGTAGTTAGGGGAAAGATTTTAGCATTTATTAATGTCTCAACTGCAAGATGGCGCCACCAGACTTTTAAGTTTCCCACTGGAGGAGGAACGGAAACCATTGGAGAGTGAATTGTTAGACTGTTTGAGATCTGGTGTGTAACCAACGCGCGGGATTCTCTTCCAGTGTTGTTTTTTAATACGCTTTTATTAGCTTCACCTGTATGTAACGGAATGTTTGAACTCGATTTTTACCCACTTTAAAAGATCAGAGATTAATTCAAAATTCTATTCATCCATTCAAGTTCAAATATTTAATAGTTAATAAAATGCTTTCTATCCATCCATTCAAGTTCAAAAACATTTTTTAAACTTGTAGTGGATTACACTTGATGGTAATATTTTTTTTCAAATATTAATTCATTAATTAAATTAAAAAATTAATAAATTTCAACAAACAAAAATCTTATTAAAACAGCATATATAGAAAGGAAAATCGCTAGTAGTGTACCAGTAGCGCAATGGATAGCGCTTTGGATTTCTAATCCAAACGTCCTATGTTCGAATCCTTACTGGGATAGCCTAATTTCTGAGAATGTGATTTCTTTTTTACTATAATATTTTATTAGGATAATTACATTTAGGAAAGGAATAAATAGTATCAGAAAAATAGTCCAACACCTTATATAGAAAGAAAAATGGAAAATCGCTCTCTATCTTGTCACTTAATATAGTGATTCTGTATTATTTATATACATATTTATATTAATTGCAACTAATTAATAAAAAGTAACTAAAATAATTTTTTTTTGTTGACCTAACTAGAAATTGACTTAATTTTTTTTATTTACATGTTAAGAAAATGTTTCTGTAAAACTCAAAGAAGGGCAACAGTGGAACGGTAGGATAGATTAGCTGAAATCCTCCAAAGATCGCCATTTGCTTTAGAATTAATGCATATATAAGCATCAAATGTACATTATCTTACTTGTTAAAAAATATAAACATACTGGGGGGAGGACCCCCATTCGTCTAATGGTGGACCAACCCCCATTGTATAAATTATACAACAGTTAACTCTCATTGCACAAATTGTAAAACTATAATTTAAATGTATAATGAAGTTCTCTTTATCTGTTCTATTTTTCTCAAAATTCGTTTTTGGAACCCCTTTTCCGTTAAATTCATCCATGAATCTGCATCGTCCAACACTTCCATCGATTAAGTCCTCAGATTTTGATAAACCTCTACCACTCTCGCAGCTTCTTGGAAAGATACATATTTAGTTCCGCTCTAATTGTTAAAAAGTCTTCGTATGAGACAACACCTTTCTTCTAATGCAAAGATTCCAGTCCAGGCAATCGTTGCGATATTTTTTGAGAGAGCGAGCAATAATGTACTATCGCAACCTTATTGGTGACATTATGTGAAACGAAGCATATGGTTGCCAAATCAACGTCTTTCGACACATGCGAAATCGGGGTTGCCGATTTGGCGAGTTATCTTGAACATTGGCCTTGTTGCGATAGTACGTAATAAATTCATTACAGAATCACAAAAAACCTTTTTTTATTTAGTGATATACAAATTACACTCATGTCCATAAATTAAGGGTAATTCAGAATCACACAGAAATTGAACCCTAAAATAAAAATTTCACCTGTAGAATTATCACACACATCTTGAAAAAGAATATGCAAATTACAGAAAACCACCAGATGGCACGGATAGTACGTCACAATGACGAGAGTGTAAGAGAGGGGTATATAAAGAATGGTGGCAAAGAAGTCAAATTGTTCACAAGCGCTTTAAAAGCATTTCAGTGCAATAACCGCATAGTTATGGCACAAAAGAAGCATTTGGATGATTTTTTACGTGGTAGAATTATTGGACGACTGGAATGTCGACGTACCCATCTGGAAGTATCCGAGGAACTTGGAATCGCCCAGAGTGTCTTCTCCAGCCTTTGGAAACGATTCCAAGATTATGGTAATGTGAGTAGATGTTACAGCACAGGTCACCCCCCGAGTTACAATGCCGAAAGAGGACCTGTATATATATTTGGCAGTTACTGCCAAAAGAAACAGACGGAGAACAGTATCAGATCTGTCTCGTCAGCTCTCTTCAGCTACTGGTACGACAGTTTCAAGGCAGACCGTGTACTAGGGCACATTGGTCTATATGCTCGTAGACATGTCAGATGTGTTCCACTTACCGCAACTCACTATCACCTGCGATTAACCAGGAGTAGAGAGCATGCATTGTGGACGCCACAACAGTGGTCTTGTGTGATGTTTTCCGACGAGTCCAGGTTTAGTTTGCAGTCTGATTCTCGCCGGACTTTAATATGGAGAGCGTCAGGTACCCGTTACCACTAAGAGAACAGCATTGAACGACACCGTTACGGCGGTGCAGGATGGCTCGTTTGGGGAGGAATTATTCCTGGTTCCAGAATTGACCTGCACGTTCAGAGTGTAACGATGACAGGCCACATCTATCAGGATGTCATTCTGGAACAACATGTATGTTTGTTTCCGGTCGCCATGGGTGCTGAATTTCTGTTTATGGATGACAACGCCCGTCCTCACCATGTAAACATTGTAGACGAATGCCTTCAATCGGAGGATATCACCCGTATGGATTGGCCTGTATACTATCCGGACTTGAATCCAATAGAGCATGTGTGGGATATGCTTGGCCGATGAATTGCAGCCCATCAACCCCCTCCCACATGTCTACTGGAACTTTGGAGGGCATTGCTTGATGAAAGGTGTAATATTCCCCAAGATCTGTTTGATAATTTGATACTCAGCACGCCTAGGCGTTGTAAGGTCTGTATTGCATAGTCCGGGAGACATACTCCGTATTAACTATCATACTAACCATGTTATACTGTTTTTTGTAAATAGGTTTATTTTTTGAAATTTGCTCCAGGGAGTAAAAATCGCAATTTTTATTAATCATGTCAAACATATAGCATCTTGTTTGCTCTTTACCTTTTGTTTAATAAATAGACTTTATAAATAAGTCAAATTTGTTTTGCTTCTGTCTCTTTCTTTACCTGAACTTCATTATCCTTAATTTATGGACATGAGTGTAAAAAGAAAAATGTAAAAAAAAAAAAAATAATAATCAGCAGACAATGTATCTGCTTTTACGGTAAAAACCGATTTCAGTTTCAAATTTAAAAATTCAATTGATACTTCAATGGAGACCTGAACTTTCAAAAAAGTATCTCGCGCCTTAGTATTTACGATCCCATTTAGAGTTAATTCTCCGCTTCTATATTTCTCAAGAGCCCGCTTCGTATCTGGAACTCAGGAGCTCAAATTCCCGTAGAAGCTAAGTATTTTGCATTTAGAGTTATTTATAAGTTTTTACTTGGCACATTAAAGATTCAAATTTTAGAATTAAAATGCGCTCTAGATCTATGCGCAAGCATTGAGCTACTTCAGTTTTAGTCCCAGATTCTGTTGTTTATGGATTCTACCTTGGAAAATGTCCAGGAATACGTAATACAATGCAATCCATTACTCTTAAAAACTTTACAATCCGACCCGGGGGCATGAAGACAGAAGCGAAATTATTTAAACTATTGTGACATCGGGCATGAATAAGTTCGAAATAAAAATATGCGTCTGAAAGAGCTGGCATTTATCTTATATATCAGGATAAATTACAATCATGACCGTTTTTTGAAAAAAAAAATGTTTTGCTGAAGAGTTTTATTGAATTCATTTGTTATTTGATAATTTTAAAAGCACGATTCTCAGCCAAGAGTAAACTAAAAGGTAGACAATATATATATATATACCGTGAAAGTCAAAAGGTTTTAAAATATTTCTTGTTTGCTTCGTACTCAGGGAGCAATTTGTCGAATGTATTGCGTAGAATAAAAGAAATTATGTGTCACACATTTTGTATATGTAATATATTGTATTTACAATTTGTTACTCTTTGGAGATTTTTAAGAGTAAATTGCAGAAGGTTGCCGATGTTTTTGTTTCAAAAGTAGCCTAGTTTATATACATACAAAATGTACTGGAGCTTATTTCTCAAGCTGTTATAATTTCTCGAAGAAACGCATATGCTTTGTTATCTTTAATTTTTGTAGTGAAATGATAGTCTATGTTTGAGTTTAAGGTTTTGGATTTTTTAACACTCAGTTTCTTCCGTTCCATCTTCAATTAATATAAAATCAAATAGATAAAAAGATGTGAATATTCACTTTAAAAATTATTTTTTACGGACGATAGGATTAAAAATATAATTTAAATTACACATATTGTTTTAACGAAGAAAATTAATTAAAGGATTTCTTGATCAGTTGTAGAATTAATACATTTTAAAAATACATGAAATGCTATAAAATTTTTGGATTATTTTTAACTTAGTGCGTAATTCCTTTAATTATGTACATTATTACCTTATATCATTCCTTAAGTTTAATAGCAAAATTTAAAATTACTAAATTCTAGTGCTATATAAGAAAGTGAAAAAATATATATTTAGATTTTTTAAAGCTTTTATTTACGCAGCAAAGTTTTTACTCTAAGTATTTTAGAAATATTTAAAACAAAGCAATCAGTTGCTGAAAGAATATGAAACAATTTCGAATCATTACATTCTTAGAATAAGACTAAAAAATTTAAGGGTACCAGGAGATGCTTGAAAGAGTAAACTATCAAAAATAAGACACTTTGTGTGTTTATGGTTTGATTGATTGATTGAATATTAACGGCGCACTGTTCAGCTACACGAGGGCTTTTGACGACGGACCGCGTCATTTTGAACCATGGTCAAGTGACGTGGACGACACCTGAGCTGGAACCCCCCTCTCCTAACTACCACACCAACGGGAGGACGTTTGAGCTCTCGACAGATTTAACGTGCATCGCTGCCCTACACGGCGTGTCTTTAGTGGTACTGGGTTCGAACTCGTGACAATGCAAGCCACGATCCGATAACTATACCACTCGGCTACCTCGGCCACTGTGTGTTTATGGGATATATATCTTTAAAAAAATTTACAATAGAGCTTAGATTTTTTTGTGATCTTAATAAGAATATTTTAATCATTCTGTAGAAATATAAAAAAATAATCTTTTAGTAAAAAATTTTTTTTTCTGTTTAATTTAAGTTGGACCTAATTTTTGAGATCTCATAATACATACTTATGTTCACGTGTCATTTTTAAAAAGAGGTATTTCTCTTAAATATGTAAAATATTTTTTGCTCATATATAAAACAATACACAAAACGTAGTAAACCTATTTTTTAGTAAAATATTATGATAGTTGCTTTAAAAAAATTATTAAACTTTGTAATTTTAATTTTTTTTATTTTTTCCGCCTTTTTTACACATACAGCTATTTTTTTAAAAAAAACTATGTACAAATTCTACGTAAAAAATAGGTTTACTACATGTGCACAGGTATCCTGTATAGAAGTACAAAAGTCTTGGAACCCCCCATATAGTGCAATAGTTTTTTTTAAATATGTGTACCTAAAAGCAAAAAGTGGAAAACTAAACATTTGTAAGCGTTTGCTTACATTTTTGTCAATTACTTTTTTCATATTTTAAGGTTATTTCATCAACGAACATGTAAGTGCTATACATTTTTAGATTCAGAAAAATATGCACTATTTTTTACTACTAAAATCGAAAAATCGATTTTTTGAATGCGTATCATGTCTTGGTACATTTAATACAAAAAAAAATATTGAAATGAGATGCAATTATATTTATTATAAAATGAAGTGTAACAATAAAGATAATTAGGTAGAATCTTTAGATAAATTCCGATAGATGGCAAGTCATGGTCATGAACTCGCGGCCGGTGTTGTCTAGTTGTGGGTAAGAGATCAGATTCCACTCAAGATATGACGTGAAGAAATCGTAGACATTAAATTCTGTAGCGGCGCAAGTTCCTCCCGTTAGTGGGATGTGGAAGTTTGAAAAAGGGACTGCCAGCTCAGGTGTTGACTTCGTCATTTGATTTTCAATGTGATTAAAACAGCGTATCTCAAACTGCGGGGCGTGAGTATATTGAAAAGTCGGAAACAAAAGATTATTTAAAAAAAGTTACTAATTTACTGAAAGTAAACAAACAAAATTCTGACATAACTAAAGATAAAATAGACATTTACAATGATATAATACACTTAGAAATGTATCAGCACTGCACAATGTGTTTAATGATTAATTTAACGGTACTATAAGTTAAGAACAATTTAATAATTACCAGTTGAACTTGTCATATATAAAACTATATTCCAAAATTAACACTTATCTTGATAATTTGTACAGTTTATAATTAATCCCTTAAATGCCGATAAAAAGTTACGCGATTCACTCCCCAATGACCCCGTTTTCCACGTAGGCGTGCGTTTGTAATACATTGGCGGAGGAGGGGGTAAATAAGCAAATCCTTCAAAAACATTCTGTCCAGGTCCTTTTAAGGCATTCCAAAGCCTTCGGAATAATTTTATGGATAGCAGAGCATAGAAAAGATCGTACTTCATAAAGACGTATATATACGTCCGGGGAAAATAACGCTTTGACTGAGCGAGACGTTTATATACGTCGGTGGCACTAAGAGGTTTAAATCGTATTGTAGCTGTAGCATCGAAGTATAGTATTATTGAATTCTATACATTGGTATTTTACGGAGAAGGCGCGATGAAAATGATGATTGAATATTGTGTCGGCAATATTGAAACTTTGAGAAGCACTGGATTAAAATGTTTGGGTTCTTAAGTTTTCAGTCATCTGGTATCATTAAGTTCGACTTGGTTCAAATGAATCGCGCTTGCATGCATTTATTAGTACTTAAGACCCTTCACTCTTAGATGGGCTATTACATAACAATGTATGCCAAATTTGTTGAAATTCGAAGTACTCGTAGCCGGGT
The DNA here is from genome assembly GCA_019973935.1 of Trichonephila clavipes. Taxonomy (NCBI): domain Eukaryota; kingdom Metazoa; phylum Arthropoda; class Arachnida; order Araneae; family Nephilidae; genus Trichonephila; species Trichonephila clavipes. Next base: position 538,096 of record BMAU01003939.1, on the reverse strand, counting down.
GATCATGGTCCCGAATTACTGATTGGCATTGTTCCTAATGAGTAGTAGGTTCAACACCCGTACAATTAAAAATTCACCCTGTAGGGAACACGCCTGATCCTAGGGTGTTGACCACCCGTGTGCAAAGACCTAATGTATCACCCCTATAGAGAATTTCATGTATTTTGACTAATACTTTTGACGTTATAGACTCATCTACCTGTATACGAGTAAAAAGTAAAATATTAATAAAAATACAAATAGACACAAAGTTGGTTTCTTTCCTCTGTGTTGTACATCTAAACTGTAAGGTTATTACTAAATTGAAAATTTTTCATTTCCCCAAATGCATATTCAATTTAAACACTTCTATGCCTTAACCACATTAGGTATTTTGGTACAGCACCTTTCGCAAAAATCATTTTTGAGATGCCTTTGTTAAACTTCGATTGTCAGTGCGCCACCAAGTAACGCTGGTAAGCAAAAAACTTTTCTTATGGCCATAAATATTGGCTCTGCCACAGAGTATGGTACCAAATGAAGGATATTTATAAAGAGTGACATTATTGCAATGCTTTTCAAACTTTTAGTATTTGTGACCCAATATTCATTCATAATTTTCCTCACGCCCTCCTTCCATACAAAAACAATGTATTGAATTCCATAATACTACACTTTGACACTAAGGCAGTGCTTCCCAAACTTTCAATACTGGCGCCCCCCTTTTCGATCTCAATTTTTATCGCGCCCCCCTTATACATTAATAATGTACTGAATGCAATAATAATGAATTTTGATGCTAAAGCTACAATAGGCGATCTTAATTATAAACCATACAAATTAGTAACATAAGTATTAAATTTTGTATACTACTTTTAAGTAATAAATAAATAATATAATAGGATAATTATTATGTGTGTTATTTTTCCTTTCTCTAATTTTTAAATTGAACATATTGCAAAATGCGGTGGCTGCTTAGAAGACAAAATAAAGATATCTGCTAAATATAGAAAAAGAACTCAGAGGGTCAATTTCTAATCATAGCATTCCTTATAAAAACTTTGCTCTTTCCAAGACAAGCCCATGGAAGTCATTAATATTTATTAAACTTGTTCTTAATTTAGTAATAATGAATTAGTTATAAACTACTATGGAGCACTTACATTAAAAGTATACCGGCTGAAGTACCCGCTTGCACGAGTTCATTTTTATAAGAAAATAAAACATTATTGAAATAATTGCTGAATTTTGTAAGGAGCGTAAAGCCAAGTGCGCGACAATGTTTACAAAAATGTAAAATGATTTTTTTAAAATGATTGCTCAAAGCATAATTAGTTTAAAGCGAACTATAATTTTAAGCCTTACAGAATTATCATTTAGAATTGATGTTGAATAATGAACAATAATATAAAATTCAGATGAAGAATAATTGTATTATTTTTAATATTTAAAGCGAAAAAACTTCAACATGTTTTAACCCTGGAGCAGGCGGGCACTCGATACTAATGGTCCAGCGGGGTTATTGAGTCACCCCAATCCTTTTTTTTATAATTATTTTTATAGTACACAATAAAAATCGTAATTCCAGTGAATAATTTAACTATGAGAAAATATATTTACCTACTTTCAAGGACTTTTCAATTTTTCTTTGGTAACAAATAAACAGTTTTGCCAGAATTAACGATTTCGTAATCTATGTGTCCCGCGTGACCACTTCCGGGTAAAAAGTGTATTCATTATGATAATATATATGTTACTAATAAAAATTTTTGTAAAACGTTTTTCGTTGGGCTTTACATATTTTAGAATACTCTTAAATAATCTCCGTGGTTTTCCAAATATCATAAAACTCTTTTCATGGAAAAAAGCGCAACAGAGAAATACATTACTTACAACTTCCCTAAATGAGAAACAAGCACACATAAGAGAGGGGTCATAAGTAACTGTACCAATAACTTAGAAGGTCAAAGAGATTACAGCTATAATGTGCAGTATTTCAAAAATAATGACAGTGATGAATTTTTTAAGTTCCTAAATTTTCGATTCTGATGGGTACGGGATGTGTTTTTCTCTGAATGAGTAGCATGTTAGGATTAAAAAGGAAGCGTAATAAAAAAATCTCTCATCATTGGATTACAGAAAATCAAATAAAAGTTTTTTTGTTTGGTTATAGGATCAAAGGTAGCTAATTAGGTATTGAAGAAGTTTTTATTTTTGCTGACTTAATATTGCGCGTGCGCCTATAAATTATATCAGAGTAAAAGTGCATTTTTTATTATGTCTGAAAGCATTTTGTTTTACTTCATTCCAGTAAATTAAATATTTTTAAATCTTTTATTTTCGATATGCTCGCGCCCCCCCAGGGCGCGCCCGACAGTTTGAGAAACACTGCACTAATACAACTTAAGCCACTTAAGTGCCACCGGCGTATATAAATGCCTTGCTCGGCCAAATTGTTAATTGCTCCGGGTGTATGTATACGTCTTTGTGAAGGACGATCTTTTCTGTGAACTGATATCGATAAAATTATTCCGAAGTCTTTGGAATGTAATAAAAGGACCTTGACAATGTTAGTGAAGGATTAACGTATTTCAAAGGATTTGCTTATTTTTATTCCTTTTCTCCAACTCCATCCAATGCATTACATACGCACGTCTACGTGGAAAACGTTGGTATTCGGGAGCAAATCACGTATGTCTTAATCGGCAGTTATGGGTTTAATTATAAACCGTACAAATCATCAAGATAAGTGTTAATTCTTGTACATAATTTTATATTTGACAAGTCCATGGGATCACTGGTAATTATTATAAACTTTTCTTAACTTAGTATTGTTAAATTGATTATAAAATACGTTGTGCAGCGCTGATACATTTCTAAGTGTATTATATCATTGTAAAAGGGTATTTTACTTTTTATTATGTAAAAATTTGTTTTGCTTGTTTCCTTTCAGTAAATTAATAATTTTTTTAAAATAATTTTTTGTTTTCGACTTTTCAATACGCTCGAGTAGGGCCGTGGGTAGCCCTACTCGTGGTAGAGTATCGGACTGTAGACCGGATGGCTTGGGTTCGATGCCCCCAAATATCCTCTGAGTACATACGGAGTACGTGCTCGTTAAATCAGTGGGTTCGAAAGTCTTGTGGGTGGTCACAGCAGAAACCACGGGTACAGGGGGCTGGAGAATATTTCCCTCCCTCCATTTCCATACCTAAATTGTGGAGGTGGAGATAGGTGGTGTCGCCATCTATCGTAAAAAATGTCTCAGGCTCGGGCAACTTTCATTCCTTCCATTTGGGAAGGATACGACAAGAACAGCAAATGCTCGAATACCCCTAGTAGAGTTATCACGCCTCCCTAGGGCGATGCTCCCTGCATTTTGAAAAACGCCGCGTTAATGGACTATAGACCAACACACTGTACGCTAACATTTTAGTTTTCTTAAAGTATTCTAAGTTAATGGGGGAATTGGGACCTATTTTGATTTTTTGATAACTCTTTAAAATTCAGCATATTTATTAGACTTATAAGCTTCATTTTGAGAAATTCATAAAAAAATTTGCTTAAATGATAGAACAAAGGGCGGCCGCAAGCCCCCCCTTGTTTTGGTCGCTTGCGTGCGGTGCATGCGCTGAACATCTGCTAGTATCGGTTCTGGTAGAGGAGCTGACTGATACACGTTAAATTTGCAGAGGATAAAAGTCCTCTCGTTGGTGTGGTGTGGCAGTTTTAAAGTGGGTTGCCTCTACAGGTGCAGCCCTCGTCTCTTGACCGTTTTTTTCAAAATTATAAGACATGTAGTGACTAGTCAGTGTGTTGTTGCTTTAGCATGCGACATTATTAAACAACCCAAGCAGTTTTATTAACAGTTATTTTTGTTAATAATTCATTACAAAAATAGAATAAAACTTAGATGCTTCTAATGGTTTTAAAACTACAACGAAAGTCTTAAAAAAGAATTATGGAGTTTGCTTTTGAATTTGCGTAATTTGAATAAGAGTAGAGCATATACCTATCATTGGTATTTTTTTCTAGAACAATATTGTTTTGCTAGAAGACATGCCACCCAGCCAGTATGTTGGATATGACCCTCAGCTTGTAACAAAGTGGGTTCGGGTTCTAATCCCGAGTAAGGCTTGGTTGTATTTTCTTCGAGAAAAAAGTTGGGCTTACACCTGTAATGGATTCCCGTCTCGAAAGGAAAAGCAGCTCACCCTTCTGTTATATGCTGGGATCATCATTAGTAATACCTATATTTTTCTGTTTGTATTGTATGTTTCTGTTTTTACACTTGTATTTCAAATGCATCCCAGTGTAAAAACACACGACATAAACAAGTAGGTAACATGAAGTTATATATCGGCTAGCAGTGTGTGATTCGATTTTAAGTACAAGGTAAAATACTAACAAGAATATTAGTTTTCTACTTTTAATAAATACGTTTCAGATACAATGTCTATCATTTGTTCTCTTTAAATCTAATATGATACTGTATCCAGAAATGAAAGCGAATACACCATTAAACAGAAAGGAAAAGTAAACAACATACGAGAATACTTGAAAATATCATTAGAGAACAACCCCGCCCTTCTTCTATGCCGCTTCACCCCCAAGCAGAACTACCTTTTCCAAGAACGTCAAGAATCCAAACTGGTTACTCTCCATCACAATATTATAACATTTTATCGCTGTAAATATAACTCTTTAAGTACCAGCGAATAAATTTCCGGTCCAATTTGCAAAGCTTCTGATTCCCTTCCTAAAAGCTCTCAGCGTAACAAACAAACAATTCGTAGCAGACAAGCATTGCACAACTCTAAACCCATTCAGCCTAAATCATTCACTTTGATCTTATTATTGAAAAGAATAAACACAGAATTATTTTCAGTTTCTCAGTCCATTTAATGAGTAAATCTCCGAGGAAGGGGAAATGGCGAGAGAGGCTACTACTCTTGCAAATGGCTCAGTCAGTAGAATTCTGCCTTCTAATGAATACCCAGCAGAATAAATGTCGATGACTCGAATTCAAAATTACAATTTCTAGACATGTTATTAGGGTTTGTGGAAAGCTCCGAAATAATGCATATTTATGATCTGAGGGAATCTGGCAACAGCACAGAAGGAAATGTTTCATCGGGATTATCATTAAATTGTCCATTACAGTCGGGCGCAGCGCGTAGTTTTTAGGAAGCTTTGTAATAGGGTAGAATTACATTGTTGTTTGCTTTGTTCTTCAAATAAGGAATCTGGATGGCTTATTTATTTATTTATTTTTTAATGTAATAGCTTTTATTGAAAACTATACAAACATTGGAATAATTGGAGTTTTTTCCCCTTCCTTCTATTTTTCAATGCTTATCCTTTTGATTGTAAAGATTCTGATCGTTGCCAAGTTATTTATTCAGAATCTATTTTATTTGTCATTTTTTTTCTTAGTTCGCTTTCAAAATAATGAAGCTTGTTTTATTTTAAGAAGAGGGATAGTTCTTGAAAGCTTTGTTGTTGTGTTGCAACCGGTCCAAAATGTCTCGCAGTTTCTTTTCCACTCAGTTTCTTGTGCCGCATTTTATTCGATAAGTTTCGTTTGTTAATAGCCAAAATTCAACTAAAGTGGTTTATAATACAGCAGATGCAAAACTTCTGTGCACGGTCCAATTTCTACTTCCATTTTGGCACATTTCTCTAGGTTTTTTTTGATTGTATGATCATAAGAAAGTGTCTTTATTAGTTTAAAAGGTTCTGCTTTCTGGCGCGTGTAAATATATAACTTATTAATATAACATTATCTATAAGGATATATAAATATACCCTATTAAAATGTACTATGTTCCTATTAAAGGGTGTTTTTTAGAGGTATAGAACTTTAAATTGTAATAAAACAACGATGTATTATTCGATTGACATGAATTTTTTTATTCGAAAGATAATCTTGTGGCATTACATTTTAAATACGATCAAGCAAGGCGTAGATTCGTCGAATGGGCCCAAAACGAGATTGCCGTTGTTCCCGATTTTCATAAGCGAATTTTGTTTAGCGTTGAAGCGCACTTCTGGTTGAATGGCTACGTCAACAAACAAAACTGCCGCATTTGGAGTGAAGCTAATCCACAAGTGTATGTCGAAACACCGTTACATCCAGAAAAACTGACTTTTTGGTGCGCTTTATGAGCTGGTGGAATCATTGGTCCGTACTTCTTCAAAAACGATGAAGGCCAAAACGTTACAGTCAATTGTGATCGGTATAGAGCCATGATTACTAACTTTTTCATTCCTGAATTGAACAATCATGATGTCCAGGAGCTGTGGTTCCAACAAGACGGCGCAACATGTCACACAGCTCGTGCCACAATCGATTTATTGAAAGACACGTTTGGTGACCGCCTAATTTCACGTTTTGGACCTGTGAATTGGCCTCCAAGATCTTGTGATTTAACACCGCTAGATTATTTTCTGTGGGGCTATGTAAAGTCATTGGTCTATGCGGATAAGCCACAAACGCTTGACCATTTGGAAGACAACATTCGCCGTGTTATTGCCGATATACGGCCACGAATGTTGGAAAAAGTCATCAAAAATTGAACGTCCAGATTGGACTACATCCGAGCCAGCCGTGGCAGTCCTATGCCAGAAATCATATTTAAAATGTAATGCCACAAGATTATCTTTCGAATAAAAAAAATTCATGTCAATCGAATAATACATCGTTGTCTTATTGCAATCTAAAGTTCTATACCTCTAAAAAAACACCCTTTACAACAATACTGTAGCTGATACGCCTACGCATTGTTGTGGCTTTGTTGTCATACGTTGATTTAATATTATATGCAGTTAGGTTCATTAATTCTATCTTCGCTTATAATTTCGGAGAGTTGAAATTATAAGTATAAAACAACATAATATTTTTAACTTTGTGTTTTATTATTCTCCTTTTTAAGCATAGTAGAATATATGAATTACTAACAAAGTTGTTAAGTAACAACATTTTAAGATTTGATTTTAAAAATGAGGGGAATAATATTGATTTTTAGCCATTTTTAATATTATGTTACGGTTGTCGTGTATTATCGGCTAAGTGTGTGTTACTGAAACTCCTAAAATCCAATTTCAGATTCTAGTTCCCCATCCCAAAACTCACCCGGTACTGACTTCCGGGGCATTCCAGCTCGTGCAAATTCCTCCTCTAGAAGGAAGGAAAATATGGATGCGGGACTTTAACGCGTACCCATTCCACTTTATTCCGAACTGTTTGGCAAAGTTACCGGAGTTTCTAAATTCTGATTTCAGATTCTCGTTTCCCGCGCTTAGACATTCTTTCGGCGGCCCTGAGCCTGCAAGTTCAGTCCCTGGAAGGGGCAATAGAGTAGCCCGGCAATATCCGGCAAAGTTACGGGAATTTTTTGAAACCAATTTCAGATTCTCGTTCAACACCCCAAAATAAAGCACAAACGCACTTTTCGCTTCCAAGACTTTGAGGGAAAGCCCTTGTCTCGGTCAGCGTAAAAGACGGTAGTCCGGAATTATCCGGTAAAGTTACAGAAATTTCTCGGAAATTTATACCAGATTGAGATTGCCCATTTTGACATACACCAGGGACCAATTTTTTGCTCTCCAAGGCTTTTAAGGTATGTCCCTGCCCCGGTGTATATAAAATACGGTCGTCCATCCTTATCCGGTAAAGTTACGGATATTTTTGGGAACTAATCAAAAATTCAGCTTCCGTGGCCCGAAATACGCCGTATACTCATTTTTCGTGCATTTTGGTCTACAAAATTTACTTCTGTTGATAAGTGTGCTATGTGACATTTTGAGAATTTTCTCATTTCCCGGGGGCTTTTTTCATATTTCCTGCAATAAAAAAATATTGACACCATTAGTTTACAAAAAACTATCCTCTATTTTAAGTTTGACGAAATGGCACACAATATGCAAAAATATATTAAGATCGGTTAAGAAGTTTCTGGGCTCATCACGGACAAACACCATGACACGGAATTTGAATTTTCACATATATATATGAAATGTATTCATCTGTTTGAATATTGCCATGACAGAAGGAAAGCCGAGTAGCAAACATAGAATTTATTTGCGTATTTTAAAGATTGAGAGAGAGAGAGAGAGAGAGAGAGAGAGAGAATGCCCATTTTTGTAAAATAGCAGAAAAGAGAATTCTGCAGCCTCTCAGTAAGAATGCCAAAAATCAAGAATGCCAAAAATCAAGAAAAATAATTATTCCTTTTTAAAATTTTTAAATATAAGGAAAAACAGGAAAAAATATCATATGTTCAAGAGAAAGGGAATACTAGTTATTTTTAGAAATAACGAGTACTTTAGGGAAAAGTTTTCAACAGTTCAATAAGATATTTGTAGGCCATAAATATGACAAAAATTCAAGTTCTAATCCTTTTTATAAGGAATTATGAATAAATATCTGCCAAAATATGGGTTTTAACCTTTCAATATTAAATGAAATGAGACTAGTATTTTTGAAATAGGGTATTCATAATTATGATTATAAATAAAATTCGAGTTTTAAGTAAATATATGATAATTTTCGTTATTAGGTATGTATATTTATTTTAAATTTTATTTATTTATTGAAAGGGAACACACATTATATACAGAAAAAACAGTTTCAGAGGGCATGATAGAAAAACGAACCCCAAGGCACAATTAAAGAGATATAAACAGTTAAAAAACACATATTAAGTAAAAAAAACTCACAAAAATCTGAACTCAAAAACCACACACTAAAAATATTGGAAATAAAATTTAATGCATCTTAAGAGTTCAAAAGATGTAAAACCTTACATTTGAAACCATAACAAGTAATATAAAAAAAATTTCTAAGTCAATTCCTACTTAGGTCAACAAAAACAAATTTTATTTTATTTATTTTTTATTAATAGTTACAATTAATATAGATATGTATACACATATGAGATAAAATCACAATATTAAGCGGAAAAATAGAAAGGGATTTTCCTTGCAATGTTCTATTTTGTTTTCTATACAAGGTGTTGGGCTATTTTTGTTTGTTTGTTACTATTTATTCATTAAAAATGAATTTAATTATTCTAATAAAATAGTATAGTATAAAAGAAATCCCATTCTCAGAAATTAGACCATCCCAGGTGTGATTTAAAGTCCAGCGTGCTATCCATTGCGCTATAGAGACAAAACGAGCGATTTTCTTTTTTACAGTAGCTGTTGTACTATTGTTTTTGTTTGTTACTATTTATTCATTTTTTAGTTTAATTAATGAATTAATATTTGAAAAAAACTGTATTAACATCAAGTGTCCTCCACTACAAGTTTATATACACACACTTTATATATATATATAATCTGCAATCTTGGTTCCTAAGGCCAGGAGTTTGTTATTGTACTACCGTGCCTAATATTTCCTATCTTGAATAGTTATACTTAGGTTCTATAGCTATCTGTGTATATATATACTTATGGATGACACACACACACACACACACACACACACACACACACACACACACACACACACACACACACACACACACACACACACACACACACACACACACACACACACACACACACACACACACACACACACACACACACACACACACACACACACACACACACACACACACACACACACACACACACACACACACACACACACACACACACACACACACACACACACACACACACACACACACACACACACACAGGGAGAGTGTAAGCTAATGGTAGGAATTGAAAAAAAAAGAGAACTTGTAAAAAATTATGCATCGATATCGTCAATATAATAGCTTTATGGGAATATAATTGCACACAGTGAATTGCCTTGTATAACCAGAGTAAGATAAATAAATTCGATTGTTTTATACAAATAATAAATTTCTTTAAGTTTTATTAAAATTCATTAAATTTCATCATTCTCTGATTAACACATCGATAAAAATTTCAATAACTATTGAAAATTTAGTCACAAAAACAAGCATGAAAAATCAATCATTTTATCTAACCGAATTCTATCTAAAAATTTTCAACTACAACAACTGCACAACTTGTGTCAACAATAATTAAATATTCCACTAGTACAATGTCCCCCTCACAGAAAAAGAAGTCTTTCCTTTAGAACAATTGTACGTATTCAATGGCACTCACAGGAATTTTTCAAGGGGGGGGGAGGTCCAGGTTTGGAATTCCACCCTTCTCATATCAAGATCCTATACACTACCCAGCATATTCTTTTGATTGTGTCAATTTTGTAGAACAAAAAAATATTTAATAAGTAATTAGTATTAATTTCTAATATTGCCGTCCATCCGGTATAGTGGTTAGTGACGCTGACTGCAGTGCCGTAGGAGCTGGGTTCGAATCCCTTGTAAGGCATGGATGTTTGTGTTGTAATCTTTTTCTTCTTTGTGATAAGTGCTTCACGCTTACTTCTATGTAAGCCTTCATGTGATACTTTGTGGTGCACAAAGTTATAAATGTTCTCAATAAAAAATTAATAATATTAATTATTAATTAGGATAATAATGAATCAAAAAAAATATGGGCTTTGGGGGAAAGGTCTCGGACCCGGGGTACTCCCCTCCCTTGAGTGCGCCACTGTACGTACTCATTGTCAAACTTCATGGTAATATTAACGATGTTAAACCAAAATAATCCACAGCACTACCAGTCTATACTAAAATTATAGCTAACTCAAAAAGACGGCGAGCGTGAAAAAAGTTCACTGGCATTATTTCTTTACAAAGAAAAGGTAAGTCTTCCGAACTTCTTTTAGGTGATTGTAACTCATTGTATAACTTACACGAGACGTTAATAAACCAAACTGAATGACCTTCAAAAGCCGTAATCTATCACCCACCAGTCTATAAATCTAAATTTATAGTAAACTCAAGTAAGGCCAAATCGGAGAAAAAAGTTCATCTCATTATATATTTCCCTTTTCAAATAAAAAGAACGATCATCCTTCAGACCTTCCTTTGGATGATTGCTACTCATTGTACTGCATACGTGTGGAGTTCACAAACCAAACTTAACCGACACCAAAAACCATAATCTATCACCCACCAGTCAAAACCCTTAAAATCAGAGCCAACTCAATCAATGCCAACAAGCAACCATCAAAAAACTTCAAATGAGGGAAAGAGCGATTCAACGATCACGTGAACACCCCTTCACGTCAACCCTCCGGTCGCTTGTGTTCACGGGGCAAAAAGCGACGATCGCTCCCGGACTTCCTTCCTCCTAGTCGTCCTGGAAACTCTTTGATCCGGCCGCGACCACCACTGAAAGGGATCGAGAGAGGTTGAGAGGGAGTTGGGCGCATGCGCAAAACTGGCAAGAAAAGGGGGCGCGCCAAGCGGAATCACCGAAAGCGGCGCGTGCCAGTGAGCGCGTGTGGGTTGTCTGACCAACATGGCTACTTTGCAGAATGGGGTGGCTGAGCACCCCCACCCATGCAACCCCAAGTGCGGTTCGGCCAAAGAGCAGGACGCGATCAAGCTATTCATTGGCCAGATACCGCGCAATCTTGACGAAAAAGACCTAAGGCCTCTGTTTGAACAGTTCGGCAGGATCTACGAGCTAACAGTCCTGAAGGACAAGTACACGGGCATGCATAAAGGTAAGTGCTTATTGCGTAATTCCCGGCCCCCGCATGCTTTTTAGCGGGAAGAGTGGCCGGACGGTCCTGCGCAGCCCGCTCCCCGTCGTCCCCCCGGAGGTGTTTACTACCATCGCTGTCACGTGCGGAAAAAATATTTATCATGTCATACCGCGGGATTGTTTGCGGGAGAGCATGCTTCCCGTCACCTTAACATGTGGGGCGGCACGAGATAAACAATGACGTTTGTTGACGTTTTTTTTGGTTCTAAATTAAGGTTTTCACTCCCTCGTTTCGCCTAATATTTTGAAGGAATCGTTTTTTGAAATGTATTAATTCTAAGTATTTTTGTTGAGTGGAGAAACCGAGACATTTATTGGTTTTGATAATTCCTCATCATGGAAAAAGCATTTTAATGAGAATAGAACTGTTCGAATTTGGAATCAATTATGTTAAAAATTTTCGAATAATTATATTCAGATTCTTTTTTTTTTTAAAAAAAGTAAGATTTTATTTTAAGACTTCTTTTAATTCATATTATATCACCTTTTTTTGATTCTGATGTAAGCAAATGCTAAGAAAACTGGTGATCTTAATATAAATCATTAGATAATAGTCTTTATTGATCCATATATATTCCACTTTAATTCATTCATCTCAGTTATATAATTTTGTTAAGTATAATGCGGCAATTTTTTTCAAAGATATTTTACATTTGAATATTTTTTTGAGAAATAGTATTTATAAAGCTCGCTTTCAGTTTCAGTGACGGATTTTCATATTCTTTAAATAGATTGATTTGTATTCTACTTTCACACGAATTATAGAATTTCCATAAATTTGCTATTTTATGATCTTTAGGCTGATTTATATTCAGTTTACGAATTGCCGATATTTGCACTTTATTTTTAGTTCTTGAAGTTTCATCGCACTTTTAGTTGTTATCGCATTGCGTGCATCTTTTGCTAAAGGCAACTAAAAATATATTAATAAAAATTACCATAAATTTCAACAATGTAGCAATTTTCATTCGATGTATTTTGTTTATTTTCTCCCGGTATTTTTAAACAAACAGCATAAAATTTTATCAAATTTTTTGACACAGAATATTTAATCGGGATACTTATTAAATATTTTTTAATGTTTTACTTTCTTTTTAGTGATCATTTACTAGTTAAATTTTAAATTTAAATGATTATATTAAATATAAGTAATTGAGGGAACTTTACTGAAATATATTTTTTAAATGTATATATTGCTTAACACACGTCTCAATTCTTCTGTCTTCAAAAATTAGTCAAACTACAAATCAAGGAATGATATAGAATGTATTGAAAAGTTTTTTTTAAAATGCCATAAAAAATACAATAACTGAAGTTTAGATTAAATTACAGAAAAACTAAAGTGTTGCTCACAGTTTGTGAAAACATACTTATCTCTTAATGTTTATCAAGACGGAATTTTGTTAAAAACACATGCGTTTGTGATTAAACTAAAATGCAAGTTGAAAGTAATCAGGGAATATATATTGGTAATATTTTTAAAAATAATTAATTTGGAAAATTTATAAATATATTCACTTATATATATACTAAGATATATACTTTTCGGAAAAAATGTCGTATTTTTTGAATTTTTATTAATACCATTTGTAATTAAGTTAAAGAAGGTTTAGTGTTCAGAAATTTTTTAGAACGATTATTAATTTAAATTTTAAAATAATTTTTTTAAGGCACACTATTTTTGTTTGACTCTCTTTCTCATTTATGCATGGAAGCATGACTAACATCGAATAAACATTTATTGTATCTGCATTAGTTTTTTGGGAAAAGTGCATTAATATTTTGAACCATTTTTTTTGTGAGAATGCTGTTAACAGAAATAGAGAATATTCATAAATCGCTTATATTTAAAAAGAAACACTTCTTTTTTTAAGTTTCTAATATAACAATTTGTAAAAATAGTTTCCAAAGTTTATCTATAGTTGAAAATATTTTAGTTTTAATTTTTATAAAATTTTATTTTATTTTTTGAATAAAAGTAAAATTGTGAAAGGAAATTATATAACGTATTACACAGAAACATAAGCAAAATATCAAATAAATTTTTGATGCATTGATTTAAAATTATAAGTAACGCTATGTATCAAAATTTTGTTCTCGACATCACCATATACAGAGTTTCTGAAACAGAATATTCTAAAGTTATACAAGAAAAAATTCTCCTTGTGAACGAAATTAATTGATTTAAGGAATCTATAGATATGAACATTTTTGTATTCTCTTCGTTAAATTATTATTTTTTTAAAAATAAGAATGCTATGCAGTATCTAATAAAAAAAACTGTAAAGAATGAAAGTTATGATAAATGGCGTTAAAGGAATTTATCATGCTAATAAAATATGTAATAAACTTATAGATTTGAAAATAAAGTTACATAAGGGATTCTGTTTAAATTTCTAGTACCCCTAAATTATGCATCCTTTCCATAGCTTTTCTATAATGTTTCGGTTAACTTTAAACCTTTTTCAAATCTTCATTTTGTTATTTTTTGTACATGTAGAAAATTTATTATTTCAAAGAAAATTAAAAATAATGTTTACAGAAGCCAAGTGAACAATAAGAATATACTGTACATTATGTATAATACATAATAAAATTTCTTTTAAAAACTTTTTTTTAAAAAATCAGCTAAATTTAGAATCGTTCTCTAAGAAGGAAATTTTTCTGTTTAGAGTATTTAAAATATTAATTCTTTTGTTTATAAAGTATGTAGCTCTAAAATAAAATTTGGAATGAAGTTTCTAAAAGAAGTATGTATATGTTCAAGAAAATGTCAAATATTTTATCAAAAAATCTCCCTACTTTTTGTTTTGGCAGTTTTTAACATGCTGTATACAATGCTTACAAGCTTCGAAAACTCTTATCTGTTTCGCGTTATGTTTCTGAAAAACTAATATAATATTATAGTAAACATATTTAAAATAAAACAAAAATTGTTTTCATAAGCAAAGAATAAACATTTAAAATAAAATCAGGATAACTTTCTAATTGCAAAAATATTTTTAATTAAAAGAATTTGATAGAAAAGTACTGATTTTAATATACTATGATTAATTTAATGTTCTATGACTGATTTAATGTTCTGTTAAACTTTTCACATATAACAAATAAGTTTAATTCTTACTAAAATATTAAAAAAATATATGTTTAAATGAAATGAAAGTGTACATTGTTATAAATATTTTCACTCCATTTTGTTTTTCCAAGCTTTACTTCATTACTTGTGGATTTCTTTGTGAAATTTCAAATAAGTTAATTTTTTTACCATCACTGAACTTGGAACGCGTGTCAGTTCATTATTTTATGACGAGAGCTTTCTTTTACGTCAAGGGAGTAATCTAGAATTGCATTTTTGATAACAATTATGTATTTAATAGTAGAATTGTGGTAAAAGAACTAATAAATGGTAAATTTTAACTGAAAAATTGATAATTTTTGACAAATATTTACTTACACATATCTCATATTGTTATTTTAATACATGAACATACTATCATTATTGTTCAAAGTGCAATTTGGAATACATTTTTTTCGGAATACCTTTTTGAAATACGTAAATTTTTAAGTACGTGTTAGATTTCAATATACACAGATTCAAAATAAAAATAAGAAATTTTTAACTTTATATACATTTTGAGAGTGAATTATTGTTTCAGAGTACTGCATTAAAAAAGAACTTATTTGTGTAATTAATATTCAGCTTTTAAATTAAATTTTGGATAAGTTTAATACTAAAGTTTCATTTTAAAAGAATTTTTTCACCGTTTCAATCTCTAGTTCGTATGTAATAAAAGTTGATTAAAATGTTTCAAAGCTGAGTACAGTTGAAAAAGTGTTTTTCATTGTTGCTCAAATACGTAAATTGACACCGATAGAATTTTTTAGAAAGGGGATGTAAATGTTTTTCAAAAAAAGAAGGAATGAAAAAATGAATTGTATGAAACACAATACATGAAAGAGTGGGATTTTTTTTTAAAAAAATGTTTCTTATGAAGTCTTTTTGAGATCTTCAAAATAAACTCAGATTCTGTGAAATGAATTACATGCTTTGAAGAGATTATATTTCTTTAAAATTTTTTATTATTTCAAATAAAACGACTTTACTAAGCATTTTTAAAATGTCTGAAATCAACTTTTAAAAAAAATATTCTCTTTTTTTTAAAACTTTTTTTTCATTTGAGTGGATAGACTAAAGAAATGAAAAACATGTTGTGAACAATGATGCACCCAAAGCTAAAAAGTATTTATGTTTTTTATTTTTACTAAACATTTTTTTATGTTATTATTTCTGAATTTTTGTTGAACATAAGCTATGGAAAATAAAAATGAACTAAGAAGATAAAATCTGTTTTAAAATCAATGAAACTAAATACGTTTTTATATATTTAGTAAGATAATATTTTAAAAGATTGGAAATGAAAAACGCACAGTTTTTTGTTAAATATCTATAAATCTTTATTTTAATTAGTTAAATTTTAAGAAAGACAATTTTTTACAAAGCTATCCATGAAGCTAATGTTTTTATATAACTAATGAAATTTCTTTGTAGTACAAAAAAACTTATTTATAAAACTCTAACTGAAGATTCAAAAAGAACATTTTGAAAATATTTGTGTCTAATATATTACATCCTATTATTTTATTAAAAACAATAATATATAATAACAATACAAAATACAAATGAAATGTTTTTTTTATTTAAAACTGTTAAAGCTATTTTTATTTCTTTCTAATTTCTGAATCTTGGACAAATACTTTAATTTATTTTGGTTCTATATCAAAATATAAAAAATATTTTATTCAAAACCTCAACCAGATATATTCAATAAATTGATTAAATATCGTAAAATCCATTGTGAAACAAAAATATTAGAATAAAAATGTATACCGCACTGTGTATTATGCATTATTATCTATAAAATATCCTATTCTTACAAATATATATATAAGCAATCGATATTTCAATGTCTTAAATCAGAAATAGACGGATTGTTGATTCTTCAGTTGTATTACACTGAAATATAAACTTTTTCAATGTGGTAGAGAAGCTTTATATTTAAAATATCTAATACTTTTTTCTATATGTGGGTGAATGGCAATACCAACTTTAAAATATCATTGTTTACTTTTATCTTTTTCTAGCTAAGCAACCTAAACGATGCATATCACAAAATTAGTTTCTCAGTTCCCCTTTAATTTCGGCTTTTCCTCAACATCGAGCTAAAAGGAAGAAGTTTTTAGACTATCTATGAAAACTTGCTCGTATGAGATACTTGGTTCAACATTAAATAAATTATTTGCGTAATCCAGTACAAAATATTTAAGAGAAAATTTGTATTTTGATTTGTTTCTCAGATCAGTTTAATTTCATTAGAATTTTTATAAGCTTTTCATTGACTATAGTTTATAAATTAAAAAGAAATTAAAATGGTGAGGTCGAATAATGCTTAAAATATACTGTAATTTAGTTTCTAATGCTGAATACTGAGTAAATAATTAATATACCGTGTAAAATACGACGCGTAACGCACACCTATACTTTCAAGCTGAATTTTTTAATTTTTAGGTATATTCGCCGTACAACGTGCACCCTCTCTTTTACGAAGAAATCTGAAATTATAGTATACATTTCTCTTATGTTTTGAATCATTTAGTCGAGGTGTGATATCAGACTATTGAATAAATAGTATACTTCTAGAACTACAACTCTTTTAGTTCATAACGCAAGCCCTTTCTTTAAAAAAATAGTATTTTGATACAAGTAGAAGTAAATTTTTTTATACTCAACTTTTTGTGATCTTTAAAGCTATCGTCTTCACCCCGGCGTATAACGCGCACGCTTAAGTTTCGATCTTATTTTTTGTGTTCAAAGTGCGCGTTATACGCCGAATTTTGTCACGTATCTAAGCCAGAAAACCAAAAACCTAAGTAAAATTCTTTTAATACAATATATATATATGAAACGATATGCGGGTTGAAATTGAGCATTTATGTATTCAGTTCAGCCACGGAAAGAGTCAGCAAGCTTGTTATTTTTAGTTTCACATTTTATTTTACGGACAACAAACAGAGACCAAACACGACACAAATGCACGAGGATAACCACACACTACCTCTAGGGCAGTGGTTCTTAAACTTTTGATCGCTGCGGCTCCCCTTTATGTATCAGCCTGATATCGTGGACCCTAAAATTTTGAACACTCCTTTCTTACTCCGAACAAATGGCCGAATAATTAAAAGATGTCTCAATAGTCTCCGGAGTCTACATCTGCTATTTATACATACTACTAGCTGGTATGTACCAGTTTTTCGCAAGGATGAATTAAAAAGTTAAACAATACAGATTGAAGACTAAAGAAATTTTTAATGAGTTAATTTTACGTTAATTGAAAATTAAACACTAAAAAAAAAGCTTTTTGCATATCTCAGCTGCACAACCCCCCAGAATATTTGTTAAATTTTAAACCTGTAGATCAAATAGCTGATAAAAAGGTTTTTTTTTTATTTATAACGCCCCGTAACTCTCTTGTGGATCGAACTTGAAAACGCATTCCTAAGCTGATCTCTGCTCAGCAAAAGAAACACATTGTTACACATTTTGTGTAATGAACGCTTAAAATAGTGAAAATAATTTATATCTGGATGTATAATACGCTAATATTATTTCCTGTTGTATTTATTTGATGTTAAAATTGTAAGATTCTCAAGCAACGTCGTTCCTTACATTATAATGGCGATTCAATGGAAACATAGCGAACTGTTGGCGATAGAGCTAAGTTGGCATCATTTTTAGTGACCATGTTGGCAACTTGGTGATTTATTGAACGGTTCAGGAGTTGATATGCTGTAACGCAACCTGGTGGGGAGCTGCAACAAAGATGATAGCACAAAAACCTTCTCCACAAAAAAATTCATATATGTGCCAGTTTTCATAGTGATCGGTTGAATGTGGTGTTAGAGGGAGAAGCGATTTCATATATACAAACATCCATTTTTTTTATATATATAGATTTTAACATTACTTTTTAAAAAAAAGAAAACAGTAAGCATCTATTTATATATGTATATAAAATATTTCAAAATACTAGTTACGAATAAATAATATGTGCAAATAAAGAAATAAAACAGACGGAAATCGAGATGGATGCAAACTTTATCGTATTAGGGCACAACGCGAATTTCGTTCTTAAACTTTTCCCAGGTGTGCCTTTACTACATATTTTTTAAAAATACTACGTTTTAGTAATGGCTATGGAGTTACAAACAATAAAAAGAACTTAATTAATATTCTTGATGGAAATACGGGTCTTAGTAAATATTTTTATTGAGGACAATTTAGTAATCTAGTCTTGGATGACAAACCTTTCTAATTTTCTACGAGATCTTCCAGAGACTGTGAAACAGGAAAATCTTAACATTGGGTGTGAGACCTTTGAGGACCCCCTAAAAAAAGGCGTCATAGACCCCAGGGTCCCCGGACCACAGTTTAAGAGCCACGGCTCTAGGGCATTCCCCAAAACATTTGTTGTTCGCTCTAGATATCTCGTCTATTTATATTGATAAATAACCGAAAACTATTAAAATAATGTAATTTCCGGTGGAGGCTTCTATGATTGGACCAAATACTCGGGTAATGAAACGTTGCGTCATTTATTTTTACAAACGTATCTTATTTTTACTAAGTTATGGGGAGATAAGGTTATGTTATTTCTCGTTAGGTGGGTAAAATGGAAATTAATTATCAAGCTTGGAGGGCTCAAGACCATCAGGAATTAAAATTGAATCATAACAAATATATATATATATATATATATATATATATATATATATATATATATATATATATATAATATGAATCAATCCCCTATTACAATTAATCTTTTATTGACTTATGAAATCTGATTAAAACATACGCTTTTAATTGTGAATGCAAATAACTTATTGGAGTTTATATTAAATAATATAAACTATAAATAAATGATTTTTTTGTTTGCTTAAAAGTAAGTTCATATTAAAAATTTGCTGAAAATTATATTTAAATAAATTTCAAATTTATCTTGATTATCTAGTAGAAATGATATAAAAATATTAAAACATATCTATGTAATTTTTTAATATTTAGTTTGAATAAAACGAAGAATGAGACATTTATTTGGCTTAGTTTAGCAAAATATTTTCCTTATTGTAAGACTTGAAAGGAAAAAAAAATCACGAAATTGTTATTTTCATGCAAACTCAGACACAAAGTCTATTATCATGGTGTTTAATATTTTTTAAAAGTGAATGTTATGGAATCAGGTCTTAGAAAAATAAAATTGGATAGAAAAAGATGATTATATGTGATAGTATATGAGTAATTAACCAACTGTTGTTTATTTTTAATTTGTTGTATATTTTGAATCGCCAAAAATTGAGAGATATTTTTCAGTGCAATTTTATTTCATTATTTTCCTTTGCAGGCAGTAATGATTACTATCAGACAAAAACTGGTTCCAAAAAGACATATTCTTTTTGGGTAAAGAACCATTTTTTTGGTATTTTTTTAAATTCTTTTTCTGCTTGATCTAAGAATCTTCATTACTTTGAATATCATCCTTTGTTTTTATTTTATGTAATATTGTCCGCGAGTTAAAAACAATGTTATTATTATACTCTACTTCTTTTTCGAAAGGAAGACATGCATGAAAATTATCTCAATGATAAAATATAATGACTTCCTTTAAAATACGAATAAAAATTATAGAGAAAATATTTTCACTATATCTTTCTATAAGAAATTTTTTATTTGGGATTTTGATCGAATGATAAATGCATATAGAAAGTAAATAATATTTTTTTCATTATGTGTGTATCAAAAGAGAGATAAGAATTAATAATTTTAGAAAGTCACCAAACTGCATTATATATCGCTATTTAAAAATATAATGAATAAAACGACATTTTTTTACCATTTGGAATTGAAATTGATAAGACTGATGATGACTTGATATCATTCTGATTTAAATTTAGCATTATTTGTCTGTCATAATCTTTGAATATTTTAAGGAGCTTTTTAATTTGTTTTTTCGTTTTCTTTGAATGTTTGAAAAAATTATAATTGAAAGATTTTTTCATCAGTATTCAGTATAAGGCATTGATTTAATCTTTGATGCATTTGTGAAGAACGTTAGTATGCACTTAAAATTTCGTAGTTCCATAAATATGTATTACATCTATAAAAAGCATGCAATAGATTTCTAATATATTTTATGGTACATAATGAATATTTAAGAGAAATATAATTTTTTTATGAGAATTGTGATGATTAACGGTAAAACATGCAGCACACGACATAAACCTGACTTAAATTGGTCAAAAATGGATTACAGATTGGAAATTTTCTTACAATTAATAGATTATTGCTCCCCCATTGTATTTTCCTTCGATATAAGGCTGACATCTAGGGTTCGTAGTCATAGATTTGTGCCTTGTGTGTGTCATGAGTTCGAATCCTAGTGTCACTGAAGACCCACCGCGTTGAGGAGCAGACGTGTGTTAAATCTGTTAATGCAGGGGTTCTTCACCTTATTACCCTTTTGGGTACATCTGACAAACAGGAAATTGCTGGCGGGAGCAGTTAAAAAAATAACGATTCTTAATATTTCTTAATTTTATTAAGCAGCATAAACAATACCCTGCCCTAAAAAGGTAACAAAAAATTCAGAATAGTCACATTTAATACGATTACATTTTTTTGCTGGCATTTCATATTATTTTCTAATTCTTCAAAGTCAGACGTACAAGATGATATTCCCAAACTCATAGCATCTTCGATATTGTTATCGTTACCGCATTATGATTTACTGCTGTTGTTTTCATGCAATATTTTTTTTTCGATCACTACATTGAAAATTAAGGGATATAAATAAACACTATACTCAACTTTGAGAAATTTAATCCGTTAGAGCTAATTAATTAAGTAAAGAAATTCAACTGTAAAATTAATTATATACATTGTTCACTAAAAACAAATAGTCAAATCGTTTTCTAAGGTCTTGATTAACATACAAACAAAATAAAAAAGACACTTAAATATTGAAATTAACTATTTTTTCGGGACAAAAATGATAATCTTCTCAATCCGCTGAAGAAGTCGTAAGTTGAAAATGCAATTTCTGCTATTAAACCACTCGCCTTCGCCGCTAAAATACTCATCATTGAACCCGTGCTGCCATATATCTTGGGAGAGTGGATTTCAAAGAATATTCTTGCTAAGTATTGTCAGAATATTCGTAAAAATGGTTATTCTATGCAATTTTAAAGTGAGTGGTAGATAAAGGGCTAAGTTGAGATCTGATTGTTGATTTAATCGAGGTCATTGCTGAGAGAGAAAACAACAATTTACATAAATATGTGAAGCCGAAACAGGATTTTAATTTGTAACTCTTTTTTTCATAAGGGGATATTTTATTTTTAACTTCGTCTAGATTCCAAACATACGGTTGATATTGATATAATATATAGCGAACAGTCACGGGTGAATAAAAATAGCTTCGCACGTACTTTGGTGCCCGCGGGCACGGTGTAAAACCCCCTATGTTAAGGCTTAAAGTCCTCCCGTTGACGTGATGGAGAAATTCGGACAAGGGGTACCAGCTCAGATGCCATCCTCGTCAGTTGACTATGGTTCAGGTCTGTTACCAGAAGCTTCCGTGTTGCTTTACCGTACGACGTTGATAAACACTCACATCCTAGGACTTCTAGGTGGCAAATGTCAAGGCTTCCTCCCATAGTTATTTCTTTTTCTATAATTACATATTTTTAATCGAACAATAAAACATCCAGAAATAAGATGTCGAATCAATAGCTAATATTAAGAAATTTTCAAATCATTATTTAATAAAAATGAATAAAAATTAATACTTTTTTTAAAAAACTAAGGCAGTGTTGTTTTTTATAGTTCATAACTAATTTAATTATTCAATACTAAAATCACGCATTATATATTCTCTCTTATAGAGAATATACTCCTTATAATCACTCTTATGGATAAAACTAGATTAGTTTTGTAAATTTAAATCAAAAATAGAAATTTGAAGAGAGATTTCTCTCTGGAAAAAAAGCTTTATACTCGAAAATGCCCTTGCAACGCCGGGCTAAACTGACAAAAAAAAGAAGACACTTAGACATTTCAGAAAAGGGAATTTTAATGGAATAAATATAGAAATCACACACATTGCGCATACAAAGGTACCCAGAAGTGCTGGTATTCAGAAAGGGGAAATTTCCAAGTGGAATGAAGCTATACTCTTGAAAAAAGCCCGTGCAACGCCGGGCTAAGCGGAGGGGAAGGAGGCCTGTCTGACGGGACAAAGACGTAGATGAAATTTCTAACAAGGTAATTTTATGGACAAAATATGGAAATGACACACACACTAAGAATTGCTGACACCGAGAGGGGAAGGGGAATCTTCCAAGAGGCATAAAGCTGTACACTTGAAGAAGCCCGTGCAACGCCGGGCCATATCCATATATCCATATATTTCACGCAGATCACCATACTAGTATCAATGAAAAATAAAGTGAACTTATAACAGATATTTTACTGGTCTGATGAATAATTAAGAGAAATATGTGGCTTAAGGAGTTTCGTGAATTTATGATAATGCTTTGAATCATAGTTTCTTGAGATGTATTTACAAAAGTTTCAATAGGGATTTTGTAAATGCAATAGATAACAATGAAAAATATGAGTTATAATGAAATACCTTTATATAAACATTATTGATAATTTTAAAAATAAGTTCTTGGGGATATTTATCAAAAATTGTTTGAAAAGTATTTCTAAATATTCTATAAAAAAATGTATGCTTAGAATGGGATTTGCGTTTTGGTATAAAGTAGAAATGTATCTCAGTTTCAGAAATTTTAATTATGAATAGCGTAGTTATTGGTAACCCCATCCAATTAATATATTGGTGTATTATAAAATATTATTTTATTGTAAAATCAAAATACACAGATACTAAAATTTAAAGTTATTTTGAATCAGATATGACAAAAACATAATGTTCGTACTTGCCTGTAATGATTTTGAACTTTTTTAAGGAAAATACATGTTAAATTCTTTTGATCATGCAAGAAAATTTGATTCTGATAAGAGCAAAATCAGTGATAACTATATCATTAAGTAAAAAATGTATTGTTGAGAATTATATATGTATCACACTACATTAGCTTACAGAATTTTTAAAATGAACTTGACGTGTACTTGACAAAAAAGCTATTTTTTTTGGCAATAACTAAATTTATTTTGATGTAATCGCCCCGTTTAAATTCTAGAAATATGTTATAAAATGTAATAGATGAGAAATATTTATATATATTTGTAATACATATACATATGTATTACAAATAAATATTCGGAAATTTGGAAAAACTTATTTGCTAAAAATATTGTTTTAGATAAAATAGAAATAAGACAATTGCTAATCTTTACTGTTGGAACTGTCTTTTTAAATGGATATTGAAATTACGCAAGAAAATGTCTTAGAAAAGAGGGAGATCAGCTTTACCAGTTCATTACTTATCTTAATTAATTTATGGTATAATGAGTTTATAATTAGTAAGATATTATTATTGTAAATTCTTGTAAAGAACGATCTCTGATCGGTGTACATTTATTAGACTTAAGCAACTAATTCTCTAATATATATATATATATATATTCTCTCTTTCTTCTTTACTCACCTCTGATAATTATAACACAGTGAAAATTAAACAAAGGGCGAAGTCTAAGAATTTGACAAAATATTCTCTCGTTTCGTAATCATTCTGTTCTGAAATGTAATTTGTTTACGGTATTTGGAGTTTTGTGCATTGAAGCAGCACTCTGTGCTTTCATCCCAATTGCAATTAACTCTCTTTGGGGCCTTCCACCGGCCGAAGCTATTCGACCGTAACTGGAGCAGAACTTTCATGGCTTCTAGTTTAATTTCTCATTGTCATACTTGTATTTAGTAAGCATCAGAATGTACTCTGTGCGCACTTAAATATTTAAAGAATACGTATAATACCTTAATACTGAACAATTCTGATGAATTATTTGAAGTTTGTTTTGAAATTTATAATTGATTCACACCTTTGTAGTGAAAAGTTAATGAAACATTACTTAGGGTGCGCTCATGATAATTTGAATATGTATATAAAGGAATTGTAATTTATATCTGTTTTTATATAAAGGAGAAAAGTGGCTTATCACGATATGTCCGGAACTATTAAACCAACAGACTTGAAATTTATCCGCCATGTTTCTTTCATCGATTTGAGATTCCCTAAGAACGGGTTTTGCAAAAATCGAACCCTATAGGAAGGTTATGAGGAGTTACATGGCGTTATAGATAAATATTTCCGTTTTTGAATTTAAAACATGGTAAAGATGTTTCTTTTATAAAATAGAGATCCATTAAGAATGAGTCTTGCGGAAGTCCACCCACAAGAAGGATACGGGGGTGTTATAGATAAAAAAAATCCCGTTTTTTGACGGTTAGAATAGACTTTAAATTTAGTAAACATACTTCTTTTGTTAAGTAGAGGTCCATCAAGAACGGGTTTTGCGAAATAGGATCCCCATAGGGGTTACGGAGGCAATAAAGAAACAAAAATCCTGTTTTTGAACTATTAAACTTGTAATTTGACAAACATGTTTATATTTTATTGAGTAAAGATCCACTAAAAAGGGTTTCGGTGGAAATCCACTTTGCGGGAGGAGGTTACGATATCGTAAAATAATTCCATAAGATAGCAATAGAATTTCCAAGTACCATCATTTTCAATCTAGAGGTGACGGTTATAAGAAATCTTCGACACAATCGCACGCTTAATGCAATTGCTTGGATATCTTCACTACGTTGCAGCCCGAAAGTTACGGGTGTGAACGAGGAAGAAGCAGACAATTATCTTAAAAGTAGCTATTTTTTTCAATCTTTAAAACTTCATAAAATCCACAATTATATACCTTAACTCTGGGAGCAATATGGAATTCTAACCTTAATAGGATATACAAGATTATTGATATTCACTTATCTGGAGGGGAAGCTCCTTGCTATGATCCTTCTAGAAGTCCGATAGCTCGGTCAGCTCCAAGGCTGTTTACTTCCACAATTCCTAGTGGATTATATGTCTACTATTAATCTTAAGATGAGCGACCACCCAGTTGCTGTTCACATTTTCTAATATTTAGATATCTAATATTTAGATATTTAGATAAAGTAAAATATTCAATAAGGAAAAAATATCTTCGAAAACGTATAACTGATTATCATTGCTAATAAATGAACACAAACTAGCTTAAAATCTGTAATCTTTAAATTCTACCTCATATTTCTTTTGAATTAGGCCTTTTTCTGTTCCCTTTCTGCTACTAAATGATGGGAGTTTAAGAGTAAAGTGATAAAAAACTAGCATTTAAAAATAAAATAGTTAACTAGATTAACCTTTTTACTGTGTGCTTTTTAAAAATTTAGTTCCATTTTATGACCTGGTGCGGCACTTTTATTACATTCAAATATGACTATGTAGAGCTGGTAACGAAAAATAAAAGTGTTAAAAAAAGAACATAATGTTGAATAATATAAAAAGTGATAATGAAATGATAATAAAATATAAGTAAAAAAGATGTTATTTTACTGCTTTTCGTTCGACTCATGAAAGAAACCCAAAGCACAGTTTAGGTTGAAACTCTAGGGAATGTAATAAATCGTTCTAAGATAAAAAACAGCCCTTTTGTTCGTAAATATAAGAAAAAAAACTATATTATATATAATTAATTATCCTTTTTAATAGCTCCTTTTTTATAAACTAGTGGAATAGTAAGTACTATATTTTCAACTGCTCTTTTCATCTAAATGTTTAGCTTTAAAGTCTTAAAACTCAAGATGTAATAATTAAATTTAAAAAAAGTTTCGAATTTTGGTTATACATAGAACAATGCATAATAAATAAGATTTTGAAGTCATAAAAAGTCGGTTATATGAAATTTAG
The DNA here is from genome assembly GCA_019973935.1 of Trichonephila clavipes. Classification (NCBI taxonomy): domain Eukaryota; kingdom Metazoa; phylum Arthropoda; class Arachnida; order Araneae; family Nephilidae; genus Trichonephila; species Trichonephila clavipes. Next base: position 511,429 of record BMAU01003939.1, on the reverse strand, counting down.
ATACTTAATTTATTTGGATTAAGCTGTAAAGATAAGCAAATGTTACTTGAGACGGATCGTGCTTTTTTGAACCGCAAGGAGACGAAGATGTCGCCTCTCTCTCTCTCTTTTAATATCTAATTCACTTAATTTTTACACAACGTTATGTGAAGCTCATTTTGATGAAGCAGGTAGAATGCTATGTTATTCCACACAATCGTACACTTCATTTCGAATACTTTCATTCTTAGAAATTCAAATTTGAGGATCGAAAAGGCACAATTTAAAAACTCATTTTTGAAAGGAAAATGTTTTAGGAAAATTAAATACAACTGTATCATTTCATGATTCTTCTGATTTTTGCGAAGTTAAAAACATGAGAAGACTAGAAAAAAGTGTACACAAACTCTCTCTGTCTCACTTTCTTTCTTTCTCTCTGAATATAAAGTCTACATGTAAAAATTTAATGAAGCTTAAATATTGGAAATATTATTTTATTTCAACAGCATTCATTCTTAGAACATGTGACAAACTAAAGAATATTTTGTCATATTTCATAAATTAAGTGTTAAACTCACGATTGGAGCAAATCGAGTAAATTAATTGAGATTCTTTTCCAAGTAGTTTATATTTTCGATTCCTTTTTTTTCGTTTATATAACCTGAATGATTCAGCTGAAAGCAGTTGCATCAGTTAACAGTTGTTTCCCACTTATTTATTCTTTCATTATTAATAGAGAATTATCTACGTTACGTGGAATTCTTATGTTCAAAAGCTGCAGTGACCTAATAGGAGTAGCAAAGAGATTCTTATGAGACAGTGTTCGAATTTTTGGTTTGAACCCTGATTTTCCTACAAATTACGTTTCTAAATATCACAGCACAAACAGAATGGACTTCAGCTTCCTTATGTGACATGTTTTACAGGTTTGTGCTTGTCTCGAGGCTTTAGAGTGTAAGTCGAACTTAATTCTGAAGGAAAATATGTCCTTGTTTTATTTGATAGTTGAATGAAGCTCAAGAGTACAATTGTTTTTTTTTCTTTTTTCACAATTTCTTAATGAAAAGAATGATTAGAGGTAATTTTTATCTGGTTGGTTGGTTCACAGGCCATATTTTACCAAGTAAACTAAACACTTTTAATATGCCTTTAACAAAGTACCTCAACTGTACCAAGTAAGGTGAAGGATAGATGAGAAAAGTATGTATTGTTGAACAGGAAGGAGACTCGAAATAAGATAAAGATTGATAAGGCATCCCACGGAAACATCATCCATATTTACCAATAGTAATTATGCGAAAAAGAAGAACAGATTTTTCGTGTAAATCGAGACCGTAATAGTCTAGTAATCATGGTTAAGGGATCATAGCCGGTGTGTTATGGCTTCGAGCCCTAGTACCTCTAAGATTTCTCGTGTAGAGAGGTTGATGTGCACATTAAATCTGTGGCCACGGTAGCTAAGTGGTCAAGGTATCGGAGCGTGGCTGAACTTGTCACGAGTTCGAGCCCAGTACCACTAAAGACCCACCTTGTAGGGGAGTGATGCACGTTAAATCTGCCAAGAGCTCAACGTCCTCCCGTTGGTGTGGTGTGGTAGTTAGGAGAGGGGGTGCCAGCTCAGATGTCGTCCCCGTCACTTGACCAAGGTTCAAAATTACGTGGTCCGTCGCCAAAAACCCTCGTGTAGCTAAACAGAGTGACGTTAATAATCCATACTCCCACATGGACTCAAATCCTCCCGTTTACGTAATGTGGAACTTTGGAGAAGGATGCCAATAGAATCACTTGACTGAGGTTCAAGATTACGAGGCGCTTCACCCTAATGTTGCTTCAGAGTGCAAAGTAAATTAAATCCTGAGAGATAACTCAGATGCAAAGACCGTTTTTACCTAAAGCTCCCAAGGAAAAAATTCAATAAGTTGTTCTGGTTTCTAATAAAATTCAAATAATAATAATTATTAATGGTTTTCTGCCGTATTGAGAGAGAGCCCGACTCGTACAATAATGGATCCAGAGAAACGGCATTCGGGTATAATTAGGGATTGCAATACTGGTATTTTGAGACATTTGTACAATTTTGTTATACCGATATTCACAAGTTTAAATACTGGTTTTTCGGTGTTTACTAGAAATTTTTTAAATTGTCAACACTATATTCTCAGGAATCGCCAACATAGCAAAAATAGTATGCGTTTTTGTTTTTATGTCTCCCTAACGGGTGTAATTAATTAGACTGTGAATACAAAGCTGCATCGTACACTCAAGAGAAATGATAAATATGTAAATCCTCCAAAAAAGGGGACCAAATCTATCCTACTACAGCTTAGAGCGATATTGCACACGTGCAGGATTCGTAGTCTGATATTCGTATCTGTGAAAACAAGGTTGTAGTTGTGAAGAAAGTGTGTAATATTTCGATATTTTTTTAAATTGGTGACTTTATTATTCACATTGTATTTGCATATCATACTTTAAGGTTCAAAATATTTTTTAGATTTATTATGTATATACTCATAAATAATAACCCATAATAATGAATAAGAATAACTTTAAAGAACATAACAAATACTTCTGTTTGGTTTCATTATTTATGTAATGAAAACTATAGACCACATTAACTGTTCGAAATAAAAACGGTAAAAGAAAATTTACGTATTACTTTTCTTTTCCTTTATATAATAGAAAAACTTCTTGTTAACAAGCTTCAATTTGCTGATTTCATTAATTGGCTAAATAAAATACTTCAGGGAAACTATATATAAGAAAACTATTAGAATATATGTATTCTAAACTATAATAACTATTAGAATATCTTCCCTTTTTTCCCTCTCTCTCTATATATATGTATATCAGTATTAGATTATTGCTATACTTATATAGAAAAAGTAACTGAATAGTTACACTTACATTTTTTTCTGATTTAAATAAATAAGATGTTCCTTTACTTTTTGTTCATTAGATACTGTTATAATTTATAAGTTACACGTTATTTTTGTGATATTTACACTCGCTAATAAAACGGTTAAATAAAAGAAACGCCTGTATTTTCTTTCTTTTTCTAAAACTTCTACAACCGGTATTAAAACCGGCATCCTGGTATTAAGACCTAAGAAATACCGAATACCGGTATTGAACTTTTAGTCCGATATTGCAATCCCTAGGTATAATATTTCAAAAGATTGCTGTAATGGGCGGGGGAGGGGAAAGCACGTTAACGCTATTGAAATTCAAAATTTTTAATACAGTATAATGTAGATGAAGATTAAGGAGTGTGTAGTTCCCTTTATTCGAACGTCGTTCAAAATGATCATACACATGCCCAATAGTTCTCATTTCGGTTTCAAAGTGATGTTAAGTCAGTGATTGATTGATTTTTGGTTAATATCGAGCTACGAAGCTACATTAGAGTTATTGGCAACAGACCTACATATAGTTTTGAGCCACAATTATGTAACGAGGATTATACTTGAACTGGCATCGAATTCACCGAATTGCCACACCGCGCAAATGCGAATACTTTGAAACGATAAATTTAACCGCTTGTCTGATTATCCCGAACTATCTCGGGTTCGTATATATTGCTGTTAATTATTATCCCGAGGAAACTCGGGCGAAGCAGATTTTGTCAGAACGTTTTTATTTTTATCACGGTTTATACTGGGCTTGGAGGAAAGGAAAGGAAATATTCAGCTTTTTGATTGGCAGTTTGCAAAGTTTTGTTGGTTTCGTGGATCTTTTGACGGGACAGATCACGTGTTTTGCCTACCGTATACTACACGTTGGCTTGAGGATTAGTAATGTAAAAAGAGAGATAGTGTTTCGTTGTGAAAAAAGTAAAATAAGGACGATGATGCAAGACAACGAAAGCAAGGATTTTTCGGATAGTGATTATGAAGTGGTGGACACTGAAAAAAGAGGAAGTGAGACTCTTCTGTAAGTAGCCTACATTTTGTACTGTAAATCAGGAGGTCCACGATCACCAAAGCAAATTAGAATGGAACTTATTGAAAAAATAACTTCATAAATCGTCGTGACGAGTTTTTTGCCACATCAGGAAGACCCAGGATTAATTCTTCACCACTCAGGTTAACCTCAGGGTATTTTCTAGTTCTTATTCCTGCTATTGAAAAAAAATCAAATCCAACGAGACAGTGTACTCTGTGATTCCATAAAAAAGATTCCAGAGGTAAGCCAGTAAAAAAAGAGACCAGATACTAGTGTACAGAATGTCAGGTATCACTTTGTGTTGTCCCTTGTATCAAAACTATCATACAAAGACTATATTTAACTTTTTTCCATTTGCCCGAGATAACTCGGCATAGTAAACTAATATTAAAACTAAATGCTTTTACACATGTAAAAAATTAAAAATTTAACTTAAAACGTACATATTTTGTTTTGTTTCGTTTCCTTGTATTTAATAATAAAACAAAAAAAAAGTAATGATTTTTTGCAATTTTTTTCAAAAAACAATTGTAAGGGAAGCGGTTAGCATGCATTATAAAGGGTCTTCATGGGTGTAAGGACTCGAATTTATGACTCAATAGATACAATGGCTATCACGAGTTCACGATTATGACCCCCCCCCTCGCGGTTATCATGGCAACCCGATTTTAATTCAAACCAACCAACATACCGGATCCATCTCCGATCTTTTTAAACTTATTTATTATGATCGGTAAACCATTGCAAGTTTATAGCATCATGTTTAAATAATCACTGTTCTTCCTTTTCTCTTAAGTAATCAGGATTTACTCGTGTGTTTTGTTTTAGTCTGGAAAGGTAAAGTTTTCTATAGTCATGGCTCATTGACCTCGGCTGGTTTCAGAAAAACAAGGAGAAGGAAGAAAAGTGCGTCTCGGGTTTGATTAAAAGGCACAAGCATATAATAAATACTTCGAGTTTTAGTCTGTTTCTAAGGTGTACTTTTGTTAGTAAATAGTACTCGGTGGTAACAGGGCTTGTAAAATAGTTAGTTGGTATCACTCCCGAGCAAATCATGTTTTCCTAAATTATTCAATATTAATATATTTTCAACAAGAGAAAATGCTTTCTTCAAAGTGATAAAATAAATTTAATTTAATAGATAGATGAAAGGAGAGATTCTGCAATATAATTTGAATTCAAAATTGCGTAAAGGAAGAGAAAGTAATTAGTAGTTTTTTTATTAACACATGCTTTTATTAGCTTCACCTGTGTGTAACGGATTCTTTGAACTCGATTCTTACCCGCTTTAAAAATTCAGATTAATTCGAAACTTTGCACACTTATTAAGGATTGATGACAATACAATAATTTCATGATTTTGTTCCAATGCCCTGATTAGGATCATCAAGTTGAACGATTTCTCATTTCCAGATTTGGCAACTAATTCCAGGCTTTGCGATTAAAAGATTAAGTTAAAACCTTAAAACGAAAACGCTCATGGTTAAAACAAATACAACAAACAAATGTGTTAATTCTCTTGTCGGATCTTTGGAATGAACATTATTTATTGCTTCATTTGACCAAAACAGCTGAGAATTGATACAGAGATAGCCAGATTAAAAGTAATTTCTTACAAACTCTTCGAATCAAGACGTGTTTATTTATGTCTAAGGCTGAGGCAAGTTTTAGAGAGAATATATTAAACTCTTTTTAGTGAAAAATATAGATGACTGTACACCCTCTTCCGCATGAAATATTTCAAACTTAGCTCTTCCATCTTTCCTTCAGTTGCCTGATCCTACATTTTGAAAACCAGGCAATTTCGACGAACTGATAGGATGCCAATGGCTATTCCAGATTCTAAAAAGATGACGCACTTAAGATTAATTTATCAATGAATAAATAATAGTTTAAAAAAATTAAAAAAAAACATGCTTTTATTGGTGATTGAACTAAAAAAAGAAAAATATAAATTATATATATATAGATATAAACTAATAAACACATTTTTATAGTTAATCCAGCTAAAAAGTAAAAATAATTCTTAATATAAGAATAAAATGATTAACGAGAAAATTAATATCCTTGTGGTAAAAGTGTGTGTGTATTTGGGGGTGGGGATGTGCTCTGTACTAATTTTTACACTAACTCTGCATTTCGGAATAGAATAGTAGGAAATATTATAACAATTCAGATCCAGCTCCCCATGCTTATACCACAATGACATTAATTTTCTCGTTAATCATTTCACTATCATATTAAAAAGTATGTTTACTTTTTAGTTCGATTATTTATAAAAGTGAGGTTTTTAGTTTTTTTAAATCTGTAACTTATTAAATAAGGAAGCTTACAAAACTGTTAAAATAGTTAATGTATAAGAGAAAGAATTTTAAGCAAATTTCTTTTAATAAACTGTATTTCGAAAAATAGTTTCATATCAAAGATATGTTTATGTAAAATAAGCTTTAAAATTTAAATACACACACAACAATATTTGTTATCTTAAATTAGTGAATAATTAATTTTGATGGCTTGCTGATAAAAAAACCAAGCCAACTGTCAACATAATACAAATTTTGATTACAAAAATGCCTTGAAGTTTTTATACATTAGAAGTAGCCATGGTTGAGCTTTGTATAAACTGTACAAAAAAATACACATCCATTTTTTAAGGTATCGGACTACTTGCGACAACTTTTTTTTAAAAAAAATGAAGATATGGAGAATTTTTTGCGGTATTTAGATTTATTTATTACATTTTAGGAAAAAAAGGCTAAAATTATGAAGAGAAAAATAAATTATTACTACTAAAATGGGTAAAAATTGACAAAAAATTACATAAATGGGGCCTGCTCTGTAGGAATAGTAAATGAAAAAAATCTCATTTTTTAAAAATTTTAATATATCACTTTGCTATTCCTTTTTGAAATGACTTCCAGGATAATAGATATTTTATTTAAAAAAACTATAGAGCACTTTATTTTAGCTATTATATGAAATTTCTTAAAAAAACTGTGATTATATTCACATAAAAAACTGTTAATTTTGTAATAAGACAGTGATTGATAAATCTGAAGTTTAAAACACTTCTAGAGTTATACAGAACATACACAAAAAGTTTCAGAAACTTATTTTTAAAAACTTCTTGAGCAATCGCTGTCGCCGTTTGAAGAGGGCTGTGGTAGCCCAGTGGTCAAGGTATCGGATCAGGGTAGGCATGTCATGAGTTCGAGCGCAATACCACTGAAGACCCTGCCATGTAGGGCAGAGATGCACGTTAAATCTGTCGAGAGCCGAAACGTCCTCCCGTTGGTGTGGTAGTTAGGAGAGGGGGTGCCAGTTCAGGTGTCGTCCACGTCACTTGACCGTGGATCAAAATTATGTGGTCCATGGCCAAAAGCCCTCGTGTATGTAAAAAGAGTAACGTTAATATCTACTCACTGTCCCCGTTTGAATTTTTCGAAAAAAAAAACGCATTTTAAAGTTTGACATCTTATGTAAGTGTATGGCATCTGCTTTTTCAAAAAATCTTGTAGTTTTCGTTCTAGTGAATGGAACATAAAAAACTTGGTATTTTTATAAAGCTAATAAAATGGTCTATAAAATAAAATCATAAAAAAGTTGTCAATTTTTAAAAAAATCATGATTTCAGTTCAGTTAGATACCTTAAACAAAGACATTTTTAAATTTGTTGAGAACTTATCCCTACAATCATTTGTCAAATTTCAGGATAATTATACACAGGGAATTTTGACATTTAGAAAGAATCTACAATAAATAGAAACCAGTTTAAAATTTCAATCACGTTTAAGAATTTTACACAGCATAACTCCCTCATAAAAATTGCGTGATTTACATACATTAACTTTCTAAGTAATACAGGGTATATCCAAAAAGTTTCTTCGCTGATGACTTGCGAATTTACTATGCAAAAACAACAATTTTTAAAACAATTACTTTTTCGCTAATGGAGAAAAGCACTTCTAATGTAAAGTAGGAAAAATTTAGAATTTACATTTGTAATAAGCATTAAAATGTCTGCCAATTCATGGAAGCACTAAATTCATTTGTGCATATTTCAAGATACGTATTTCATGATTTTAGTAAAAGAGTGCGAGTTATATTAATGTCACACCATTAGGGGAACCAGGACATCATACACCTTGAAAAAATCGATTTTTCAATTTTAGTGTTAAAAATTAGTGCATTTTTTCTGAATCTAAATATGTTTTTAACATATGTTCGTTGATACAATGATCTTAAAATATGAAAAAAGTAATTGACAAAAATGTAAACACAGGTTTACAAATATTTAGTTTTTTCACTTTTTTCCAAAGCACAATTTTTTGCTTTTAGGTACACTTCTAAAAAAAATATTGCACTGTTTGATTCCAAGTTTTTTATACTTCTATACAGGTTACCTATGCATATAGGGAACCTGTTTTTTTAGTCGAAGTAGTACAAAGCTTTTTAAAAATAGTTTTGTGTTAAAAAAAGGGGGGGGGAATAGAAATATTCGAAATTATGAAGGTTTCTAATTTTTTTTTAAAGAAACTATCTTAATATTTTACTGAAAAATAGGTTCACTATATTTTGTGTACTGTTTTATATATGTGCAAAAATATTTTACATATTTAAGACATACTTTTTTTAAAAAATGGTACCTAAACACAAGCATGTATTACGAGATCTCAAAAAATTATGCCCAACATAAATTAAACAGAAAAAAAATTGAACTAAAAATTATTTTTGCATTTCTACAGAATAATTAAAGTATCTTTAATAAGATCACAAAATATCTAAGCACAATTGGAAATTTTTAAAAATATATGTCCCCCATAAACAAAGTCTTATTTTTGGCATTTTACTCTTCGGAGCATGTCCTAGTACCTTAAGTTACATTTGGGCTGTTGGTGACGCACTTTGTAATTTTGAATCATGGACAAGTGATGAGAACTACACTTGAGCTGGCATCGCGACCTCTTTTAACTTCCACACTACACCAACGGGAGGACGTTTAAGCCTCGACATATTTAACGTGCAGTAGCCTCCTCTGAACGGTAGGTCTTCAGCGTCTCTAGGATCGAACTTTTATGGTTCTAGATCAGGAGTTAGCAACCTTTGGCACGTGTGCCATACTAGACATGTGGTAAAATTTTCAGTGGCACTCTGCCCTACCGTAGAAATTTGTCAAAATTTGAGGGGTTGGAAATTGATAAATTTCTAATAGGCCTTATTTGACAAACCTCTTCAGAATTTCGGACGTTTAACGAATTTCGAAGAAAAATCTGAAAGACAACTCCCAAACTATTTGTTAAATTATTGAATATCATTTCTGGAGAGATTTAATGGTTTAAAGACAGAAAATTGCATGTACTCTGCTTTTCGCTTTCGGTTCTACTAATCTAAGTAAAAAAATTGCTTTCCTCATATGGAAAACATTTCGAATTCGCAAAGAAATTGTTTCACAACTGAATGCTCACAATCGCGTGAAATTGAAAGTCACAAATTATACCTTTGATTTTGAGATATGAAAGTATAGTGATGCAATCACTCAGGTTTGCATTAAGATTTTATTTATTTTTTTCCTTAATTATAATGAAGTGAAACACATATATTTTACGTTGTCTATTTCTTATTTTAATGGATATGCTTAAAAATAAATAACATATGCATAGTTTAAATTTGTAATGTTTTTGTTGAAAAAATAGTTATATTTTATGCTATTAATACTTATATCAAGAAATATCTTTAAATGATGCAAAATTAATGATTCAATAAAACTGTAAATCTATATTATGGACCTCTATTCTCTAACATTGTATACATTATCGCGAGAATCGTATTGTTTCAAAAATATCCTACTTTGTGTCGGTCTGATTCATAGATTCAGATAGTTGATTTGGCTGTTCCGTGACTTCAGTGTGTTCTTTGAGAAATGACAAGTTTTATATCATTAATTGCTGATGTGGTTTATTTTTATAAACTTTGTTCCTTAAATATTCCCATAAAAATCCACGGATGTTCAGTTCAACGCGTATAAGGTTTCCAAAGATTTTTTTTCTTTCATGAGTATCTTTCCAAAAAAATATTGAAGAATGGTCAATATTTCTTTACTCATATGGCATACTGAACTGTCTTTTCAGAGTCGAGGAACTCTTTCATTGACTGTTAATACTACAACAAATTGTTTCCAAGTCCCTTGTATAAAAGGTGAATAATGTAGCTTATCTATATTAAGTGCGATCAAATGATCCATTTGCTGATGAAGTATGATATTAACCATTTTTTTTTTGAGAATGTAAAGATTTTTTCCATTTATGAATGGGAATTTGTCATCGACCAAATGTAGAATTTTTATATCCATGTAACAGATTATAAGAATCCATGCTTCATCGAAAAAAGTTTTGTTCACGATGTAGATGTTTTTGGGAAGTATCCTTGGTTTTGTGAAATAAATAGTAGAACCAGTGGCACTAACTTATTAGCTTCTCCCAGTTAGGTAGATTTAACTCCTGGAAAATCTTAACGTGATAAGCACAAAAAAGTGTATATGCAAAGCTCTTAAAATCTTGTTTGTTCTTAAAAGGGCGTTGTTTCATGGGATACACTTATTTATAGCAAAAAATCATTTTACATATTATGAGAAAAGAAAATTTTACAGATATATGAGAAAAGAAAATTTTACAGATATATGAGAAAAGAACATTTTACAGATATATGAGAAAAGAACATTTTACAGATATGAGAAAAGAACATTTTACAGATATGAGAAAAGAACATTTTATAGATATATGAGAAAATTACATTTTACAGATATATGAGAAAAGAACATTTTATAGATGTATGAGAAAAGAACATTTTACAGATATATGAGAAAAGAACATTTTACAGATATATGAGAAAAGAACATTTTACAGATATATGAGAAAAGAACATTTTATAGATATATGAGAAAAGAACATTTTATAGATGTATGAGAAAAGAACATTTTACAGATTATGAGAAAAGAACATTTTATAGATATATGAGAAAAGAACATTTTACAGATATATGAGAAAAGAACATTTTACAGATTATGAGAAAAGAACATTTTATAGATATATGAGAAAAGAACATTTTACAGATATATGAGAAAAGAACATTTTACAGATATATGAGATATATAGAAATATTATTCATTGGCATTTTTCTCACAAATGTTTTTGCATCTTTCATATGATTTATATTCATAATGAATATCAATCGGAGAAATATTCTGAATGCATGATAAACACACATTTTGCAAAAATGAAGCAGAATGCGTGACGCGTCATCATTATGTTATTTGAGTGATAGGAAACGTAAACGACGAAAATTGATGAAATTATATGTATACAATAAAATTTGAAGCTTGTAGGAAAAACCAGCATAAAATTATTTTTAAGTTCTAACTTTTAGTACAACTGTATTAATTCTATTTGTAAGTTTCTAAATTTTCTTACTGGGCATTATATTCTGAAGTCCCTTTATAAAACTAACACTAACTTCATTCGGCTAAAGTCGTGTGACGTCATAGTCACGTGATAACTACAATCTCGTGCTTCCAGCCATTCAGTTCATGTAACGTCATAGTCACATGATGAATGAAATTACGTGTTTATATCTAATAAATTCATGCCCTTCCTTGTTACCAACTTTTGGTTTTACAGAAACTTCATGTTAAAATTTACATAGTTGCTGCCAACTAACAATAATAATTCACATGGTTGAAAAGATTACCCTCGATATAAAAGTGCTCAAAAACTACCAGATTTTTTTTAATGTTGAAAACTTTTTAAAGAATTTTAAAATACTTGAACATCTTTACCTTCTTAGGAAACTTGAAATTGTATCTATTTACAAGTAGAACAGCAGTTACAAACTAATCGCAGCTCTGAATCCAATATAGAGCACGTAATTGCCTGTATCACGAGATCGTCATGAATTTAACCCATTATTCTACTGTGATGCTTAATCTCATAATGGAATAATTAGAAATCATGAATTAAGAATTTTTTTACTAAATTTAATTTTTGTTCTTTGCATATCGATATTTTCGCTTCAGCGAATGTTGTGTTTCTCAGTAATCGTCCTTTTAATCATCCCATTGTAATTTCTGAAGAAATAATGACTTAATTTCTCTCATAATAATCGATATCCTTTAAGCACACATGAAAAGAATGTCAGTTATAATACTTTTATCATTATATCAAACAAAATCATTATATCTTTACAGAAAAATTATATCATTGCTGCTCATTATGTTGGAATTCTTATGAGAATGTTTTCATATGTTTCAATACAGATTTAAACTTTGGGCATTACTTTAAAATTATAGAAATGTAATGAATTTTTAAAGCACTTTTTATTTACGAAAGAAACTAACCTAAACGCAAGTTATTTTCCTGAGTTGCGGAAGTTTATCCTGATAAAAGAAGGACGCAGCCAAATATGAATAAAACGTTTGAAATATAATTCGAGATGTGATTCATTTTCAAAAATGTGGTAGGGTACATCTAACTTAATGTTGATCTAATGAAATTCTGAACACGTAAACTAAAATATTTGTAACTCGCTTTCTATCGTGAATGAGCAACTTGGAAATTCTTTATAGGTGCTTGTTATGTAATTTTTTTCAGTTTAAGAGGATTGAAACAGTTAAAAGTTGCTATAAAAAGCAAAATAAGTGTAATTGTTATTCAATCGTATATATTAGAAAATAATTAATACTCTCTGGATAGAGAAATTTGAAAGAAAAAAAATGTACAAGAATACATTAATATTTCATATTAAAAAGTAAACTTCTAGAATTATTTCTTGAGGATTGTTACTTTTCTGATGATGGTAAGTCCATTTTCAAAAACTACTTTGTAAGACTTCAAATGAAAAGGGTTTCATATAAATGAGCTATATCTTTTATGTTTTTGAATACCCACACACAGAATTTTTCACTTAAAAAAATCCTCATTTTTATTCCCAGAAAAATTTCGGTTTCTTCTTGTTTACCTTCTTTAATATCGCTGTAATTCAATTAGAAAATTTTGTCTCAATTGAAATGCTTTATTCATTCTCAGTCATTCAATTAACAATAGTACTGAAGAATTTCTTCTCCTTTAGTAAATTGTTTGTTAAGTTGCGTGACATACATTTTTTAAAAATCTGTTTCTGTTTGTTTCAACTTGCTTTTTGTGGTCAATTTACAATTTTACATAGGATTGAATCACTAGACTGATGTCAGTAATGATTTAAATTAGTTAATTTTCAAAAATGACTAAAAGTAATATAGTTTAAAGAGTTATTATTGTTATAAAATGTATTTTTTTGCATTACCTTAAAATGCATGTAAAAATTTATTTTGTATAGGAGGATTTACATAATTTAGTGCAAATGTCTCCGAATAAATGTTAAACATCTTTTTATATTAACTAAGGGATTTTAAAACATTTCAAACGAATATGTTACTCTGTAAAATTAATAGATTTTTTTATAAGTGTCATATAAGAGATTTCTTTTTTCATTTCAAAGTGACAGAATTTTAAATTTTGACTTAAATCATTCCTTCACTCTACACAATGTTTACAAACTTACTAATCAGCACCTCCATATTACTGTACGTTTAGCGTTATACAAGCAAAAGCGTTACGCAACTCCATACATGTGCACTATTTTTTCTAGATAAAAGCGCGTTTGTGAGGGCATGGTCTTCTCAAAGGATATATAGAGAGGACGGGGAGAAGAAAGGAATATTGAGAAATAGTGGAGTAAAAGTTCCACGCTCTCTCGAAAACAGGGGTCGCAGAAAAAAAAAGAATCAATATCGTTCGATACGTCGTCATAGCTTGTTCACGTCAGAGGTCAACGCTACCTCCCCCCTCGTCATCCAAAAGCCCCTTTTTCTATTTAATTCCCCCACCCTCCCAACATAGGGTTCCCCAGGGTTACTCCACCTTGGCTAAACCAAAGTTCTCGCCTCCTCTCTTGCGATTTCTTTTTATCGTTTTCTCCAGTGAGGGAGGTTCTTTTTTTTCATTCCGTTACTTATTTTCGCTTTACTTCTTTGATTCTGCCTCCCCCCCCAGTGGTGGATAAATGTGGAGCGGATAAGTCGGACGTGCTTTAACTGCGTCTACAACGGTCGGCACGTAATGACCTCAATGAAATGTATGGAAATGACTCAGGTTGTTAACTGGTTTTATTTGGGTTTCGATTTTTCCCCTTGTCGTCTTCTTTTGTTTCTTTTTTTTTTTAAAAAAAAGAAGAGAGGGAAAAAAATTTGGTTATCTTATTAAGGAGAAAAATGAAGTAATGTTAGAAACAAAGCGAGATATATCAGATTCACAAATGTGCGAATTAGGAGTTTTAAATATTTTAAGTAGAATTTCAGCTTTTGAGTAACCTTAATTTAGGGTATTGCTGATATAAAACTGAAAATAAGGTTTTTTTCGAAGACAAAAATAATAAACTTGGTTTAGTATGTTTTATGGAAAAGGAATAACAGATGTGTGTTTTTATATGTTTGTGTGTTATAAGATAAGAGTGATAATAAAAAAAAATTATTAAGTGGGTATAATTTTATGCTTAAATGCCTTTTTTGGATATAAACCACCTATCAGAAACATATTTCCATAAAGTATTTTTTAAAATTTTCCTTCGAGCCCTTTAACACATTACAATGTAAAGAAATGGGATTGTTATTATGATAAATATTGAAACTTTGAACTTTTGTCATGTGACGAGGACGGCACTTTAGTTATTAACTCATTCTGTAAACTTTCTCAACACACGAACGTGCGAGATTTGATCCTCGAAAAATTTAGCGTGCATCAGTTCTTTTACACAGTGAGTCTTCAATGGCACTAAGACTCTTAACCTACCTCTCGACAATGTCAACCACGAACTCGCGATCATGACTAATCGCCTACGGCGGCCATTTAGCTGTGGCTACTGTAGCCTAGTGGTTAAGGTAACGAACTCATGGCTGGAGTTTCATGAGTTCGAGCCCAGTACCGCTGAAGACCCGCCGTGTTGGGGAGCGATGCACATGAAATCTGTCGAGAGCTCAAATGTTCTCCCGTTCTTGTGGTAGTTAGGAAAAGGATGTGCCAGCTCAGGTGTCATCCTCATCACTTGACCATGGTTCAAAATGACGAGGTCCATCACCAAAAAGGCCTCAAGTAGCTGAACAGTGTGATGTTAATATTTACTCACTCTCTCACGCTGCCATTTATTCGTGACTATAAACTCAAAATCAGTGGCGCAACGGCCCATGAGCTCCAGGGCTTACTGTGCCCATCCTAGTATACGTGATCAATGAGTGCTGAGGTGCATGAGCAGATGTCCCGATCAGGTGGTCAGTCTGAAGTGAGACCCCAGTGTTTAAGTCCCCAAGCAAGTTTGGTACTCATTTATCGACCCTTTTCCAGTAGGGATGAAATGTTGAGTCGACTTTGCCCAGCCCAGGAATAAAGCCCGGACCTGTGGTGTGGAAGCGCGATACGTTACCACTTGGCCTTAGTCGTGACTATACAATTGTTAAACTTCCAAGCTTTGTGGCTGTGATGTACTGATGCCCATTCATAAGTATTATTCCTAATTCTGTCAAAAAGTTGAATAAAGTAGTGGTAAATACTCGGGGGGCATCTTGTGTAGAAAGTCTCTAAGTCCTAATGGGGTCTAAAGGGAAGTCAATAGAGGAATTAGTTCAGAAATTTCAGTCGTCTTATTTCACTATGTTTATGCTACTTTTCTTATGTTTTAAAATCAGAAGGTCTAATCCCCTGTGAAACTAATTCAGCGATCTTCACACAGTCCTTTACTCTTTCGTACTTCTTGATTGAATTTCTCATTTACAAATATTCTCTCCTTTCCATCCCTTGAAATTTTTTTTAAAGCTTTTCTTGGGTTAGTTGAGGAATCAAACGACTTAATGTAATAGTGTTCATTTTAGGTCTCATTTTACATGTTATTTTAATACCTCAATAAATAAATAAAAATGATTCGGCTATTTTCATACATATTCTCTTGCGATAGAAGCAAAAAAGTTTCTCTCGTGCGCTCTTTCTCTATATGTACAATATAAAGTTTTTGTGTGATGCTGTAATAAATTTATTTATACAAAACCAGAGTCTGAAAAGATTTACAATAATGATCATGGTAAAGCTTTGCATGAAGGTGCAAAAATAGTTAAACGTTAAGATATATTGTAAATTGTACAAGGAATTATGAACAAAAATCCAAATAAAGAAAATTATAGAACTTTGTATGAAATTCAAAATAAAAACCAAGATCAAGAGTATAGTCTGTGTTTTTTCTACAAGCTCTAAAGACCATCTTAGTATTTATGATAAACCGTCATGCTATGATTTAGCTGCTGTTATATCAACAAAAGACGGTTCTATAGATAGAAAAGTTGATGTTAGATTTTATCCGAAGAGAGTGAAAACGACTCTCATTTTGTGAATTTTAACTCTCCTCTTGCAGATCCGTTGCTGTTTCCTTAACTTTTTCCTTTAAGTAAAACAGTAATACATGAAACATGTAAATTATAGTTTTACAATTTGAGCAATACATATGAACAGCTGTATAATTTGTACAATGGGGGGTTCATTTACCATTAGGCGGACAAAAGGGGGTACCCTCCTATTCTCTTTAAAATTAAGTTTTCAAAATCTCGTTCTTAATAATTTTAATACGATTCATAAGTTTATTTTGTGGATCCGTTTATCTTATAGTGAAATTCTAATACTGATCTTATTGCCCAAATCTGGATATATGTAAATTTATTCAATTCTTACTATTAGCTCACATTCTCCCTCTCTCTATATATATCTTATTCATATTTCCAATCGTTAGCAAAATACTTTCTATTCAACCATTCAAGTTCAAATGCATTTTTTAAACTTGCAGTGGATGTCACTTCATGTTAATACAGCTTTTTCAAATATTAATTCATTAATTAAACTTAATCAATTAATAAATAGCAACAAAAAAGTAATAGTCCAACAGCATATATAAAAAGGAAAATCGCTCGTTGTGTTGCTGTAGCGTAATGTAAAGGGCGTTGGACTTCTAATCCGACAGTCGGGGGTTCGAATCCTACCCTGGATGGCCTAATTTCTGATAATGGGATTTATGAATGAATAAATTGTAACAAACAAAAATAATAGTCCTACACCATATATAAAAAGGAAAATCGCTTTCTATTTTGCCATTTAATAGCGTGATTCTGTCCTATGTATATACATATTTATGTTACTTGTGTATAACTATTTAATAAAAAGTAACTAACATAAACTTTTTCTTTGTTGACCTAAGTAGGAATTGAGTTAAAAAAATTTATATTATACTTGATATATCTAAATTTTAAATTTTTAATTAAAATTTTTAGTTAAATTTTTTCTTATATTACTTGTTTCTGTATTTAATATTAGTATACGCTCAGTGAATAAAGCTCCTTTTTAGGGAAAGGGAATGGAAAAAATATTGTTTGAACGCTGAATTCGAAATTTTCAATACTGTTCAGAAGTCATTGATATTTATTTTTTGAAAAGAGATTGCCCCAAGGTAGAATCAATGGACAATTCAATTATATTTTCATTTCCCTGACTGATTTTTTTTCAGGATCTAGAAAGAAAAATTCATTGAAAAGTTTTAAAATTATTTGACTTTGGAAAATACATTTAGAATGGATTTTTTTAAAAAAGAACTATTATACAATTTTTTGATATTTAAACCTATGAGAAATATATATATATATATATATATATATATATATATATATATATATATATATATATATATATATACACTTTTTACTTAATCTACCATTAACTCGATTGATTTCGCGTACTTTTGTAAGCAACAAACGCTAAGAACCACTTTTCCAACCACAACATTTGTTTTCTACTTTTCTGAAAAGGCTTACCCTGAGAGAGAACATAAAGTAATAATATAATGAAAAAAATAGCCTGTCAGTGTTTACCAATTAATTAATTTTAATCAAAATTTTATCGTAGTCAGAACTTAATATTCATGTTTTTCTATATTAAAAGGATTTTAATCTCCCTTCTTTCTTAAATTCATGATTTTCTTTTGAAGATTACTTTCGTCTTTTGCGAAAGATCTGAAAGATGATTGAAACATTTTGGAACTGATGATAGTTTTGGATATGGTAGATTAGATAATTGAAGCAATCTTTAATGAAAATTTTCTCAGTATTATGATTAAAACTTTATTGGATTTCAAAGATAAGCCCAGAAAAATCAAATCACAAAACATATGATTTCATATTTCTGTGCTTTAGTAAATACATTTTGATCTGATATTTAATATTCATGACTTCCTCTGCTGTTATTTTGGAAGATAAAAATTAATTTGAAGTAAGAATCTTTGAATAAAAAATGTGACTCTCAAGACAACAAATTAGAGGAATTTTTAGAAATCGAAAAGATTCCAAATTAACTGTTCGAAGTAAGGAGAGTAAAAGAAAAAAATTACATATTACTTCTTTTCCTTTATATAATAGAGAAACTTCTTGTTAACAAGCTGTAATTTGCAGATTTCATTAATCGGCTAAATAACATACTTCAAGGAAATTATACATAAGAAATCTATTAGAATATTATATATATTCTAAGCTATAAAAACTATTAGAATATATATTCCTTTTTTTCCCTCTCTCGCTATATGTATATCATTATTAGATTATTGCTATACTTATACAAAAAAGTAAAATATACTTTGTACTACATAATCATCTATTCATTTAAACCCTGTTTGTAATATAATTTCTGAATAAGTAAATTTTCTCTTTAATGAATTTATTTTGATTACTAACTGATACACATACTATATATATTTATAACTAACTAATAATATACAAAAATTAAGAGAGTAATATAAATGCCCTGTGATATATTAGTAAAATTAAGAAATGCAAGATTTTAGAAATATAAACGTATTTGTGCTACAAATCTGTAATTTCAGGATATTTATATGAAACATATGTTGCTTAACATTATTCTTCTATTTTTCCTATTTTTATGAAAGATTATTTTTAAAATGACTAGTAGTGCATTAAAATAATCTAAATAATCTGTCACTTTTAATTCTTTAGATCTAATAAAGTTACTGGAGACGATAAAACTTCTATACAGCCTAATTTTTTAAACTAACTTGAATCTTTGGAAGATTATACAAGTAGTCAGATTTTCTAAGAAAATGGTTACTAAAAGATGTATATTTTTAAAACTAAAATATTCCTAACTGTAACAGGCAGAAAAACAACTTGACTAGATTTGGGAAGAATCTGAAAATTTCTTAAGTCCAGGTTTAGCATGTTCCTTGTCAGCTACAATGGTGACAGGAGATTATTGTACTTGGTAATTTTTTTACCGCATTATTTTCTCAAACGTGACAACGATTACAGATACTTTTACATATTAACAATAAAAATGCCTTTTCCATGAAATCTAAACATGTCCGCAAAAATAAACAAGCCCTATAAGAAGTGGAAATGCAATAAAACTAAAAAATATACTGTTAACTGATTATCAAACAAAATATACACAACAATCAGGCCAAAACAACAGAAATGGTACTTCACCTTTTGAATCTTTAATTTAAATTTTTTTAGAGACTTAGTTTAGTATAGATTGGTTTTCAGTATTTATTATGCTGAACTTTGGGAATGAATATTTTAACCGACGATTTGAATGTACATTGATAAATCAAGTCGAGTGAAGAAACATTTAAGTAGTGATATTTCCGTCGGGGAATTTGAATTTCATTGACTATTTGGTTACACGGCGGAAACTCTCCTTGTTAAACATCAAATTGTTTCTGACTCTCCAGGTAGAGTAAAATAAATGTTTGAAAATTTCCAATTCTCTCTTTTCAATACAGTATCATACAAATAATATATCTTTGCAGTTTAAAAAATTATTGATAGTGTATCCCTTAATACAGGTGTCAAGTAGCGGCCTGCAGGTCACATGCGACCCATCAATACAATCAGAAAAGCAAATATAGAGAAAATGTTCTCAATATTTGAGTCGACATATATTTGGGTGTGAAGTTTTTCTTGCATGAAGATCGAAAAGAGATAGATAATAGTTGTTTAATATTAACTTGAAAGCTGTGACGAGAATTTCAACATGTAATATCAATTCTGATTAAAAAAGATGTAGAAAAGTACGACGGGGTACATATGTCTCATTAAACTGACTCTAAAACTGAATGTTCTTGCAGCTATAGATGATGTAAAATTATCGTCTTTGAAACAAATTGAATAAAACCACCACTATTTTATTAAACTTTGATTTATTAATTTGACACAATTTATCTTTTCTGAAATGTTTTAAAGTTATCTATTGAATGCAATCATTTTACAAAAATGTTTATCCCTCCAGTATTCTCCGCTTCAACTATGAGGTCCTCGATGCCAAAATAATTGCCCCAACTTTGCCTTAATAGTAATAATTTATATATTTAAAAATTTACAGTTAATAACAAAGTCTTCTTTAACAAATTAGTTTTTATACATAGCATTTGTTGAAACAAGCAATATATAAAAACCTTTTTTTTAAATCAATTCCTACTTAGGTCAATAAAGAAAGTCTTTCTTTCGTTACTTTTTATTAAATAATTACGGTTAACATAAATATGTATATGCATGTCAAAATCACATTATTAACAAAATAGAAAGCATTTTACCTTGAAACTTTCCATTTTTCTTTCTACATAGGGTGTCGGACTGTTATTTTTGTTATATGTGTTATTTTTGTAATCACATTCTCAGAAATAAGGCCCTCCCAGGGGGGATTCGAACCCACGACCTTTGGATTAGAAGTCCAACGCGCTATCCATTGAGCTACGGAGATACAACGAGCGATTTTCCTTTTTTATATAGGATGTTGGACTATTATTTATGTTTCTATTCATTAATTTATGAATTAGTGAGTGAATTAATGGATTGGTAAAGTGATTTTATTTATAGTATTTAAATTTCTCCTAATATTTTTCTTTCCTTTCCCCTTGACACTTATGTATAGACAAACTACAGATGAAGGTTGGCTAGAACCTAAAACTTGTTTAATAAACCTGCAATCTTGGTTCCTATGGCCACGAGTTTGTTATTATACTACAGTGCCTAATATTTCCTATCTTGAATAGCTATACTTAGGCTCTATAGCTATCTGTATATTATATATATATATATATATATATATATATATATATATATATATATATATATAAATATATAGGGAGAGTGTGAACTTATAGTAGGAGAGAGAGAGAGAGAGAGAATTGGAAAAAAAAAACCACACACACACATACAAGAAGAATGTCAAGTAAAAAATTTACAATGTGTGCCGGCTTCTATTGTTCTAATTCAAATGTATTTCCTTCTCTGCAACAAAAGTATCTTATTTTTCCCAACATATATTTTGTTTCCAATGCATCTTCCCGCCGAAACAAGCTTAATCCCGGGTGAAAATCGTTACTTCGCGAGAGGGTGGGCACGGCACTGGTGTTCATTAATTTACTGTTATTCTTTATAGTCACGTTCAGCTTTGCTTTCGACGAAGTACTTGTCTCAAACGAAGCCACTTACGAATTTTCCTTTGTTTTTGCTCGACGTGTCTCTCTCCTAACATGTGGTGCCGCACCAAATGAGTCACGTACCGGCGATCAGTGGATGTCAGGCGGATGTCAAAATCTTGAGTCTTGTTTTTGCCTCACTCCGAGTTTTTACGACAATGTGATTGCTTGTCAACAAATAGAACGATTAAAACTTTGAAGAATTAAGACGTTGCTACCTAACGGACTGAGATACTTAAGACCATTAAGGTATCCGACTACGTTCGGAACCGTGATGTTAAAAAAAGGCACAAATGGATAATTTTCATGACATTTAGTGTCACTTAGATTAGAATACATTTCTAAAATTTTTTTAACGACATTATAATAAAAAAAATGATTTAAATAGGATACTTTGGCAAAAAATTTACTTAGAATAACCTTTTTCAAAACGTTTTCCTTTGATAAAAAGCGCTTCTGTAATAATAATATTTTGCTTATATAAATTAAAGACTTTTCCAAAGAGTCTGAACTACGAGTTTTGAAAAACTCTCATTATTTTCAGAGTTACTATTAACTGAAATAATTATCGTTTTTTTTTTCTTAAGATATCACACCTCTATTGAATTAAAAGATGGATATAAATCCACTTCTAAATTATATATTTCAAAAATTCCAGTTCGGCCTCTGTACAGAGGTCTGAGATATGTACAGGCAAAGTATTATTATAATAGAAGCATTTTTCATAAAAGAATGTTTTGAAAATGGGTCATCCTATGTTCCTTTTTTGTCAAAATATTGTACTTAAATAATTTTTTTATTGTAATAATATTCTTAAAACAATTTTATATGCATTTTCTAATCTAAGTGACACTAAATATCAAAATATTATCTATTTATAAGCTTTTGCAAAATCCCGGTTCCGAACGTAGTCGGACACCTGAAAGCCTACAAATAAGCTATTGTCTTAGATAACAGTACTTGATCATTTTTTTGAATCTAACTTTCACCAATAATAAAGTTACTTTTTTTAAAAAATATGTTATAATATACATTTCTCATATAAATAAAGAGTAATTCAAGGAAAAAAATGAAATAAAGTTAAATTATCAAGAATTTTACTACAACTATGAAGCTTTTATGTTTATCTCGAGAAATGTTTCGTTTTGGCACATCTTTGAGTAAAAGGGCTTTTTCCCATTTTTAAACTTTAACATGGGACAATGGTTTTGGAGAAGATTGTTTGTTGTGGTTGGCCATATATGTTTCCCTTCGGTGACTAAGAATATTTTTCTTGAAAAATTTGTGTGTGTATAAGACACTATTTTTATATCTCAGGATTTACTTTTGTTTCAACTTCATATTTTCTGTTGACAATGAGCTAAGGCGAAGTTATTTTTAATTGATTTTTAAGGTATTTCTTATTAATTTCATGTAGAATCTAGATTACAAACAAATTTGGAAATGAACAAGTAATATAAAATTATTTAGAGATATTTAGTCATTATTTTAGTTACTTTTTTATTAAATAATTACAATTAATATAAATATGCATATATTATACTTATGATAGAAGCACAATATTCAGTGGCAAAACACATTTTAAATTAAAATTAAAAACTTTTTAATCACATTAAATTTGCAATTACATTTTTCATTAAAAATTGAATATAATAGTTAAGAATTTGTCTTAAAGCTAAGGTAAAATGAATGTTGATATCTAACTAGCATAAACTTATTTAGGTTAAGTTAAATCTTCACCACAAATTTAGCAAAAGCTGTTTTATCTAATGATGTTGCCATTTGAGGAATAATATTGACTGAGATCTTTCTCTTAAAATATAGTTAATTAATAAAATTTAATTAATGAATTAATATTTGAAAAAATTGTATTAGCATCAAGTGTATCAACATCGTTGACTTAGGACAGCTTATAAATAAAATAATCTATATAAAGTGGGGTTGAACATGTTTTGTGGCCAGCCAACCTTCCCCCTTTATGTTAATAACACTGAGCAAAACCCTATTGAAAATAAAGGATAGAATATCTAAATCCAGTACAAGGATAAAGGTGACTTACCTAAAAATTGCATCAAAAAATGCAGAGCCCGCGCAAAATCTGAGTACAATAAATAAGTTAATGCCAAATTTTGAACCCAAATGCAAATTCAAAGCATGGGACTTAGCAAAAGAATGAAAAGAATAGAAATAAAAATTAAAAAGAGTGTTTACTTTTACTACCATTACTTAAGGGACACTAGGATTATAAATGAATTAAAAAAAATAGTAATAATAAGTAATTTTGTCTAATATCAGAATATGGAGGTAATTTATCTGGGAAAAATGATAAATTTATAATAATAAAAACTATTAATATTCTAAGGAATTTTAATCCTTACTACTTAGAATATCTCTTTATTAAAATAACTATTAATAAAAAATTAATTGGGTACTTTTAAATTAAGCAATATTTAGTGAAATGTTTATAGGTTTTATTTTTTCTGATTTTTTTGAAACTAGAAATTGATTGAAACTAGAATTAATTAATAGCAATATTTCTGAATATAGAAACATGTACATCATTATACCAATGAGGTACTTTTATAATATATATACACTCATGTCCATAAATTATGGACAATGAAGTTCAGGCAAAGAAAGAGACAGAAGCAAAACAAATTTGACTTATTTGTAAAGTCTGTTTATTAAACAAAAGGTAAAGAGCAAAAAAGATGCTAAATGTTTAACATAACTAATAAAAATTGCGATTTTTACTCCCTGGAGCAAATTTCAAAGAACAACCTATTGACAAAAACAGTATAACATGGTTAGAATGATGGTTAATACGGAGTATATCTCCCGGACGATGCAATACAGTCCTTACAACGCCTAGGCGTGCTGAGTATCAAATTATCAATCTGATCTTGGGGAATAATACACCACTTATCAAGAAATACCCTCCGAAGTTCCGGTAGACAGGTGGGAGGGGTTGACGGGCTGCAATTCGTCGACCAAGCATATCCCACACATGCTCCATTGGATTCAAGTCCGGTGAGTACGCTGGCCAATCTATACGGGTGATATCCTCCGATTGAAGACATTCGTCTACAATGTTTGCACGGTAAGGACGGGCGTTGTCATCCATAAACAGAAATTCAGCATCCATGGCGCCCCGAAACAAACGTACATGTTGTTCCAGAATGACATCCCGATAGATGTGGCCTGTCATCGTTACACTCTGAACATGCAGGCCAGTTCTGGAACCAAGAATAATTCCTCCCCAAACGAGCCATCCTGCACCACCATAACGGTGTCGTTCAATGCTGTTCTCTTGGTGGTAACGGGTACCTGACGCTCTCCATATTACAGTCCGGCGAGAATCAGACTGCAAACTAAACTCGTCGGAAAATATCACACAAGACCACTGTTGTGGTGTCCACAATGCATGCTCTCTACTCCAGGTTAATCGCAGGTGACAGTGAATTGCCATAAGTGGAACACATCTGACAGGCGTATTAGTATATAGACCAATGTGTCCTAAGCGTCTGTATACGGTCTGCCTTGAAACTGTCGTACCGGTAGCTGAAGAAAGCTGATGAGACAGGTCTGATGCTGTGCTCCGTTTGTTTCTTTTGGCAGTAGCTGCCAAATACTGGTCGTCATTCGGCGTTGTAACTCGGGGGGGACCTGTGCTGTAACATCTACTCACATTACCATCATCTTGGAATCGTTGTCAAAGCCTGAAGATGACACTTAAAGCGATTCCAAGTTCCTCTGATACTTCCAGTCTGGGTACGTCCACATTCCAGTCATCCAATAATTCTACCACTTAAAAAATCATCCAAATGCTTCCTTTGTGGCATAACTATGCAGTTATTGCACTGAAAGGCTTTTAAAGCGCTTGTGAACAAATTTACTTCTTTGTCACCATTCCTTATATACCCCTCTCTTACACTCTCGTCATTGTGACGTACTATCCGCGCCATCTGGTGGTTTCCTGTAACTGGCATATTCTTCTTCAAGATATGTGTGATAATTCTACAGGTGAAATTTTTATTTTAGAGTTCAATTTCTGTGTGATTCTGAATTATCCTTAGTTTATGGACATGAGTGTGTATATATATATATATATATATATATATATATATATATATATATATATACATATATATTGAATTTAAATTCTTCTCTTTTATCATAAATATTAGTGTAACTACAACATCCTCTCTCTCTCTATATAAATACGTTTAGAATTATATTGAAAAGTGTTTCAAAAAATTTTTAATCAAACAAATAAATTTTGGAATATTTATCAAAAAAATATTTATTTAAGAAATTTTTGGTTTCTTCAGGTCAATTTTTGACGAACTAAATGTATTTATAGAACAAAAGAAGGAATCTAGAATTTTAAATAAAGAAAATATAATTGAGTATCTCTGCTTTTGTATGTCATATCAAATTCATTCTTCGAAGCATAGAGTTTGAATATAATAGAAATATTTTTTTCTTGAATTTATTGATAGAAAGCAAACATGCATGGAATACATAGCTCAAAAAATTTCTTGTCAGATAGAATAAAACATATAATCGATCAATAATATTATTTTAATGCATATATTTCTTAAATCTAATTCATACTGTATTTTACACAGTTACTGACAAGCGAGTTGGGGAAACCTTTTCACGAAGATCGTGATTCAGTAGTATATATATATTGCGTTTTAAAATTCTAATCTTGTGAAGTCAAGTTCTATTTAGTGTAATCTAATAACGTCACCTTGAATTAACTATAATTAATAACCAGACACATTTTAGAAACCATTTATTAAATATTTTCTAAACGTTCCGTGAAATGCATTGTTTCGTTTGGATTAGTTAATGCCTCTAATTCTATTTACTTGCATCTTAAACCGTTAAGCCTTGACAATCGCTAGTAAGTGAATCAAGGGAATAACTTAACGCTAAATGATGGGAAAGAATTAAATTATGAACTTAGAAGATGAAATAATTCTTATTAACCTTAATGAAATAAGTAGTACGTGCTGTTTTAGACAGCTTTATTCAAAATTCTAAATATTTTCCTCTAAAAATTTGATTAAAAGTATATTTTCAATATGCTATAAAAATAAATACAATAAATTACTTTACTAAAACTTTTGTAATCAAATAGTAGTAGTTCATATGTAATAATAACAGAATTTTCTGAAAATGAGGGAAATTAAGTTTTATAAGTAATTCTTAAGGATTTCTCTTTTAACCCTTTAGCTACCATATTATGATTTACTGCAGTTTTTTTTAATGCAATATTTTTTTTTGAATCACTACATTGAAAATTAAGGGATAAACATAAGCAAACTACTCAACTTTGGGAAATTTAATCCGTTAGAGCTAATTAATTAATTAAAGATATTAAACTGTAAAATTAATTATATTCACTGTTTACTTAAAATAAATAGTCAAATCGTTTTTTAAGGTCTCCATTAGCAAACAAAATAAGACACCTTTTGACACTATTTATTTTTTTGGAACAAAAATGACAATCTTCGCAATCCGTTGAAAACGCAATAGTTTTATGCTATAAAACTATTCGCCTTCCCCGCTAAAATACTCATCATAGCATACGTGCTGCCATATATCTTGGAAGAGGGGATTTAAAAGAATATTTCTGCTAAGTATCATCAGAGTATTCGTAAAAATGATTATTCTATGTAATTTTAAATTGAGTGGTACTTATAAGTACCGTCGGTAGATAAAGGGTTAAAATTTAATATATTCCATAAATAAGGTAGAATGTTATATACGGTCTTTAATATTGATATGTGGTTCTTTTTCAAGCAGGAAACAACTCTTATACGTATAAATATACAGTAACACAAATTCAAAAAGGATGTAGTGGTCAAGATCATGAGTACTGCTGAAGACCTGTCGTGCATAGAGGGCCGATGCACTTTAAATCTGTCGACCCTCGAACACCCTCCTTTTGGTGTGGGAGTTAGAAAAGGAGGGAGCCAGCATAGGTATCGTCATTGTAGCTTGACCATGGTTCATACTTACGAGATCCGTCACCAATAGTCTTCTTGCAGCTTTAGGGGGCTACGTTCATGTAACTACATCTCTCTAAAAATGATACAAATAACTTAAAAAAGGTAATTTAAATCCACAATCACTATTTTGCATACAGTAAATGAAAAGCACAATCACTGTCAAATGTTGATTCCAATGCTACTTCAGTGTATCGCTATTATACAAGCTGGAAAGTAATCTTTAGGATCGTTAAATAAACAACCTACAACTTTCTGGGATTTTCAAGAGACAACTACTTTTGTTGCCAAATTTAATGATTTGGCAACATCAGGTAACCAGATTAATCACGACAGGGAATTGTATTCATGAACATTATTAATGAGTATTCTTCCTTGACCCTACAAAACATTAATCTGGCCACAATAACTTTCCACCAGAGAAGCCAACGAAGTCCAAACTATCCGCAACACTATTGATACGTGAGATCAGTTGAGAAAATAAAATTCTCGTCACACATCTTTATTTTTAGTGGCAACCATTTAGCTTTGATTTTTAATTTAATTTAAAAACATCAACAGTGATTCGTAGCTTTATTTTGTTTCAAAAATATAAATAACGTATAATTTTATATCATTTTAAATTGTGATTTTTTTTTATCAAATCACTGATTTCTTTTAGTAAGAGTTTATTCAGTTTGAGCAATTTTATAATCTTTTTTTTTTCATCACACCTGTGTTCATTTCTTGGAGTTATTTACTCAAAATACGATTAATTAAAATAGAAATGAATTTTATGGTCGAATGTGTAACAATCTTTCTTATATGCGATCATTCAGAGAGCTTGATGGAAGGAATTGCACTTCCTCCTATAATGAAAACAACGACAACCGTTGCTACCGATTTAATTTGTAGTGAATTTGATTTTTGGTTTGCGGACTAGATTACTTGTTTTTTGCATGTTTTTCTCGATTACGTCAAAATCTTTTTCTGTTTATATCAAGTTGAAGCTTTTGTAATCTGTCTGAAACGGAGTCTGTGATGTGTTTTAACCATTAATTTTTTTTGTTAGTTAGTATTAATCATTTATTACTGTGTAAATAAATTACTGGATTAAGTACTTAGTCCAGTTGTAACGTAATTATCGTGTTCCATTGGCAACCTTTGGCGAATTTCAATTAATTTTGGTCATCTTCATTTGGATGGTATCAGATAGGTTGTCATAATCTGAAAACTATTTGGTGTTTAGTCTCTGGCATATACAGCTGATTTTTGACGATAAATCTCTGGTATAGAATGAATACGTAAGTAACTTTTGTATTTATTCTCTTGTGTCTAACTTCGATCGAATTCAGGAAATGTTTGTTATTTTAAAATAAAGCTCATACCTTAGATTTTGCATATTTAGAAAGTATGTTACTAGACTTCATATATTAAATAATGTCTTATCTATATTATAGATAACTTTAACATAAACTTAAGTATACTTAAATAACTTCCACTTGATATAAATAAAGTTATATAACTTAAAACTCAATATAAATTTAAATAACCTATAATAAACTTGACCGGATTTTTCTGTGTTGTTTTGTTATTTTCCTTTAAATTGTAATTTAATATGAGCTACTCGTAATTTTAATTGATTCTTCTTGTTATTTTATTATTTTTTTTGAGTGAGAATCAATTGTGCGCACTTTACTCACAAATAGATCCCGATATAAAAAAATAAAACTAACAATTAAGATAATGAAAAAAAAAAGATTCATATGTAATGGTTGAGTAGCATCACAAAATTTCACGCTTGATGCATTTTTTCGAATATCCTTTACTGAATTCATTTAAAAAGAAATTAAAAACATAGAGAGAGAGAGAATAGTAAATACTCCTATTAAAAATCCCCATTGCTGTTATTTTAGAAAATATTAACAACAATTAATTTCTATCTGACTTTCTATGCAAGTATTACTATAAAAATCAGCTCTGAAGTTAACACTTTGCTAGTTGCCAAAACTGAACTTCAAATTTTTCTCCTCACAGAGATTTGTTCAAATATTCCTGTATTGATGCATTTTATAATTCCGAAATATACATTGATTTATCATACTTACCCTTCATCTTTGATAGCATTCTATATTCCTCCAATTTTCCATTTTATAATGTTGATTGAAAATCATTTAACGTTATAGTATGGGATACAAATCATGAAAGACCTATAATTTGAGAAAAAAAACAGGTTTTTCAAAATTCAAATGAGCTGCTTCCTGTAGAGTAATGATATTAAGCTAAATTTGGAATCTTTTACTGTCTCAAAAAAGTTTAAGTTTGGATCGATTCTTCAACATTAGATAAAAAAAAAGAGCCTTAAAGAATAGGAACTCGTTAGATACAGTGCATCTTAGCGAAGTAACTTCATTGAAGCTAAGGAAAATGCACTTGCTTTTTTTAATTCCTACCATTAGTTCACTCCCTATATATATATATACATATATATATATATATATATATATATAAATATAAATATATACAACATACATACATATAAATATATATATACATACATATAAATATATATATATATATACATACATATAAGTATATATATATATATACATACATATAAGTATATTTATATATACATACATATAAATACATATAAATATATATACATATATATACATATAAATATATATACATATATATACATATAAATATATATATATATATATTATATACATATATATATACATATAAATATATATATATATTATATATACATATATATATATACATATAAATATATATATAAATATATATATATATTTATATATATACACATATAAATATATATATTATATATATACATATAAATATATATAAAGAGTGTTTTTTTTTTCCAGGTATAGAAGTTTAAGTTGGCATTACTTTCCAAGATGGCGACCGATTTAACAGCTGTCAAGTGATTTATTCTCAGTTTGGTTTGGCAATTCATCATGAATAGACTCACGCCTGAACAACGCTTTCAAATTGTGCAATTTGATTTCGAAAATAATGGTTCTGTGCGGAATACGTATTCCCGATTTTCAAAAGCGAATTTTGTTTAGTGATGAAGCGCACTTCTCGTTAAATGGCTACGTCACCAAACAAAACTGCCGCATTTGGAGTGAAGCTAATCCACAAGTGTACGTCGAAACACCGTTACATCCAGAAAAACTGACTGTTTGGTGCGCTTTATGAGCTGGTGGAATCATTGGTCCGTAATTCTTCAAAAACGATGAAGGCCAGATTGGACTACATCCGAGCCAGCCGTGGCCGTCATATGCCAGAAATCATATTTAAAATGTAATGCCACAAGATTATCTTTCGAATACAAAAAAAATTCTTGCCAATCGAATAATACATCGGTGTTTCATTGCAATTTAATGTTCTATACCTCTAAAAAACACCCTATATATATATATATATATATATATATATATATATATATATATATATGTATATATATATATATATATATATAAATAAATATATATATATATAAATATATAATATATATATAAATATAAATATATATATATATATATATATATATATATATATATATATATATATCTTGTGTGTGTTCAGATTTCCAATTGCTAATATATATACTTTACTAGCCGTTACCCACCCGCTTCGCTGGGTATTTCCCGATGTTGTATATATGTATACTGTTTACATATACATTAATTATTGATATCTAGCATTAAGAATTCGATTGTATTGAAAAATATATTTATAGCTGTTACACTCTCGCCCCTTGATAAAAAAAGAAAATAAATTATAATATCTAATTTCTATTTATATCTAAAATAGAAGTAGAAAGATTTTTTTCGCTCACTTAACCTAATAATCAAGTGGATTTCCACCAAAGCAACTTTCAGTGGATCTCTACTCCATAAAATAAACATGCGTGCTAAATTTCAAGTCTAAATCTAACAGAGCAAAAACGGAATTTTTATCATCAATACCTCATTGACAGCTCTCTTAGCGGATTCCAATTCAACAAAAGAAGCATGCAAACCAAATTTTATTATTATAGTCTTAGCAGTTCAAAAACGGGAATTTTGTCTATCAATACGCCCCAATAACTCTCCCCATTTACCCCTGGAGTTGATTTCCGTAAAATCTATTCTTAGTGGAACTCTATTCAACTAAAGAAAAGTGCTCAAAAAATTTCAAGTAAATGAGTTAAATTCAAAAAAAGGAATTTTTCTATAACACGCTTTAATCCCTCGCAACTCCACTCCTTTGGGGGTCCGTTTTCGCAAAAATCTTTGTGAAAAGAACTTTATTCCATGAACGGAACATACCTTCTAATTTTCAAGCATGTGGTTCTATTAGTTGAAAAGCGGAAATATTTATCTATTACGCCCCTTAATCCCCCTCAGTGACCCTTGGGGATCAATTCCCCCCAAATTTTTTGTAGCGGATCTACATACCATGAAAGGAATTCGCTTACCTAGTTTAATGACTGTACGTCTAATAGGTTAAAAATGGAAATAATCATGTATAACGCCCCTTAAGCCCCCGCAACGCCACTTAGGAAACGATTTTCACAAAGCCCATCTTAAAGCGGATCTCTACATAATAAATGGAATCAGCTTACTAAATTTCGAGATTTTACGTCTAATAGTTTAAAAAAGGAGTTAATTGCCTATAACGCTACCTAATACTCTACAACGCCACTTGGGAGTCGATTTTGACAAACCCCACTTTGCAGCGGATGTATACTGTATGAAAGGATGTATACTGTACCAAATTTCAAGACTGTACGTCTAATAGGTTAAAAATGGAAATAATCATGTATAACGCCCCTTAAGCCCCCGCAACGCCACTTAGGAAACGATTTTCACAAAGCCCATCTTATGACAGATCTCTACTCAGTGAATGGAATCTGCTTGGTTAATTTCAAGATTTTATGTCTAATAGTTTAAAAAAGGAGTTAATTGCCTATATAACGCCCCTTAATTCTCCACAACGCCACTTGGGGTCGATTTTAACAAAACTCATTTTGCAGCGAATCTGTACTCTATGAAAGGAATCCGCTTACCAAATTTCAAGACTGTGAGTCTAATAGTTTAAAAATGGAGATAATTATGTATAACGCCCCTTAAGCCCCCGCAACGCTCCTTAGGAAACGATTTTCACAAAACCCATCTTATAGCGGTTCTCTACTCAATGAATGGAATCAGCTCACTAAATTTCGAGATTTTACGTCTAATAGTTTACAAAAGGAGTTAATTGCCTATAACGCCACTTAATTCTCTACAACGCCACTTGAGAGTCGATTTTCACACAACCCATTCTGTTAGGGGATCTGTACTCTATGAAAGGAATCCGCTTACCAAATTTGAACACTGTATGTCTAATAGTTTAAAAATGTAAATAATTATGTATAACGCACCTTAAGTGCCCTCAACGCCCCTTGGAGGTTGATTTTTGTAAAAATCATTATGTAGGGAATCTCTACTTTATGAAAGATATCTGTGTACCAAGTTTCACGATTGTACATCTAATAGTTTAGTAATGGAAATAATTATCTATAACGCTCCTTGGGGCTCGAACTTTACAAAATCCGTTCTTAGCTGGCGTCTACTCCATGAAGGGAACCTACCTATACCAAATTTCAAGTCTGTAGGGTTAATAGTTCCGGAGATATCGCGCGTGATTAGTCAGAGTCAGTGAGTCAGTCAGTGAGTGATTGTGTGTGTGAGTCGCTTTTCTCTCCTTTATATTTATAGATATATATATTTCCAATTGTTAGTGTATACTTTCTATTCATCCATTCAAGTTCAAGTACATTTTTTAAAACTTGTAGTGGATGATACTTGATATTAATGCAGTTTTTTAAAATATTAATTAATTTTATTATATTTAGTTAATGAAAAATAGTAATAAACACAAAAATAATAGTCCCACATCATACATAAAAAAGAAAATCGCCCGTTGCGTCCCTGTAGCGCAATGAATGGCACGTTGGACTTCTAATCCAAATTCGTGGGTGTGATTCCCACCTGAGATGGCTTAATTTCTGAGAATGTGATTTCTTTTTACTATACTATTTTATTGGATTAATTAAATTTAATTAATGAATAAATAGTTACAAATAAAAGTAAATGTCCAATCCCCTACATAGAAAAGAATGAAAAATTGCATAGAAAATCCCTTTCTACTTTGCTCCTTATATTGTGATTATGCCATACGTATATATATATTTATATTAATTGAAATTATTTAATGAAAAAAGTAACTAATTTTTTTTCTTTGTTGACCTAAGTAAGAATTGACATAATTTTTTTATATTACTTGTTTATTCACTAATCTGTACCAATCCTTCGTTTTTTAAAAATAAATTTTAAGTAATCTTTAATTTCATTGTACTAATAGAAAGCTAAGTACTCTACAGATGAATTCCACGTATAAACACACCTTTTTACTACAATTGTGTGGTGGCCGTGATAGCTGAGTGTTCTTGATAACGAACTCGTGACCCAGACTCGAACTCGAACCCTCTAGTAACCCTGAAGGTTCACCATGTACAGAGGCTGAGGTACATTAAATCAGTCTCAACCACCCGTTGGCAAAGTATAGTAGTTTGGAGGGGGTTTTCTCAGGTGTTGTTCTCATTGCTTGATTGGGGTTCAGGATTACGAGGTCCGTTACTAGTAATCCGTGCTACCTCAGAGTAAGACGCAGATTCCTATCAAGTGTGTAATATTACTCAGCAAAACAAGTTATCAGTGGAATTGCTTTGTGTTAAAAATGAGAGAAATATAGAAAACTTTATAATAAATAATACTGAGATTCACACTTATTAAAAGATGCTTTTCGATTTATATTTAATATTTAAACAGACCAGTAAAAACAATTGAAGGTAAAGTTTTCTTACGGTTTATTTCTTTCTTCATCGAGAGAATTAGTTTGAATAATCTTGAAACTCGAAAATATTTAAATTTAAAAACTGTCAAAGATATATTTTGATTCATTTTATTTTTAGATACATATTTTTTTACCGCTTCATGAATCGTTATTTTAGTTTTATCCTTAAACCTCAGTTAAAAATTTATTCAACTCACTTCTTTAAATAAATGTAAAAGTTTGTAAAAAAACTTTCTCGATGTCTTTTAACAAAAAAAATTGGGTACGATGGATAAATCACTTGAACAAGAAAATGTTGAAACTCAATCATATTTTATTTTTGTTGAATATTAAATAACGTTTCATAGTTGACGTATAAAAGCTGCAGAATCCTACAGAGGCTGTTCAACGCAAAACAAAATGCTGAGTCGTCTTTCTACATGCAAAAAGGTTATTTCACGATCTTTTGAACAAAGTAATTTGTGTTTGATGTATTGGAATATCTTGTTATATATATATGTATATATAACAAATTCGAAAACTATAAGTAGCTTGAAATTTATCTTTAAAAATGGCTGTCTCGGATATTCTGTTTTATTTCTTGATGGAATGATATTAGTAGTAAAAAATATTGAATGATTTCTAAAATATATAAGAATGGATAAATACATTACTTTTCTCTTAATTTTTGGAGAAGTATTTTTAAATACACTCTTTTTAAACTTAGATTTCATTATTTTATGGTAATTGGTTTTTGAACAAAACGAAAATTTTCAAGACTTAACGAATTGTCTGTTTCAGATGGATGTTTTCTAAAAATAAATATATGTGGAGGATTTGTAATTACTTTTTTTTGTTTTAAAGAAATATTTCTTTTTGAATATTTGGGCTTAATAACACAGAATACTGCAATCAGCTTACGATTGTGTTACAATGTGATGATTTCCCTAGGACTAGCCATTTTGGAATTAAAAATAAGTAGTATTCTTTGATTTGGTTTTATATTTCATTTTTTTGATGTTATATATATATGATATTAAAGCCCAGGGCCTGAGTGGTAACGTTTCACGCTTCCACAACACGGGTTCGACTCAACTTTTCATCTCTTCAGTGAGTCGATAAATGAGTACTAGGCTTGCTTGGGATCTAAACACTGGGGGTTTCACATCAGACTGGCCACCTGATCGGAACATCTGCTCATGCACCTCAGCTTCTCAACTGAGATGGGCACAATAGGCTTTGGTCCTCATGTGGTGTTGTGCCACTGAGTTTAGTTTATATGTAAGATAACAGTAGATAAAATTTATATGAAGAAAAGTGTGTGTAAAGGGACATTTTATAGTTTCCGAATCAATTTGAATGTTTGAAAGTCAGTTAGTTCCATTATCGTATAAAAAGTGATAACGAAACCTTTTGAGGTTTCACTATCCCCATTTTTTTTCTTATTATATAGGCCATAGAATTGCCTTATATTTCCGTACATAAGCCGTGAATAATCTCGGAACTTTTTAAAGTTAAAAGAAAAGAAGAAGGCTTATATATATACAGAAATGCATATCTGGGGAAAAAGTAGTCTAAGAAAAACGGATTTTAAACATTTCCCGTTAGCTTTTCACTTTATGGGTATCTTGAATGAGATTTTATTCTAAGAGAATAAATAAGTCACATAAATTCTTCAAAATAAAATTTACATTTAATCATTAGGATATCTGAATGCAAATTAACATCTAACAGCGACTCCTTTCTGGGTATAAAACATAGGTCGACGATTACGTACTGTATACGGATTTCTTTTTACGGTGATTTCACAAACGAAAAAATGACACACAAAACATGACAAGCACAGACATTGTACAAGATAACAAATGAATGGATAAAATGTTTTACTTTCAGATAGGGTTACAACAAATATGACTGTCGTTTTTCTTAACAACAATTGGTTTCGAAAATATACCACCCTTTTGACAACAATTCCACTCTCATGGTGACATGTTTTAAAATAACAAGATTCAACTCATCGATGAGTTTTGATCCTGCGGCAAATTTTTAAATAAAAAAAACATTCTCATTTTGCACGCGGATTGGATTGCATTCGGAAATATAAAGTACTTATATTTGAATAGAAATTTCTTCTATATTCTTGTTTCTCGAAAAGAATTTTGTTCAGTGGTTTATATAATTGTTATTAGAATTTGTTTCAATTTTGTTGTCAAATTAATGTTTCATGTAATTAATATATAATGTAACATTGAGGATAAAAATGATATAACTTTACAAGAATAAACTAAATCAGTAAGAACAGAAATAGGGAAAATAATATATGTGCTAATTATATTATATATATATATATATATATATATATATATATATATATATATATATATATATATATATATATGGAATTTTATTAATTTTTTAATTTGTTTTCCTTTACAAGAATTCTAAACTTATGTTTGTAAAATATACAACACCATGAAAAAATAATCCAAATGAATGAAACTTACAGCACGTGTCAATTTTAATATGTTATGCAAAGTAGTAAAATTTCCGAGTGACTACGCGTGGTGTGAGCAGCGCCCTCTGAACTGATGCTGAAAACGTATAAATAGAGGGCTGTAGTGGGACGTTGAAAGTAGTGCATGGCTATTTGTTAGTGGCGAACGTTTAGTTGTACCTAAGTATTCCTTCACGACGAATAGGGAGAAATTTAAACAACTTACGGAGTTTGAATGAGGATAATCTTCGGCCTTCCTGAAAGAGGATTTTCCTGTCACTCAATATCAGCTCATGTGCAGTGGAACAGTTCAACAGTGATGCAAGTTTGGAAGCTGTGACCAACGAACACCTAACATCTTGAAAAACTGGGAGTGGACGATAGAAGGTGACATCAGCGCGTGATGATAGATAGCTTGTCTGCATGCCGGTGACTGACTGTATAGTTTCCCCCAGGCAGTTAGCAGCACGTTGGTCTACTGCTACAGATGTATTGATATCGGCTTCGTTAATTTTTTTTCGTCGACGTCTTCTGCACAGTAGACTACGTGAAAGGATTTCTGTATACAGGATTCCCATTACGGCAAACCATCAACGGCTGCGTCTGCAAAGGGCTCATGAGCACAGAACCTGGAAAGCTGATTGGTATCAAGTTTTTCTCACGAATCCCACTTTAATTTGTGGAAACATGATGACCGCATTCATGTTAGATGCTATGCCGGTAAGCGCTGCCTTCCAGAGTGCATTTTAGAGTGTTGAACGTCATAGTGGCCAAACACCCGGAGTTATGATCTAGGGTGCAATTTCGTATCATGGATGATCTCAGCTGCTACGAATTGAGGGTAATACGAATGGAAGCAGGTACGTCCTTAAAGTTCTAGAGCCCGAAGTAATTTCCTTTTTTAAGGCATCCCTGGAGCCTTCTTTCAATAGGATATTGCACGTCCACATGTTGCAAGGAATGTTTGAGACTCCTTTTCAGCCCAACAAATGCAAATTCATCCTTGGCTTGCTTATTAGCTGAAATGTAACCTAGTGAAAATATATGGGATTTGGTTGGTCGGTGTCTCTTGTGATCGATGTTCTACAGTTTCAAAGTACGAACTTTAGGTGCGCATACAAATAATTCTTTTCCACAAGCATACATTCGGTATCTGTTTGACTCCATACCACGTCGTGTAGCAGCATTAATTGCAGCGCGTGGTGGCTACATCAAATATTAATTTCGGAAAATTAATATAATTTTTTTCTTTGAAAATTTATTCATTTATTTGCACCAGTACAAGTCCTTGGTGTATAACATTTATTTAATTCTGATGGCTCCTTCATGGTGTTGCATTTTTAACAAACAACGGTTTATAACAAATCAAATGTTGAAGAATTCATGAGAAGAACATAAAGATATTAGTTGTCTAATAGGAATAAATATAATAAAATGTTACTTAATACATTGAAACAGAAAAATATAATTTCTATTAATATTTATTTTAAGAAACCAGAAAATAATTTATTTTTTTAAAAGAAATATTTTTTTCAAACATATTTTTATGTATAAAAATCTTCTGTGCGTGTGTTAGTCACTAAACTCCTCCTAAACGGCTGGACCGATTTCGACGAAATTTTTTGTGTGGGTTCAAGTAAATTTGAGAATGGTTTAGATTTACAATTCAGTCCAATATCGCAATTAGTTAAAAAGATATTAATTAAAAACATTCAAAAAATACAACTCAACATTCACCTGCATTGTTGTAACAACGCTATTGTTATAAAATATAAAATTTCCTCTCAACTGAATGCTTTAACACGTGAGAAAAAACCTTTTCAAATTTTGACATAAATCGCCAAAAGGGTCTCTAAGTCGCCAACGTGGCTGTATTTGCAATTTTCTAAATAATTAGTTTTAATCAATTTTTATTAATTATAATTAAATTATTGTATTGTCATCCAAAATAATTATGTTTGGAGATCGTGAGCTAATAGTAGGAATTGAAAAAGACGCAAGTTGGCGTCGAAAATTGTTTTTTCAGCCAAACTGGCCAAACCCAGTCTTTATTGTTACGAAAATGCAGACGATTCATTCTTTTTAGCGTTTTTAATTAATATCTTTTCAAATAAACTTTATATATGTAATTCTTCTGTGCGTGTGTATGTAACTGAACTCCTCCTAAACGGCTGGACCAATTTTGATGAAAGTTTTTGTCTGTTCCAGTGGACTCGAGAATGGTTTAGATTTATAATTCGGGTTAGAAATGTTTATTTAATTAATTATTTATTTATAAATTGTTGATCTTGGAATGTTTTCCATTGGATCCGGCAGACTGCTCTACGATCGCAGTATCAAATATTAAAAAATCTTTTATTTTGAATTTAAGATGTGTGTACAGGACAACGTCTGTCAGGTCCTCTAGTAATATATAAAATTTGATATTTAACGGAAAATAATTTTTTTTGTGAACAAAAGAGTATAATTATGTTTTTTCTATGATTTTCCTACTCCATTTACGCCATCAGACATCGGTAGTACAAGACACCCTCTTACGTATATCCTATTCTTTCCATTCGCGAGATTAAAAGAGGTCGTTCCACGTAACATCATCCCTTAAAAGTATTTGGAGCCATCACTTTTCATATTTGCAATGTATGAGACTCTCAAGGAAAAAAAAAAGCCTTCCAGACCAATCATTTTTAGTAATCCTAACACCGGTTTTTTCTTTGGTGCTTTGTGAAAAGCTACTCGAAGAATTGTTTTCCATGTCCGGAGGTTACACCATTCGTTGTGCGTTTGTTGGAAAGCTTTTTTCCTGTTCCAGAACAAAGTATTAGTTTGTTATTTCATTTCTCTTTACCAATTCATTTGGAGCTGTATTTCTGCCTCAAAATCTAATTCTATATCCACCGTACCTGGCACTGTCCCTATTAAAAGGAAAGGGTGTGGGCAGTGGGGAGATGGAAAAATAGAATGTTTTCTGTCATTTTTTATTTCTGTTTATGTTGTTCGTTTTGCGGAGTCATGATTGACGTTTCAATCTTTCCAAGTACTTCGTGGATTATTTGTTTTTATTTACTTGTTAGTATGAGGGCTGCTCTCTCTTCTTCTTTTGATGGTGTTTTTACCTCGAGATTTAACCATTGGAATTTTTTTTTCTCTGGAAGAAATTTATTTTCGTTCTCGATTTAGGAACGTTCTTTTCTCTTTGCAAAGGTATTTACAAAAGATGAAAGTAGACTAGATAGCGAGTCTGTTTTGTGAGGAATTTTAGAAATGGTATTTGGTTAAATCGGTGCTTCTGAAACTTTTACTATTGGTGACCCAATTTTCAATTATAATTTTTATCGCGCCCCCTTATACAATAATAATTCGTCTTGGGGCGCTAAAGCTACAATACGATCTTAATTATAAACCGTACAAATTAACAACATAAGTATTAAATTTTGTATTTGTTACTTTTAAGTAATATTTATTTTACTCAAATTACTTTTAAGTAATAAGATAATTATTGTTATTTTTCTTTTTTCTAATTTTTAAATTGGAACAAATTGCAAAATGATATTTAATTAAAAATTTATTTCCTCCATCATCCATTTGTAAATGTATAAATGTCATTAGAAAAAGAGTCTAGTATATGCTGCTCTCTATCATATCCATCCCATTTGGCATTACTATTTAAAGCAATAAATTCTAAAGTCAAACGATGATGACTGACGCAAATCTGCTTGCTGGGTGA
Organism: Trichonephila clavipes; assembly: GCA_019973935.1. Classification (NCBI taxonomy): domain Eukaryota; kingdom Metazoa; phylum Arthropoda; class Arachnida; order Araneae; family Nephilidae; genus Trichonephila; species Trichonephila clavipes. Next base: position 470,787 of record BMAU01003939.1, on the reverse strand, counting down.
GAAGTGAATAACTCTTCCTTTTCTTTCTACAGATATTGTACAGCATTTCAATAATAATAACAGTGATGAATTTTTTATCTTCCTAGAATTTTTCTCTGGGTCTGAGGTTTTTCTGAAAGAGTGGTATTTTAGGTTTAAAAAGAAAACATAATAAAAAATCTCTCTTCGTGCCATTACAGTAAATCAAACAAAAGGGGTTTTATTATTTAGTTATAGGATCAGATAGTTGATGAACGTATAAAAGCGGAAACTTTTATTTTTGATGAAGTAATATCCAGCTGATATATATAAATTTTATCACTGTAAATGCGTATTTTTTATATGTTAGAAAGTGTTTTGTTTATTTCATTCCAGTAAATTAATTTTTTAAATCTTTTATTTCCGATATGCTTGCGCCCCCCGGTTGGTCACGCCCCACAGTTTGAGAAACGCTGGGTTAAAGTCAGTTAAAATACTTAATTGCTTGACAAGTATGAGATAGAAATAAGTAAAATATAAAAAATGGTTAAGTGTTTGATGAGAATTTAAGCAAATGAAAAATACGAATTCGATTAAAAACAGTTTAATCAATGCTTATAGTTTATTTACAATTGTAATTCATGTTTTATTCAACATCAACATTTTTCTACAAAATTCAGTTTTATAACTAACTAGCTAATACCCTCCCACATCGTTGGGCATGTCGTGCTATTGTACGGCCATACATAATCTTTTCTTAGGTTATGGTTATCTAAGTCAAATCATTAAGCTTATGTTGAAAAATATTCGTACCATGCTCGCTTCTGGATTAAAAAATACGAGACTTGAATTTCTAAAACAGGAATATATTTATAATTCATACGTTTGTAGCCCCTTCGGAGTTAAATTTCTTTAAACCCATTTTTAGCAGATATCAACTAAGTAAAGGAAATACGCTTGCCAAATTTCAGGGTGTAATAGTTCAAAAACGAAATAGGGCTGCGGTAACCCAGTGGTCAAGGAATCGGATCATGGCAGGCATGTCATGAGTTCGAGCCCAGTATCACTAAACACCCTCCGTGTTGGGGAGAGATGCACGTTAAATCTGTCGAGAGCTCAAACGTCCTCTAGTTGGTGTGGTATGGTAGCTAGGAGAGGGGGTGCTAGCTCAGGTGTCATCCTCGCCACTTGAACATGGTTCAAAATGACAAGGTTCGTCGCCAAAAGCCCTTGTGTAGCTGATCAGTGCGTGTTAATATTCATTCATTCACTCACTCAAAAACGAAATTGGGGGAAAAGGTAAGAGAGAGAGAGAGACTCGGTTTCTTTCCCTTCATTCTTTTAGACCAGTGAGAGTGAGAGTAGTGGCCAATCTTTTGGAAAAGAGTGCCACTATCTGATTAAAAAAATTTTGTGTGCCATTGCCAACTTTTATAATAAAAATATGAAAAGATAAAAAAACCTTTTCTTATAGGCTTATTATGAGATTTCTATGCAAATAGCATATTTTTTAGGCAAACCTACGTAAAGTAGGAAAAATACAATCTTTTCCCTGTTATCTTAAATTTAAACTAATTAAGTGTCCCATAATATCGGCGAGAAAAGCTAAATCCTATAGCCTATATATCCTATAGAAAATTCTATTTAGACATTTCATTCTTTTCTTACAGATATTTAAAAACACTCTCCCTCAAATCACAACATAACGCCGAGTGCACTTCCTTTGGAAAGCTAGTGCAGACAACAATGAAGAGTATTCCCTACGTGATATAATTTTCTATTCTAATTGACTTAATTAAGTATATTTAAAATAAATTATGAGGGTCTGATGCAACCACATTTCAATAAAATTGTTATTTATAATTATCTTTCTAATTAAATTTTTTTTCAATCGGTCTACAAGGTGCCACTGTGACAACTCTGCCGTGTCACACTGTTGCACTCGTGCAGCGGGTTGCCCCCCCTCCGTTTTAGACCCTCTAACATTGTTCATGCACCACCAAATTAATTTTAATTTTCTACGAATCCCCTCAGCACCCACAATGACCCCTAGGGGGCGTAAGAACAATATTCGACACCTATGCCCTGCGCAGGGGTCTTCAGTGGCATCAGGACTCAAACATTAATATTGGCAGAGAAAACGAGGACAGAGAGTTAAATTAGTAGTAAACACAACACTTTTGTACCATCTCACTATTTGGGATTAATTAATTAGAGTTGTGATAAAAAAACATTTCATCATAATATCTGGTAAGACAGCCCTTCGTGGACCAATGCCTTCCTTTGAAGATTCCTCCATAATGACGCCTTGTATACTTTCGTTCTCCAAGTTTTCTCTTTTATAATCTTAAAATCTGATTCCACTGAGTTTGCCCATCTCAGCCTTGGTCTTTCACGCTTTCGAAACCCAGTGAATTTGAACTGTGTAGTATCTTTCTGACAACATTATCATCTGACATTCGAATTATAGGGCCCACCCTATTCATTCTATTTATTTTTATGCATTTAATGATGTCAGATTGATTATAAATTCTATATAACTCAAAATTGTATCTTCTCCAGCTATTATTTTCGTTTACACCTCAAAGCATACTTCGAAGTATTTTTCTCTCAAAAGATGCCATTCGATTTCCTTTCAGTTTTGTTATTGTCCAAGTCTCAGATGCAAATGTTAAAACTGGTCTAATAAGAGTCTAGTGAATTGAAAATTTTGTGTTTCTTGAAAGTAGTTCAGGTTTTAAAAGCCTACTAAGTCTATATAAAAAGTAAGCCTTATTTGCGTGCATAATCGATTCTAGATTTCGTGAGATATTCTGTTATCAGAGAGGTAATAGTTGATCCTAAGTAGGTAAAACTTTTAACAGAAAAAAACTTCAGAATGTTGTTATGATTAAATATAAATACAACCAAATATAGTTGTATCCAGCCCCATTTCGTTTTGTACTCACCCAATTTTAACATATCATTCAGGAATTTTAATTTTTCCAAATAAAAAAAGAACTAAGTTTAAAGCGCATGAACTTCTATCTTTCGATAGCGAAAAAAGGAAAACCACATGATATACGAACACGTGTTTTCTCATGAGAGAAAATACAAAACCAAGACCTTCAAGATCACGTGTTGGGATTTATAGAGAATATATATTCCTAAGGTATTATATAGCATGTCAACACAAATTCACTCGACTTTGTCTTCGAGTTCAGGAAGTAGAATCTTAAGGTGTGTAAAGCCATATTCCTTTTCTGACAACAGAAAAAGATGTGAGATAATTTAAGAGCTGATGTCTTCCGACAGGGAAGATCCGAAATAAAAAATATGTTAGCTACAAGTCTCCTGGCAGCAAAGAAGTCAAAGTAGTTGAACGAATGTTAGTTGTCACACCTATATTCGACTACAGTCTCAAATAAATATGCTATCTATATAAAAATATTAATTTTTGTTAATACGAATTCAACGTCGCCTGGTAACTTTTAAAAATGAATCATGAAGTTTGAGGTAAGCATACGGAGAAAAGTTCATTTTCACCTTTTATGTTTTCCTACCCTTAAAAGTTGAAAGTTCAACAAAAGAAGAGGTTGAGACAATCTGCTTAGGCGTAAAAGAGTACGTTGGTAAATTTTTATAAGTGTTGCATGTACCATTTTTACTCTGCGGGGGGATAGAACACATATCTTTATTCGATAAATGCGCGTGAGCTTTACGTATAAAATATTAAAGAAATATAGAAAAAATAGTAAACAAAATGACATAGAAATTTTTTGTCAAACTATTTTTTAAGTATAAAAAAAATATATGCAAAATTTGTTGCAAATCCAGGGTTTTATAAAGACCAGAGTTACGCAGTGTTTAAGTTATTGCAAAAAATAATTTGAATTGGACTATAATTTGCTCTCTCTATGATTATAAAGTAGAGTTCAAAGAAAATTGTGTGTAAATGAATTTTTATTAATTTATTGTGGAATTTAACGGTTTGAAAAGTTAATAAATTCAGGTGCTACATGAAGTGCAACACTGAAACACAAAGGGTTAAGATACAAATGATCTTTTTGAAAAACTAATTCGTGATTTTTTTTGAAACACATAACATTTATAATATTTGAAGCTAACGTAATTTTCATCTTATAATTTGGAAATTATTCTATAATCAAATATGCAGAATTTAAAAATTAAATAACATTTAACCTGGTTCTGTTATTACGTTTAAATTCTTTCACTGTTGAAAATATCAAGTAGTATTCAACAACTTACTCTCAAATTCATATAATATTTAATAACAGTAAAAGTTGGTGCTTTTTTTTCAGAAAACGTTTCTTCAAACTTGTGCAAAGTCAGCTGTTACAAAGAGGAAACGTAATACTTTTTTTGAGCTATGCTCTCTATTTATGTAATGATTTCAACTGTTTCAATTCCAGAATTAAAAACCTGGCGGATATTTTATTAAAATACTTTTAACGTGTTTGTTCCTTAATTCCCAACAGAAGAAATGGAATTTTTTTCGGAGAGTCTTTTATATCTTTTCCAGATTGCCTGTAGAAAAATTCTTTAATTAAATTCACACACACACAGGTTAAGACTACTAGAGAAGCAATGTACGTTACACGTGTTACGTTGCCATTGTAATTTTTTCCAGCATTTAATAATGTTACTTAAGTAATTAAAGAATGTAGAAGTTTTTCATTTGAAACAACGTGAACGAGAGGATAATTAATGCAAAACTGTTTCTCTTTATCTAAGGAATTATTCCCCCCTTTTTTTGTTCTTTCTCTTCTGAGGTGGTTTTTTTCAATCCTGGAAACAAAAACAAAAAACTTTTTCTTGCATTGTTAAGAATATTAATTATGTCGAAAGGAATTATTATATTTCTACAAAGCGTAATGCCAATATTTAGAAATAAAGATGCAATTTGAAATGATAAATCATGGGTTATGTAGGGGAAGAATTAATTTCTCATGACTTGTTCGTACTTTTTTTCTTAATTAATTTATGAACCATAGATACATGTTTTTATGTAAAGGTACAATTCAAGACTTTACGATTAAAGGGAGAAAAATAGTTGGTTATTTATGAAGGAATTTGAAAATACAAATTGATACAATTAAATGCAACATAATTAAAATAAAATGAAACTTCAGGATACTACACATTGGCTTAAGACATTAAATAGATTTATTTTTGTCAAAATGAATAATTAAAAAATTCCGCAATGTTAGTGCAAGGAAGGCCACTATCAAGAAATAACAAATTACCCTAAGTGTGTGCTTAAGTGAATTTTAAATGATGAATTCTTAATTGGATTGCTTATTTTCAAAGCAGCTTTTCCTTTTTTATAACAGGTATGATTTAAAACAAGAAAGCAAGGTTAAAAATGAATTACAACTGTTTTTTTTAAAAAAAGGAATTACTATTTTAAAATTAAAAAAAATGCCATTGCATTTAGATTTTAAACGTGCACTAAAAATAAAGTAAAATTAATTTTAAGTTTATAGGGAGATAAAGAATTTTTGATCCTTATATTAACGTTGGCTCATGTTTTTAAATGTAATTTATTAAATTAACAATGACATTCAGATGTTACAAATACATTCAAAGCCCTTTAGTAAATTTTGAACAGGCTAAAATTTTAAAATAATACATTGAAAAGAATTTTAAAAAGTGAAATTATAATTATTGTCTTTATTTTTTAACTACATAACACTAGATGACTTAAAATATGAAGAGGAAGGTGTTAACCAAATGAGATAAAAATTCATTAAAAATTAGAATGATATATATGCATAAATATTTTTGAATCCAATTTTTTAACTGCAGCATTTGTTAAACGTAATAAAATATTGCATTAATTTTTAAAAAAATTTTTAGAATCTAGTTTTTGAGTATTCTGGTTGTAGTTCCTGAGCTTTGTTATTATGTTAGTTTTGAATAATATTTTACATTCCCTCGAATCTACATTAGAAACGTCCTACATATATTCAGAAAAAGTAATTCAGAAACAATAAAAAAATTGTAAATATTTCATTAATTATTGTATAACTCAAAAATAATTAATTAATTTTATTAATAGTCATTTGAATAAAGAAATTCTAAATAGTAAGGATTAAATTTTTTAGAAGATTAGTAGTTTATTATTATAAATTTTATCATTTTTCCTATTTAGGTATACTTATTGTTACTTATAGATATACTTATAGTTTATTTTAACCATAGTAATAGTTTATAGACAAATACAAATATATTCTTAGAGTGTCTCAAGTATTTATCTTTATACATATACTAAATAATTATTTTAGTACTAATTTTAGGTAAATTATCTTTTTTTTTGTAAGGGATTAATAAATTATATCCATTATTTTGAATAGGATTTTTATCAGTATTATAAAGAGAAAGGGAGAAGGTTAGCTAGCCAGAAAACTTGTTGAAATCTCACTTTTATATAAATTTCCTTACATATAAGAGCAATCATAAGTCAGTAATGTTTATAATACAGTAGCATCCATATATTTTTTAAAATTCCAATATTTGTTTTGTATGTTTTACTTATCTTTATTGTTCTAATGATTTCTGTCTTGGAATTTTAAAAAATATATGGATGCTACTGTATTATATATATATATATATATATAAGGATAATTGAATTAGAATTAAAATTTAATTCCATACATAAGAAATTTAACTTTTATTTTCCATTACACCTTCAAGTAGTCAATTAAACACCCAAATTTTTCTCCGAAACAGATGGCTAACCTCAAAACACTTCTATTCCCAGATCATTATTTTTTATAGTCTATATGTCCTTTTTATAGTTTCAGCATTAATTTTCAAGTACAACTCATAAAATAAGAGATGCTTTACATCTGGGCATAAGTGGTGAAAACACTTAGATTTCACTGTGGCGTCGTTTTTTTCTCAGCGAAAGAATTTGTTGATGGCTCGCTGAATAAAGACCATTTATAAAAATAAGATTGGTTCTGACTTGAAACATGTAATATACACTGGTGTGCAAAAATTAAGGACGAAGTCGAAAAATTAACATATCAGCTGAACGAAGAGGCAGAGAGGACAGAAAGACCAATCAGGAGATTAAGTAAGGTGATGTACGGTAGCACAGGCGCAGATATGGGGGACGTAATGGGGGAGTGTCTGAGTAGTATAAAGCATGTTGTCGGTGTAAGATCAGTATTTCTGGCAAAGAGATTGCACGCCGTATAGCAGTTAAAATCACACCGAATTGCTGCCTCAGCGAGAAATGGCGAATAATCAATCTGTTAGACGACATCTGGATGCTTTTAGCCGAGGTCGAATCATTGGGAAGTTGGACGAAGGCCGCAGTGTGGCTGCAGAGTTCGGAATTGCTCACAGCATCGTTTCACGACTTTGGAGACAATTTCAAACTACAGGAACAGCTATCCGGGGGTTCAGTAGTGGTCGTCCACGAGGAACCACACCCGCAGATGACCGGTACATTGTCTTACAGGCCAGAAGAAACAGGCGGCAGACAGAGGGAGAAATCGCTAGACACACGACACAGGCGACTGGACGACCGATATCGCGTTTTACCGTGGCCAGAAGACTGCACGGTGGTGGTCTGTTTGCAGGACGCCCTGTACGGTGTGTACCTTTAACACCTGCCCATCGGAGAAGGCATTCTCTGTGGTGCCGGGAACACCGGAATTGGAGAGACAATGAATGGGGACGAGTACTCTTTACAGATGAGAGCAGATTCAGTCTCATCGCATACTCATCTGGAGAGAGCGGGGAAGCCGCAATCATCCCTCGAACATCATTGAAAGGGACAGGTATGGAGGTCGCGGTGTTCTCGTTTGGGGAGGCATCATGCTTGGTAGTCGTACAGACCTTCACATCTTCGACGCAGGTTCAGTCAATGGGACCCGTTATTGTAACGAGATTCTTCTTCCATATGTGCGTCTTTTTAGAGGCGCTATGGGTCTGCAGTTCCTTTTCATGGACGACAATGCACCATGTCATCGCACAGTAACTTCCGAACAGCTCTTAGAGAGTGAGGATATTGAACGTATGGATTGGCCGGCACGATCTCCGGATCTCAATACCATCGAGCATGTATGGGATTTTCTAGGCAGACGCTTGGCAGCTCGTACCTTACCACCAGTAACGATTCGGGAGCTTCGATTGGCGCTGCAAGACGAATGGGCAGCAACGCCTCAACAACTCATTGACACCCTCATTCTCAGCATGGGCAGACGCTGTGAAACCTGCCTAGCAGTTAGGGGAGATCATATCCCCTACTAAAGACCGGATGTTTCTTGCTGGACACCCATCACAGGGATGTTTCGTCCTTCAGTCGCATTGCGCTCCATGCTACTTTTTCAATCAAGCTTCTTTTTATCCCTCTGATTTCTCTTTTAGTAAGTGTTGCTTACATTACACATGTCCTTACGTATTGGGGATATTACGGTATTAAATGTGTTGATTTGGAAAGCTTTTGTACAAAGTTATATTGAAAAAACCGTCTCGTCCTTAATTTTTGCACACCATTGTATATATATATATATATTTACAGCTACGTTCGTTTTCAGTTCTGTCACATCTTATATTATTGGATCTAAAAGGAACGTCTGCATTTTCAACCTTTTAAAGCTAAATTAAACAGATTCTATACATAAGAATAACAAAAAAAAATAATAGCAAAAGTTTATATTTTAAAATTTCTAATATGACTGCGGATTGGTGTTTTTACCTTTGCACACTTAATACGTTCCCCAGGACCTGATCTCTCTTGTTAGTGCGGCCCCAATCGCTGCTAATAATTTTGATGCCCTGTTTCCTGCCCCTGTGCTCTGAGGATGCGAAATTGTACTTAGAATTTTTATTTTGCCCAGAGCACCCAAGCCAGCTGACATTCTAGGAATCTTTTACATGCCGTATAAGCAGGCAACATGGCCACTGTCAATTTTCTGCATCATGAAAAATTCACCGACTTGGGCCGGGGTCGAAGCCGCGTACGAGGCCAGTAGACGTACAAGGCCAGTTACAAACCAACTACTCCACCCATCAGGATGATAATAATAAAAGTAAATTGCTTTATTTAAATATCATGCATGGATGAATAATGAGTAAGGCATTTTTTAAATTAGATCTTGAGTTATTATAAAAAAAGTTTACTTTATTATTTTTAGTAATTTATTTTAAAATTATTTTTATTTCTTTAACTATTAATCATATGTTTTAGAGGAACCTTCTTAGATGAGTCGGTGCGGTGCGAATTCGTGATCTGAGTTGTTTCCAGTGAGTCATGAGTTCCGAGTCCTAATGACATAGAGGGCCTACTGTGTACAGGGGTTGATTCACATTAATTCGGAAGTGGCGGGAAGTCTTACCGTTTTCTTGGTGTGAAAGTTTGGAGAATAGGCTGCCAACTCAGGTGTCGGCTTCGTCATTTGACGATGGTACGAAATTACGAGGTTCGTAGCCAATAGTTTTAAAGCTATTTGTGTAGCTGCTAAAAGGGGTGTTCATTAACAACCAATCATATTTTATGAGATTTTAAATGTTTATTAGATGCGCATCTCCAAATGTATTTCTTTCTATTGTTTTAAAGAATAAGAAGGGACATTTTTTTTGTAAGTTTAAAATACGCAGGAATTGAAATTTAAATATATTGAAAAATTCACTGAAGCACGAAAAATTTGAATAGTTGGCAAGGATCTTCTATTTGTAAAATTGTTTTCCTAGCTTAGAAAACTCAAATTGTTTTCATTTTTCATCCATCTATTTTTTTTTCTTATTTGTTCCGATTTGACGAATTGATAACTGTATTGAAAAATGAAATATCTAAAACTTTTTTTCCCCTGCGTGCTCACATAATGAATGCTCTGTGTATGAAAATGTTATGGAAAATTCGTATGCGAGGAAAATAACACACAAAAATGATAACCCAATTTCTATTCAAAGCTATCTAAAAATATTGAGTAGAGGAACTCGTTTTGGCTTTTTTTATCATTATTTTTTTAGAAAATTGGTTGAGGGTAGACCACTCATGTGATTTAAAAGCTTAACTGAAAATGTGACAAGAAAAGCAACTTACAGGGTATGGAAGTTTTTACGAAATATTCTGCCCATAAATCTGTCAGAAAGGTTGGTGAAAAAGTGGGAAAAAAGAAGATGAAACATGTTGTAAAGTATGGGGGTTGTCGGCGAAAACTGAAAGCAAGAAAAAATAAATCTTAAAAAAAAGGAAGGGAAAAAAAGGAAACTTACGTTCCCTTACGAAGATATTTATTTTGGATACATATGAATATTACAGAAAAAAGGTGTATTGAAATTTTTATAAAAGCTTATAGTAATATTCTTAAGTATTTTAAAAGATCTGAATCTCTCTCTCTCTCTTTCTGCCTATCACAAGGTTCAGTTTTTTTAAATAAAATATATTGATATTATAATATACATGCCTTCTTTTAGTTTCTATAATTTTTACGTAAGAATAGCATCAATTAAAAAGTTACTTTTAAATAATGGAACCTCATAATATAAAATATGTTACTCGTATCACTTATGAGATAAAAATTGCAGAAAAGTTTTGGATTGGTAGTAGATAATTGCATCAAAGATATTTATTAGAAAACATTTAAAATAATTTTAAAGTATTTGTAGTTAGGGAAATATATTTCTGTGTCAGTAGTAAAATAAATTTCGGCAGATAAGAGTTAAATGCAGAATTGATGTTAGGTGGATATTTATCATTTGTATCAACAAGTGAGGGAAGAAATATTGTAGGATTTCTTCTATTTAAGGAAGATTCATGTATTTTAGAATATAAAAAAAGAAAAGACTGAAAAACATTCTAAAAAAAACCTGAATTTATTCCATGTATTCAAAAGAACAGGTGAAGCGGGATCTGTTACGACACCTGGATTTTAGAAAATAACGGTTAAAGTATTGCTGATAAATAGTTGCATCCAAAACGCTACAAAATCTCTAAAGACACTGAACATTCACTAACGTATTTTTTGCGATAGGTAGAGTTGCTGTGGGACTTTTTGGGCTTTTCAAAATGTATCTCTTTAAAATTCCTTTTATTTCTGCTTTTTAATGCATGCACATTCTGTCAAAAGTCTAGAAATAAAGAGCTGTAATGTGTTTTATTACCTTTGTATTAGCCAAGGGCTAGAAGTTTTTTGTTAAAATTCTAGGTGTAACAAAAGAGACAGAACTTGTTCGTAGCTTTAATGTACACGTATCGAAGATAATCATACACATGGAAAACAGTTTCCCTAAAAAGACTATGAAAAAAATTTATATGGTAATAATATTACTTAACTAGTTATTTTTAATTGTAGTCTCCTCTCAGCTAAATTTGAAAGTGCATTACTAATGCATTCAAGCATATTTACTCGGGACCTTCTGCTGAATCAATCTTCTCTTAGTCTCTTAATATCTTCAGAATAGTCACTTATCGATTTGTAAGCATCCATTGACACCTCGGGACATTCTTCGGTAATACTTCTCCTATTCATTTCATTTCTGTTCGTGTGTATGACGATACACATTTGCATATATCACGGTGGCATCACTATAAGCCAGGTTCTTGTACAAACCAACGAAAAAAAAATAGCTCAAGAGGTTAGTTGAAGGGAAATGTGCATGAGAACTAGCTACATAGGGTTTATAACAGTCAGAAAATATTTAATGTTAAAGTATTAGAGTCGAATTTAGGAGGAAATATATCTCAGATAAAATAATTTTAGGTAACATAATATTTTATACTGTATAAAGTACTATGCCACTTTGACTCAGTTAGTGTATATGCCATCATTTAAGAGTAAAATCCAATATTTCATAGAATAACTATGTATTTCATGAAATAACTAGACAAGTCAGGTAAAGTATAGCAAATTATTGAATTCTACGACTTGACTAGGTACTCTATAGAATAACGATTACTTGATCGTTAAAGTATGAAATACGGCACTCGAAAGTTTTTTGAGTCTGTTTTAGCTGCTTTTAATCAATTTTAAACCGCTTATAGCTACATTTAAATGGAAAAAAATGTGTAATAATAAAAGGTCTGCATCATGTTTCAAAAATAGAATGCGATGCGCAATTCAAAGTGTCATCACAGCAATCCTTGCTCAAAAAATAGTGAAAAGTCTTTCATAAAATTTAAATTAGTATTCTCTTAAATTTTTGTTTGAAAAAGTTTACATATTGTTTTTATGAAGCAACAGTTTTCCTTCCAAGTATTTTTTTTGATAATATTTTAATATAATTATTTCTGCAAACATTCCCCTTTATTTCAATTTTTGTTTAACGACTGTTAGCAATATGAGCAAAAATAAATTATATCATTTGCTTTTCCTTATTATTTATCAATTAATCATCCGCAACAGGGATAAAATGTATTTTGCGAGAAATTTTAGCTATTTTTTTATGATCAATTAATTTATAAAATAACTTTGAAATTTTCTATTTTTCACTTCAACGATCTCTAACTAGTTATTTCATTGAATAGCAGAATAGCTAGTTATTTAATAGAATAGCTAGTTATTTCATAGAATAACTAGTTATTTCATAGAATAAGTAGATATTTCATAGATTAACTTATCCTTTCATTGAATGACTTGGTAAAGTAGGAAAAATTTTCATCTATTATGTACTTTAACTGACTTGTCTTGTTATTACATGAAATACCTAGTTATTGTACGAAATAACTGAATTATACACTGCAACGGTAACATATACATGAATCAGAATTTTATAGACCCAATATCCTAATTTTATTGACATTCTTTTTTTGGATCAACTTAATAGGTTCTTTGTTTCATTTCCTACATTTACCTGTTGAATAATTCTTGACGAAGGGTTTCGACTGCAGGTGCCGCTAAGGACTTCTATGTAAAGGCGATAATGCAAGTTAATTTTTTCGAGGCTCAAATTCCTTACAAAAGTATTACTAAAACAAATGAGTTGCATTTATCTAGAGAATGCACTAAAATTTTAATGATTTATTAAAATTTAGAAATTTTAGAGTTGAGTAAATATATTATAAGAAATGTGACATTCTCTCTCTCTTTATGAAAAGATTATTTAAATAAGAGGCCATAGCATAAACATGTCCTACTATAATAAATATTTTAGTTTATTCTCTAGAGAATAATATAAAAATCAGGTTCAAAAAGTTTTACAGAAATACATTTTGCTAATATTTTGATTTATCAGACTTGTCATGATAGATTTTGAACCATTTCACTGCCCGCTTCTGATAGATCAAATACACCCCCTTCTGGTCTTTCTAACTTTATAAAGTTGATTGTAACTTGGCCTCTAGGTAACGTAGAAACAAAACAAAGTATATTTAGCTAAGCCGAAAGATTTCTCTATTCAATAAAATTGTAATAAAAACAAATATGTGTTTTGACCAAATATGGTCATTTAAACGTTTTTGAACACTTTAAGAATGCTCTAAAACTAAGTGGCACAACAAACCATAGAGATCCAATGCCTACTGGGCCTACTTCAAAGCATACTAAATGGCTATTTATATTTTGTACAAATTTAAACGATAAATTATTTAAATATATTTTAAAACATACTGGGTTGTAAGTAGAACTCTAATTACATCAATGAATGAATTTCTTTTTGATTGTTTCTAAATAAAATAAATTTTCTTATTTTCTCTTGCATACAAGATGCTACATCTTAATATCTAATATTTTTTAAGAGCTTCAATAAAAAAGCATGTTTTTTTTTAAAAAAATTGCGTTTCTAAGTTATGTAATTTAAAAATCATATTTAATAAACATTGTTTTAAATTTCAATTCACCTTATTGCTGTAAATAGATTTTAAATTTTATATAATTTCAGCAAATTCATTTTTAAATTTACTTTTTTTTGTGTAATATGCATTTAATGTAAAATAATCAGAAGGCACTAAGCTTTAAAAGTTAAATCCGTAAATTTCACAGCATAACAAATTTTACTACTTCAGTTAAAATATGATTTTCTATAAAAGAGAAAATGTTTTTCTTAAACTTACTACGTCACAAAGAATTCTTTATGAAAATTGTTGAAATTTCATACAAGTAAGCAAGCAAGTTATGCTATTTTCTTCATTAAAAGGCTTGCATTTTATCATTTAATAGTTTTTTTAAGCTTTGAAAGTTTGAAGACTCTAAAAGGAGTGTTTTCAATGCAGATTTATATGTATTTCCAATTTCAAATTAATGAAACATTAAAACAATAATAAGTAAGCATTAGTAATGTTTTCATCTTTCATTTGAATCTCACAGCAAATTAATTAAAATTCAAATGTTATTAACCTTAGGCAAGTTTTTAGAATCAGAATAAATATAAAGTAATAACATAAATTAATATTTAATAATTTGAAAAAACATGAAGAATTTTGAAAGCGAGAGTGTTTATGAAATTGCACTTTGTGCATTCTGAATTCTCTTTAATTAAAAATTAAGAATTCCTTTGAAAATTTCTCAAAAAGCATTTAAACACTTAAAACAAGCTTCAGAAGAGTTTAAAAAATAATTAAAATAAAACAAGATTTATAGTCTGCATGAACTAAGGGGAAGGCATTACTTGATCAAAGTGTGTAGTTTTAAGAGAGCTAAATTAATTGAGACGTTTGAAATTATAAAAGAGAAAAAGTGTCCTTATTTAAAATTAATTATTATTGCCAGGTTTACTTTGATTTTATATAGTTTCAAAAAGTATTAATGAAAAATTCTAAAAAGGAGTAGTACAGTAGTGTGTCAACTTTTTAAAATTATTTTATTTTTAGTAGGTTTATTGTGGCGTGTTTATCGTAATATATATATAATTGTCATGAACCATACTACTGCGCTATTGACCAAGCCTCTCTATTTAATCTTTTAAGGGGACATGGTACGATTTATGCTAAAATTTTTTAATTTAAGGATTTTTAAAAATTTTTTGGTGTCCTCCTATGTGTGTATACTATGTAAAATAAATTGCATGCTCAAAATTTCTAAAAACGCTAGCCATTTAAATTTTTAAGAAAAAAACTTAAAACTTGAGATTTTAAAATGCTACTCCTTCTACAAATATTTATGTAAACGCATGAAATTTGATTTATAAGAACCTCAACCTATGTATAGTAAAAGTTGGTATGAGTTTTGTGATAACATGATTGTTATTTGTACAATACTTCTTTTCTGAATGCTGATTGAAAATTCCTTTAAAAAAGTATAAATTCAGAGTTCAATTATTTTTTTTTAAAAAAATAAGTATTGATTCAAAGCTTTGATTCAAAAAATGCATACCAACTTTTGTTACATGTACTTTTAGCAATACATGAAAAAATTCAAAGCATTAGGCACACACCATAGAAAAAAGGCATTAGCATTGTAAATGAAGACAAACTAGTTATTTTATCTTTCTGAGATAAGTAAGTTTAACGTTTTGATTTGCCATAGGGATGCGAATAAAAACGAACATAAACGCTATTATAGTCTAGAGCTTTCAAATTTTGTGAGGTTACAGAAAAGTATATAAATAATAATTTAGGCTAAAAAAATTAAATTTGATTTTTGACTGAGTTTTATTAATTGAATCGTACTGTGTCCCCTTAAATGATCATTTGCACGTTGTTTTAATTCATTAACGAATTCGTTTTAAAATATCGTTTGCTCTCCTTAACTGAAAGCGCGTGTAGAATAACAATTTGGGTTTAATAAAGTGTGTATTCTATAGAATCATTTTTCTGCTTCAATTTGCCCTCTTCGATGGAATAATAAAAAAAAATAGAAAAAAGAAAAGATATTTATATAGATCGAGAGAGTGGATTACATTTTTTTAAATTTTTTTGATTTTGGTGAATTTTAGAGTTAAGAATTAGTTTTAGCACTAAAATGTTTTAAATATTATTTTTTATTGTACTTTTCCCCTGATTTTTACCCTGCCAAATAATATACACAAATAAAGGTTAAGTTTGACCCTTTCTTCAATCTTGCAACATCATCTTAGCCTAAGCTTAAGAAACTGGTAATATATTAATGTGACTGTTTTACATTCTCCAGCTGTGAGTCTTGCTTATTGTTCTTCTTTGTTAGATTTACTTAAATTTAGTAAAATATTAATTATATATATGGGTTAAAATTAGAATATACTGTGAATATTTCAAAGTAAAAAAAAAGTAAATATTCTTTCCTGAAATTTAAAAAGAAAACATGGATAACTTTTAAAAAGAATGGAATATATATACATAATAATTGAATAATATTGAAAAATAAATAAAATTCTTTGGGAAAGAAATGTACCTTCTTACTCTATGAAAATAATTTTTTTAAGTGTAGAGTTAAAAAAATGGAAACTTTAGAAAATATATGTGTTATTTATATATATAAAGCAACCATATTTATTGTTCTTTAAGATTTACTACATACCATATTTTTTAATGTGTTCCTATCTGTGTTGTTTTGTTGAAAATTATGAAGTGCAAACTATTATCTATGGCATATTTAAATTTAAGATTCCAGTTTAGATGCTAAAACAAAAATAAACTAAGAGATATGGGTCAAGAAATAAAATTGAGGCAACTTTGGCAAGTGTTCTAGAATAATACTGGCTATGTTCATAAAATTTAAACATTGTAAATCCCACAGAAAAGAAAAAAAAAGTATTTTTATATTTTGCTACTAAATATGATTTCTAGCACAGCAATATTGGATTTGATGTACATGATATATTAGAATTAATTTGATTGCAAATCACAAATTTAATATTGCCATTTTGAAGTTGGTTTCAATTTTCATTACATTTGATCTGTGGTAGACAAGAATACTTATTGTATTATTTCCATGAATTCTTTTTTACGTCATAGGTTGTCTGTATTCTAAAGAGATTAATTTATTCTACAAGCAGATTACTTAGATACCTTGAAGTAGATAATTCTATATCTAAGTAGTGATCATTGCAAAGTTTACAATCATTTTTGAGTGAAACCAAGAATCTAATTAAAAATAAATATACATTTTTAAATTATTGTAGGCAAACATTTTTACTTCTTTTATATAATGGTTATACAGAACAACAACATTTATTGATAAAAACTTATTCTTCAACAAATAATACGAACTTGTTTTTTGAATTGTGATGATGATTCAAAATCAGTTTTCTTTTCAATAGTTTAACAATTTCAAAAGAGTATTATTGATATAGAATATTCAACAAATAAAAATAACAGCGATTTTTAAAAAAAATCTTATAGTAAACTATAGGACCAACGAATTACTTGAACATATGAAGATGAAGAATTTTTTGATACTCTAATTCCAAGTAGCTTTTTGCGTTCAGTCAATTTCAAACTAGTTTTACTTTTTTATTATTTTTATACTCTTATAAGAAGTAAAATTTTGAATTATTTTGAAAAATTATTCAAAAATCTTTTTTTTCTGTAATCTTTCAACTTTAATTAAATTTGTATTTTTCCAAACAAAAGATATGTAATTTGACTCTCCAGCTAATTTTTATCAAACAAAACATTTATTCATAGAAGTAAACTTATTAAATCAGTAGAAAATGTTTGAAAAGCCGTAAAAAAATCTTGATTTCTTGTATGTATACTTTTACCAATGTTTTTCAACTTATCAAAAATTTAACTAAATTTCATCTGTTTCAAGTTTTTTACTGACTTGTGTTTTTATTATCATTCCTTTTATTTTTAACTAGCCATTACCCACCCGCTTCACTGGGTATTTCACGATGTTGTATATATGTATACTGTTTACATATATAATAATTATTGATATTTAGCATTAAGAGTTCGATTGCATTGAAAAATATATTTATAGCTGTTACACTCTCACCACTTGATATAAAAAGAAAATAAATTATATCTAATATTTCTATTTATATCTAAAATAGAAGTAGAAAGATATTTTTCGCTCACTTAACCTAATAATCAAGTGGATTTCTACCAAAGAAACTTTCAGTGAATCTCTACTCCATAAAATAAACATGCGTGCTAAATTTCAAGTCTAAATCTAACAGAGCAAAAACGGAATTTTTATCATCAATACCTCGTTGACAGCATTCTTAGCAGATTCCAATTCAACATAAGAAGCATGCAAACCAAATTTTATTATTATAGCCTTAGCAGTTCAAAAACGGAAATTTTGTCTATCAATACGCTCCAATATCTCTCCCCTCTTCCCCCTGGAGTTGATTTCCGTCAAATCCATTCTTAGTGGAACTCTATTCAACTAAAGAAAAAAAAGTGCTCAACAAATTTCAAGTAAATGAGTTAAATTCAAAAATCGGAATTTTTCTATAACACGCCTTAATCCCTCGCAACCCCACTCCTTTCAGTGTCCGTTTTCACAAAAATCTTTGTAAAATAAACTTTATTCCATGAACGATATATACCTTCTATTTTTCAAGCAGGTGGTTGTATTTGTTGAAAAGCGGAAATATTTATCTATTACACCCCTTAATCCCCCTCAGTGACCCTTGGGGATCAATTTCCCCCAAAACTATTTTGTTGCGGATCTCTACACCATGAAAATAATTCGCTTACCAAATTTTAAGACTGTACGTCTAATAGGTTAAAAATGGAAATAATTATCTATAACGCCCCTTAAGCCCCGCAACGCCACTTAGGAAACGATTTTCACAAAACCCATCTTATAGCAGATCTTTACTTAAAGAATGGAATTAGCTTACTAAATTTCGAGATTTTACGTCTAATAGTTTAAAAAAGGAGTTAATTTCCTATAACGCCACTTAATTCTTTACAACGCCACTTGAGAGTCGAATTTCACTAAACCCATTCTGTAGGGGATCTGTACTCTATGAAAGGAAACCGCTTACCAAATTTCAAGACTGTACGTCTAATAGGTTAAAATTGGAAATAATTATGTATAACGCCCCTTAAGCGCCCTCAACGCCCCTTGGAGGTCAATTTTCGTAAAAATTGTTATGTAGGGAATCTGTACTTTATGAAAGAAATGTGTGTACCAAGTTTCACGACTGTACATCTAATAGTTTAGTAATGGAAATAATTTTCTATAACGCCTCTTAAACCCCCGTAACGCCCCTTGGGGTTCGAACTTTGCAAAATCCGTTCTTAGCTGACGTCTAATGCATGAAGAGAACCTACCTACCAAATTTCAAGTCTGTAGGTTTAATAGTTCCGGAGATATCGGGATTAGTCAGTGAGTGAGTGAGTGAGTCGCTTTTCTCCTTTATATATAGATATACATATAAAATATGTATTTTTTACATTCATATTTCGTCTCACTGAAAGTCAATTAAATCAAATAATAGCCTAAGTCTGCTTCACTTAAACTACATTTTTCATCATTATCCCACAATTTCGCAGAATTCCTTTTCTTTCCTTGAATTTAAAAATTTCCAAGAACAAATTTAAAAAAGTGTTGACTTCAGTAACCATGTCAACTACTGTCAACGCTAGTCTTTAAATTTCACTTTTGCATATTTCAATTCACGATTATACTCCTTTCTGGAGTTACGAACGTTATTTGCACCGAAGAATTCTTCTTTTCCGAAAGGTACAAAAAGAATAATAATAAATAAAATTCTTTCTTCCCTCTAGGGGGAGGGCGTGCGGGCCAGTCTTATAGAGCGTAGAGGGATGGCTTTCCATATTAAATCTCAGTATAAGAACACCTCGCGTAGCATCTAAGTTAAACGGAAACAACGACGACACTCGTCCTCGTCTTATTTGCATTTAAATTACCACTCAGAGCAATGAAAGCTGATTTTTTTTCGGAGAACAGTTCTTCAATTACAACTCTGAAAAGCAAATTATTTGTCTTTCTTTGGGAGTCGACCTCCGCGAACGTGAACTCACGTCAAATTGCATGCTTTTAACTCATTATCCTTATGCTTTACTTACTACACTTTTACATGGAATCGAAATGCTGAAACGGACTATTATTCATCACGGTTACGACGCTGTTAAACGAATTCTATGCATCAGGGTAGCATAAAAGTCTTTGTTATTTTTCGTCTTTCTCATTTAATAAATGGAGGAGTGGGACGCTGAGAAACACGCCCTAAGAGAGAGAGGGCAGAAAAAGAAGCAAAATTTATAATGACCAGTTGCGTAGCCGAAAACATTTTAAGTGACTGGAAATAAATTCGACCATTTATAAATGAGAGGGTGTCGCAAAGGTTGCGCAATGCTACCGCAACGAGGATCTGTCTGTCTTCCAGTGCTTTCCAAATGACAGAAGAAAGAGGGATTCTCAAACCATTTTGTAATTTGAAATACGTCATGAGGTTCTAAAAACGTTTTAATGGATTTATGCAATGAGAACTCTTTTATTTAACCATTATCGTGTAATTTTAAGCAGAGACTAAGGGAAAGCTAGTTAACATAAAAAACAATATATATTACGTGATTATGCCTCTTCTGTTTATTGATATTTATTGCCTAAAAGAATTTCGAACATGCATAGCGGAAAAATGTAAATCATTTACGTTTGTATGGGGGGAGAGGGGGTTTCCTTTGTACGTTCTAAAAATGAATTTTTCAGAAACATTTTAAAAAGTGAATATAGATTGTTAAGAACGTTTTATATATAACAAGTAACATAAAAAAACTTTTTAGAGTCAATTCCTACTTAGGTCAACATTTTTTTAAAAATTTTATTTACTTTTACTAAATAATTACAATTAATATAAATATGTATATATATGACAGAATTCCAATATTAAGTGGTAATGATTTTTTTTTGTTAATTATCATTAAAGTATCATATTGTCACCAAAACAATGGTGTAAATAAAATTTCATTTCAACTGAATGCTTTAAAATGTGATAAAAAAATCTTTTAAATCATTAGAATTAAATTGTCGCATCCCCCCCCCACAAACAATCGTGTATAGAAAATTTCGGTTCGAGTAAGCGCTTTCAAATGTTCTCGTTCTGACTCAGCCTTGACATTATTTAAAATTCAAAAGTCTTTTGAAATTATTTGCACGTCACAAGGTACAACTTCGTTTTATTGAAATGAATAAAAAAAATTGTTTCTTTATTTAAAAGACATGGCAAAATAGAACTAACATGAAACACGGCAAATAAAGTTGTCAATCATATGTTGTTTTAAAGGGGAAAATGTACCTGTAAAAACAATATTTAAAGACAAATTTCTTGTACAGTTCTGAGGCATTTTCTAAATGTTTAAATGTTTTCGAAATTGATTCGTAGCTGATAGCTCACTTGTAGCTTTTAAATGCATATAACATTAATTAACAATCAATCAATAAAGCCTTTGTTAGAATTACAAGCCTGCTTTCAGGTCTGTGAGTTTACTTAATGTTTCCTGTTTCATTAATCAAATACAGGTACATTTTTTCAGTCTCTTTTAAGAAAAAAAATTAAGTAATTAATATAATTTGAATTAATTAATTGAGTCTAAAAGTAATCTGGTTCTTACTAATGTACTTTCCCTTTCGATTTTTGATACCAAACCCCAAACTCTTTCATTCAGAAGATACATAAAGTTGTATTTTTAACGTGTTTCAAACATACTACTCCTTAAATACTTTTTTTAGTTATTGTTTAAATCATCTTCTACTTGAAATGCATATATTTAAAGGAGAATAGAGACTCCGTCACTCCTTATGATATCTTCGGAACTATTAAATTTACAGACCTGAAAGTTTTGGTAGGCAGGTTCCTTTAACGTAGTAGGGATCAGCTATAAACGGATTGTGTGAAAATCGACCTCAAGGAGCGTTGCGGGGATTAAGAGGTGTTCTGGATAAATATTTCCATTTTTAAACTATTAGATGCACAATCTTGAATATTGGTAACTAGATTCCTTTCATAGAGTAGAGATCCGCTACAAAATGGGTTTTGCGAATATCGATCCCAAGTGGAGTTGCAAGGGATTAAGGGACGTTATAAATTATTTCCATTTTTAAACTAATAGACGCGTACAGTGTTGAAAAATTCGGTAAGCAGATTCCTTTCATAGAGTAAAGACCCAAGCAAAACGGATTTTAAGAAAGCAAACCACCAAGTGGTGTTGTAGGGGCTTATGTGGCGTTATAGATAATTATATCCGTTTTTAAACTTTTAGACATACGGACTTGAAATTTGGTAAACAGATTCCTTTCATGGAGTAAAGATCCGCTAAGAACGGATTTTGCGAAAATCGACCCCCAAAAGGGGTTATGGAGGATTAAGGGTCTTTATAGATAGTGATTTATTTATATATACATATAAACAGTACATGTTCATACACCATCATGAAATACCCTTCGAAGTGGATGGGTTACGGTTAGTGATTATATATATATATTTACCTTTGATTGAATGGTTATTAAACAAAATAGCGTGTATTAAGAGAATTTAGAATCCCTTACCAGAAAACTCTTTACTTAAATAAAACACCAACGTTAATTTAACATCTGAGTAAATTACCTGAGAATACCATTTCCGCTAACTACTGATTACCGTTGAAAGCAGGCTTTCACAGCCACTTGATTTAAAAGGCCATTACGAGTGAAGAAAGTGCCTATTGCACTAAATTTCTTAAGACTGTTTCATCGTAATCGTTTCGCCATTTATATAATTGTCTTAAAGCAACTTGACATCTGCAGAACGATAATTGTTTGAAGTATTCTGAAGTTACAATATCTTGTGAATAAATCGCATGTTAGTTATTTCTTCTGTCAGTAACTAGTTTTTAAGAATCGTAGGAAAAATAAACTAACAAAACAATGCAATGCTCGACAACAATTTGCGCATTTAAAATTATTATTATTATTTTTTATTCTGAGTCATCAGATGCTACATGAGTGTGCAATGTTGATGTTTATTAATTATGTTCTTAAGTAAATATAGTTAAGCGGTTCATGGGTTTTGGGTTACCTTTCACATGTAAGTCTAATTTGTAATGCTATAAATAAGACAGACTGCTTTTTTGATGCTAGTATCAATATTTCCTGTGACAATTCGTGGGCTATCATTAATTGTAAATACTCAATTGTAGACATTAATCATATTATTATTTTAGTCACACGAAATGTACAGTTTTCCTGGGAGCAAAATATAACCTTAATTTTAGACGTAATTGAAGCTGGCTGAAAAATTAGCTTCAATAAAAGGTATTAATTTGTTGATCGGTTGCTTATTTACATCTGACTTTGAATTTACACGTGGGCTGTTACATACGGGGCTCGTAATTTTGAACTGCGGTCAAAAGAAGAGTATGGTACCTGGGGTGGCACACACTTCCTTCTTCAAAATTCCACACCACTCTAACCTAAGGACTGAAGATCTTGACATATTAAACGTTCATTCATTAACCCTTCAAATGAAAACCACGAGATAGGATAAATTATTACATACTTTTATTACAAGAAAATAAAACGAAATGTTTTTAATTTGTAATAAATATTAAAAAAAACAAGTAAAATAATAATTTTTTAAAGTCAATTCCTATTTTAGTGGCGCTATCTGTGTTGCAGCTAATTGCAACTTCATCAGAAATAACACAGAATAAATTTAAAATTAAAAACATAAAATTTAATTAATGAATTAATATTTAAAAAACTATTATGTACTATTGTAAAACTGTAAAGTGTCATCCATTACAAGTTTAAAAAAATGTATTTGAACTTGAGTAGATGAATACAAAGTATTTTATTAACGACTAAAAATTTGATCAAGATATAAATAAATATGTAGGGAGAGTGTAAGCTATGGCAGTGGTAATTGAAAAAAAACTTTTATTCCTCGAAAATAATAATTTATCAAATAATAATAATTATTCCCATAGAAAAACAAAATAAATATTGATTTTAATGGATCTATGAAAATATAAATGAAAAATTGTTCAAAGTCGCACTTCATAAAGTTCGAGAAAAATTTAAATAAAATATTTATATAGCAACATAAACATAACTAAAAATACTTTCTCTTAACTATGCAGCAGTATTTTATGTGAAAGTTTCAAAAAATATATTTACAAGCAGACTAATCTGATTATTAAGATTTATTAGAATAAATTTGCTTCCTAAAAACAAAAAACTCAATTAATTACAAATCCGTTTTATTCATTTATGTGTTATTTAATGCTTTTAATTATAAAAATTGTTCTAAAGATCAACTACTCTTTTATGGAACTTTCCATTGATTTTTTGCTTATTATTAAAAATTCGCTTAAAGTGCTATTATTTCCCTCGAGATTGTGTCGGCTGGTTCTAGTAGATTAACTTGTCGAATGAGAGAAAGCTCTTAATTGAAGAAAAATATTGTAAATTTTGTATTCAATTTTCTAAGCGATTTTACAGCTTTAAGTGTGCCAAAATTGTTTAATCAGTTAATGAATGAATTATGTAAATTTACCAAAAATGAGCTGGTTTAGTGTGTTAACGCATATTCTAAGTCATTTGGAACTCTTAGACCCTAAACTATGAAGCATAGAAAGATAGCGTAATTACTGCATTTTAAGAAAACAATGTAATGTTTATATACTTTCAAACTGAAAATTGTTATAATATGCAATTATGAAAATAAATGTTTTTAATCTATGCACATATTTCCTTATTTTTTTGTTTTTAAGTTCTTTAAGAGCTTGTTTAATTTTATTGTTTTAAAAAGAATGCTCAATTTTCGTTTTTGTAATGCGTGACGTCATACATATTTTTTATTATGGGCTAAGAAATGATTGTTACCAACAATATTGCGAGGCTTAATTTTTCAGTCATTAAAATCGCGTGTTTTGTTTTGATATAAACAAGTAATATAAAAAAATTAGTCAAATCCTACTTAAATCAACAAAGAAAAATTTTATATTAGCTACTTTTTATTAAATAGTTACAATTAATATAAATATGTATATACATATGACAGAATCACAACATTAAGTGCTAATGAATTTTTATTAATTATCGTTAAAGTATCGTATTGTAATCCAAAACAATCGTGTATATAAAATTTCAGTTCAACTGAATGCTTTAAAAAGTGAGAAAATAAATCTTTTAAAGCTTTGACCCCAGTAGCTAAAAATGAAACCAACGCGGCTGTATCTGTAATTCTTTAAATAATTAGTTTCAGTCAATTAATTTTAATTAATTATAATTAAATTATCGTATTTTTACCCCAAAAAATAGTGTACAGAAAATTTCAGCTCAAATGAGCGCTTAAAATGTGAGAAAAATACCTTTTCAGGTTTTGACACAAGTCATCAAAATAGTCACCAAGTCAACAAAAATGATTCCAATGGGACTGTATTTGTCATTCTTTGAATAATTAATTTTTATTAATTATAATTAAATTACTGTATTGTCATCAAAAATAATCGTGTATATAAAATTTCTGCTCAATTGAGCGCTTTAAAATGTATTTTATTAACGATTGAAAATTCCATGAAGATAAATAAATAAATATATAGAGGGTGTGAGCTAATAGTAGGAATTGAAAAATAAGTATGTTGTGCTTTACGATTTTATTTAAATATGGAAATCAGAATGACAATTCAATTTTCATTATAATTACTACCAATATTACATGGTCATGTTACTCCAGAACGGCGTTGTAGTTATCATATACCAAGCTTCTAAAAATACCAAATATCAATTTATGAATGAATAAAGTTTTTATAATTAACATTAAAATTTAAAAACCCTAGTATATTTAATATTAGCTTAATATAAATTGCATTTAACAGAGATTCCTTACCTAAAAACCAAGTAATTTTGGAATTTAATGATTTTACGTATATCTGAAAATAAATCAGCCAACATTGTATTTTTGTGTATTTGATTAGAGTGTACTGGTCTCAGATAAATGTAATAGTAAAAAGCCCTTTCCCACACTTTGGGATTACTACTCACCCCCCCTCCCCGCGGATTATACGCATAAATATGCTTCATACAGAGCTCGATAAAAAGTCGATATTCTAAGAAGTACGCAGGAAAACTGTAATATCAAAATTAAGAAAAAAAGGATACATAAGCTTTTTTAAAACTCTTTTTCTCAATATAATACTTCAAGTGAAAACTAATTTATATATTGATGCTTCTGCACGCCTAAAATTTGGAATACAATAATTTACACTTCAAAGATATTTTTTTTTAAAAAAGTCATTAAAAAATCTTTGCTTCGCTTCTTTTTCACAACATAATTTTATATTAAATTTCTGCGTACCGAGATTCAGTCGATTAATGAAGATGCCTTTCAATACGTTTTTAAAATTTTATACTTTGCCAGAAGCCATTTAAGTGCTTTTTATAAAACATGTTTGCTTACTCACTGATGAAAAGTTACGCGAGAAAAGCGACTAAAGGAGGTAGTGTTTTATTTGTGTGTCCTCTGTTTGAAAAAGGTTTTTCAATTTCCAGATATTAATATGGAAATTTTCTTTCGATTACAATCTTAAGTCTTTGAAAATTCTTCTTTTTAGAAATGGGCGAAATCATCCAGGAAAATATTAGATTTCCACAGATTCCTGCGATTGCTAATCATTCAGTAATTTTTTTTGTAAAATAAACATTTATTAGAGGAGAATAGGGATGAAAATTGGGTATTCAGATAAACTTCTCACTGTATTTTCAGATAAATTTGATTTGAAGTTTTGAATATATTTTTTAAATTAGGTTCTTTCAATTTTTAAAGAGATGTAAATTAATGGATGCATCACACAGCTTCTTTTTTTTGCAAGAAGTCTTTTATTTGATTTATTCTCAATGAAGAAAATGAATAAAAAATAAAATTTGTTGGTATTGAAACATTGCATGAAACAAGTAATATATAAAAAAAATTAAAGTTAATTACTACTATGGTCAACAAAGAAATTTTTTAATTTTAGTTACGTATTATTAAATAATTACAATTACTATAAATATGTATTTACATTTGACAGAATCACAATATTAAATGGCAAAATAGAAAGCGATTTTCCATTCTAAATATGGTGCTGGACTATTATTTTTGTTTGTTGCTATGTATTCATTCTTAAATCACATTCTCAGAAATTTGGCCATCTCAGGTAGAATTCGAACCCACGATCTTTGAATCAGAAGTCCAACGTGCTATTCATTGCGCGACAGGGACACAACAAGCAATTTTTCTTTTTATATAGGGTTTTGCATTATTATTTTTTGTTTGTTACTATCTATTCACTATTTAAATTGAATTAATGAATTAATAATAAATAAAATGTAATTACATCAAATGTCATCCACTAAAAGTTTTAAAAAATGTGGTTGGACTTGAGTGGATGAATAAAAAGTACTATATATGTATATAAATACACAGTAGAAAGTCATTTATCCGAACGTTTATTATTCGGAGCGTCAAATATCCGGACCTACTGCTGCTCAAGAGAATCAGACCTTGCAGTGAAAGAAACGAAGGTGCACATTGGTACAGCGAAAAATAAGTGATTATTATCCACAATAAAGGTAAAATTGTGACATTATGCACCTATTTTGCTTTTTCTTCAAGTACGTTTCCGCATGTGATGATTTTCAATACTCTTATAACGTCCGATTTCATATACTACATGGATCGCATTCGGTTTTCGGTTATCCGAACGGTTTTCGGATGACAACATTCTACTATATATATATATATATATATATATATATATATATATATATATATATATATATATATATATATATATATATATATACGAGGGCTGTTCAGAAAGTATCGAGACTGAATTTGTTATGCAAAAACATACATACATAAACAGGTTTTGAGTCAATCCCCTTCGAAATATGCTCCATTGGCAGTAACATACTTGACTCAATGATGTTTCCAGTCCTCGAAACATTTCTGGAACTCAGACTTTGGGATGGTCTGAAGCTGCTGTGTCGAATTCTGTTTTATGGTTTCAATGTCCTGAAACCGGTGTCCTTTTAAGGTGTTTTTGACCTTAGGAAAGAGGGAAAAAATCAGAAGGTGACATAACCGGCTAGTAGGGAGGATGTGCTACTTCGATTGCTCCTTGTTTTGTCAGGAACTGCTTCACAAGATTGGCGGTGTGTGCTGGGGCTCCGTTATGATGAAGCATCCAGCGAGAGGACGCCCACAACACCGGTCGTTTTCTGCGAACAGCCTCTCGTAATCTCCTCATGACGTCCAAGTAGAATTCCTTGTTCACTGTCTGGTCCTGGGGAGCGAACTCATGATGAACAATTCCATCTGCATCAAAAAACACAATCAACATGACTTTGATCTTTGATCGCACCTGCCGTTCTTTCTTTGGCCTAGGAGATCCGGGGGTTTTCCATTGTGACGACTGTTGCTTTGTTTCGGGATCGTATCCGTAAACCCACGACTCATCCCCAATGATGATGAGCTTCATGAACTCCGGATCGTCGCTTTCACTTTGAAACAAATCAGATGATGTTGCCAGTCGTTGGAATTGCTGATCCTCAGTGAGGAGACGCGGCACAAACTTTGCAGACACTCGGTGCATGTTCAAGTCATTTCTCAAAAATTCATCACATGATCCTACGAAAATGTGACACGCCTGTGCAATTTCTCGGACTGTTAAACAACGATCAGAGTGCACCACATACTTAACTTGTGCAATCTTGTCCTTATTGCGAGAGGTGGACGGGCGTCCAAAACGGGGATCACTGTTCACTGATTGACGACCCTCCTTGAATCCCCGGAGCCACTCGAAAACCCGAGAACGACTCATCGCCTCCTCTCCAAATGCTGTTTTCATCATCTCGTAGGTTTCGATGCCCGTTTTACCGAGCTTAAAGCAAAACTTGATGCAGATCCGCTGATCCGTGTTTTCGCACATTTTCTTTTTTCGACGAACGCATGCAAACACTCCACGTGAAAGAAGTCAGTGTGACTGAACGGCGCACTGTACTACAGATCTGCCGATTTTTGTGAGACAAGGTGAAATATGCGCGCGCATGATGCTCGCAGTCCCTCCACTAGGGGTTTTCTGGAATAAATAGAATAAATTCAGTCTCGATACTTTCTGAACAGCCCTCGTATATATATATATATATATTATATAGGGAGATTGTGTACTAATAGTAGGAATAGAAAAATTTGTTAGAGGTGTTATGTTTGAGATCCTAACTAATTTTAAGGGTTGTGGAAGCCCAGTGGGCATGGTATCGGATGATAGCAGGTGTGTCATGAATTCGAGCCCAGTACCCGCCGTCTAGAGGAGTTATCCACGCTAAATCTGTCTAGAGCTCAAACGTACTCCCTTTCGTGTGGTGTGGTAGTTAGGAAAGGTGGGTGCCAGCTCAGGTGTCGTCCTCGACCATGGTTCAAACTTACGTGTCCTGTCACCAAAAACCCTCGTGTAGCTGAACAGTGTGACGTTAATATTCACTCATCATCAGTTTCACCTAACTAATTTTAAATTTCCGATCCTTTATTGAGGAGAGGATTTTTATTTATTTATTCAATCAACAAAACTTCTTTCAATAAACATTGTAGATATATTCTATCTAATTTTGTATGGTTTAAAAAAGAAAAAGGGCGTGTTTATAAACTTTATAAATTTGTCTAACTCAATGAAAGTTGCTGCTGAAAAATAATAAAATCATTTTCGACTAATGTACCTTTTTACACTCCATAAGGGTTGGGATTCAGTGTGTGTCTTATTTATAATCTCTTTTTTTAAAAAATAGGGGGGTGGGGTGTATAATAACTTCGTTCCTCTCTATTTTTTAAAATTATATTTCGGAAAACGTAAGAGCGCAATAAAAAATGCAATTTTTAGATTCGTAGCTTTCGAAATGCGATTTTCAAATTAAATTTGAATTTCAAAACTTCCATACTTCTATTTTTATCATTGCACTTTTAATTCATTTTTAATTAATTAAAATTAGTCGGAAAATTAGTATTATTGAATTTCTTTAAAAAAAATAATGACTGAATACAGTATTTTCAGCGTTTTTTTCTAACATTAGAGACTGTACACAGCAATCTGCCTTCACCCCAACTATTATATTTAGCATTTTGAATTTTCATGGGTTTTTATTATTTGATATTTTATCAATACAACTAAAGAACAATTTTCGCTGATAAAACCTTTTTCTGAAATAATTGAAATTATATCTTATATTAATAAATGCATTAATAATTAAAAAAGCTCTTTATATAGAAATTATTACTCGCTGTGTATGCTTAAGATTTCGCTTCTTCCTATCTTTTTATGTCATGCTAATTTAAACAATTTTGTTCTCTAGTTATTAATATATATTAGCTTAACTACGTGATCAGTTCTTTTATCATTTCAGAATAATTCTAATTACAGAATTTTGATGCATGAAAAAGAAATTGCAATAATATAATGAATCACTTTAAGGTATACCTATAGGAAATTAATTTCAGAAATAAGGCATTGGCCCAGGTAATCTAGTGATTATGGTCACGAACTCATGACCGGAGTGTCGGGAGTTCAAGCCCTGCTGCCACTGAAGACAGATTGTGTAGAGAAGCCCTATGCACGTTAAATATGTCAAGGCTCAATACCCTCCCGTTGGTGCGGAAGTTGCGAGAAGAGAAGGGGTGCCAACTCAGGTGTCGCCCTCTTCACTTAAGTGAGACTCAAAACTGAGAGGTCCATCGCCAATTGTCCTCGTATTGTTTTATAGTTTGGCATTAATATAACTAATTTAATTTCTTAGTATAGTATTAATAAATAAAAATAAAAATTTATGAAATTTTCGTGGCTTTGATTGTTTAATAAAATTACTTAGTTAAAAAAAAATATTCCCCCTGTTGTTGTTACTAATGCAACCTGTCTGACGAAGTTAAATCAAGGCTCACGGAATTCATCATTGCAAAGGACTAGATGACGCCTGTCATTAGCCGTAGCTTTGAGCATTCTACAGGTGACTGTGCTTTGGTTAGGTTCCACACCAATTTTGAGAGAGAAAACCCTATGGGTGGTCAAGAGCCACTCAGCTCTCTTCCCCTTCCACCAGGTTGAAGAGAGGACTTGCGGCTCGACGGCTATTTGGAGAATCCCCATGACGCAAATGCACTATACATTTACAAACACCCCTGTCTTCATCCGGGACTCGAACCCAGGACCAATGGCACAAAATTCAGCGTTACTAACCACTATATAGTATGAACGGCATTCTTTCCCCATATGTGTGTGAGATAATATTACATCTTTCTTTTAATACAGTAAATTAGAAAATTTATCTGATTACTGAAAAGTGATTAAGTTTTTCATTTAAACTTTGTATTCATTTTAATTTGAGTATAAATTGTTCACTTCAGTTATAGAGTTCAGAGATATAGAGATATAGAGTTCAGTTAGAGAGTTTAAATAGTTCACAAAGTTATATATATATATATAATGAGAATTTAATCAAATAATGTTTATGCCAATTCATCTTAGAATTATTTCGCATTCATATTTTATCTAATGTCGGAACGTGACATCAAGCAAATCTGTGGAATCTACAATTAGAACATTAATGAAAATTATTAATTTAATTTAACGATTAAATATTTGATTAAAATAATTACAAGAAAAAGATATAAAGGGAATATTTTGATGCTTTAGCAGTCGTCTTTGCTCCACATTTCCTTTTATCAAAGTTTTTAGTGCCTTGGTTATAACAATACTAGTATTTAGTGAAAACTATTCAAGGAAATTATTAATAGTTTCAAACGTCGGGGTTGACAAATTTATTTAATAGGAGTTCTATTGAAAAGTGAATACATGGTATATTTTAATACTAAACCCTGCGAACATAAATTTATAAAATGTATCTATAGTGGTGAAAGAAAATGCAAATAGAATGAGTCAAAGAAATACATAATTCTACGAATGCTAGTATTACTGAAGAAAATTTTTCATGCAAATACTCTGGGTGATAACTTCAGAAAGCTTAAATTATGTTTTGAAAACTAACATTTATTCAAATTTAGTCATCTCAATTGTTTAAACGAAATTGAAAGATTCCTTACCCCAATTGTCTTCTTTGTTGATGATGAAAAACGGGAAATGGAAGTTCTTTGTGGAGCCTAAGAGCAATTGGAGAAAGCCATTTAATTCATTTGCATTAGAATAAACGTAGAATTTCTTAAAAATTTTTTTGTGTTTAATATTTCCGCTGAGTACAATTTTGTATTCGTTTTTCTTAAAATACTTCTGAACAAATGGGATTAAAATGTATATGCAAAGCTTAAAAATAAGCAGTTAATTTACAAAAAAAAATACAAGTCTCGGTGTTTAATATATTTAAAAAAATAAATCATTTGAGAAAATTCATTTATTCAGTCAATTTAATAGTTACATTTAAATAAATAAAATTAAAAACTAGTTTTGATAGTTTGTAACCGTAACTCCGAAGATTGTGTTTCAATCATACTGAAACATTTCAGGTATGTTGTTTTCCCTACGGCGGTTCTCCTATTTTGGGAAGTTGAGTGTTAAAAGTGAAGCAGGCTTCCCAGCATGAACTTGAAAAATAAGATTATGGCAATCATAGAAGATGTGGCCAGGGTCACCTTATTGACAGATTCACAGCCCTTAGTGACAAATTTTGTGAAAATTTATATCGCAAAAGAATCATCATAGAGTCTCGGGGATCGAACTTTCTGGAAATTTCAGCCGAGATCAGAGTAGTCTTGTGCGTTGACTACGATAAGAAAGATACTTTAAGTTCTTGCAAAGCTGAACTATATTTTAGAGAATTGTTTTTAGAGCATTGTAAAGATTGTTACTTTAACGAGTGCGTTTTCCACTATAATAAATAATCTGTTATTGTATTTCCTTATGTCTATATGTAGATTTATCCTCGTATAGTCATTTGTTCGTTCTCGTTCACTGTAATAAATCTTTTATTATTCTGATAATTGGAGTAGTCGGTATATTTGCAACAGTACCTGTTTCCAAGCCTGACGTGGTTGTTAATATCGTATACCCATAACAAATCACAAATGCAAGATTAAATTAATTTCCATTTATCAATCACACTGGTTAATCTAAAAACAATTCATAGGTGGCACTTTTTCACATGTTTAAATTATAATATCTAACTTATTTTTAGAAACAAACAGGGGTACACTCAGACTGGATGGTAGATAATTCTCCAATGCAATATCTCTCTAATTTTATGCTCTCTAAATATTTAATTTAGTAGACCACTGGAACCCTTCTTCTAATGAAATTCTTGATAATCATAAGCTTGCTCATTATTTCAACTTTCTTTATGTAATCAGCCTTATTGAGATGTTACGTTTCTAGTGTAAGAAAGTGGATCATGGTAGGCTAGAGTTCCTGATCCCAAGCTAGTGGGTGGTGTATCATGAGTTCGAGCCCTTGTGCTACTGAAGACCCATCGTGTAGAAGGGCTGATACACGTTACATTTGTCAGGGTTCAATGTCCTCCAGTTAGTGTGGTCCTCCCGTTGGTACGTCACTGGACCGAAGTTCAAAATTATGAGCTCTTCCCCAGTAGCCCCTGCTATTGTTTCGAGGTGAGGCTTTAGTGAATATTTACTCCGAAAGAGTCAATTATGGCATGTAATAGCAAATGAAACCCTAGATCAGTTTCGAGAAGGATAACTTGTGAAAAAGACAGATGTATAATTTTTTAAATTTTGTATAAAAAATTGTTTCAAAGTCCAAGATTTATCTTTTTGTACTTTCAATTTTTCAATTCCTCTGCTGTTAGTTCACTATCTCTCTTTATATATATATATATATACCTTTTTCAAGTTTTTAATCGTTAATAAAATACTTTTTATTCCTCCACTCAAGTTCAAATGCATTTTTTAAAACTTGTAGTGGATGACACTTGATATTAATACATTCTTTCAAATATTAATTCATTAATTTAATTTGATTAATGAATAAATAGTAACAAATAAGAATAATAGTTCAACAGTATATATATATATATATGTATGTATATAAAAATGAAAATCACTCGTTGTGTCCTTGCAGCACAATGAGTTGTGCGTTGACCTCTAATCCAAACGTCGTAGGTTTGAATCACCCCTGGTATGACCTAATTTCTTAAAATGTGACTTCTTTTTACTATACTATTTTATTGGAATAATTAAACTTAATTAATAAATAAATAGTAACAAAACAAATAAAATTGTCCAACACCCTATATAGAATGGAAAATTGCAAGGAAAATCTCTTTCTATTTTGCCAGTTAATGGTGTGATTCTGTCATATGTGTATACATATTTATATTAATTCTAGTGGCCGTGAGTAACCTAGTGGTTAGAGCATCGGAATCCAGACCGGAAAGCCTGGGTTCAATGCCACCAAATACCCTTCAAGTACACACGGAGTACGTGCTCATTAAATCAGTGGGTCCGAAGTCTTGTGGGATGAATCACGAACGCAGGGGACTGGAGAATATTTCCCTCCCCTTCAGTTCCATGAAAAAATTGTGGAGGTGATGATAGGTGGTGTCGCCATTTAGCATCCCTTCGGGGAATTACACCGAGCTAATTCGTACTGTCACCTGTATGGTGCTCAAGGCCAGCGACAGGCGTACTTCTAGCCACTTGCCACGATGAATTTCATGGGCTTCGATCTGACTATGTCAGACAAGTGGCATTACAAGCAACAACAACATATTAATTCTAACAATTTAAAAAAAAGTAACTATAAAATAAAATTTTCTTTGTTAATATAAGTACGAATTGACTTGATTTTTTTTGATATTATTTGTTTTTTCTGGGCGTCAGAACTACATGCGGCGATTGGTATCCTCCTTATATGGTGCCGCACTCAAAAGAGATACTAGCTTCCGGGGAATGTACTAGGTCTGCAATGGTAAAAACACTAATCGGCAGCCCATTAGAAATAACAAAAAAATGTTCTTTCTTCACTTATATTAATAATTATTTGAAGGCGATTTCTCTTTTTCTTGTCACATAACGCCAATAAAAACAGTTTGCAGTAGGGAAAGAAATAAATCTCGAATATTCATTCATCTCAAGGAAAATGAAACGAATATATATATAAAAACGAGGCAATGCATTAAGGTATCCGACAACGTTCGGAAGCGTGATTTTTCAAAAGCGTATAAATGGATAATATTTAAAATATAAAATTATAATATTTTGACAAAAAATGAACATAGAACGACCCATTTTCAAAATTTTCTCCCTTTGTGAAAAATGCTTCTATTACAATAATGTTTTGCCTGTATATAACTCATACCTCTGTACAGAGGCTCAACTTGAATTATTGAAATATATAATTAGAAGGGGGTTTATCCATGTTTTGCGAAAACAGAGGGGAGAAATTTTAAGAAAAAAACGCCGATAATTATTTCAATGGGTGGTAACTCTGAAAATAATGTGAATTTTTCCAAAAAAATAGTTTAGACTCTCTGGAGAAGTCTTTACTTGATGTAAGCAAAATATTATTATTTTAGAAGCATTTTTTTTATAAAAGGAGAACATTTTGAAAAAGGTTATTCTAAGTTAATGTTTTGCCGAAATATTCGATTTAAATATAATTTCTTTTGTCAAAGTGTCATTAAAACAATTTTATATATGTATTCTAATCTAAGTGACACTAAATATCATGAAAGTTATCCATTTATGCGCTTTTTTTAAAATCACGGTTCCGAACGTAGTCGGATATACCTTAAATTATCTAAAGCACTGTTATTGAATGTTATACATATAAATGTGTGGAGTGTAAAATAAATCAATGGTCAAACAAATATAACATAAACAAATTAACGAAAAGGAACAGCACACACCTGCATTTGAGAAACCTCACTTTTTTTAATTATAAATTTACTTTGAAAAATAGAGGAAAGAAAACCCTGTGATGTATGAAGTTTTAAAAATATCGTACTGTTTTCCCCAATCCTTAACGGATTTTAAATTTTCTGAATTATAATACTCCTTCAATATCATCTCTAAAACTCACTGTAACAATAATAATTTTTTTAAATTGCTAGCGATATACTTTAAATAGTTTAAATATATTGTGCGACTCAGTGACACCATAAAAGAGAATGTGTTACGTTGCCAAATGACATTATATAAATATATAATTTACATCATTGTCAAACAATTTTATATGAACTTCTTGATGTATTATACAACCGAAACTTATAATACGAGTTATGATATATGACGTCAATAAACAATATAATTTAAGCTATGATAAATATAATGCTATTAATAATTACAAATAAATATTTGTTATAAATAGTTACTATACAATTATAAAGATGTTCAAAAACTTTTTCCGAAATAAAAAAAGAAAACGGCATCAGTCTGATATAAAGAAATGAAATTGACTGGTTGGAGAAATTTCCAATTTTTGTTTAATTGTTCTTTTAGAAAAAAGTTTGAAATAAAGACGGATTTCCTTAGATGGAAAATTCAAGAACAAAAAATAATTAGTAGTTAAATTATTTAAGAATATGAGTTGAGAAAATGAAGTGTTTGAAAAACAGACACACACAGAAATAAAGAAACCTGTTGATATTTTTAAAAAAACATATTGTTCAATGATGAAGTGCATAAAATTTACTGCATTGAAGATGGTGAAATCATTTTTTACTTTGTGTATAACGCTATTCATACTTTCCTTTAATGATCCCAAAATTGTAATGAGAAGAGACAGAAAAGAAAAGAAAACTTAATCTGATATATAAAGGGTGTTCTTTTAGAGATATAGAGCTTTAAATTGCAATAAAACAACGATGTATTATTCGATTGACATGAATTTTTTTTTATTCGAAAGATAATCTTGTGACATTACATTTTAAATATGATTTCTGGCATAGGACTGCCACGGCTGGCTCGGATGTAGTCCAATCTGGACGTCCAATTTTCGATGACTTTTTCCAACATATGTGGCTGTATATCGGCAATAACACGGCGAATGTTGTCTTCCAAATGGTCAAGCGTTTGTGGCTTATCCGCATAGATCAATGACTTTACATAGCCCCACAGAAAATAGTCTAGCGTTGTTAAATCACACGATCTTGCAGGCCAATTCACAGGTCCAAAACGTGAAATTAGGCGGTCACCAAACGTGTCTTTCAATAAATAGATTGTGGCACGGGATGTGTGACATGTTGCGCCGTCTTGTTGGAACCACAGCTCCTGGACATCATGATTGTTCAATTCAGGAATGAAAAAGTTAGTGATCATGGCTCTATACCGATCACCATTGACTGTAACGTTGTGGCCTTCATCGTTTTAGAAGAAGTACGGACCTATGATTCCACCAGCCCATAAAGCGCACCAAACAGTCAGTTGTTCTGGATGTAACGGTGTTTCGACATACACTTGTGGATTAGTTTCACTCCAAATGCGGCAGTTTTGTTTGTTGACGTAGCCATTCAACCAGAAGTGCGCTTCATCACTAAACAAAATTCGCTTATGAAAATCGGGAACAATGGCAATCTCGTTTTGGGCCCATTTGACGAATCTACGCCTTGCTTGATGATCGTTTTGATGAATTGCCAAACCAAACTGAGAATAAATCACTTGACAGCTGTTAAATCGGTCGCCATCTTGGAAAGTAATGCCAACTTAAACTTCTATACCTGGAAAAAAAACACTCCTTACAAAAAACGTAAATGTATAAGAGTATAAATAAACTTTATACAATCTCCTTTAAAATACAAGTATATTACGATAAGAATGTTGCATTTTTTTAATGCAGTTATCACCTTTACTTGAAGATTAGGTATACCACATTATCCTCTATTTACGGTGTTAGTATTTTATACCTATTATGTCATCTTAAATGCTTCCTTCGCTCATAAGTGTTTGCAAAAATGATCGCAGCTTCTATACAGCAAGCTGTGTGAATTTCTAACCCATCAATTTTGTGAAAGTTTGTCGGGATTCAAAGAATAATTCTTATGCATTCAAGTAATATTATGACTGAATAACCAACTGCGAAGCTGTACCAATTTATGAACTTAAAGTGGACGAAGTATTTTTAATTTTTATCTTTCAAACAAGGAAATTTTTAAATGCGTTATTTTATTACTTTTTGTAAGAAACTCTTCGAAATAATATAGAAATTTTCGTATTACATCAATACCTATTTGATGAATGAATCTGTTACCCTAAAAAAATGATTTTTCCACGCTATTTAAGTAAAATGAAATTTGATATATAGAGAAATGTCATTAAAGGTTTACTGTTGAAATTCATTAGAAAGGAAAATTTTCCCCCCAAAACTACGTTGATTGTGATCGAGGTAAGATGCAAAAATTCGACAGCATCCATGTCGTATGATTATGCGGCATATTAAAGATCCCTAAAGTGCCTTTTTGGCTTGAGTGCTCTCAGCAAAATTGAATTCCTAGTGCAGTTTCACATCGTCATATCTATAGGCATCACAATTACATTCTGGCAATTGATATCCACGTTTAGGGTGCCACACTAAAAAGTCATATAAGCTCCAGGATGTACTATATCTGGAATGGTAATTATTAATTAGCAGCCATATTAGAAAGAAAAAAAAATATTATTGAGACCATTTTTTTCTATTCACAGATGTTCTCTCAAAACTTTTGTGTGAAAAAAATGCTTTTCAGTTATTGAGCTTTACTATACTTATATCTTTCGTTCGTAAAAAGTGTGGTTATAGTAGCCTAGTAGTTATGGTCGCGAACTCGTGGCCGTGGTTTCATGGATGCAAAGCCCTAGTGTCTCTAAAGGTATGTGGTGTAAGAGCTGCTGGTACAAGTTAAATCTGTCGAGATTCAAAATCCTCCCATTTGCCTAGTGTGATAGTTTGGAGAGGGGGTGAACAGCTCAGGTGTAATCCTCGTCATTTGACCAAATCTCAAAATTACGAGATCCGTCGCCAATGGTCTCCGTGTTGCTTTTCAAAGCTATAGTAATAAACTCTCACTCACTCAAGTGGCAAATGATGCATTTGGATTCACTTGTACATGTTTTTACAAATTTTCATATTC
Organism: Trichonephila clavipes; assembly: GCA_019973935.1. Taxonomy (NCBI): domain Eukaryota; kingdom Metazoa; phylum Arthropoda; class Arachnida; order Araneae; family Nephilidae; genus Trichonephila; species Trichonephila clavipes. The sequence continues at coordinate 431,956 of BMAU01003939.1, read as the reverse complement.
ATTTGTGGAAAATGTTATGAATATAACTATTCTGTGTGTTAATAAATTATTCTGCATGTTTATTTTATTAGGTAGATTGAAAGTATGCAAAATTTGATGAATCGGTAACTTAAGAGTAAATGAGATGGTAATTGAGTTTGACACATCAGAAAATTCATTAAAAATCAAATTGAAATAACCGAAGTACAAATATAAGGGTTACTCAAATGAAAAGTGGACGGATGCGACTGCGTCAGGATGAGTGCAACTATAGCAGAGCCACTTAACAGGGACACGAAGGACTGTAGGAAGTATACACCGCGTACGATGTTTAACAGTGAAACCTATTAATGGTGGAGGAAATGAATCGAAAATAAAGTCGTGCCATATAAGAATGCATCCAAATTGGAACAGCGAGAGGTAGTATGGATCCTGATTGCAGGATGTAAAGTTTAATGCGGACATTTATCGACGAACTATGGCGAGCACTGCTTAGGTCGAACGTCTTGGAACAGTTTTTGTAAAAGTTTTCGAGAAGGGCAACAAACGACATCGAATCTCCATGAGAATATCCTCCCCTTGTCTCCCGTGAAACCAAGGCAAATTTAAAAATGCGTTGAGAAATGTTAGAACACCCAACGTACGGTCCAGATTTGTCCCTCTGTGACTTCTAGGCCTTTAGGCTACTTAATATAATATTACGTTTCTATTTGGACAATGAAGGGAATGAAGCTGGGCAGCACTTCTTCAAGAATCAACCACTTTCTTTCTAGAGTGAAGATATAGACTTGCTGCTGAAACTATGGGACCTGTGTTACAACCTCCAGAGCTGTTTCTTTTGATTTCCAATGAAATCATTCTTTTTATTGAATTTGTCCACATTTCATTTGGGCAAACTTTATATCCCTTTAAGACCCGAATTATTTTTATCTTCAAATATTAAATTCTTCTGGTAATTAATACTATCACGGAGTTCGAAAGAAGTACACAGTTCAGTTAAACAAACAGTTAGATTTATTCGAACGCTTGGAGCTCGATACAACACTGGACTGAGAACTGGCGACGTACTCAGCTTTTATGCACTTACCGAATATTCGAGAAATAACCAGTATGCACTCTAAAGAATGATCTGGATTCACATCTAGAACCTAGACAAACAATAAATTAAAAATGAAAAGAAAATTCCAGTCTTTGGATAAATCTGCCGGGGCAGGGATTTGAACCCGAGACCAGAGGAAAGGGGGTTCAACGCTGTGCAAACTGGGCTGTCGGGACTTGTAGCAAATTGTGTGTGCGGCAATACTATATGGACACCAATGGCATTGGAAAAATAATAAACAAATTCCCGCTCCCCTTCTGGAACGTAGACGGTACCCGCACGATTGTGCGGGTTGGGCGTTATCTGTGAAACATGTCACCTCTGAAATTTTACGAGCTATACATTTTTAGCTCTAAGTTGATAGAAGAAACAATCTTTTGAACTGAAATTGTTACAAATAAGGAAATTATTGATGTATAATTAACTTTTTTATTAATTCATTATTTGTTTACTGCAAAAATATTTGTTTTGGTTTTTACAAGTATAAGTAATCATTGCATTTTTCACAATATGTTTTCGAACTGATTTCGTGGTTTTCAAATCTACACTTGCGAGGCCTTGAAATGTCATCAACACATCAAAAATGGCTATACATGTCAAGTCTTTTATGTTGGAATGTAGCAGGTGGATTATAACGTTTCGATTTTTTTGCGAGTGGAATTACAACACTGTTACCTTCATCATCAGTTAAAATACTTTTGTTAGTAGGTGGAGAGGCTGATAACGCTTCAACTATCTCTAAATTAAGTTTTAAGCGACCCATTTTAATTTTTAGAGGAATTTTATTTGATGTTGCATCTTGTTTGCACAGATACCCAGAATTTGCAACAGCTAAACTAATGTAATGAATGTGTCCAAGAGACTTTTATGGTAAAGAATAATACAAAATTGTCTTTCCATTTCAAATATTCCCATGTGTTTCTTCATCGCTCTCATCTGAACTTGATTCTTCTTCCAGTATACACATTTCGTATGCTTTTTTCGCAGCATTGTCATTATCCGAGAGATCACTAATTTCTGATCTAAGTTCAGTCTGATTTATTCATCAATAGAAAAATTTCTCTCTCTCTCTTCTGTGAGAATTATTCTCCTTTTAGACACCTGAAAAAGATTTTGGTTATAAGTTAACACAATATTCCATGAAAAACAGTAAAATGTATCAGAAAATTTTATAATTAAAAAAATATATATATTTATACCACACCTTACTAACTACCTCCGGGAAATCCAGATTTTTTTTTGGGGGGGGGAGAAGAGATATGGATGCAGATATCTGTGGAGAGGATAAAAATGCCATACTCCTCAACAAATGTATGAACAAGAAAATTAATTACAGACGAGAAAGAGGAAAGAAAAGAGACTCATCCATGGCAACCCCCAAGAAAATTTGGTATTAATTATATAACTATATATTTAATTTTTATGTAGGCTTTCATCAAAATTATTCAAACAGAAAAGAAAATTCGCATGGTAAGTACTTACCTTTACAGCTGCTGTGACTCAAGTAACGCCCAACCCGCACGATCGTGAGGGGGAATGAAATCCCGAGTCCTATAAGCCACATTAATAGAGTATAATTAATATTTTTCTATTTTACAATTATTTAAACATTAATACAAAAATTTGTATCCAAGCAATTAGAAATATATTGATAATTACCTTTTTACGACTGATAAAAAGACGTGTTTTTGTTGTATTTGAAAATAAAGCTAGATTTTCCAGCTGAAAGTAAAACATGGACTACAACCATCGTCTGCTGATAAAAAGTAACTCTTTACCCTTTCTGCAAACCGGCTGAATTGTTAGATTTGCGATTTTCTTACATACGACTATTCCAGAAGCAAAAGCGTATAAGAATATCTAACCTGCACTATCGTGTGGGTTGGGTCTTAAAGAGATATACACTGGTGTGCAAAAATTAAGGACGAAGTCGAAAAATTAGCATATCAGCTGAACGAAGAGGCAGAGCGGACAGAAAGACGAATCAGGAGATTAAGTAAGGTGATGTACGGTAGCACATGCGCAGATATGCAGGTAGACGTAATGGGGAGTGTCTGAGTAGTACAAAGCATGTTGTCGGTGTAAGATAAGTATTTCTGGCAAAGAGATTGCACGCCGTATAGCAGTTAAAATCACACCGAGTTGCTGCCTCAGCGAGAAATGGCGAATAATCAATCTGTTAGACGACATCTGGATGCTTTTACCTGAGGTCGAATCATTGGGAAGTTGAGGAAGGCCGCAGTGTGACAAGTGTGGCTGCAGAGTTCGAATTGCTCACAGCATCGTTTCACGACTTTGGAGACAATTTCAAACTACAGGAACAGCTATCCGGGGGGTTCAGTAGTGGTCGTCCACGAGGAACCACACCCGCAGATGACCGGTACATTGTCTTACAGGCCAGAAGAAACAGGCAGCAGACAGCGGGAGAAATTGCTAGACATACGACACAGGCAACTGGACGACCGATATCGCGTTTTACCGTGGCCAGAAGACTGCACGGTGGTGGTCTGTTTGCACGACGCCCTGTACGGTGTGTCCCACGAAGACTGCCCATCGGAGAAGGCGTTCTATGTGGTGCCGGGAACACCGGAATTGGAGAGACAATGAATGGGGACGAGTACTCTTTACAGATGAGAGCAGATTCAAATTGAGTAGCAATTCTCATCGCATACTCATCTGGAGAGAGCGGGGAAGCCACAATCATCCCTCGAACATCATTGAAAGGGACAGGTATGGAGGTAGCGGTGTTGTCGTTTGGAGAGGCATCATGCTTCGTAGTCGTACAGACCTTCACATCTTCGACGCAGGTTCAGTCAACGGGACCCGTTAGTGTAACGAGATTCTTCTTCCATATGTGCGTCTTTTTAGAGGCGCTATGGGTCTGCAGTTCCTTTTCATGGACGACAATGCACCATGTCATCGCACAGTAGCTGCCGAACAGCTCTTAGAGAGTGAAGATATTGAACGTATGGACTGGCCGGCACGATGTCAATCCCATCGAGTATGTATGGGATTTTCTAGGCAGACGCTTGGCAGCTGGTACCTTACCACCAGTAACGATTCGGGAGCTTGATTGGCGCTGCAAGACGAATGGGCAGCAATGCCTCAACAACTCATTGACACCCTCATTCTCAGCATGGGCAGACGCTGTGAAACCTGCCTAGCAGTCAGGGGAGATCATATCCCCTACTAAAGACCGGATGTTTTCTTGCTGGACACCCATCACAGGGATGTTTCGGCCTTCAGTCGTATTGCGCTCCATGCTATTTTTTCAATAAACTTCTTTTATCCCTCTGATTTCTCTTTTAGTAAGTGTTGCTTACATTACACATGTCCTTACGTATTGGGGATCTTACGGTATTAAATGTGTTGATTTGGAAAGCTTTTGTACAAAGTTATATTGAAAAAACTGTCTCGTCCTTAATTTTTGCACACCAGTGTATGTCAAGGATTATCCTTCAAAAAAGGAGTGTACAAATTATAATTTGTAGATTGATAGTCAATGGGGCCCTATTATTAAATGTTAATAAATGAAACTAAAAGCTTTTTAAAATGAATTTTGTTCAAATTGAAATACATTAAGATTTGACTATATTTCTCTATTTGTGTAAAATTTTACTTTTGTTTCAATGAGGAAGTTTTAAACTGCTCTCATAGACAACAGAAATGTAAAATGAAATGAATTTCATTATAATATTTGCATTTAATACTCGTGACATCCACGTATTCCTAATAATACAAGCCAAATTAATAATTATTTTAGTGTGCATCATTTCTAACCAATAACAAGTTTATATTAATTTATATTCATCTATACTTTATTGAAACTCATCAAAAAGTAATGATTATATATATTTAGTTAAACTTTCATTATACAGTCTTCCTAAGAAGCTGTAGTAATTAGAGTGCTGATTGCATTTTTAATATTAATTATAAGCGAACTGCAATCATCTCATATTTCCAAACACTTTCTCATACCGTATACTCTATATAGAAACCAGACGGATAATTACGATTCCCGAACCTGAGAAAACCGAGGGGAGAAATTCCGAACGAACTACACAATTTGTGCATCGGAATAACTCCCTATTTATCGGCGACTCGCTAATACCCACGTCTCACAATAGCAGCCCCCCTCCTACGTCCCCAATTCGCCCAATCAGGACAAAACGGGTGAATGCCCGTCTTGTCAAACTCTATGTGACCTCAGCGGCATTCCAAATGCGAGTTATCAGCCGCGAGCATTCGGTGCAAACTCACGAAACCAGAAAATTCCTCTCTGCATTCGGCGCTATCTCCGGATTCAAAAGTTTTAGCACCCGAGTTCAATTAACTTAATAACTTTCAGGGCACGCCCGTAGAAACCGTGATAAACTTCCTGCACAGTCTCTCTCCTCTCCCCCCTCACTTATCTAATCATACGGAATTTTTGCAAATATTTCACGACTTTGGGATGGGCTAGACTTCCAGGGGATGTGAGCGGTGTATGATGTATGGGCTGGAAGCCCATTCATAAATCATGAGGTGAACTTTAGAGAAGTTTTAGAACAAGGAAAAGACGAATCTGAGTTCTACGCGGGAGAGTCATCAGTGGGATAAACACGAATTGACAAGGATATTTGGGGGGAGGGGGAAGGGGCTCGTTTCTGTTTCGTCCGAGTCTTGATTTAGAAAGAAGTAAGTTACCGATACAAATATTTTTACAAAATTTACAGTCTTTTTTTTCTATTGGATTGAGAAATTTTAATATAGCACAAAGCTTCGACATCACTTAAGGCAGTGATTCTGAAATTTTCAAAATTCGCGGCCCAATATTCAATTATAATTTTCACCTCGCCCCCCTTCCATACAATGACGATGCATTGAATTCAATAATATTATAAATTTGACGCTAAAGCTGCAATACTTCTTGAATCTTTTTAGGTGACGCCGGCGTATATAAATGTCTCGCTCAGCCAAATCATTCATTTTCTGGATTTATATATTCGTCTTTTCGAAGTACGATCTCTTCTGTGCAACGTATCCATAAAATTATTCCGATGCCTTGGAATGCAATAAGAGGATCTTGATAGTATTTGCGAAAGATTTGTTCCCTTCCCCCCAAAAAAATCCCCATCTCTTTCGCGAGTTTACGTGAAAAATGGTGGCATTGGGGATCGAATCGCTTAACTTTTAATCGGCAGTTAAGTGATTGCTTGCAAACTTTACAAATTATCAAGAAAAGTTTTAATACAAGCTAATGGGGTCACTGGTAATTATCAAACTTATTGTTAATTTAGTATTGTTAAACTAATTATGAAATACGTTGTACAGTAATACATTTATAAGTGTATTATATCAGTGTAAATGTGCAGTTTATTTTTTATTGTGTCAGAATGTATTTTGTTTATTTACTTTCAGTAAAATAATAATTTTTTAAACTAATCTTTTTTTTGTTTTCGACTTTTCAGTGCCCCCTCGTAGAGTTAACACGCTCCCCTAGGGGACGCGCCTCACAGTTTGAGAAACACTGATTTAAGGAAAGCGATAGAATTCAGCTGTTGGTCAAGTTTGAGGTTTAGCAACCAAAGAGACTCAAATGAAAAGGGGAGTCTAGAGCAGTGTTTCGTAAACCAGGGGTCGCGTGACTTGCAGCTCGGGTAGCCAAAATTTTTACGGTTCTTGATGCATTTTCTTACATAAAATAACTTGTTGGGCATTAATAATAATAATTTAAGCTATTATTTAAGTTCTCTTGTTGTAGTAAGTCAATAGATAATTTAATTGTTTATTTAGAATATTATTGGAGTATATATCGCGCGATCAAACAAATCTAAAGAATGTCGGGAAGATACTTTGTCCGGCGGTGTCGACTATTATTCCAAGATTTATATATATATAATAACTTAATTAAAAATAATCAAGGATATCCTTTCCATTGATACTTAAACCTTGTATATGCCATTGCTTATAAAAGATATTGATCTGAGAAGTGTTCTACATTGACTTGTTGATTGAAGACGACACTTAATGAACAAATTGTTTATATATAATGTGCAGTGTATTATTACATTATATTGTATATTGTTTTTTTTTACTGAAGTGATAACTTCTTTAGGCACGTTTTGCTGGAGAGTGAATCCGAATTATGTGCTTTAAAAAGTCAAACATTATTATGCTCGGGTTTGTAACGCTCGTAACAATGGTAGCAATACTACTGAATGGTATAACAATACTACTCGTAACAATATACTGAATCATTTGGATTTAATGAGTCATGTATCGAAGAAATTCGTGCAGCAAAATGTAGAGCAGAAAATGGACAAATAATTCTAATGGTTACTATTCATATTTCACCAAATCAAAGTGTAGAGAAAATTATCGAATTCGTTCACAAACATTTAGTTGCCTACAATGAAGCCGGATCAACTCTTCTGAACAAATTGCGTATTATTTCATGTGGGGATTTTAATGTAGATTTTTCAAAAGACAAATCAAAGCCTTTAGTAGATTTTTTAAAATCAAAATTAAATTTAATTATGTCAAATGATCCAAATGAAAGCACGCCAAAAGTACGGACAACGCTTGACGGAGTTTTATTTAGATATTTAAATAACTTTGAATCTATATAAAGTATTTGTAACCTATTTCACCACCTATTGTTTCTTTCTTCGAATACAATTAATTCATAAATACGATTGTATATTTTGCAAAAAATATTACTTTATGAGTACAGATATATGAATAAATAATTTTATATGTTACTACTAATATCCCCTTGTTTTTTATTCACCGAACTAATCCCATCCCTAAAATAACATTATAAAATTTGATTACACATTCTTTTGAGTGGTCATAAGTATATATATACACACACTCCTTTTTTGTTAATTAAAATGTTTATATAGTTATTACGGATGTTTATTGCTGCAAACATATAAAAGTACCCAAACGTGGATAAACTTCGAGCATTACTTAAGGAGTCACCACCCCGAAAAGATTAAGAGAACTCCCGAGCTTTAGAGCAGTTGTCTTCAAATTTTGTCTACTTATGGTATCCTTAAAACTAATTGTAAGTTGTTTTCACGGAACCCCATCCAGAAAAGCTTTAGAAGAATATATCTTAAATATTATTTGTGGTATATTAACATGCTATAAGTATTTTAAGTAAAGACAACTAAAAAAATAATGTATTTTTTATTAAACATTTTTAATCTAATATATTAATATAATTTACTCACAAACTTGTACTCCAAGTGACATCTACCATTGCATTATATTTAGTAACTGGGATTTACATTTTTTTACATAAAGTATTAAAGTCTAGGTATATTGCAGCTATATGCAGTCGCATTTCATATTTGTTTTTATACTACATTTTTATTGCCACATACGTTATGAAATATTTTAAAATTAAATACATTGTTCAGGATGGCATTAAAATGTTTATCACTGTTTGAGAGAAATTTCCGTGTATTCTCTAAAAATTTGCTACTTAAATTTGGGACAGTTCCTGCTTATATTTAGACTTTAACTTTGAATCTGTTCATATGTTGATAAGTTGTTCTGTCTTCATTGGCAAGCCTTCTGATTTATCCACTCATGTTTGAAGAATGTGAATTTTACAAAATTTAAAATTTTATTTTATACATAAAATGTTAATTAACATTTATTTTTGCAAGCAAACTTCCTTTAAAAATTTGATATTTTATAAAAGTTTACATTTAAAACTAAAATTTTAGTAAAATTTTGGTATCTTGATTAAGCGAACAGTGATCATTTCTGGAGCTCATGCCAAAGTTTAGGGAACTCTAGGGTTTCGCAGAATCCAGGTTGAAGACAATTACTCTAAAAAAGTGCTTCTCCAACTTTGAATATTTTCGTCCTAAACTTCAAATATAATTTTCATTGCACCCCCCGCATACAATAACAATGTATTGGGTGAATTAGTAATGTACTTTGATACTAAAACTGCAATACGACCTTAATTATAAACCTTACAAATGATCTGTATAATTATTAAATTTTGTATTCATTAGTCGCTCTCTTCTTTGATATTGGTTTAAAATTAACAGGATAGTCACCAATAAACTAGGTGTAACTTCTGAGTGGGACGTTAATAAACCAGTAATATTCGAGGGCTATTCTGAAATTTTTGAGATACACCTAGAATTTTAAAGTTATATTTACAAAATTTTTTAGGAGTGTTCAAAGTGGTCTCCTCCAGCATCAATGTAGTTTTGTGGACGATTTCCTACACATTAAATTTCCCAAAGCATTTATCTCTTGGAATTGATGAAAAAATTACATTTTTAGTCGAATTAATCTCTTCTTCTGAAAGAAAACGACGTACTCGTAGTTCTTTCATAGCTTAAAAGTAATCAAAAGTTACACATAGCTGGATCTTGAGAATAAAGTAGATGTTCTATCATTTTAACTCAACTGTTCAATCGGCTACTGGGAAGATGCATTGTCAAGGTGAAGCATTAGACCTCTAACAACATTCACTTCTTGAAGAATTTCCGGAACACATTTAGTGGAATACCAGTTTGCTGTTACAGTTTTCTATCCTTCCTTTTTGATGGCTTTGACTAATCCCGTACTTCTGAAGAAAAAAAAAACTGCATGCACTTCTTTTTTCATTCCTCGTCTTTTACCATTGCCGGCGTGAAATCATCCTCAAAAATCCATAATTTATTTTTTTGATGTGTTGGAAAGTCAAAAAACGGTATGTACGTTTTATCATAACATAACAGTTTTAGAAATGATATGGTGGTCACCATCGTCTTGATTTAACCCCGCTTTAAAATAATTGAAAATCGTAGCACGATAATGTTATCACGTCTCTCTCTCAATTCCATTTTCTCTTCTGTCTAAAATTTATTCTACGGTAAGCAACTTGAAGTACGAGTAGTTCAGTAAAAAATCGCCTGCTGCGTTAAAATGCTTCATATTTTCAAATTAAAACGTTATTATTATTAATTTTGTTTTTTTGTAATTTCTCGTCTGCGCATGTCTCCAAAATTCAAGAGTTACCCTCGTATTATAATAAGAATTATTTTAAGAAAATAATGTACTGAAGTATATAATTATTTTTCATTCCAATTATTTTCTTCCTCAATTTACCGTGTTGTTATAAAAAAACTCCTTCAGTCCAAGAAAGCCCTTTGCATTAAAAGAATCCATGCACTTATATATATATATATATATATATATATATATATATATATATATATATATATATATATATATATATATATATAAAACCCTTTCGTAAATTAATGGAATTTATTTAGTAATACAACAGTAACTTTTTTTAAGAATTCAAAGCTTATTCTAATTTATATTTTTATGTTAATATTTACTATAACTGATTTCCTAAAGTAAAAATGCAACATAATGTAATGTTTAGCATTGTTTCCATAATAACCTCCACAATCATAGATTAGAGTTTCCATTCGCATAATTATTTTGAGGAACGTTAAGTGTACTAATACATAGACGCATTCAGCTCAAGAAATTCCATTGAAACTGGGGGAAAAAATCCCGGAGAAATTAATGGAATTTATTTAATCATCCATCCCCTGCATTTATTTCCTTACTGGAATGAATGAAATCCCGCTATCTTTTCTTTAAAAATATTTAAACAATAATTGCTATTTCCTTCTCTTCTTTCATACATTTTTCCTCATCTTCCCTTCCGATTTAACAGGGCAATAAATATCAAATTAAACCAGAAAAGCAACCATCTGTACTTCTTACGATCCCGGGATCCGCTTTATCAGAAAATTCATTTGTAATGAGGAAAAAAAATCTCTTTTCCTTTATAATTACAGTTCTTTGTATCAATACCGCTATCCAAAGGGATAAAAGTTTCCAGGTACTAAATGAACTATGAGGAATAAAGAAACAGGAATTCTAATTTTGTGTGTTTTTTATTTTTATCTTCCTGGACAGTAGCACGTTAGAGACTTCCGAATTTACTGTTTTATCGTGGCGGAAGATGATTTTAATAAGTAATAAAACAACAAAATGAGATAAAAAAAAGAGCATTAAGAGCAGGGGGAAAGGTTTCATGTGCGAATTATAAAATTTTTCTAGATGACCGTTAAAGACGGATGGAATATAAACGCATTATTTAGAAGAGGTTCAATTAATTTATTCATGTTGTGTCGTTCTAAGTCGAACATGGCGATGAGAGATTTTTAGGTTTGATTAATGAGTTTTGCTTAAGATGTTTTAGTGATGGAAAAGGCTCCAAAATTGATAAATTTTCTTAAATATTTTTTAAGTTTTTGCCTTTTTTAAGTCATTATTGCTTTGGCAAAACTTTGGAGCGAGGGAAAAGGGCTTCTATGTTCGAAAAGATGGAAATTCAATTTGATTAAATTTGTGAGCAAGGTTGTTGATTAATGCTGAAATAATGTACTCTTTTAGTTGAATAAGCAATTATTGAGATAAAGCGAAAGGATAAAAAAATATGAAGAGAAAACACATAGGAGAAAAACTGATTCCTTCTTCAGAGAAACATGCATACTTAAAATTATTTGAACAAGGAAGTAAATTAGTATAAGTTAATATTATAAAATAAGATATTTATATTGTCTAATAAGTTTGCTGAATTTGTTTTAAAGTTTGCTGAATTTGTGAAATTGGAAAGTTCATTGTTAAAGATACATGAAAGGCTAAAATATTATAGAATTTTTGCACTAGAAGATTTTCTTCTCTCGATAGCATCTAATATCGTTTGTAATCAAACAATAGTAGATACTATCGAGAGATAAATTTTTGATCATAGTATATGGTACCAAAAATTTAGGAAGAGAAGCCAATAAATCGGATTCTACTGGAAAATAAACTATTCACACAATAAATCACTTTTATTAATAAAAAGTTAAACCTGATCACATGATATGTAGACAAGAAAATCAACTCGTAATAAATAATAGGTACTTATCTTTATCTAGATGCAACTTCAGAACCTCGACCAAGACTTTCTAATAATTAAACGACTAGAATTCTGGACGATAATTCAATTAAATAAGCGTGGGGATATTGTCTTCATAATATCCATTCTCTATTTGACAGACTATTTATATGCGTTTTCGTTCTGACATTAATTTGCGTTATTGAGTTGTTCTATTTCAAAGTGTCAGTTTGTATAGATGGAAAAATTCCGAGTTATATAGGATAGGCATCGCGAACTGCCCATTGTTGTTGTTGTGCATCTACTCAAATTTTCAAAAACATCCATACATATTAATTCACATTCAGCAAACGTCATAGTGAGAATTGTTTATTTTACAACTTTGAAGCAACTTGTACATTTTAATTTACCACTCTATCCTACAAGGACATCTAAAAACTCTGAATTCATGTAAGGACACGTAACGTTAGAAATTTGCTAAAGTAAAAAGGCTTTCTGTCATAGAAAAGTATTATCTGGTGACCTTAACAACACGTTCTATCAATTTATATGATATTTTGTTTACGCTATCTATGGTAAAAACATTTATTTTTATCTCTCTTCACCACTTTTTTAATTTAACTAGATATTTTTAAGGGATTTTTTACCGGTTAATCATACATTTAACTGTAATAAGTTCAGCACGAGCACACAAATAATAAAGCATGCAGTAATACAGAAATAAAGTTTCAATGGAACTGACATCGTCAGTAATTTTAATTCATCCAATGTGATAGTGTTTTCTTTTGTTGCTTCTTTTGCATTCTAGATTCTTTATATCATTACGGAATCTTTAACTATAAAATCAAACATCATTTTGCACAACTGCAATTACTTTCTTTACATCTTGGATAACACACACTATTCAATATAAAATTTCAATTCGAAATTCTTGTTTCTAAGGAAGAACTTTCCGTTAATTTCTAAAATAAAAGTTAATAAGCATTCGACTTGATTTAGAAAATATATTAAACTGGTGCCATTTTCTTACGTTGAATAGAATATTTTATTATATTCTAGAACAATTCTTCGAATAGTTCTATGAATAAAATATTCCTTTTCTGCATAAATAATTTGTTCAATTCTTTATAGTCGCATGGGTGTCAGAGTCAATTCAATTACTGAGAGCGAGAGGAATTTTTTTTTCCTGATTCCTTTAAATCAACTAAACTTTAAAAGCAAAAAAAATTTTAAAACTGAAAACAATTCTATCAAATGAAAGAAATGCCAAAGTATGTTTGTGTCAAAAATTGGTGTTATTTCTTAGAATATAAAATGAAATCAAAAGATTTAGATAAGACAAAGTTTTCAAAATCATGCATTTGACTTTATTAAATAAATTATTTTAAAAGCGCTGGTGTTATTGCATACTTTCGCTTATTCTCAAATGAATGTTTTCGTATTTATTTAAGAGTTCCTTAGTTATGTGTGAAAGAAAGAGAATTAAATTTTTAAGCTAACTTAAAAGAAAGAAAAGGTAAGAAAAATATTTAATCATGATATATTATTTATTTTAAAAATTTGCTTCTTTCAATAAAAGTGTGTTGTATATATAGAAATTTTTTTGATGATTCTGCTAATACTAGTATATTCAGTACATAATAGCTCAAATTATTTTTATTAATGTAATACTATTTTTTATAAAAACTCGGGGGACGGACCAAACCCCATTGTACAAATGATACAATTGGGCATACTCTTTGCTCAAATTTTAACATATGTAATTTACATATATTATGTAGCTCTATTTTTCGACTCCTACTATTAGCGCACTTTTTCTTTCTATGTATTTATTTATGTATTTATTTATGTATTATGTTTATTTATTTATGTTGTTCAAATTTTCAATCGTTAATAAAATAGTTTCTATTCATTCAATCAAGTTCAAATACATCTTTTAAAACTTGTAGTGGATGACGATGTTAATATACTTTTTTCAAATATTAATTCATTAATTAAATTATATTGAATTAATTACAGATTTTCGACGCCAACTTAGATTCATCTCCATTGTTGTAACAATGTAACTGTTAAAACAGTGACAAAAATTCGCGTTGAAAACCGAATTTCAACCAAACTAGCCAAACCGGGTGTGCATTACAACAATGTTAACAAATCATGCTCTTTCTTCAATTCCTACTATTAGTTCACTCTCCCCCTATTTCTATATATTTACTTATATATCGTTCAAATTTTCAATCGCGTTAATAAAATACTTTCTATCCATCCATTCAAAGGAATTGACTTAAATTTTTTTTATATTACTTGTTTTTAAAATGTTGTAAGCATTTTATTTCAATGTGTATTGTAAATTTTCAACTAATGTCTTCTTTAGAAATTTCTTTCTTTCGTGCACTTATTCATTTGTTCTTTGTTTCGCAATATTCGTTCTTGGAGCTCTTCTTTAGTTAAATTCAACTTCATGCCAAAAAATTGCTTTTAAATAATTTTTTTTCATTTAATAATATCCGTAAAAAAGTTTTACATGTGTATTTTATTTCAACTGACACTAAATATAAAAAAATATTCATTTATAGGCTTTAGAATCATAGTTCCGAACGTATTTAATCACCTTAAGTTATTAAAATGCAAGGAATTAGAATCTTTAATTATTCTAATACGATGATTAGCTTTTGATGTAGATTACGCATGATATAGGCTTATTCCCAAATTGAATGTAATGCTAATTAAAACAAATATTCGTTCCAATAGACTTATTTAATTACCAATAGATGGCCTCATCGGAGAACAATCACAGGAGCAGAATTAATTGGCTGAAGTTTGCGCATGCTAAGAGCATCATCCATGTTTTCTATAATCTAGTTAATACGTCTCGATGGTAAAATAACTGAAGCAGAAATCAAGTACTTGATTGTTGCTCAGTACTAGTATCTTTTATTGGGACTTGTTATGGTTAAGGATCCATTCTTTTATTTTATTCAACTTTTTCTCATCATTTGAAATGCATCTAAGAGGATTGAAAAGTAAACTACAACTGTTTCTGCCTCTAAATTTGTACAGGTTCTTTAGAATTTTACCTCAAAGTTCTTGTTTAAGTTTTTTCAGGGACAGAACTGGAAGTAATTTAGTAGTGTGGTGCTACCAGCAGCTAGAAAACATCAGTTAAAAGTGAAATGTTTCACTTTTAATCGCAATTTCTAAAACATGTACATTGCAATAATAAAATAATATTTTTCAAAGATTTATTTTTAAATTGCAAAATTTGCACCCATATTACTGCTGTATGAATAACTATTTAATAAGAAATTTTGTCAAAACATTTTCCAAAAATATTTAAAGGGTAAAAATGTAGACTAATTTTCCTTCTATTGAAGCTTTTCTTATGTTACTCGATATAAAAAATTAACCATTTAAGACCCAGTCCGCATGATCGTGTGAGTTAGATATTCTTATACCTTTTTAAGACCCAAAATATTTGTACCTTTAAATATTACATTCTTCTGGTTATTAAAGCTATACTGACATCCAATAAACTGGAAAAAATAATAAAAGAAATATTGCTACCCCTTCCCCCTCCCCCCGAACGTGGAGTATTTTAGCACGAATTTGCGCGTTGGGTCTTAAAAGGTTAAACAGAAATCCTTACCCGAAATTTTAAAAAGTATTCTTGTTATAATTGTAATAATAATGTGAAAAATGCAGTGGCGCACACAAGGGGGGGGGTCCTGAGAGTCCGGACCCCCAAAGCCCTTGATTTTTTTCTGATTGATTATAGTTCTAAGTTTATAGTACGCAAAATTTAATTAAGTATTTGTTATTTATGATTAATTTTATTAATTAATGCTAATTATTTATTCAATAATTAGTTTTTTACTGTGCTTTGTTCCTGAATATCGACAAAATCAAAAGGAGCATGATACAAGAATGGTGAACTTTCGACCCCGGACCCCCGCTATCCGAAAAATTCCTGTGTGCGCTACTGTGTAAATGTATACCTAAAATGATTAGTGACAGCACGATCAGTAATTTTTTTTTGATGTTCATTAAACTGGATTATTGTTGTTTTCTAAATAAAATGCTGCACAAAGTGATCCTCGACATTCTTAAAACTTCGATAATAGCCTTTGCATCCCTGGCAATGAATAAGAAGGCATTTATAGTAATTCTTTCGTATATCTATTTTTCATTATCTTAAGTACTGAACTGTGCTTATACGTAATATCTTTTTACAACACTCGTGTGATGAGCTGTTTAAGCAAATAGATTCTTTTAAAAAGATTCTGGAACACATTTTAATGTCATTGAACATTACATTCAATTCTTCCCTCCCATTAAATAAAGTGGATCCCTTCTCAAGGCAGTACACGTGCTGCCCTCAGCGTGATGTATAGCTTTCTTAAAGACCACAACACGGCCAATATCAAAACTCTTTCAGGTCTTAAAGCTATCGTCTTTGTAGCAGTGAAAACATCGTCATTTGCTTCCATGGAGGCGGCATACCATCGAAAATCGTTGGCCGTGAAGGAAGTTTTCTCTGCTCCCGCGTATTGTTATCGCCGTTTTGAAAGGTTGAAAAATCTAACAGCCCTCCTCGATCTCCTCCCCATAGGAAGGCGAACCTTATTTGCATAAGACACGTCAGAATATTTTCATGCCCAAAATGTCTGTCAATAAGTTTTCTGTGATAGCGCCAGAAACAAATTACCACCGCTACTGACGTAAAAATAGGAACAATAAAACTGTGTCAAAGGAAGATCAATTTTGGGACTGGATGCGAAAAGTATTCGCTCATTCTATTCTTTCACCTCCCCTCCATCCCCTTTAAATAAAATTTCTTTCCTTGCTTTTTTCCCTTCTTTTTCCTCCGTTCTATTTTGTTATTACTTTTTGGTATCAAGCTCGGAATATAATGAGGAGTGCTGATTTATACAGAGGGGGAAAATAAATGAAAAAAAATAATAATAAGGGAGAAGGGGGAAGAAAAAACATTTTATGTGTACACATCCACACACACAAAAAAATTGTTTTCAGTTGAATTGCAGATGCATTCTCATTTGCTCAGTGATTCAAGCGTGAAGCCGGGTTAAAAGTAGAAATAAAAAAAAAAATCGGAACGTATAATGAACTTGTATTGATTTTTCTCGGTCCGGAAAAAATATTTTTAAAAGTTTATAATTTGGCTTCCTGGCTGTTAGAAGGCCGTGTGATATTAAGGCTAATTTGGAAAACGATAATAAATTTCTTTTTCTTTCCCAGAAAATGTCTTGACGTATCATTTTGCTTAGAACTTTCGAATGGCCCATTAGAAATGAAAGGGAAAAGGGCGGACAACTGATTGCTGAAAGAAAAAAAAAGACAACAAAAGAGACATTAGCAAGATCAAATGAATATTTTTGTGTTGATTCCCAAAAGAATGAAAGGGAATGTTTTGAAATAAACGGAAGCATGCAGAACTGACAATGAAACAATTTCTTTTGTAAATAATGTCTGGACTACAAATTCCTTAAATGGAGTTATTTTTTTCTATAATTGAAAGGAAATTAAGAAAATTACTTTAAAGTCTAGAATCAATAAATAATATAACGTAGAAAATTTTTGTGAGTTTAAATTTAGGAAATTTAAATCCCTTTTGTGATTTTATATATGCTTGAGTGTTAATAGAGATGATAGTTCCTTCTTTGTAAGGCTCTTAGATTTAACAATCATTAGTATATTGTTTTCTTCATTCGTAATTACTTACTTCAGAGTTTAAAAAAATTGATACTTAGGATGACTGATTTTCAAGTAGAGTTCATCTTTCAGTGGTAACTTTTATAGTATATTTAGTTATCTTATTCAAAGTTTGCAAATAAAAGTTTTGGATAACAAGATATATGCTATAGTATAAAAATATAATTCAATAGTAAGTGAACACTAAACATAAATTTTTCAATAGTGCATAGAACATTTTTTTAAAAATAAAATTCTTTAGCAGCAGTCGTTAACTGTAACATAAATACAATGGGTTGAATTCAAGTGACGTCACAGTCCCATGATAACTGTGATCACATGTTTTCAGCCAATCGGTTCATGCACTTCATTGCTCATAAATATTTTAACTTTTGAAAAACTGCTTGAATAATATTAATACTTGAAAATTTTTACCGAATTGTCTAAGCTCATGTGACGTCATAGCCACCTGATAAAAACAATCATGTGTTCACAGTTAATCAGATCATGCGCTTCGTTGTTGCCCTCTTTTTGGGGACTTTAAGAAATTTTCTCTTAAGAAATAGTTATTTTTCAACTACAAAAATGTACATAGAGTAGACAAAATGCATTTTGTTTAAAGTACATACATGAAATAAGAGTTGTTTTAAAATTTCAAAATCGTTTGAAGAAATTTATTTCTTTTAACATTTGAACTTTTTTACCTAATTATAAAATTTTAAACATTATCGACGTTTTACAAACAGAACAACAAGTACAATTAGTTTGATGTCAGTTTTCAATTATAAATGGAGGTCACGTGTTCGTTTTTATCACTTGATCGTCCTGAATTAAACCCATTATTAAACCTGAAATTTTATCTAAATTTTACGAATAAAACAGCAAATACAAGTTGGATGTCACTTGATTGCACTTATCATGTGAATTTTCTAAATTTAGTCCATTTGGAATAGTTATTACTTTTCGATTTGATAGATAGCCAATTAATGTACTTGATGCTTTTATTAATTAGGTTTATTAATGATGCTATGTGAAATGTTCTTTCTTTTAAAAATATTAAGCTAGATCAGGTAGCTCAGATTTGTTGAACTGAAAATGATTAGTGATATTTTTTCCCCTATTAGTTCTAAAATGAAATCTGGTACAAGATAATATATTATTTATTATACACTAGAGGAGGGGGAAGGAGAGTACCTCCTGTTCACTTGACGACGGACGAATCCTCATTGTACAAATTATGCTACTATTCCTATTCATTGTTCAAATATAATTTATATCTGGATGTTTGATATAATATTACTTTCTGTTGTATTTATTTTATGATAAAAAATTGAAATATTCCCAAGCAACGTCTTCACTTACATCATAATGGCGTTTCAAGGGAAACTTGAAGTATGGGCCATGCAGCCAAGTTGGCATCATGTTTGGCAACCAAATAAGTTTATTACAGCATCAAGGAAAACTTTTTTTTATAAATAGATAAATAATATTTTTAAAATATGAGAACAACATTGTTTTCTTTTATCAAATAACTGCTTTTAACTACTTTTTAGTTTTAAGGTCCGATGAAATTCCTTTAAATTATATAATTTGCGCAAAAATTATAAGACTCTAGAAGAATCGTTTTAAGCTTGGTGAAGAGATTCCTAATCTAGGATTACTAAATATCTCTCTAGAACTATATTCACAAGATATAAATTGAATTAAAAATTACAACTGTAAGTGTGTGAAAGTTTTTTATAATCTTCTATACGAAAAACAGAAAAACAAATTATAAAAGCGTATTCACTCATTAACGTATTTTCAGAACTTTTTTTACTGTTTTCTTTTTCAATTCCTACAATTAGTTCACATTCTCCCTGTATATATATATATATATATATATATATATATATATATATATATATATATATATATATATATATATATCTTGTTCACACTTTCAATCTCTCATTAATAAAATATTTATTCATCCACTCAAGTTCAAATACATTTTTTAAAACTTGTAGTGGATGACACTTGATGTTAATATAGTTTTTTCTAATATTAATTAATTGATTCTATTTAATTAATGAATAAATAGTAGAAAAAAATAATAGTCTAACACCATATTTAAAAAGGAAAATCGTTCATTGTGTCTCTGTAGCGCAATGGATAGTGCGTTGGACTTCTAATTCAAAGGTCGAGGATTCTAATACTACCTGGGATGGCCTAATTTGTTAGAAGGTGACATATTTTTATTATACTATTTTATTCGAATAATTAAATTTAATTAATGAATAAATAATAACAAACAGAAATAATAACCCAACACCTTATATAGATCGATTGGTTGAATACTAACGTCGCACTGTTCAGCTACACGAGGGCTTTTGGCGACTGACCACGTAATTTCGAATCTTGGTCAAGTGACATGAACGACACTACCACACCAATGGGAGGACGTTTCAGCTTTCCATCGATTTAACGTGCATCGCTGCCCTACTCGGTGGGAATTTAGTGGTAATGGACTCGAACTCGTGACAAGGCAAGCCACGATCCGATACCTATACCCCTCGACTACCGCTGCCATAACACCTATATATAAATGAAAATGGAAAAAATTGCAAGGAAAATCGCTTTCTATTTTGCCACTTAATATTGCGATTATGTCATATGCATTTCATATTCATTTCAATTGTAATTATTTTATAAAAAGTAACAAAACTCTTAAAATTTTCTTTGTTGACCTAAGTAGGAATTGACTTAGTTTTTTTTATATTACTTGTTTTTTTAATGCATATTTTGCGTTCATCACGAATAAAAATCAGAAGAAAATAAAGATACAAGGCCTCCGCCGCAACGTTTGACAGTTTACCCTGCAATACATTATAATCCCCGGATCATTTCAAACAAATCGTCTTCTAGGAAAATAAATACCAACCGCGTCTCTCGCTCCCTTAATGTTCTCCGGGGTTATACCAAAGCAACTCCTAGAAAGAAAAGCAAAGAAAAAGAAACCAAAGCAGCCCGGAATGCCTCTAAACGAAACTAAAACTTTCTTCACCCCTGATTGAACCAGAAGCTATAAACTTTTAACGTCAACGTGAAAAAATCGCGACAGTGATGAATTAAAGGGGGCATGTAGGGGATTGGGGTGGCCCATGATCGAAGTCGTCATCTCCGTCGTCGAGGATAGAAGGTGGTAGAGGTCTAGGCGGAATGATAAAGTGAAATAGCAGAGTAACTTTTCTTGACCGACCACGGACATTCATTCCGTAAAGAAAGCATTTATCAGAGCGACTGTCAGAATTTGTTTTCTTACCCCTGAACTTTCCCTGTACTTTCTTAGCGACACATGGCGGGGAGAAAAGTAGTCTTTAGGGAGGTATTGAACGGGACTCCCTGTTATCGTGTCCCTTTTCCTTAGGGGTGGCCACGTGAGAGGGTGTAGGGGGGCGCATAGATTCGGAGGGAGAGGATGTTATTTTCCCCCGAGAGTCGGAATTCAGTGGCGTGCAGTCGGAGGGGAATAAAAAAAAGGCCCGCCTATTTCAGCCGAAAGGAAAACCATTTCTCTCTCTAAAGCGGTGTCGAGATATGCATATGGAGGAATGATTCGTATGGGGTGTTTTATGTTTCAGAAGATCAGAAAAAAAGGAACGTTGGACATCTATTCGATGATACTATTCAAATAAAAGCGTTATTTTGTCTTATTTCTTTTGTGAGGTATCAATGTATCAGATAACAGATGATCTTGTATTCTTCTGTCCTTTCTTTCAGAGGGAGTGTAGTAGGGGATGCGTAATAAAATGCAGTGTAAAATAAAGAAATGCAGAAAGTTGTATTTGTTATCATCGAGTAATTTAAGTATTTGTAATAATTTATCACTTAGTGTGTAAGTAAACAAACCATTGTGCAAGAATAAATATCTAAATCGTAAAATATTAATAATAAAGCATTGTTTAAAAACTTAATAATAAATGACACATTTTAAAGAAAATCTTAAAAAGTAAGGCATCTTTTTATGTTAATTTTAAAATTCGCAGTTACTTAAGATTACTCATTACGCCTGGAGCCGTGATTTTGCAAAACCGTATTAATGAATAATTTTTTTTTGGTTCTTAATGTTGCATGGATTAGAATATACAAAAAATATTTTTTAAATTTCCAATGGCCAGGGTGTAATGTGCTTACCCCGGGGGTCGCTTCCTCATCATCTTGTCGACCTAAAGCTGTAGGAGGGCACGATAAATGACCAAGACTATCCATAATAAATCTAATTTATTATTACCAAAATAATATTCCAGAACACAATCTATACTGGGAATCCTTGGAGTGATATAAAGAAAGCAACAAACTTATGTGAATAAGCGCACGAAATCCGAATAGATTAACTTTTAATCAATCCTATCTTAATACTTCTAGATTCACTAATTCATTCTAGTAGCTATAAAAGCCGTCCTTTACTCACGATGCGTAATTCTAATTCTTACAATAATAACACTGCTTTCAGCGGCTCCGCTGCTTCTGATCTACGATTATTACATTTTAAATATATATATGCTAACTAATTTGCATCTTATGGTTTCTTTTTGAAAGAGATGGCTGTGAAATAAACGCGATTGCTGACCCAAAGATTTCCCAAGAGGATTAGTAGTTAAAAGTCGCGTAAAGCCCCGTCACAAGGGTTATAAAAGACCACTACACCCCAAGGGGGGTAGGAACAAAAACAAAAACAGTCAAAACAAATAAAGTAGGAAATAACAACGTCGCGAAAAAAATCTATGCACCCAATAGGTCCCTAGCTTGCCAATAAAGATCACACAAAGAGGAGCTCTTTAGTGTTGGGCAGCAGCGAATGTGGTCAGCATCCATGTCCTCTCAAATATCACAGAGCGTGCAGAAAGGAGCCTGCGCAACATGAATTCGATGAATATGTCAGAGGAGACAGTTGTACTCAGCAGCAAGACGAAATTTGGCAACTGCTTTACGTTTTGGTTCCATGGAAAAATCTTTAAGATTTTTCGACCAGACTTTACTGGAATTTCTCTCTTTGCATTGGATTGAAATGCGATCATTCATCTTTTTCTTAAAGATACGGTTGGCACTGGAAAAAGGGACAGTTTTCCTTGTTGGAGGTTTGCCTCCATAGCAGTAAAACAGTGTTTAGCAAACTCTGGGGCGTTCACCCCTAAGGGGCGTGATAACCATACAAGGGTGGGGGGGCGAGGATATTGAAAAGTTGAAAATGAAAGATTATTTAAAAAAAAAGTTAATTTACTGAAAGTAAACAAACAAAATGCATCCTGACATAGTAAAAAAGGGAAATACAGATTTACACTAATATAATGCACTTATAAAAATATTGGTGCTACACACAATGTATTTTAGTATTAATTTAACAATACTAAGTTAAGAACCAGTTGAATACTTACCATTAACCCCCATGGGATTGTCATATATAAAATTATGTGTGAAATTTAACACTTATGTTGATAATTTATACGGTTTATAATTAATTCCTTAACTGTCGACTAAAAGTTACGCGGTTCGCTCCCCAGTGCCACCGTTTTCCACGTAGGAGGACGTATGGGATGCATTGGGGGTGGGAGAAAAGGAATAAATAAGTATATCCTCTGAAATAAGTAAATCTTTTTATTCCATTCCAAAGCCTTCGGAATAATTTTTTATGGATAGCAGTTCCCTTGAAAGATCGTACTTCCGAAAGACGTATATATACGTCTGGGAAATTAACGCACTGACTGAACGAGAAGTTTATATATGCTCACGCCACTTAAGAGGTTAAAGTCGTATTGTAGGTTTAGCGTCAAAGTATAGTAATATTGAATTGAATGCATTTTCATTGTATGGAACGGGCGGCGATGAAAATTATGATTGAATATTGGGTTGCAAATATTGAGTGGCCGCGGTAGCCGAGTGGTGTAGGTATCGGACCGTAGCTTGCTTTGTCACGGGTTCGAGCCCAGTACCACTAAAGACCCGCCGTGTAGGGCAGCGATGCACGTTAAATCTGTCGAGAGCTGAAACGTCCTCCCGTTGGTGTGGTGTGGTAGTTAGGAGAGGGGGGTGCCAGCTCAGGTGTCGTCCACGTCACTTGGCCATGGTTCAAAATTACGTGGTCCGTCGCCAAAAGCCCTCGTGTAGCTGAACAGTGCGACGTTAATATTCAATCAATCAGTCGCAAATATTGAAAGTTTGAGATATAGCATGAGTGTTAAACATCTGCACAAGCTCTGCTCTCTTGGGTTGGGATAAGCCATCCGCGATCCAGTGCAAAATACGTCAACTTCTGTAGAAGGCATTATGGGTACAAGCTAAAGTTGTAGATCCTTTAGCCTCAAAGGTTACTATGGTGTACCACGAAGAGGTAGATCTACGTTGCACGCCGTTTTAAGAATATTATTATTTCCATAAAAAATTACTTTACTTAAGCACAGTTTTTTCGACGAAAAATAAAGGATAAAAGAAGTAACATTTTCAAAACATTCTTATTTTATGGATGATAACTGTATAATAATATTAGGTGTACAACTTTGCTTCCGCCGTTTTGCAAAAACGGTAAATGGTAAACTAGCGGTAAATGGTAGTCGAAATAAATGGATCGTAGATGCCATACAATAAGCTTAGGTATTTGTAAACATAACGCCATCGAAACATTAGTGGATTTGTGTCTGCATCATAAAGTTATTCTCGATTATAAAAATGTCAGCTTACGAGCCAAATTCTCGACATTTGCGGGAGGTTTTAATTTTCTGCTTTAATATGAAGAAATCTGCGGCTGAGGCTCATCGAATGCTCTCAAATACCTATGGTGAGGCCGCTATTAGTAAAAGTACGTACCGAGAGTGGTTTCAACGCCTCAAGAACGGTGATTTTGACGTCGAAGACCAGCATGGCATTTGGTGGGACCAGCTCGGCGTAGTGTATTATGAGTCGTTAAAACCGGCTGAAAGAATCACAGACGATAGTTATCGAACGCAATTATTGTATCATAAAAGTATAATCAGTTTTTTTACAATAAAGCCTTGAATTTCGGAAAAAAACGGTGGAAGCAAAGTTGTACACCTAATAATATATATAGCTACATATAGCTATATATAACTACGACTTTTGTACGAAGTCTGAAATAGGATTTTTCAAATGCATAGTTTAGAAGTTGATTTATTCATATTTCATATATCAGGGAAGAGAAATTTTAACCTATTCAGTGGATTGTAACTCTGAAACTAATTTGAATTTTTGAAAAATCCTAGTGTGTAGATGTCCTAGCTATGTACAGGAAAAATATTATTATAGAAGCGTTGTTCCAAAAAGGGAGAATGTTTTGAGCATTTGGCATTTTTTATTTATTTTTTTGCCCCAAAAAATCGTATCTAAATAATTATTTCTTATAATAATATTCGCACAGCAATTTTATTTGTATATTCTAATTCAACTGAAACTATATTTAAGGTAATTCGGGGGAAGATGCCAGTTTGTTAATAGTACTTTGATGCGTCGATAAATGGCAATTTTGAGCCACTTGAGTGAAGAGACTGGTCCGATAATGAGTGTGGCTTGTGAATTCATCTGAATTAATCGGCCTTATTTTTCGATCTTTTAAACATTTAAAGTGGCGAGTACAACTTTTATAATATTCCGTTCTTCATATTTAAAGTCTATAAACGTACCTGTTATTTTAAATAAGATATTAGCAATATAATTGATATTAGCAATATAATTTAATGTTACACATATGGTGCATGAAGAAACGGCCATAACACTGCAGCAATAAGGAAATAAGCGTGTGTGGCATTCCTCTATGTTTGGGGGAAGATGCCACATGGTTTTGAAATAAATGAAATAAACCTTAAATTTTTTTCTCATTTTATAACATTGTATTTTATCGTATAAAATGTAACCACAATTAATAATTAGGCTGTGAGGTTAACACAGGGGATCTTTATAGAATTAGGATGTGCAGGGCTGAAATAGACTACTACTTCAGCCTATTGTAGACCGTTCTGCAGGAAAATCCGTTTTTAGAGAACTAAGTATGAAATAATTTAATTTTTTTCTTTTTCTATAATTGTTGTTATATTTAACATTTAATTTGGCAATGTTTCTCTTATTTTTTATTTACTGTGGTGTTGTTGCATCTTTCTCCATGACGGGTGGCATCTTCTCCCATATACGGGATAAAATGCTACAGTTAAATGATGAATTTCTTTAACATTAAATTTCTTATTTATTTTCATACTAAGAAGATAATTAACTTGTACACATAACCAATTAAATATTGAAAAATAAGGTGAATTTTTTCCATGGTCTTTTGTCATTTCAATTTTCAATGAACTAATCGAAAATCCTTAGTTGTGGCGTCTTTCTCCGAATTACCCTATATATATATATAAACTATTCATTTAAGCGTTTTTCAAAAACATAGTGCCGGATGTAATCGCAGTCACGTTAAGTATTTTATAACCGTAGACACATTTACGCGATGAAAACTTAAAAATGTTTAAATTTTATCACGGTCTAAGAGTCTCTGATGCAAAAATCTTTTTACATAGTAAAATTTGAAAGAATTTACTGTTTAAAGAAAAATAATTAATAAAGGAACGGACCGTATAAATTTTAAAAATTTAGGAGCAAAAAAAATTATATTTCGTCTCAAGCTTTTATAAATAATTTTACCTCCGTAACCATCATCGATAATCATTAAAAGCCTTAATCTTTAAATATAAGTTTAATTGTGATGTATGACAGTAATTAAGCTAATAAATCGATAAGTCCTCAAATGAGGTATTGAAAACAAATTAGCTGAACTTTTAGTAACCAAAAGGTTACGAGTTTTAAGATAAGGTACTTCCCCGTCTCATGTATCATTTGGGAACTGACAGTGACTTAATATTATAAAACCTGTCACTAATGGACCTGTCAAGCAGAACAAAGAAGACAAGAAAGAAAAAGAACTATAATGTAGGAATATTAAGCAGTACAAGAGAAAGTTTAACTGATAACTTTAAGACTCACAAAGCTAAGGAGCCATAATTTGTTCCACATTGTAGCGGGTTCTGACAATGTTTTTTATAAACTAACTTCTATGGTTTCTGTGTGATATTTATTGATATAAACACCTTATAAACAAGCATAATATGTACAACTAGGCGTTACTGTTTTAATATATCTGAAGAGAATATAAGGATGAAGTATCACGAAACTGTCATTGAAAGTTAGCAAATGATTAGTAAATGTTTTGAAACTTATTATTAATCTCACTGTGAGATTGAGTAAGGAAAGGGCCACGACAAGATCTACACTAAAAGTTAGTTGTGCATTTTCAAAGCTGCGCGGAGGCGCTTCATTTAAAAATAAGTAACGGTTATATTTCGTTTGGTTATGGTTAGGTACTTCACTCCCCGAGTATAAGTATTTCTGATATTTTGATTAAGAAGAAATAAGCACAGTGAAATTAAATGGTGATAGTTATTGGCTTAGTGGTACAGTATCGCGCGTCCACTTCGCAGCTCCGGGATTCAAATCTCGGGCTGGGCAATGGCGACTCAGCCTTTCATCTCTTCAGTGGGTCGATAAATGGTGGCCAAGCTTCAGTGGGCCAAGCTTGTTAGGGAATTGAACAATGAGGGGTTTCGCGTCAGAATGACCTCTTGACCGAAGCATCTGAAAATGCACCCCAGTGCTTAAAATCACGTAAACTGAGATAGGCACGGTAGGCCTTGGCCCTCATTGGCTGTTGTGCCACTGAGTTCAGTTGAGCCCTAACCCCTCTACACGCAGGGCTGTAGTGGTACCTTACTCGAACCCTCGACTCAACAGAAACAACTGCTGACTGTGGCCACTTGGGGTTACCATCGGTATAATTTTTCGAAGAGAAACAGAGAGAATAATGTAAGATTTAGGAACACAAATTTAATATACGAAGACTCTATTTTTGCAATAATGAAATATCCTTTAAGAGAAATAAATTTCAGTACAAATTGAAATCTCAGAAGAGGATTTTTCTTTTCTCAGAGAAGTCTTTCGGAAAAACCATTAAGTTGAATGTTGTGGAAATACTTCTCTTAAGGCTCTTTTTTCTTATCAGCGCGACTTTTTTGCCAGAAATTTTTCCACTCAAACGGAGAATTTCGAAGTATCATAAATTAGTTATTAAATACTTTTATTTGAATAAGAGGCTGAAACAAACCTGAAGAAGATATAAGTAGTACGACTACTTTTTAAATTTTACTTCGACTTGTAATCCCTTGAAATGCCTTTGGTAAAATGGAAATGCAATTTAATCTTCTCATAACTTTCTCTTTATATCTTTAATTTCTCGTTTTTGAATCACCAAAAGACGAGAGAGTATTTTGGTTTTATAGAGATCGTGAATATTCATTAAATACTTTTGATTTTACGTGGAACCGCAACACTAATCTTCTAACTCGTATTCTGGAAAATGAAATTCAGAAAAATACAATTGAGGATCTCTTAGGAATTAAAAAAATAAATTTCTAAGATATTCATTTCAGAATAATCCACTGAAATATTTTTAAAAAATCAATTGGAATTTTGTATTTTATTGTTACTTTAAATTTATTGTTATCATTAATCACAATACATCTAATGTTTAATTCTATTTTCATTTTAATATGACTTTTAACTGTCTTTCGGATAATTCACTACCCGAAATATTTTGATAACTTCAAATAATTGAAAAAAAATATTTAAACAAAGCTTGTGATAACATAGGAGGGATAAGTGCCATCTTGACTTTATAAACTAACACTAGAGGTTAATTAAGGAAGATTCTCGTGAGAGTCAGCCAAGGCGTAATTTATCAGATAGAAAACAATTTCATGATATAATACACACAATTCAATATTTAGTATAATGTAATATAATTTACTATAATACTTTGACTCAGTTAGTGCATATATATATCAAGGAAATACGCGAAAAAACCCACTACAATGTGATTATCTTTATAACTCAATTATTTATTCTGATTTTCATAATAAGTTGATTTCATACTATTTATCTGGAATTGTGTCATCATAAATTTCTTAATTTTTAATAGCGGTAAAAGTTAAAGCCATAAACTTTAATGTTAATTGTTTTATAATACAGTTAATCCTTTAATAAGACCTTCATTTAAAGCTGATTTCATGCATTATATCTTTTTGGCATTACATAGACTAAAACCTCTTAATGATTTTAAACACTTCTTAAAGTAATGTATTTTAAGGATGATTATTAGTGTAACGTAATTAATGTTTTGGTTTCGTAGCGGCCATTATATGTATTACTGGGAATTAAAACAATTTAATTTATTTAACTTAAAATTAAAGATTCTCTTGTCAGAAAAACATAATATATTTGCCATAAATATTACATTCAGTTATCAGACGCTATAAATAATTATCAGTATGTAGTACACAATAGTTGAATATATTCATTTAATATATCACCCATAGAAAATCAAATACAATACAACTACACAAAAGGGATTTATTTCTTACATCACTATCGCTTTATCATTCAGTTCACGTTGATTCTTATAGGAATAAAAATAAATATATACGAACATAATATTGAGTACATAAAATAAGACAACTGCAATATATTGATGATTAAAATCCAAATTACGAGCATTGACACTCACGGAAACACATTGTTTAAAGTTCCTTTCATGAATACTATTTTCGGTAAGTACCACAGGTACATTTTTTTTCCTATTGAATACTTAAATGCCCAATTTCTCTTGACAAGTAATATAAAAAAGATTTTTTAAATCAATTCCTACTCAGGACAACAAAGAAAATTTTTATTTTAGTTACCTTTTATTAAATAGTTACTATTAATATATATATGTATATACATATGACAGAATCACTCTAAGTGACAAAATAGAGAGCAAATTTCCTTGCAATTTTTCCTTTTCCTTTCTTTTTAGGATTTTGGACTATTTTTTTCTTGTTACTATTTATTTATTAATTAAATTTAATTATTCTAATAAAACTGTTCAGTAACATAAAATCACATTCTCAGAGAATAGGCCATCCCAGGCGGGACTCGAACCCACGACCTTTGGATTAAGAGTCCAATGCGCTATCCATTGCGATACAAATACACAAAGAACTATTTTCCTTTCTATATATGCTGTTGAACAATTATTATTTTTGTTACTATTTATACATTTTTAATTTCATTAATGAATTAATATTTGAAAAAACTGTAATAACATCAAGTACCTCCACTACAAGTTTTAAAAAATGCATTTTTACTTGAATGGATGAATAGAAATTTTTAATTTACAATTGAAAATTTGAATAATATATGAGGGTTGGGGCATAAGTTATGGCAACAATATGTAACACAAACGTAAATGTGTCGTGTGGAAGTTCTGCAGGCATGGTGCGTATACAAAAGGACAGATGGCTCTGTGATAGTTTGTAGTAGCGCAGTAAGGGCTGTGAAACAGTCAGTTGGTGAGTGTTGTGTGAGGGAAGTAACTCGTGTTGAGCAGCATTCTTGCATCGAAATAGCCGTTCTCCGAAGGGAAAATGCGATGGAACATCACAGGGAATTAGTAGAAGCCCTTGGAAATAATGCCTTACCATACCGTACAGTAGCACGGTGGGTGTACTGAGTACTGTGTTGTCATTCTTTTGCCCCGTGAAGACCATATTGCTCTGTATACTACCGTAATAAATTAGTGTGTTACGATATTTCAGTGCTATTCATTGTCCACATATGTAGTTAACACCTTGTCCTTTCCTGTGTATGTGTCACATTTTCCAACCAGACTGGCAATCTTCAAGGAAAAAAAACAGTTGTCATGACTTTTGCCCCACCCCTCGTATATATATAAATATAAGTAAGTATGTATAGGGAAAGAAGTGAAGTATAAATATAATAATAGAGGGATTGAAAAATGTTTTGTAAGTTTTATAACGCTGAAAAAATTTGTTTACTATTTATTATTTCATATTTATGAATGTGGCCGCGATAGCCTTATGGTTATGGTCATGAAATCGTGGTCGGAGGTATCGCGGGTTTGAGTCTTGGTACCACTGTAGAACCACCGTTTAAAGAGGGACCGATATACGCTAAATACCTAGAGGCTCAATGTTCTTTTGTTGGTGTGGTAGTTAGGAACGGGGAGTGTCAATTCAAGCCTCGTACGGTAAGAAATTGTGATTCCCGTTGCCAGTAATCCTCGTGTTGCTTTTCAGTCACTTTCATTTATGTTTATAAAAATCATTATTTTAGGAACGCAGTTCTAAAAACACGTTTGAAAAGTTTATTTACTCTATTTACTTCTTTCTGTTTAACAAGTGCATAATATTTCTTTTTTTTAATTGGTCTAAAATCTTTCAGTTGAAAAAAATATTTCAAGCAGAAATGTTTGAAATTATCTTCTGTATCATTGTTTTTTTATGTTAAAGGTCTGTGAAAAAGAATTATTCTCGTGATGTTGCTAATTTGCTTTCTAACTGTTGCGTGCTTTTAAAAATGTGATTATACAATAGCTTTTGTTGTTTCTTTTGGAGAATAAATTCTACTCTTTTTATTGTTCTCCTCAAAGCATTTTTTTTATAAATACATTTCTATCACGTTTTTCTTAGAAGTTTTGTTAATGATTCTTAATATTCCTAATTAGATGTATTCTTTTCTCTATTAACTAGGTTTACTATTTTAGAAAAAGGTTCGTTCTATTTGCATTTCGTAATTACTTCTTGTAGTTTTGATAGTAAGGAAACAGAGAGAGAGAGAGAGAGAGAGCGAGAGGAGAGATTCATGTGTTTTATAAAAATAGTCAAGCTCTTTACTTAAATTATATAAAGAATTTGATGCATGTATGAGGTTCTTCTGTGCAAAATAAATAAAATTTTCCCTTTTTTATAAAAAGGTAAAATCACGTAATTAATTAAACTTATTGAATGTATTTGATTTTACTTTTTTCTCTTGAATATGAGTATTTAACTGTTATGCTTTTATTAAGTGAAGTAAATTGGGTGCTATATTTTTAAAAATTTCAAATGAATTTTAAAACTTCGAACCTCGCAAAAATTTTCTATTTTTTGAGAATAAAATAACAAAAAAATTTTTTTAAAAAAACTTTCTCTTAGACTATTGTTTTAAGATTTTTCAGAATTTTTTTTTGACGTTTAACCATCGTCTAATTAATTGCCATACTATTATGCTTTTTTGCAGGGCTTAGTATTTAATTCAAACATTCAATTCTCAGTTTTGACATTTCTCAGCGTGTTTGCATGAATTTAGAAAGAAAGAACCTTAACGGCTAAAGGAGTATGAGAAATATATTACTGCTGAATTTATTATTTTTTTTGAAAATTTCATTACATCACTGTCAGCAATTTTTAAAAATTACTTCAGTGTCAGTGCTTAAATAATACTGTTTCTTATTTATTTATTTTCACCATTGCCGTGTTTTAAAGAGTTTTTAAAAGAAGAACTTGTTAAAAAAGAGTAATAGGGAGAAATTCATTGTTTATTTCAAGAAAACTATTTTTTGGGGCTTTTAAAAAGAAACGCTATTCCTCATATATTTCAGTGCTTCTCAAACTTCAAATTTTTGCGAATCAATTTTCAATCATAACTTTCATCGTGCCTACCTTACAATAACAAAGTATTGAATCCAATAATTACGTACTTTGACGCTAAAGCTACAATAGGAACTTAATTATAAACAGTGCAAATTATGAGGATAAGTATTAAACTCTGTACATTCTACTTTTAAATCAGAATTTTTAAGTAAGTTACTTTTAAGAGGATAAGTAGTATATTGGATTCTAATGTTCACAATGGAACAGATTTCAAAATAATTTTTAATTAAATTAAATATTTATTTCCTCTCAATCATCCCTTTTCCATTCATTCAGATCACTTCGAAATTTCTGTGGTAGCTGCTTTGAAAACAAAATATAGATCTCAGTTAAATATAGGGAAAGGAATTAAAATGCGTCAATTTCTAATATTAAACTTTTCCCTTAAGAGCTCATGGGCGAGTCACTAGAAATTATTAAACTGGTTTTATATTTAGTATTGATAGTTATCAGTTGCATTGTGCATTACAAATACATTTATAAGTATATTATATCAGTGTAAATATGCATTTTATTTCTTGTTATGACAGAATGTATATTTTTATTTACTTCCTATTAGTAAATTAATAACTTTGAAATAATCTTTTACATTCGACTTTTCGATATGCTCGCCCCCCAAGTGGGGCTATCATGCTCTCGTAGGGGGGCGCACCCCACAGTTTGAGAACCATTGTCATATTTAGAATTCTTTTTATAAATTTTAAAACTGTAAATGAAAAGGTTTCGAGGTTTAAACGTTATGGTACGTCATATTAAGGTACAAACGAACTTTTTATGAACGAAACTGAACAAGATAGGGAATGATATACATTGCAGAAAACGCACATTTATAAAAATAATTGAAATTTTGTTCTCTGAAGAATATTTAAATTTTTCTCTAAAGTTAAAAAGTTCTGAAATTCTTCTCCAAATTTTTTCATAGAAGCAATAGCATTTCTTTTTGCCTAAAAGCACCTTTTTAGACAAACAAAAAAATGTTTCTTTGAGTCAAAACCTTTAACATCCAAAAACCCACAAGACTCTATTTTATTAATGTTTGTAGAAATTGCATAAAAATTAAAGAATCATTAGAAATAAATGAAATTTATTTCACTTATTACTTTCCCTGTTATAAATAAACGATAAAGCTAACGGAGTAATAGGACAAAAATAATACAGAAATTCAAAAACCTTATCCAGCCATCGCGCACATTGATGGCAGCATACATTTTATCGAATCATTTTTATTCTGAATGTTATGTTGATAAATGACGTTCCAGAGAATATCCGATTCCAAATCTCAGCCGTACACACTGCCCAATACGTAACACGTAAAGAGATGCCAAGTAATGTATATATTCTCAAATAACTTCAGGGGGTGACATATCTGGGGAATGAACAATCTCTGGAAGAAAACTGACCTTGTATCTCAGTTAAGAAGGTTTGTACATCTTGAAAAACATTTGGATGGGGCCTTTCCCCCCTGAAATATAACTGGGGGAATGCATTACATGGAGAGTAAAAGCTCGGACTCCACACAACTTATCTGATGTATAACTCTAATGTCCTTATATCGCTATAGGGTTCTTAAAATCTGTTTATGAACTCCCCTGTAATATGCAATAGCGTCCCAAACCTTAATGCTAGACATTCGTCTGGTAGGATATTGAATAATATACTTTAGGAATATGCGTTTATCTTTGCGACGTCAAATGATTAACGCGTATCCTTATAATCCAAATTGTAACGGCTTTCATCCGATATACTCCCAATCTACACGTTATTGGCTGTGTTGATGAACCCTATGCATCCGGAGGCTAGAGAATTTTTGTATGTAGTTCAAGGTGTAGGAGACATCGACAAACAATAAGAGTAGACAATGACACACATGTGGATATACCAATTATAGGAGGTCGTTAAACTGTCATCAACGTGTAAATGATTTGTCTGTTGTATCGAGGTAAACTCAGGCTTGTGAGAGGCTCGCACCTCTCTCGCGGGCACCTAGATGTGTGGGAAGTAGGGAATAAACATTTGACATGATCCAATAAATATTTATTTATCACACAATGAAAAGACACAATTTCAACTAATATTAGTCAGAGAATGTCTCAATGCTAACCACGAAAGTGGAACAACGACGGTAAAACACGAACGATTAGGAGACCATCAAACTTGATCCTTATCTTAATAAATGATCTAACCAATCATTTGATTTAATCTAATATCAATTCAATCTTAGTGAACAATCGTCACTTTAAATTTTTCTCTTAATAAGTCTCACATCACAATAATTCTAATATTATAACTTCAGTAGAAATCTCACCTGAAACGAGTATATCTTCTCTCCTAATCTCTCCCCAATCTAGAAAACCTCGCCTATATATAGTAAGTTAATTTACATACCACGATTCGCTTCTTCCGAAGGGTTGGTTGTAAATAACACGAATTGATAGCCTGTCACAAGCTCATTGTTAGATTTCAACTGTTCCATTTCTTTATAATTTGTCGCTTTTCCCCTACGCGTCACTGTGCGTATTGTGCCCGTGGAGGGACGCGATTTCCCCCCTCACGCAAGTGGATCATACAACCGTGTTTCAAATCTGTCAATTGCTTGTATTTCTTTCTGCATTCTTGGCTAAATATTATTAGGATTCAAAAGATCATGGACTGATCCTATAACGTGGAAAATTATTGCAGTAAAGCGACTACAATTTCTGCGTAATTGTGTTTTTCCTCTTTTCTAAAAAAGGTTGTTCAAAATTACTTGGTTGGTGGGTCGCCATGACGTATTTTGTTGGCGGCGATTGAAAGAAATGGCGTTTGTTCAGCGAATGATGGATATTCATTTTCCTGTTCGTTACGGAGACTTACAAAATTTTGAAGCAGGCGTAAGGTACATTATTATGAACGAAAGCTTTCGAGTGACATCGACGTTTCAGAGAAGGCAGGGAAAGTGTCGAAGACGACAAACGCTCTGGATGCTCGAAGACTTCCCGCACCGCTGAAAACATCGAAAAAATTTCTCAGGCGTTACGTAAGAACAGGCTTCAAACTATAGCAGAATCAATTAGGATATCCTCGGTCACATGTCAATGGATACTGGAAAAAACTGGATTTTTGAAATATGTATAACTTAGAAGTGGGTTTATTCATATTTTACGACAACAGAGGGGAGCAATTTTAAGAAAAAAAAACGCGAATAATTACTTCAATTGGTGGTAACTCTGAAAATGTGAATTTTTCAAAAATTCTAGTTGAGCCTCTGTAGAGAGGTCTGAGCTATATACAGGCAAATATTATTATAATAGAACCATTTTTCACAAAAGGAGAACATTTGGAAAAAAGATTATTCTAAGTTAATTTTTTACCAAAATATTATATTTAGATAAATCGTTTTTGTCAAAATGTCCTTAAAACAATTTTATGCATGTATTCTAATCTGAGTGACACTAAATATCATGAAAATTATCCATTTATGAGCTTTTTTAAAAACACGGTTCCGAACGTAGTCGGATACCTTAATTGTGAGTGTACAGAGCTCACATAGCTCCTGACCTGGTTACCGGGATTGAAAGAATCAAAACTGTTCCCACGTTCGTCTTATAGAAAGTAAAATAAATTGGTGGAATTAGTTTGCATAAAAATAGCAAAGAGAGTTAAAGCATAAAAATGTTTTCTATTTATTATTTCTGTTTCCCGTCCTACCTTTTCTCTCCGTTCTCCAAGTCAACTTTTCATAACTCTTAAAATTAAAAGGAACAAAACGCTCGAAATATAACTTGACAAAAAGTTGGAATGAAAAAGAGCTACAAAAATAAAGAAAGTAAAATAAACGAGTTAATTTTATCTTAATGAAGCAGATACTTCCTTGAGAGACAAAATCGATGATTCAACTCATTAATCAAAAGCAAAATTAAAAGCTTTTTAGCAATTACGACTAAAAATAAATCTCGAGACTTGCATCTGATGAAACGTTTGGACTCATTAACGAAACGAGCATAAGACCCTGTTTTTTTCCCTTTCTCCCCTATTTTTACCGAAAATTCCTTTTAATTAATGATTTATAATTTGAAGAACAACATATTTAATTTCTCGTAATTAATTTTTGTTTTAATTTGCAGCACACCGCTCTGCTTTACCGCCTTTTTGAGATATAAGTTAGAAGATTTCTTAATGAAAATCGTTTTTTTCCGGTGAAGGGGGATGCAGAGACTCTTACTGATTTAACTAGCTCGAATTGGAAAATTCTTTTTTTTTAATAAAAAAAACTATCGTTCCTGGAATTTTATTGGAAATAATTTAAACCAATGTATTAAAGTAAGCCTTAGTAAAAAGTATTAATTAGATATATGCCTTAAAATATAAATCAGATGAACAATTTTATAATAAGCCGAGAAGGGTAAAGAATATTTTAGCAGTATTCGTAAGAAATATAAGAAATAAATTAAGGAAAGACTTATATTGAATATCAACGAATTATTTTTAAACATTTCAGAGTACGTTAAAGAATGCGAAAGTCATTTTGGCAGTTAATAAATAAGTAAGAAAATACAGCTGAAAGTTTTTTTTTTAAAAAAAAAAAGAATTGAAAGTCATCAATTTAATGGAAAACAAATTCTTAAGATTTTTTGCATTCTTCGAATGCTTTTCAAAACTGCAATTGTCATAAGTCTTTAAGAAACTTAATATAAATGCAAATGAATTCTTAAAAAAGATATGTCTTATAAAAATAGTTTGATTACAAATAAGAATACGATTTATAAGAAAAAAAAACTGTCATTCAATTTTTTCAATTCCTTTAATTATTTTAAATTCCTTTCGTTTAAATTAAAAATGTTTTTTTATAATTTTAAATGTATTGAATGTTAACAATCGAGAATTTCCCAGAAAGTGGCCCTTAGCATTGAATATTTAAGTTTTTCATTCCATGGAGGTAATTAATTTTCTGCAGAAATATTTCTTGTGTGTATTGTTACTTTCTTTTAATTAAATAAAAGTTCATTCTCTTAAAAGACTGAGTTGTTAGTTTTAATAAATGAAGAAAAAATAATGAACATCATATGATGTTATTATTAGTATGTATGTAGCTTGTCAGAATTGTGCATTAAAATGTTCATTTTTTTATTTATATTACCATCTCTTTAAAACTTAAAATGTTTTTTTTTTTTTTTTGTGTAAAGTTTCTAACATAAGGTTTGTTCAACAGTCTTTAGATGTTTTTGAAACATGATGGTAAAAAAAAAGATTTATATTCCATGTTCTCTTTAAATTTTTCGATGGGGTTTAATTTTTTAAGTTAACATATTCAACGGTTTTGAAACAACAGTTATGCTTAAGGCGAAAATATGTGTGTCAAATTTATCAACTAAAGTTCATGAATTTTTTAATATGTTTAGGAAAAAGTCAAATAATGCAATTTTTGATAAACAATTATGAGATAAACGTTACTAGCTGTTCAGGTCATTACACTCAGATGGAAACATGCGCAACAACTATCAAATTTACACGAATCCAGAATTTACTAATCTATAGTATTTCTGCATATTGGAGCACAGGTAAAAGTCAAGTTACTAATAATTTGTGGGAAATGGAAGATGGTACAGTCAGTGGATTTCTGATTCGAAAGTCACAGTTGTTTGTGTATAGATCGTGCCGAAATTTGATCGTGGCATGATCCTTATATATTTGTATTATATGAAATGGGAAAAAAACCATATCGTAAACAAATAAAATTATAGTTATCGAATTAAAATTTTGATAATCACATTAATCTTATAAAAATTTATAAAGAATATTACATGTCTAAATAGGAAACGTGTCTAAATAGGAAACGTGTCTAAATAGAAAACATGTCTAAATAGAAAACCATCCCTCACCTGAAAACTCATAAAATGTTCAAAATGTTTATACATTGGGCCTGTTTTGTGGTCTTTTAGATGGATTAATTGTTTATTACTGTCACACTTTGAAATAAATCTTAAGGATTGTAAATATCTTGCCTCCGCGCGAAGAGATGCGGGAGAAAGGGAAGGAAGACTGGCCATGTTCATTATTAGTTTATTTGCAACAGAACCAGCAACACAAATTTGACGAATTAAAACCAAGAGATGTACCCAATTAAAGCAATATGTAGACAACTAACGAGGTACACGAAGTATGAGAAGACTTTAATTACCAGTAACACACTCACTTCTGGTTCGAGTAGACTTCCTTCCTCGTTATGTATTCTATATTCAATTGCCAGTGACAAATCGTCACCTTAACTGTTACAATTATCAAATACTGAATATCTGCGTTACACTTTAAATTTGGTTAATTACTCTGCTCTCTATCTCTCTCTTCTCAAACTTGAAAGACTAGACTTTATATAGTAGACATTATTTACATGTTCACGTTCTCTTCTTTAGAGGGAGCGTTTTAATAAAATAGTTTTTAAGAACCAAAGATTCCTCAAGAGGATTTGTTAGTGTGAAGGTCACGGATAGAGTCATCACAGGCTGTTGGTAAAGAGCCATGTAAATATGAACTTTGGTGACGTAGCCTTGGTAGCTTCTGGTCATGTTTGTGGACTCGTGATTTACATCTTAGGAGTTCGGACCCTAGATCCACGGAAGACCCACCGTAAACAAGGACTGGCTAAACATTATCCCATTTTCTCTGTGTGGAAGTTAGGAAAGAAGAGTACACACAGGTGTTGTCCTTGTCACTTGACCGTAACTCAAAATTACAAGAATCGTTGCCAACAGCCCTCAATGTTGCTTTAAAGTGCAACATTAATAAGCACTCTTTCAGTTAGAGGAGAACTCGCTACGTCATCGAATGGGATTCAGTAACATTATGATCTGTATAATTTTAACCTTCTGACCGGAACATCCATCTCTCAGAGAGAGATAATTTGCTTTGATGGCTGTAGATAACGTTGTGGTGTTATTTTTGGTGTGGGCTGCCTTGACATCTTCAGTTGGACTCTACCCAGTGAGAAGAGCACGTGGTGGGGTACTTGGCGATTTTTTTCTACTCACGATATGTGTGATTTTTCTTATCTATCACCGTCTATCACACGGATATTCCTATAGTTTTTTCGTGTTTGGTATTATTACCATTAATTACTTTTACATAAATATTAATAATTTCTAATAAGTTTTTATGAAAATGCTGGTCACAGTTCTTGTGATAAAAATATATTGCTATGTTTGATTCAACACCACACATCTTATTTGAGCCATACTCATTTCATGAGCTACGGTCAATTTAAGACAGTCCTTAAGGTAATAAAATTTAAAAAAAAATTGCGTACCCATCTGTCAGACGGATGTTTCTCAGTGTGGTAAAAAACTGATGTTCCGGCCAGAGGGTTAATCTTCAAATGTTTTTATATTCTCCAAGCGGCTGGGAATTTCCCGCTATATGCTTAATGGCAACATTTGCAAGACTGCGTTATTATGTGTTGCCCGTTGTCAGTGTATAGAGCAAGTCCTAAGCCTACTACCATACACCATCATTACTCCTTTAATCGAAATGCGGTATTCGGTTGGTGCTCTAGATTTGTGAGATCATGAGTCCTGCACATTTATTTGTTACACGTTACTGAATTTTTGACAGCATATGCTATATACTTTCTTCTTAAACGAGTCTAAGGGTGATCTACTTTTACATAGAAGTCAGATGCCTCAAGAATTCTTTACACTGATAATATTTGATTCTGAAAACTCTTACTGTATCTCCTTTACACAATATAATAGAGATTTGATTATCTGTAAAGGTTTTATTTTATCCATTACATACGTAAAATCTTGCTTAGTTAAATTTTGCAAGCAAATTTTGCTTAACAAAGCTGCAAACAATTTAAAAAATTTTTTTTTTTCTGTGTTGCATTTAAGTAAAACCCCCAAAAGAATGTAATTGTTTTCTAATTATAAACAAAAATAAACATTTAAGATTTTAAAAGCATACACATGCATTATACAAAACGGCAAAATCCAAAAAAACGCATCTTTTTCTTACACTTAGCTCAAATATATATTTTGTTCTTAGCACAACTGGTAAAAGCAAAAATGTAGCCATTCGTGAGTAATGGAGAAAGTTCTAGAGCTTTTACTATTAGTTACAAATACATTTTTAGCTCCTGGGGAGAAAAGCATAATCGTGTACATATTACAGTGTTGCCAGCAAGAAAGAGCAATTGTGCTCATTCATGTACAGAACTCCAGAAATGGAACTTTAACAATTCATAAAAATATTATTTTTTTCCACCTGACTTTAGGACAGATAAAATATACATTTAAGGCCACTACTTTACTGATTAAATCCTGGTCCTGTGCTCTGAATAAGAGTGGTAATTAATCAAATTGGATTCGGTGTAATAAAAGGAAGGTGTCTACCTCATTCCCTGCATTACTGAATATTACAGTAGTAGATTATTTTGGGGGCAATACACTGGATTCCATGAACCCAGATTGTAATTTAAATCGGGCGAGGAATTTGATAACTGATTAAAAATAGAAAATACCTGCTATAGTTAAAGTAATAAATTAAATGAATGTAATTTAAGGTTTTTTTTTTTAAAATGACCTTCAGCATAAGAAATATTTTAATTTTTGCAAAAACCAGAGAACTTAATCTTTGTTATTATATGAAATAAAAAACAGGGATTATATTCGCATAAAAAGAACTGTAAATTTTGTAATAAAACAGTGATTGATAAATCTGAATTCTAAAACACTTCTACTGTTATACAGAACGTACACAAAAAATTTCAGCAAATTATTTAAAAAAACTTTTTGAGCAATCGCTGTCCCATTTGAGCTTTTTGAAAAGAACCCATTTCGAGTAAAACGCATTTTAATGATTAACATCTTAGGTGAAGTTATGACATCCGCTTTTACTAAAACACGTGTAGTGTTTGTTTTACTGAATGGAAAATAAAAAACTTGGTATTTTTATAAAGTTAATAAGACGACCTATAAAATAAAATCATAAAAAAATTTGTCAATTTTTAGAAAAAATTCATGATTTTAGCGTAGTCGGATAACTTAAGCTATTTAATATACTTCAATAATATAACTTGAAATTTTTGCAATAAAATTGATCTTTAAATGAGCTTATTGAGAAATGGGAATTAACCCTTCTTATATCCTAGTTGGAATTGTCGAGAACGTCGATGTAGTGCTATTGATTAAGCCATGTAATTTAATTTTTATTTATCTTTTGCTTTTATATATTTTTCCGAGATAAAATAAATATAAACCATTAAATAAGACATTTGTGGTTACTTTTCAATAACAAGTGAAATAAAAGGAGAAGGTTATGTCTTGAATTTCTTCCATTGATTTTCTTCTACAATTTATTGTGTATGTGACGCCAACTTAAACAATTCAATCCAACACAGTTGACATGGGCTAAATTCAAACACGCAACCTTCTAATAGAAATAAATATAAAAGCAAGTATAAAAAATGAAGTCAATTTCTACTTAGATCAACAAAGAAAAAAATGATTTTAGTTACTTTTTATTCAATAGGTCCAATTAATATAAATATGTCTATACATAGGACAGAATCCCACTATTAAGAAGCAAGAAAGAAAGGGATTTTCCTTGCAATTTTCCTTTCTATGTAGGGTGTTGTTTTGTGGACTATTTTTTATTTATTACTATTTATTCATTAATTAAATTTAATTATTCTAATAAAATAGTATAATAAAGAAGAAATCACTTTCTGAGAGAAAAGGCCATGCCAAGCGGGATTCGAACACACGACCTTTGCATTAAAAGTTCAACGCGCTATCCATTACGATACAGAGACACAACGGACGATTTTCCTTTCTATATATGCTCTGTTGGACTATTATTTGATTTGTTACTATTTATTCATTTTATAATTTAATTAATGAATTAATATTTGACAGAACTGTATTAACATCAAGTGTCATCTACTTACTACAAGTTTAACAAAATGTATTTTTTGAAGTTGAATGGTTGAACAGAAAGTATTTTATAAACGATTGAAACTTTTAACTATATATATATAGGGAGAGAGTGAACTAATATATAGTAGGAATTCAATACACTTTGAAGCTTATGCAACCGCATTGTATCAGTAAGCATCAAGAATTTTTTTTTCAGCTAGGAAATAGCGGCCGCGGAGCTTAATGGTTAGGGTCACAAAGTTGTATCCGGAGTGTCATGGGTTCAAGTCCTGGTGTAACTGGAGACTTCCTGTGTGGAGGGGGCTGATAAACATTAAATATCGTGAGGCTCAATGTTCTCCCATTAATGTAGTGGGGAGGGCCAGCTCAGGTGTTGTCTTCGTCACTTGACCAAGGTTCAGGATTACGAGGTCCCTCTCCAACTGCCATCGTGTTGCTTTGTAATGCGACGTTATTATAACTCTCACTTACTCCAGTTAGGATAGGAGAAAAAGTAATATTTTTTACTAAAAAGGCTAAATTGAGTTTGTTTTCTAGCAAATATGTATATATTTAAATATATAATCTTTTTTTTTTTTAGTCTTTTTGTTGGCACCATGTGGGAGTTTGGAGAATGGGTTACCAACTCAGGCATTTGGCTAAAAATTAGAATGTTCATGGCCAATAATCCTCGTGTTGATTACAAGTGCGACATTTATAAGCAATCAAACAACCACTTTTGTCATAATGGATGCTCAGATTCATATTGTTACAAATTTTGTGCAAATTAGTGTAAATAATTTGTATTTGAATGTGTAATGCCTTTATCTTACTCTAAATTATATTTAATCTACGTTAAAATTGTAATATTCACAAGCAACGCCGTCTCTTACGCTATAGTGACGATTCAATAAGTACTTGGCAATAGATGCAAGTTGGTATCATTTTTGGCGACCGAGGTGGCGGCCAATTTGGTGAACATTTTGGGGACATTGGCGACCATGTTGGCAAGTTCGGGACTCTATGGATTCTTCTAGAAATTTGTGGAAAAATCCACTTATTGCCATCACGCTCTATGAAGCAAGCGAATCTTTCTGGAAGTTTCCACCGGGTCTTTAAATAGAGTGAAGTCTACTGAAACGAGTGAGTCTTGTTTGTGATTAGTGAGTGTTGTTTTGACTAGCGATTAGTAAACTTGCCTTGACCGTGATAACTGATTAGCTTGACTGTTGTAACTCCCCCATTGCATGGCAGATGGCGCTGCGAATGTGCGCTGCCCTCTTTTTTTCATTGTAACCATATATTCATCTTGGTTGATGTCTTTTGTTGTGCGTTGCCGCTGTGAGCTGCATAAAAAATTACTAAAAGCATCTTTGGGTTCTCACTGGATTATATATTCTAAACTTACAACCCTATTCGTGTTCTAA
The DNA here is from genome assembly GCA_019973935.1 of Trichonephila clavipes. NCBI lineage: Eukaryota > Metazoa > Arthropoda > Arachnida > Araneae > Nephilidae > Trichonephila > Trichonephila clavipes. Next base: position 388,331 of record BMAU01003939.1, on the reverse strand, counting down.
TATCGGCTGTGCTAGTGAATAATCTTTTACATACGTGTATTTCAAACACTGATAATTGTGTTTGAGTGCTTTTGAAGGTGTGAATACCTTCAGAGATTTATTCTGCGAATATTGCTGTTGAATCCTGTATTTAAAGGATTGTTCTCTCGACAATAAATTAAGAGCTGCCTTGTTCATTGCGACTGGTTTGCATACAATCCTCGAACCCAGATCTACGTAACAATACTTTATTTCTATCAGCTTAAAGAGAGTTGAATTTAACTCTTTCATGCGCTGAATTTTTGACAAAAATAATACACTAGAACAGGGGTGGCCAACCTTTCTGGGAAGAATGCCACTATCTGATAAAAATACTATTAATAGTAATAACTTCAAACTTTTGCAACAAACAAAAAAAATATGAAAAGGTGAAGAAAACGTTACTTATTAATGCTATGGAATTTTTATGCAAACAGAGCATTTTATGCAAGTCTTAGTAGAAATTTAAAAAATAATATAATAAATAAGACAATAGTGTTAACTTAAATTTTATTGTTAAATTTTTTCTTCAGTTTCAATCAGTTAGGTTAGGTATAAAATAAAAATGAGAAAAAACAGAAAAATTTAATTCTAAATAACTATTAAACACACAGTCAATACTTTTTTTATATGGTGTTCTAATTTGTAGATTTTTTACTGACAAGGAGAGGGCACGACTAAGGAAATTCATTCGGGATTGAGACTTGGTGTATTAGTAGTACTTCTTTAGGGTGTTCACCCCTCAATGTAATTCTGCCGAATGGCCAGACAATTCGGAGAAATTAGCCTTAGAACTTCATACTTAGCCTTTATACAATTAAATTTTAATTTCATCCAACGATTCTGTAACTTGGTTGGCAAATCGTCTGCTTACGATGCACGAAGTGAGGGTTCGATTCCACGCAATCAACTTTTTTTCTTCAAATCATTTAATTATTTTTTTAATTAAATAAATTTATTTACGAAATGTTTATTACATATTAAATCATATTTTATGTAATTATTTTGCAATTTATAAAGTAAAAAAAATTACTGTAATTATATAATTAATTACATTAAATTTTATAAATATATTATATATTAATAAAGAATATTTGTAATAAAATATATAATAAATATTAAATGATATTTTAAATAAAGATTAGTTACAAATAGTTTTATAATGTACAATACAATAGACTACAAATAAATTATTACATAAAATAATTTATAAAATATATATTATTATTATTAAATTAATTATTTTATAATTAATGTAATAAAAATGTCTTTTTTATACATTATTAATTTATTTATTTTATAATTTTATAAAATATTTAATAAGTTCGTTCCAAATAAATTTATTTAATTTCAGAAAAATTATTTAAATAATTTTAATAAATTCATTTAAATAATTTTACTAATAAATTAATAATAATTGCAAAAATAAATCATAATTTTAAAAATAAACCATTATTTTAAAAATAAATTAATAATTATTTTAATAATAAATCATAATTTTAATAATAAACCATAATTTTAATAATTAATAATTATTCTTAATAACAAATTAATAATAAATTAATAATACTATTAATAATAAATTAATAATATTTCCTATTAATACTAATGCTTAATAATAATAAATTAATTGTAGTAAACAGTTAATAATTAATTTTAATAAATAATAATTTATTTATTATTTTTAATTAATAATAATTTTAAATAATTTTACTAATAGATAATTCAAGCTATAAAATTTTTTAATTTTTTACTTTATAAAATACAAAATAATTATATAAAATAGGATTTAATATTTAATAAACATTTCATAAATAAATTTATTTAATTAAAAAAAATTAAATGATTTGCAGAAAAAAAAGTTGATTGCGGGGAATCGAACACTTAGATTAGAAAATATATATCAAATGGTTTTAAGAATAGTATTACAATAAAAAATTATTTAAGTACTATATTTTTGACAAAAAATGAACATAGAATGACCCAGTTTTAAAATGTTCCCCTTTTGTGAAAAATGCTTCTATTATAATAATATTTTGCCTGTATGTTACTCAGACCTCTGTACAGAGGCTCAACTAGAATTTTTAAAATATATAACTTAGAAGTGGGTTTATCCATGTTTTACGACAACAGAGGGGCTAAATTAATGGGAAAAAAACGCCGATAATTATTTCAAATGGTTGTAAAATTTCAAAAATCATGTACAAGCCTGTTTACATAGGTCTGAACTATATACAGGCAAAATTTTATTATAATAGAAGCATTTTTCACAAAAGGAGAACATTTTATGAAAAGGTTATTCTAAGTTAATTTTTTGCTGAAATATTGTATTTAAATAAATATTTTGCCAAAATGTCCTTAAAACAATTTTATACATGTATTCTATTCTAAGTTACACTAAATATCATAAATATCATTCCTTTACACGCTTTTGAAAAATCACGGTTCCGAACGTAGTCGGATATCTTAAAACACTTTCCCACAAATTCCAGAATCTCACGAATGTTCTTCCTTTGGAAAACCAACACATAACAATGAAGGAACGTGTCTACATTTTAATTTTCTATTGTAATTTAATTAAATGTATTTAATACAAATTTTGATGATTTGTCTCGTGAAAGACAACAACCTTTCAATAAAACAATACACAATTAGTTTTTTTTATTATCTTTTTTAATTTTTCAATAAGTCCTTTACGTGCCAATCTTTCAACTCGGCCATGCTACACTATGGCACGCGTGCCAAGGGTCGGCTTAAGTGTTGCTTTCACCGCAGAAGGATTCACTATATGGTGAACACAGTTTTACAGATTGATTGAATTTTATTGTCGCTCTCTTTCAAGTTGCACCAGAGCTGTTGGCAATGAATCTCGTAATTTTAAACCACGATCAAGTGGCAAAGACAGTTCTATAATTGATAGTATACTACTTCCCATGTTTCCACTCAAATCTATAGCTTTTACGTAATTTCAAAAGTGTGATGTTAAACAAAAACTGTGGTCTGTAAAACTGTATTCATTGTACAGTGAGTCCCTTTGCAAGGAAAACAACAACTGAAAAAGCCGAGAGAATTCCTATTCTACAATATTGTATATTGTTATATGTTGATCGGGGTTCGAGGATTTTATGCAAATAAGTCGTAAAGAACAAGACAGTTCTTTAAGGGGTCACATACCTTTTAAAAAGTTGAAAATGGTTAAAAATAGTGAGCTCTTTAAAGCTCTATAATTTTTTTATTATTGTTTCCTGGAATGTAAATTTTGGAGGAATAAACAAATATAGATATTACTTTACTTATAAAACATAACCAACAAACACAGTGCTAATTAGGATAAATTTTTAATTAGATAATTACAAAAAGAAATTTTTGTTTTCTTTTTTCGCAAGTGATATGCATTACGCGCAGCTTTATAAAAAAAAGTTACCAATATTTTTTGATGAAATTTTTGCTCAGTGTTGGAAATTGTGTTATCTTTAAAATGACGAAGCATGAAACACTGATTTAAATTTTTTAGTAAACTATAACAATTTAAAATTTAACTATAATATTTTTAAAAAATTTTTGCTATTTTATATTTGTAATTTTAAATTTTTTCATTAAAAATTCAAACTGGTTCGTTATTTTAAGTACAGATATGATCAGAATCTACAGTAAAAATTTTATCATTTTCCATGGCACGGTTTTGAAAATATCATGCGTGTAATGAGTAAAAATGACGTTCTGAGAAAATTGACATCAAACGTAAAATTTACCACAGTTTTATATATATATTATTCTGGTTACTCAAACAACAACTAAATTTAAATTAAAACTAATGTGAAGTTTTTTTAGTCAATAAACTTCAATTTATTAAAATTATTATAACTAAAAACATATATTATACCAATGCAGTACAAGCATCGAAACGATATCAAAAGCTACAAAATAATCAAAATGCAACAAAGTGATTCATTTCCCAAAATAAAGTTAAAAATTTATAAATATTACTTAAAAACAATCAATACCTTAATGAACAACTACTTATTATAAATATTAAACAATTTGTGATATGAATGCAGTGTATTACTAAGATTCTAAAATGCTAAAATTCGCCACATGCATATGATGTTCCCTCTTTTTCAGTTAATTTCTTACAAGTAGTTTTTAAATTGCATTCTTTTAGCCGGTCGTACTTCTTTTGTGCGGAGATTAAAATGTACTTCTGCAGTCTGAATTCTTTTTATATCTACAAGTGTAACAAATTTATGTGCAAATTGACCAACAGTCAGACCAAGCGATTGCATAATTTTTAGTCTGCCTTGATTGCCATCATTAAAAATGACAATTGCCTCATTTGTAGATATATCAACAATCTTTCTACCACAACCTAAAGTTTTTGGGCATAATTTCCATATTAATGAGTTAATGGATTCATTATTATTTTGGGTTTTACCCCTAGACATTTTGTAGAAGTTTAGGTTGTGATAGATCATTAAACACAGGTTTTATGGCATCCATTACTGCCACTGGCAATTTGTTACTGTGTCTAAAAGTTTCCACACTGCCCTCTACTACTTGATTTTGATATTTACACCAAGAATTAGGACCTACGGGAACAAAACTGTGCAATGGTTCTTCGTCGCTTGAACGTATATGGAAATATACAGCCCAAACAGCTTTTCGCATATCTGACAGGCATGTTTTATTTTGTCGGATTGCATTTCCGTAGTACGTTGTAATTAAGTCGATCATTCTGTCGGTCAACCTTCCCTTTCCCCCAATCGACTTCCCATCACTGAGTTTGGAGCTTATTTGTTTTAATTTTCGTAAACGAGTTCCCATTCTTTTTTAACATGTCCAACACATTCAATTTTTGAAACTGTGATATCTTCTCCATACGGATTGGATGCAGTAATAGATGAGAATGTTTTGGAATCGCCATCCCCGATGTAAGATGTATATCTCACAGAACGATGACTTAATGAACGCTGAAACATACGAACCATTCCCACAGTATCCATCATGCCAGCTGAACCATTGTGGTTCTTCAAACATTCTTTAACGTGAAGAATTTTCCACTTTTTGTAAGCAGGTGACCCCTTTCTTCGTTTCCAAGAATCACATCCTTTACAGAAAAAGAAGACATCACTTCCGCATCAATATACTTTCCTGTTTTGTCTCCTATAACAGCACACACCCAACACGAGAAGAATAGCCACGGGTTTTCCATGTTCCATCTCCACTAATTATTATATCGGAAGAATTTGTCAAAGTTACCTCTTCCAAAGCTGCACTTTGCATTGAAGCTTCTGCGACTTCTTCACTACACAATTGTAGTTTGTTTATAATGTTATTATAGGATTTTTCAGCAACTGGAGGAGGAAAGTCCATGACACCACAGAAAGTTGTTATTGCTGCATGACCCTGTCCAATTGTCCTCATTGCGTATACAAAACGTTTGTTTATTTCTGGAATATTTTTTCTTTTACCCAGCATTTTTGAATTTCTAAACGAACACAAGTCTTTACAGTTCTTGCATTCAATCGAAAAACACTAGACAAACCTCTAACACACTTTTCTGAGATAGTTTTAATATCATCACCACATTTTTTGCAAAAAGCAACGTTTTGAATGTTTGTAAACATGATAGTTTTATCAAACACTCTATAGCCATCAAAACAGTCATCATGTTCAATAAAAGATGAATCAACATCTTGCAGCCGAATCTTTTTTCCAGATGTACTGTTGTTTAGTGATTCATCCACACTGTGTACAGCTTTGCATCTCGTATGCATATTACCAGTAAACTTCCTTTTCTTAGGACGTTTACCAGATGGTCTTTTAGCAGATTCAGTCGAATTCCTCCATCAAAAGTTTATAAAAAAATAATACTTTTCCTAAAACTTATCTTAGAATAAGATATGGTATGAAAATCTCAAAAACGAGCGAGTATAAATTCAAGATTCACTTTATCAAAACAAAGTAGAAGTAGAAGTTTATAAAGTTAGTACAAGTTGTAGTTAATATTCAGAACAACAATAATAATATTTGAGGCTTAGATTCAAGCATTTGATAATAATTAGAATGAAAATATTAGAAACAGAGAAACGCAGCTGTCACCAGTGACATGACAGCTGTCACCCTGGAGCCAAAATGTAAACAATATGTAAATCGCCTTTTCTACTCTTTTTATTTTCTTAATAACGTCCGTTCTATTGGGAATATCTGCATGCGGTTTCTTTTAGAACACTCAGAAAGGTTTACTCTATAAAATAAAATAATAATAAAAAAATCGATATTCAGGAAATTTTAAAAGGTATATGACCCCTTAAGAGCGATGGGAATTTATTGTCGAGAAAACAATCCTTTAAATTCTGGCTTCAACATCGAAATTCTCAGAATAAATGTCAGAAGGACTTCACATCTTCAACAGCACTCAGACACAACTATTAGTATCTAAAGTATGAAAAAACGTAGGGAAAAACAAATATGTGAAAGATTATTCACAAGCACACGCTCGTTCATCATCCAAAGTAATCAATAATCGCTTGAACGGTCAAGGCAAGGCTACTAGTCACTAGTCAGATCAATACTCACTAATCACTGGTCAAAACCATACCAACTCAGCTCGGCTATCGTCTCCCTATTTATATTCGTCACGGATCTTTCGAGAAATATCCGCTTGCATCATAGATCGAAAAATTAGTAATTTCTCTACTAATTTTCAGAAGAAACCAAAGGGTCCTTAATTCGCCAAAAATGGTCGCCAACATGATCACCAAATCACCAAAAATGATGTCAACTTGGCTCTATCGCCAAAATTTGCCAAGTTCTCATTGAATTGCTATTATAATGTAAGGGATGGAATTACTTGCGAATATTACAATTTTAACATAAATTAAATATAAAATAGAGTAATATAAATGCATTACACATCCAAATACAGATTATTTACACTATTTACACCAAATTCATAATAATATGTTTATCTCAATTGAACCTCGGCAGGTTTAATGTGCAACAGCTCCTCAGCTCAGTGGGTTTTTAATGTCCCCAAGACTCGAATTCACGACTCGACAGAAAAAACGTTGATCACGAAATCGCAACCACGATAAAAAAAATTTACTTTGTGTGCAGCTTCAAAACCGGCTTCGTGGCCGTGGTAGCCGAGGGGTCAAGGTATCGGATCGTGGCTGGCCTTGTCACGATTTCAAACCCAGTACCACTAAAGACCCGCCGTGTAGGGCAGCGATGCGCGTTAAATCTGTCGAGAGCTCAAACATCCTCCCATTTGTGTGGTGTGGTAGTTAGGAGATGGGGGCAGCTCAGGTGTTGTCCACGTCACTTGACCATAATTCAAAATTACGTGGTCCGTCACCAAAAGCCATCGTGTAGCTGAACAGTGCGACGTTAACATTCATTCATTCATTCAAAACCGTCTTCCTTATATAGATAGCATTACGCCATCCATGTCCACTCGTGCACCCCTAAAATATTGCGGGATCCTTTCATCCTGACATCGCACCGACAACCGATGGCCGTGAGAAAACTACACTTCCTGCAAGCCGGAATCCCGAGTGTAATTCGAAGTGTAAGAAGCAACCGCAACAATTTCGATAGAGTGGAATGATAGTGCGTTTCGAAACACTGAAAAGAACGGTTATGTTTGCCTCCTCCTTTGCAAATAACATATTCTGGAGAGTGGAAATAGTCAGAAATTTGTAAAGAAATGTACGTGCTGTAGTTAATAGCTGTGGGCGAAATAAACTCTCACGCTACTGATCGACTTTCCTAAACTTACCTGTGTTGATTATTCACTTAATTACATAGCATTTTAAAGTAACTTGAGGTCTATTGGCGTCAGACATTGTAATTTTGAACCACGGTAAAATGACGAGGATGACACTTGAACTAGAATCAAGAATCTTAATTACGAAACTTCCACTTCCCGTCCCACAGATATTGGATCTAGACGTGACGGAAATTAAGTTAAAAATTGAGATTCGTAAGCAAAAATAGCCTCTTATTTTCCATTCAAAATTAAAAGATACATATTTTCGAAAAACTTAGTTTTTAAAACTTTTTACTCTAGAAATATGTGATTTGACAAATAATAGAGTCCTCCCTCTCCTTTACGTTATAAACTAACCTTTGCCGTGATGACCAAGTAAGTTTTACACCAAATATCATTTTTAATTCACTCATTCATAAAACTAAAACTTTACTTAAGTTACTCAACGTATAATTTTTTGAAAGGCTGCTGCAAATTATATAAGATTAAAAAAATTACTCTATTTTTTAAGCATTCAATTTAGAGAGAGATTCTTGATAAATTTATAATCTTTATATATAAAAATCTTCTGTGCGTGTGTTTGTCACTAAACTCCTCCTAAATGGCTGAACCGACTTCGATGAAATTTTTTGTGTGGGTTCAAGTAAATTCGAGAATGGTATAGATTCACAATTCGGTCCGATATCGCAATTAGTTAAAAAGATATTAATTAAAAACTTTCAAAAAATACAACTCAACATTCACCTAGATTGTTGTAACAACGCTATTGTTATAAAATAAAATTTCCTTTTATCTGCATGCTTTAACACGTAAGAAAAAAAAAAAACCTTTTCAGATTTTGACTAAGTCTCCAAAAGGGTCGCCAACGTGGCTGTATTTGCAATTTTTTTAAATAATTAGTTTTAATCAATTGATTTTTATTAATTATAATTAAATTATAGTTTTTTCATCCAAAATAATCATGTACATTACATTTCAGCTCAATTGAGCGCTTTAAAATGTATTTTATTAACGATTGAAAATTCCACCAAGATAAATAAATAAACAAACATACAAATAAAATATGTATAGAAATAGTGCGCTAATAGTAGGAATTGATAAAGACGTAAGTTGGCGTCGAAAATTTTGAGCCAAACCCCGTCTTTATTCTTATGAAAATGCAGACAATTCACACTTTTTAGCGTTTTTAATTAATATCTTTTCAAATAATCTTTATGTATGTAATTCTTCTGTGCGTGTGTATGTAACTGAATTCCTCCTAAACGGCTGGACCGATTTTGATGAAAGTTTTTGTCTGTTCCAGTGGTCACGAGAATGGTTTAGATTTATAATTCGGTTTAGAAATGTTTATTTAATTAATTTTTTATTTATAAATTGTTGATCTTGGAATGTTTTCCATTGGATCCGGCAGACTGCGCTACGATCGCAATATTGAATATTCAAAAACCTTTTGCTTTGAATTTAAGATGTGTGTACAGGACAACGTCTGTCGGGGCCTCTAGTACTTTTATAAAAATAAATATATTAAGTTTATATTTACCAAAACTACTGTTGTAATTGAGGCAGTGCTCCTTATTTTTTTAGAAATAAATAATTTTTGTTCCATTTAATAGTTAAAATACGTTAAGAGTTAATGTGAGAATTGTTGTCGTGTATTAATTTTTTTCGCATTCATTTGAAAAACAAAACAATTACTAAATCTATCTTTCGTAAAAGTATAAGAATCTAAAGTTATTTTGAAGTTGTTCAAAGGAGGAAATAAACTTAAAATTATTAAATTAATATCTTTTGTTTTATTCTTATTATCAATTGTAATTCAATTAAAAAAAAGATTTTTCAGAATTTTTTTGACACACAGAAAAGAGAAATATGCATAATTTAACATTCAGACAGGTGCTTTTTGTAACTGTTAGAAATGCAGATTTTTTTAAACATTTATTCTCACCGAAAAATTTAAACATTACATATCAAGACTAAGTAACTAAACACAATATTATAGAAAAGGAAATAGTGCTAAAAGCTTATATACCTTTGGTCTTTTTTATTAATTTAATTATTAATTTCTTTTATTAAAAACGCATAAATAGAATAAAGCATATAACGCATGACTGCAGTGTCTCGACTGTTTTATTAACTTGCCACTCAGAATCAATACAGTCTATCAGCAATCACTCTCCAAACGTACGGCACCTCTAATATGATGAATCCAACATAATTTTAACATTAATTTTAAGTGGAATTTCAGTTTATACCTTACTGTCCTAACTTCAATCCCCAACCATGTGAAGACTTTAAGGGGGTTCACCCCATGTGATGGTTTCAAAAAATCAAATATTTTGTCTTCATAAATTGCTTAAATTAACATATCTAGAATACAGTGGTAAAGGAATTTTTTGAAATTCGAAGTCATTATAAATTAGCAGCTGTTACAAGAGCAGCTGTTCGTGCGCTAAGTTAAGAATTTCATTGTTTTAATCGCACTTGAAACTTTAAACACGTTTTTCTCAAAACTGTGTTTTTCAAACTTTCCTCCATCATATCTCAAGAACAATTTGACCGAATGACTTCAAATTTATAGGGTAGACTTAGCACATATATACGCATCAAATGAACTACGATCCTTCCAAAATTCAAAATATTTCTATTTTTTATAACAAAAATATAAAAAAACAAGGACGAAGTCTATTAAAAATCCAATTTCTGATATTTTCAATTGAGTGTAGTTCATTTGATGAATTTAAACGTATAGATTAAAACGCCGTAATTTGTTTTTGTTTCAGATAAGCCAATCAGCCGGAATGGTAGAGGAAGAGAACGTCAATTTTTTCGAGGCGGGTGTGTTCACAGCGCTATAACTCACGTTCTATTGGATATTTTTGGCTAAACATTTATATACATACTCTTAAATCACATATAAATAAATGATAAAAAACTTAAAGTTCTATATCATTTTACTGATCGTCAAAAAAATTACCCAAAGAATGCTTAAAAAACAGAGTGGTGAGTGACAGTGGGTGAACCCACTTAAAGCTCAGCTATCTTTAATGAGAAAAAGCTACAAAAGAGTGATTCTTAAACTGTGGTTTGCGCACCTCTCATGTAACGCTGAGATTTCCTTCCTTTACAGACTCGAAATCTTTTCAAAGACGTGGGATACTAGACAAGATGACTAAATAGTATCCCCAATCAAGAAAGTCTACTAGAACTTGTATTTTGATCCAGAATATTAAGTCAGGGAGGGATGTTCAAAATATTGGGGGTTCACGATGTCACACCTTAAGGTATCCGACTACGTTCGGAACCGTGATTTTGTAAAAGCGTATAAATGGATAATATTTAGAATATTTAGTGTCACTTGGATTAAAAAATGTATATAAAATTGTTTTAAGAATACTATTACTGTAAAAAATTAGTTTAGTACAATATTGTGACAAAAAATGAACATAGAATGAACCATTTTCAAATTATTCTCCTTTTGTGAAAAATGTTTCTATTATAGTAATATTTTGCCTGTATATAGCTCAGACCTCTGTACAGAGGCTCAACTAGAATTTTTGAAATATATAACTTAGAAGAGAGATAACTTAGAGGGGAAAAGTTTAAAAAAAACCGCCGGTAATTATTTCAATGGGTTGTAACTCTGAAAATAATGTGAATTTTTCAAAAATCATAGTTGAGCCTATTACAGAGGTCTGAGCTATATATAGGCAAAATATTATTATAATAGAAGCATTTTTTACAAAAAGAGAACATTTTAAAAAAAGGTTATTATAAGTTAATTTTTTGCCAAAATATTATATTTAAATAATTTTTTTTTGTAAAAATGTCCTTAAAACAATTTTATACATGTATTTTAATCTAAGTGAGACTAAATACCATGAAAACTATCCATATATGCGCTTTTTTAAAATCACCACTCCGAACGTAGTCGGATACCTTAATACATAAAGGAGGGGCCCACAGCGATTGAAAGTTTAAAAACCGCTGAATAACAATATTCCTCATGACGTTTGAGTGATTAGAATGGAGTGAATAATTGCATATTTAGTAAAATCTGAACTGAGTTCCTGATTGTGTATTTCTGGACTATTCACTTTATAAAATTAGCATTATTTTTGTCAGTTCATAAGATATCATAATACACTAAAATCAATACATTTTGTTAAAATTTTTCAAATGACCTAATAAGGAATACAAGCAAAAGGAAAAACAAATTTCTTAGGTACTTAATTGTATAAATCAAGATTAATTTTATCACAGACACTCGCGGTCGATCTTCAGACACCATCACAATGAACGTCCAATTTTTACGTGTTATATACCGCAGCTTTCCCACCATTAAATTTCAATGGTTCCTTTACTCCAGTCATGGCACTTTTTCCACGAGAATATTCAAACAGTTCATAAACTTCGCTACTTTCGAAACAATGCCAATTTTCAAGCGCAGGCTAATGATGAATTCCCTTTTGTAAGTAAGATAAATCACGCGTTTTATCTATCTCAACACAATGAAGGATATCTTAGATTTCTATGTTTCTGACTTTTATAACCATCACGTCAGGTAGCACCAACTGCCAAGTTCCTTTGGCTGGGCTTTGCTTGCACCTGCGATTGGGAGGGCCATAATAATATGACACCACTCTATGAAATAAGAGATTATAAATTGACTGTGAAATTTATTATCATTTTTGAAGATACTTTAACATGGATGATTGATGGCTCAATATTAACGTCGCACTGTTTAGCCACAGGAGGGCTTTTGGCGACAAACCACGTAATTTTGAACCATGGTACTTTAATATGGAAATAAATACACTACATATTATTGTTGCGATCGAAAGTTTGGGGAAATCTAGCTTCTCTTCAATCGTAAATATTGACTTTTGAATTTGGATAATGTTCTTTCTAAGTGTTTTTCTTATACATGGACTAAGTGGATGAACTTCTATACATAGACCAAGTGGATGAACTTCTATACATAGACCAAAAATGTATGGTCTAATCAGCTTAAAATGGCGATTCTGATAAAATTTTGGAAATCTTCCTTCGATTTTTAGACAAAAACTCAATTTTCAATATTCCAAATCTGTTCTAGTCTCTTTAAATATAAGTTTGAATTCTAGATAAAGTGATTTTTTGTAATACATAATAGTTTGAAAATAAATAGGAAGCAATGTTTTTTGAGCCGGAAGTTGACTACATGTCTCTTTTTTTATATATATAAGTATTACTCGTGTTTCCCTGAAATTGAATTTCATATAATTTTAATTTTTTGCTTAACAGTCGCAGTTCCTTTAATAATAATTTCAAGCAATTCTGTTGTAAACAATTTGCAATAGAAGTTTCAACTATCAACGTTCTTTTTTTGCTCACTTTTATCTTTAGAATTATCATGTGTATTTTTAGTTCTGTTTTTCTTAAATATATATTGTTTTGTTTTCCATTCTTTAATTGTTTAAATGAAACCTATCTTTCTTGCAGGTAAGTGTGAAAAATAGTTTGTATTTTCTTTTTTAATTGAATTTTAATGAAAATCAAAATGCATGTAACCGAATTATTTCAAACAGTGAAAAAAATATGACTCCCCTAGTTCAAAGAAGCAATAGCAAAATAAACCAATTTAATTATGTTGAAAATTATTAATCAAAACATTCAAATGAAAACAGGTTGATTAGTTAGAAAATTTTAATTGGTAATTGGAAGACTCAAAAAATGTGTATGATTGTGCTGTTTACGCGCACACACACAATTTTCTTTTTTACTTATTTTCTGTATTTTTCCTTGGAACAGATTTTTAATCTACCTACAAATATAAATGATTATTAGGGATACATTAAGGAAAGTAATTAAAAATATCATACAATTTGATCATAATATTTTATTTTATAGAAATTATTGCAGTAACAAGAATAAAAAATATGTCATCAAAATAAATAAAACATTTTGATAGTTAAAATTTTTAAAACAGAAAATCAGAAACAAATTACGTTTCAAATGCTTTCTAATTTAGCACTATACCATTTAAAAACATTATTTCAAGCATTAAACGCGACGATACAACTTATTTTTAAAAAATACCTTCACATTTTTTCAATCTCTTCTTTGGATTTTTTTAAAAAAAATAAACTCAAAATAATTTATACATTAGATAAATTTAATCTGAGAGACTAAAATAAAAATTATATAACTTAAGAATGCCTTCTTTTAATAAAAAATTACTTAAACTATTTTACTTAACAAGCATTATTCATTTTAGTTTAATTTAAATGAATGCACATCTTAAGAACACATCCAAAATGATATCCAGATACATACAAAAAGAATTTCTTGCGACCTAGAATGGTTTTCAGAAACTTCAAGTGAAGTGCATTTTTAATGCAACAGAAAAGTTTCAAATCGAGTCCCATCTTCTCCAGGATAAATAGTCCTCACCCTGAATAGCACTTTTCATAACACCACGCGGGAATTAAGAATCCATAATAAAGCAGCAACTGCACGAGCTTCTTTCTTTGCTCGACCACATTCGAGCCTGATGTGGGAACTGCAGACTCCTTGGACGATTTCTAATAACCCAGACTCAATTATTTAAGCATAATACTTCTTCTTGGCCATTACTCGGATAAAAAGGACAAATTAGTGGTCTTTGGATGGCGGAGACCGCTGCAATGGAGGCATTTAGAAGCGCTTTTACTCCTCTAATTGATTGGCCACTGCATGCACAAGCTAGCTAGTGATTGGCCCCAGGCCAGACGCCCGTGTCTTCATCAGCTGTATGCAGCGCATTTTCTTGAGCAAGTTCAAACATTACGGATCGTTAATCAAAGCATCGCATTTGGAGATTTCAAGCAGGCATTATTTATTACGCTTCCTATGTTTGAATAGAGGCTCTTCGATCAAGTCAATCTACGCTTCAATGCTAAATTAACTAGATATTGACTTTTTTCCCCCTGCTCTCGAAGATGTTTGGGAGGATATTCTTTGAGCAAATATGTATTTTACAGATAGTGGGAGGATGAAAGAAACTAATAAAGTGATGTTGTTGGGATTATCAGAAAAATTTTCAGCGCTGCAGGTGATTCTGGGTTGTGAAAAGGAATCATAAAAATGAACGTCTTCGCGTTCTAATTCATTTGGGAGAGCGTAGAGTAATTAATTGAACTGATATGTTTCTAAAATGGTGATTCTTCCTCCCTTCAGATATCGATAAAAAGTGTTTCGCAAAGTTGTTATTAATATTTCATCAGTACTTATGGGAAAATTATTTTTTAATAATGCAACTTAGGGTCATTGGCATGGTATATAAATCATACAACGAAAGTTGCTTTATTTATAAATGAGCAAGGAAAGAAAAACACATTTATTGATCTCATTTAAAGTGAACTGATAAGATAGTTTGTGAAGCTTATAAATGACAAATTATCATTGGGAAAAATCTTTTGATTAATTATTATTAACTTTCATTTTAGTGAAAATTAGTAATTTTATCAGTAATTTTGATTCTATTATATTTTTTATTTGTACTACTTTTATATTAAATTTATTACTAAAATGTTTACTAGAAGTACATTAGATTATTATACACACTTTTAATACTACGTGCATGCTTTTATAAACGTTTAATCATTTTTACATATTATTTATGATTACAATTAAAACGAAATTACACTAAATCATTACTTTGTTGATCATTTTTCAAAGTTGTTAATGTCATATAAACAGCAGCAAATATAAATAAAAAGATGAATGAGAATAAAATTGATAAGAAAACATTTTAATTTTAATTCGAATTTTGGTTAATTAATGCTTAATTTTATCTTAAAATAAAGTAAATAATTTATATCTGGATGTTTAATATGTCAGTATTACTTCGTCTGTGGAAATGTTGACTCACGAGTGATTTCTTGCGGATAATCTTTACGTACTCGTATTTTTAGGCACTGATTGTTGTGTCTGAGCTTTGTAGAAGGATTGAAAATCCTGTGGAATTTATTGAGGGAATTTTAGTGCTATATCCTGTATTTTAAAGATTGTTTTTCCAAAAGAAATTTTCATAGCTTTCAAAAACTGTTTTACTCTTTTAACTGAGAGCATAATTCCCCGCGAATCCCAATCTACCTAACAATGTATTACTTTTACTTCTAAAATGATTCTGAAAAGCATATTTGATTATTCTATTTCTTTACAAAATATATGCGTATATGCATTTCAAAAAGTTTCCTACACCATGTTTTCTTTCAGCCTCCTCAGATTTAACATGCATCAACTCCTCTACACAATCGATTTTTAGTGGTACCAGGACTCGAACCTGTGATTTGACAGAAAAACGTCGGTTATAAGTTCGCTCCTATGACCACTCGTTTGCAGCGGGTACTCGAATTCTCTGTAAGATCAGATCTAAAATACTCTACTGTAATAAAGTTCCCTGTTCAAAAAACGCAGTCAAGGGCTATGGGTTCGAGCCTAATGCCACTGAAGACTCACCGTGTAGGGAGGTGGATGCACGTTAAATCTGTTAAGGCTCAAAGTAATCCTGTTGGAGAGGTGTGAAAGTTCAAAGAGGAAGGTCCTAGCCACATCGTCAATTGACCATGGTTCGAAATAACGTCTGTGTTGCCAATATCCTCGTGTTGCTATAGTGCTGTTTTAATAAACACTTATTTACTCACTAGTCAAAAAGTTAACAACTATGGTTGTACGATATCCAGGGTTAAAAATTAAAAGGTCCATCACACAAATATACTCATGTTGATATTGTGCTATGTAAATAAGCACTAGCCATTCACTAGCCAAAAAGTTGTTTTTGTACTTACCAATCCCCTTGGAGCAGGATAGCCTACGCCAAGTCCATTTGACCTTTATGCACAAGAATGTCGCAACCAAGACCTTTATATTCAAACTGTCCCAGGGAAATGCCGTAACAGTCCAGAAGATAAGCAAGAAAAGCACGGAGTGAGCAGGGACAGGTAAAGGAAGACTCTACCCTCTTCACAAAGGTCATAGCACGCAGGTGACCGCTTTTAAAGCGCGCCAAGGCCGTCTGAAGAACTGCATTGATAGAGATAGACCGGGACTCTTAACAGCGTACCAGTGGGGAGCAGAAGGGTTTCGCCAAGTCAGAATCTTTTTAACTCTGTGGAGCAGTGCTTCTCAAACTTTCTATACTTGCGAACTAATTTTCAATCATAATTTTCCTCCTACCCCCCTCCATATAATATCAATGTATCGATTTCAAAATTAATATACTTTGACGTAAAGGTTCAAGGCTACTCTAATTATAAACCATACAAATTATCAAGATAAATGCTAAACTTCGTATATAATTTTATGATATGCCCATAGAAATCAGTGGTAATTATTAAACTTGTTCTTACCTTAGTACTGTTAAATTAATTATGAAGCACATTATGCAGTACTGATACATGTATAAGTGTACTATATCAATATAAATGTGTATTTTATTTTTTATTATGTCAGAATGTATTTCTTTCTTTTTTTGCTTCATTTTTGCAAATTAATAATTTTTTAAATCAATAATCTTTTATTTTTGACTCGCGTCCCCATTGTAGGGTTATCACGCCCCCCAGTTTGAGAAACACTGCTATGGAGGGAATGAATTTCAGAATGGCTCAAGACAGAGAAACTGGAGATCAAAAGGTTCATGCTTATGGTTACTGGACATGCGGTGTTCCGTCTTTTCTGAGAATCCAAAGAATTATGATGTACATAAATTAGCCTGCGAGTTCAACAATTTGCATTTTCTACTTTAAAAGTAGACAAAAAAAAACATTACTCATCTTAAAAATAGCTGAGACATTTTAATGCATAAAATTGTACCATAATCTATGGTTAAAACGTTAAAACCAGTTAATAAAACTTTTAAAAATAATCTTTTAAACTTTAATAAAAGTTGAGCGTAATCATCTAGTTAGAAAATATCTCGTCGCTATAATCAACCAGAAAATCAATATTCCCGAATTTTTAAGTTTTTATTTTAAGTGAAATGAGAAAGTTTTCCTAGTTAACAATTTTCCGCCTAATGATTTCAGAGTTTGGAACTTTTTTTCTTTTAGTTTGCTGTGCTGTCATTGTTTCTGTCCAAATAATGACATTTTTAACGAACTAATTCCTACATAAAAATGAAAGAAGATTATTTTTAGTAAATGTAAAGAATCAAATCTAGTGTGGACTAGTTAAAACTAGCCAATTAGTTTTATGATGAATGACACTGCGTATCCGTGTTTTAAAAAATTCGCTTAAAATAATCCGAAGATCCGATGAAAAATTCGTGCAGAATTTTACTTGATGGAATATAATTAAGCTTTAGTGTACTAAAAGTTGAATTTTGTTGGTGGTGAAATAATCAAAATTTAACGTAAGTTTAATGTAAACTAATTTTATGTAATATTATGCTTGTATAATTTAAGGAAAAGTATAAAGAATAAAAAAGTTATATCGTTATTAAAGGAATTGTAGAACGCACGTATTCTTTAAAAAATATATTAGACTATTCAAATTATTACTTTCTACATAAAAAATTTCAACAATGCAGATTCGTGTACATTTAACAGTTGAGAATATGTTAATTTTAAAGTTAATCAAGTTCTACTGGTGAGGGACTTTGAATGGCTCAAACTATGTCTCAACTTTGGAACATTGGCTCAAATTTTGGAGCTTTGAGCCACAGTTCTAAAAAAATGCACGAGTTAGTTTTAATTTTTTGATTTTTAAACCACACCATATGACGATTTAAAAGCTCAGTTCTATGTTACATTGGCGTGGAGTGGGAATTTGAAGAATGAGGTGCCATCTTAGGTACCGTCTTCATCAATTCACCGATGTTCAAAATTACGATATGAATCACCGCTTACTTCAAAAGGCGATGTTAATAATAATAAAAATCAATCAATCAATATAAATTATGTGAAATAGATCCCATAGTTTAGCACGATTGGCTTTTTTTCAATCAAATTTGGAACTCCTGAACTTGCCAGAATCTTATCCTACGATATATTTTTTTTGTTTTCAAAAATGATAAAAAAATATTGAATATTTTAAGTGTTAGTTTTAATGGGGGCTATTATTTAATGTAATTGAGGTATATTTTATCATGATTTTTAGGTTATGTTTTGTGAAGCTTCGCTTGAAAATTTCTCTTCAATTCCACTTTAGTCATATTCGTTAACAAATTTCAAAGAATATTGATTACTTTTTTAGGATGAACTTTTTAATCTACAAGTAAACTAAAAATTCATTTTTAAGAAAGAACGAATCGGTGTTTTTCATACATTTAAAAATAAAGTGAAATAATAAATTGTTGTTTTATAGAAATTAAAATTCATTATTAACTATTACAGCAATCATTATTAACATTATTTATTATTATTCCTTATAATTCATTTGCTTCTTAACTGGATGTAACTGACAATAATATACTCAAAGCTTTGGAGTATTATTTGCTTTTTAAAATTCATTATCATTCGATGTTTTCCCGCGATTCATTCTTGAACCATTTATCAACGTTCGTAATAATCTATCTGAAACAGATTTAGCTTTCAGATAAATCTGTTTGAATCGCTAGATTTATCTGAAAACGCAGAAATCAGACATATTTGTCAATATATGTTTCTAATTACTCGTAAAAATTACTATCATACATGTTATTTAGTAAATCATTCATACTTATGTTTAGGCTAATTTACGTATCACTACGAAGCTACGTGTGAACAATTGGAGACGGATCTTGTTCTTTCTAGCAGTAGTCAAGTGACAAGGGTACGCAAATGGAAATCCAAATTTCCAAAACACACCAACTTGAGGACTTTGAACCTTAAAAACAAATTAATTTAAAAATTACTCCATTTCTTAGAATTATCAACTAATTTTGAAACAAGAAATAATACAAATTAATCCGCATTTATATAAAAACTCCAACAACAATATGTGAAAACCTTGCAAGAAATAATTAAGATTTGTAGAGTTTAAGTCTACCTTTGAAGAATGGGTATCAGTTTTGGAAGTATTTTAAAGCAGTGCTTCTCAAACTTTAAATATTCGCCACCTTATTTTCATCGTGCTTCCCCCCTCTCCATACGAACAACAACGCATTGAATTCAGAGGCTAAAACTACAATACGACTTTAACCTCTTAAGTGCCACCTGCGTATATACGTGTCTCCCTCATCCAGTGCATTAAATGCCTCAGACGTACATATCCATCTTTCCAAAGTACTATTCTTTCTGTGCAATGCTAGCCATAAGATTATTTCAAATGCTTTGAAATACAATAAAAAGTGTTTGCGAAGGATTAATTTATTTCAGAGGACTTTCTAATTTAATCCTTTTCTTCCCCTCCTCCCAATACATCACATTAAAGCTCGTACATAGGAAATGGAGGAATGGAGGAGCGAATCGCACATAACTTTTAATCTGCAGTAAAGGGATTATTTATAAACCGTGCAAATTATCAAAATAAGTGTTAATTTTTGTATATTCGTGACAAGCTATAGAGTCACTGGTAATTATTAAATTTTTTCTACTTAGTATTGTTAAAAAAATAATTATCAAACACATTGTGCAGTAATGATACATTGAAAAGTGTTTTATATTAGTGTAAATGTTACTTTTATTTTTTATTATGTCAGAATGTATTTTGCTTACTTTCAGTAAATTAATAATTTTTTAAGATAATCTTTTGTTTTCGGCTTTTGAATATACTCGAGCCACCCTCATAGAGTTATCCCCCTAAAACTGCACGCCACACAGTTTGAGAAACGTTGTTTTAAAGGGAAAGAGTAATAACTAAAGCAGTATTTTTTGCCAACTTTAAATACCAAAAAGTATTAATAAAAAAATGTTAAGGCTTCAAAAATCATTGAAAGGGATAGGGCTTCTAAAACTGAGATTGATAATTTATCTCCGAATAAACATCAAGGTTGGAAACATCTTTTTTTTCTGAACATTATAAAAAATTATTATTTTTTTTTGCTCTTCTTTTAAAGCGTGTTAATGAACAGAGAACTTGTTGGATATTATCAAAAGAAGAGAAAAATTAGCGCAATTTAGAACAGATTATAAATTATGAAAGGAATTGTAATCGCTGGAACGTAGCTTTTGAAAGCTGCAAAGGAATTAACTTACTGGAACGCACTTTATGAAATTATTTGTTCTTTTGAAAACGAAAGCTGTGTTCTTCAGCAATTGTTTTTCAGATGTTCACAGTCGTAAAACTTCTCGATTTTCATCAATTTCTTTAGCAATTCTCTTCTTTGATATTTTTCTTCTTTCATTTTCAGAGCAATTCATTATTAAAAGAAAAATAAAACTTTATTCGTATATGCATTTAACAACACTCATTAAAATATCTGTGTAAATACAATTAAAAAATGAATGTTTGTATTAAAAAAATTGTCCCATCAAAATGGCTAGGTGTATAAGCCCACTTGAAAATATTGATGAAGCGAGGGGAGATTTCGGGTAAGAGTATCCTATAAGATAAGTAATAATATAATAATATACATTTTGTCAACATTCCATTAGAGAAAACGATGAGTCGTCTTCCACTACAACTGATAATAAAATATTTGATTTTTTAAATAAACAAGTAATATTAAAAAAAATAAGTCAATTGCCACTTGGGTTAACAAAGAAAATTTTTTATTTTGGTTACTTTTTATATATTAAATAGTCACAATTAAAACACAAATATTTATATTCATATGTAAGAATCACACTATTAAGTGGCAAGATAGAAAGCGATTTTCCTTGCAATTTTTATATTTTCATTTCTATATATGATGTTGGACAATTTTTTTGATTGTACTATTTTATTTATTAATTAAATTTAATTATTCTGATAGTATAGTAAAAAAGAAATCTCATTTTAAAAAATTGGCCATACCATGTAGATTCGAACCCACGACCTTTGGATTAAGAGAGCAACGCGCTATCCATTACGCTACAGGGACTCAAAGAGGGATTTATCTTTTTATATATGGTGCTTGGACTATTATTTTTGTTACTATTTTTCAGTAATTTAACTAATGAATTAATATTTGAAAAAACTGTAGTCACATCAAGCGTTCTCCACTACAAGTTTAAAAGAATGTATTTGAACTTAAATGGATGAATAGAAAGTATTTTATCAACGACTGAAAATTTGAACAAGATATATATATTATATAGGGGGATTGTGAACTAATAGTAGAGGAATCGAAATAGGTGATTTTTTAAATAAAAAAAGGTTAAGAAACTATCTTTCTCTCTCTCTCTCTCTCTCTCTCTCTCTCTCTCTCTCTCTCTCTCTCACACACACACACACACACACGTCCCTTGCATTAAAATAGAGTACAACTGAAATAAATGATTTTCGCTCACCTGTAATCCCTTACATTATTTGTGTATTTGTCTGAAACTGCTCTAAAAGTTTTCTTGAAAATAAGTAAATCTTAATATTAACTTACAAATGAGATTATACTTCAAGAAAAAAATACGAAACTGTGATGATTATAAATAGTTCACAAGCATCTTTAAAGAACTCGGAACTGAAATACATGACTCGAGCGACTTGGTCTACTTTACCGCGAAATCCAAGAGGGGGAGGAAAACGAAGAATCTTGACAAAAACAGAAAACCGATTCGGACATCGAATTGAGATTAATTACCCGAAGAGGTAAAATGCGAAGACCGCAGCTTTTAATCGTTATAAATGAAGTTTTTAGCTGGAATGCAATCGCTAGGCTTTAGCTCTAATATGATTACCGCTTCCGAAGATTCTCCGAGAAACACCTTTTAAAGGAAAAAGATTAGTGGTAATGAATTTTGTCCTTCATTTGAGAAAAAAAGTTTTTTTTTGCTTCATATATTGGGAAGAAATTCTTTGACTTTCTTACGCGATTTTTATATTTATTCATTTTTTTGTATTGCTTAACTTTTAATTGATACTTATCAGAAAGAATAATCTTGGATGCAATAGTGGTATAAAATGCAATAACGATAAGCCGTCGTATTTACAGTTTCGTTGTCAGGGTTTTCAGCTTGAAAATCATAACTTTAATAAATCATTTGGAATGATTTGAAATTGTGTAAAATTGATTATATATATATATATATATATATATATATATATATATATATATATATATATATATATATATTTTTATTTATCTACAGAATTATTAATTGACCTGAATTTATTACTAATTTTATTTTATTATGCTGTTTGCTTACGTTCGTGAACATTTCGAGTTTAATGCTTTCAGCAGTTCGACACATTAGTTTTTGAATGAAATTTTTATTGAATTAATTTGTTTGATATGTAATTATTGTATAGATTTAGTAATTCTTTTTTGATATTACTATTTTTTAAAACTATAATGTAACTCAATAATTTAACCTGATTTAAAATTGACATTTTATTATTTGACTTTAATTTGAGAAACCTTAGTATAATTTTAAATATTGATGTAATTAATAATTGGAATAATTACACAAAATTTTCCCATATTTTATCATGGAATGTAAATCAATACATTTATACCTAATTTATTCTACAAGCTATATTCTCTAACCTTTTAAAGATAACTTAATACTCGTAAATATTTATTGAAATATAAGAAGTCCTTATATGAAAAAAAGTCTTATAAACTAATCATACAGTGTTAATAAGTAATTAAATACATATACAGTGAAAATTGTTTAACATGAAACTGAAGGGACTCAATTATTTTCGTCTTAAAGGATATTACAAAATAAATAAATAAAAAACATATATAAACAAAATGAAGTTTGTTAGAGTTTATTTTATTTACATAGATGTGTACATATGCATATATTCAATCAAAATCGATGAAACAAAAACATTCATAAGAACTTAATGAAATTTAATACGAAATTTTCAAGTTTTTTGAAAAAAAAACATCTATTGAGTTTTTGGAAAATAATTTGACATTTCTCTTTGCCGTGTCATTTTTAGCATCAAATTGTGAACAAATTGCTCGATGTCGTCCATTTTGTTTTTTAATTTCACCATTGAAATGTGCCTCTACTAAATAAGTGCACTTACCTTTCATGATGTTTCTCATTTCAAATGACGTGGGAACAGAAGCTGCATCATTCATTTCATTTTCATCATCGGAATCTGCATTAATTATATTTTTGAACCTTGAACAAATTCCAAACTGTCTTTGTCTACGATAATTGGGGGTGTACACACATTATCATCATCATATACTGCAACGAATTCTTCCGATAATACAGTAGGGCAGTCCAATAATGCAGAAACTTTCTCAAACATTTTATTAAGTGTCGGAGCAGTCTCAATATCCAGAAGGGAAATCTTTAAAAACTAGGTGAATTTTTCGCTTAGTCTTAAGAGGAAAAAAAAGCATGAAAAAAATAATAGTTCGTCGAGACTCTTGTATTATTTCGTGTTAACCGATATTTCATCTTAAGCGTTTTCGTGTTAAACGTATTTCATTGTATTTATTTAAGTATATAGTAAGTCATTATATAAAAGTCTAATAAACCCTTATATAGTGTTAATAAGCAATTTAATATATATATATATATATATGTATATATGTATATATGTATATAAGTATGTCTATATGTATATATATGTATATATATATGTATATATATATGTATATATATATATATATATATATATATATATATATATATATATATTAGTCTAATTCTCTACAAACAAGAGATAAACATTCATCAATCACATTCGAAACAAACACAGGACAGTAAAGAGATCATACAATGAAGGACACTAGATTAAAAATTATAAAATGGATTCTGCAGTAATGTAAACATTGATGATTTAGGACAGCTAATATATAAAATAATTTACATAAAAGTGGGGTTGAACTTGTTTTTTGGCCAGCCAACCTTCCCCCTTTATGTAAATAATACTGAGCAAAAACCTATTGAAAGTAATGGATAGGAATATCTAAATCCATTACCAAATAGAGGTAACTTACCTAAAAATAGCACTTGAATATGCAGAGCCCGCACTAAATCTGAGTGCAATAAATAAGTTATTGCCAGATTTTGAACTCTAATGCAGATTCAAAGCATGTGAATGGCTGAAATGTAGCACTTAACAAAAGGATAAAAAGAATAGAAACAAAAATTAATAAAAGAGAGTTACAAAATACCATAACTTTAGTGACACTAGAGTATATATGAATTAAATAATAAGTAATTTTAACTAATAATAGAATATGGAGGTAGCAATAACTATAAAATGTGTAAATTTATAGTATTAAACTATTATTAATCTAAGAATTTTTAATCCTTACAATTTTGAATAGCTTTATTCATGTAACTATTGATAAAATGAATTGGGTATTTCTGATTTAAGCAATATTTAGTAAAATGTTTATAGTTATTTATTAATTCTGATTTTTTTTGACACTAGAAATTTATTGCGTTGTACATAATTAATAACAATATTTTTATTATATATATATATATACATATACTACATATATATATATATATATATATACATATATATATACATATATATATATACATATATATATATACATATATATATATACATATACTACATATATATATATACATATATATATATATACATATATATATATATACATATATATATATACATATACTACATATATATATATATATATATATATATATATATATATATATATATATATATATATATATATATAATGTGAATAATTACAAAGAATGTTCCAAAAGTAAGTTTTGTCATTTTTAGACATGGAAACATTATTGCCAAAAAGAAAAAAATTGCATTATAGCATCATAAGCTATTCCCCTTGAACTATTTTTCGATGTAATCACAACCAACATTGAGATATTTATCATCACGTGGAAACAGTTAGAAGAATAACTTTAGTAAACTCAGTGAAGTTATTGCACAGCCTGCTCTATCTCAGCACTGTTTAGTAAACATTTTTTCACTTTTGAATTTGTATGCTTCCACGCCCTGGCCTTCCTGTACTTTCTCAACGTTGTTTTGATTTGTGGATCCAGAGAGATGCCCATTTTGACATTCACCCTTCACACTCTGCTTCCTTCATTGAACATGCAACATGGATGACAGAAACAATAGTCCTTGTCCTCCACGTTGTCTGTCAACATGATTTGTACTCAAACCTGGGCACGCCGGTCTGCTGCTACTCTCTCTTCTTCAACGCTCTGCGTTTACGGCATTCTTCCTACGTGGACGCTCATTACGTGGTTTAACCAGCAGCGAAGGCCATGGGTGGTTTAGTGGTTAGAGCATCGTACTCCAGACCGGAGAGCCTGGGTTCTACGGAAAATGGTGATGGATGGAAATATTCCGGAGAGAATATTTCCGTCCCCTCTAGCTCATACCTAAATTTTGGAGGTGGAGTTAGTTGGTATCTCCATCTATTGTGTAGAAGTCCAACCTGTCTGAGGCTCTGGCAATTTTCCTTCCTTCCTTTCGGGAAGGACACGCCAACGACAACAAAACCAGCATCAAATATAGTTTCTTATGGTGAGTGTATGTTTCACCTGATGTGCTACCTTACCTTTAAAAGAAATGAAACTTATTTTTGGAGCACCCCTAGTATAAACTACTTATAACATTGCTATTATTACGAGAAAATTATCAGAATATTTTAAAATCCCAATAATCCATAATATAAAAGAGAGTGACGGTTCATGCCTCCTTGGATTTCCTTTTGTAACTTGATCGTATTGTCACAAATGACATTTTACATAACGTGATATAAATATCAATCTTTCTGAATAATAATTAAATACTCTAAACACTAAACTGTCAGTATTCAACCGATGTAAATAGATTAATTGTATTCTGTATCAGAACTTTGTAGATAATGGCAGACGAATAGATATCTTCAACAAATTCTTTTTAGGGGGAAGGAGTTCAGAACTATCAATTATCGTTTCAATAAACATATTTTATTGTTTTATAAAGGTTGGTACGTATTCAAATGTAAACAATATTTAGAGTTCTTTGATCGAGTTTTCAAGCACTATTTGAAATAATTCCTTCCCAAAAGATGTCATAATTTGTGGTGGAAGAGAAATGCTTTATAAACGGAATATTCACCTGTCATCTGTCGTTTCTACTCATTAATTCTAATTAATCATGCCATTGAGTGCCATTATCTTGTGTTGCTTTCCATTATGATCGGCGCTTTCCTTAATTGGAGATAAGAGAATCCTGGAGGCAAAGAATAACTACATTCAAACTTTTTCAATGTTACATTTGCTTCTGAAAGCAGTTCTAATTTCTTCCCTTGAGATTATCGTTTTGTGAACATTTGCTGGCCAATAGCCAAGCAGTATTTCATCGGAAAAGAATACAATTTTCAATAGGATATCACTGCCGAGAATGGCTGTGTTGCAGTGAAAAATACAATTGTTCGAAAAGCTTTTGAAAAAGTTTGTATTATATGTGGGATATTTTGGAACATATTCTTAGAAATCAAAGTAGGATCATTGTTCTCAATACAGATAAATATCAAATTAAAATTACAATAAAATGGTATCGTTTCTACAGAATAGTACATGTGGAATTGAGATATTCATACATCGTATTTGTTTCGTTTATTGAATAATTTTTTGAGGAAAAAATAAGTAAATAATAGAGATAATGTGTTTAAAACTATTTTTATAGCTTCTTGAAGCAGATAAGTAAGATAGTCAGTGAATTATAGAGTATTTTTACAGCTAACAATGCATTTCTTTTTGTTTCCCATCCAGTATGGTGGTAAGCGACGCTGACTACTGAGCTGTTGGCCTGGGTTCGAATCCCGGAGAAGACATGGATGTCTGTAAGTGTATAGTGCCTTCGCGGCATGGGGTACTTTAAATAGTCATCAAGCCGCATGTCCTCTCGTGAGTTTGGTGGACGGGGAAGAGAGGTGGAAGGCCCCTAACCACCCCCAGAGTGTTCTGCCTCAGAGATGGAGTGAAACCGAGCTAAATCGTTGTGTCACCTGTATGGTGCTCAAAGTTACGTCTAACGACAGGCGTCACTTAGCCCTTTGCCATGATGAATTTCATGGGTTTTGATCTGGCATTTGCCGATCAGGTGTCATTGGCAACAATAACAATGTATTTTTGCACAAGTATTGCGAAGTTATTGATATGTAATAACTATTTGAATACAGCCAATTGAAGAGGTGATTCAGATAGTATTTTTCATGACCCGCCGTGAAGAGGATTGAAAAACGTTGAATCTGTCAAGGATCAAAGTTCTCTCTCTGGTGTAGTGCGTTGGTTTAGAGGGAAAATGTCAACCTTTTCTCTTGGTTCATAATTAGGATGCCAATAGCCCTCGAGTCGATTTATAGTGCGGAGAAAAAGAGAGTATTCTAATGTAATATGCGTCAGTTAAAAGTTTGCACATATTAGTGTTGATTTCATTAATGGAAACAAAGCACTGCAATTATCTTAAACATTTTCCATATCAGCCACGTTGCCATGATCAGGAATATTACTTAAGGTGATATTCAAGTAAAACCGTATGTTCAAATCCTGATATAAGATCAAATGTTTAAAATATATAGAACTGCACTATTTCAATGAAAATGAAGTTTAAAAATTATGGAAAAGTTATGAGCAATTTATTTTGAGTGATAACTGAAAAGCACTATTATCGATAGTTCTAGTATTGCGATATCGCGAAATTCACGCAGAACGTAAAGATTTTTTTCATGATTAATAAATTTAATTTAATTCGTTCAGTGTGGACGTTTGTAGTTTGAAGTATCATTACTCCCAACCATGTTTCTGTTTATGCTAAGTTATGTTTTCAATCCCAAAGTGCTTAGTTCTACTGTAACGTTGATTAAAACAACTCAAATGTATTGTGTTTTGCAATTTTATCTAGAAGATAACTTATTCTGTACTAACCATTTCACAATAGTTAGCATTTTGCTAGTTTTACAAAATAATGAAATATAAAATTATTGAATATTAATATAATTTTAAAGGAATTAACCAAAAAAAAGTTAATATTACTCAATGTTTTTTGTACTAACAATAAAAAATTCTTTACTAATTTATTAATTAATCAGGATGACTGCATAAATAAAATTCTATACATTTTTTTGGAACTTAATTGAATTAATCAGATATTTGTTTACATTTTTAAAAGTAATTAACCTTTTTGGATTTTGTTTTTTCTTATATAATTATTAAAATCTAAGGGAATCCGTCATTAAAATGAGCAACGAGAAAAAAAAGAACTTCTTCAATTTTTGTACGAACAATAATAGTAATTTAATTAAGGGCAATTAATTTTCTAATTGCGAAGTTCCAAAAAAGACATACTTGTATTTATAAATCTTCATGTAAAAATATGTAATGAAACTAATACGTTTTATAGCTATTTTGAAAGACTGCATTAGATAAGTTTTTTTAAGTATTATTTAGCAGTAAGGATTAATTATGATTATATTTTTCTTTTAATTTCATGTGTTTAATTATAGAATGAAGAATAAGTACAGGTATTCAGAACGAATTACAGTTTCATTCCATCCTTTCGAAAATTTCGATAATTTATATAATTAAGAATTATGTTATTCAAAATTTATTCTACTCAAATTCTTACATCTCTCTAAATTAAACAAATACGTACTTGTTATGCCCTGAACTCTTTTGAGAATAAAATATTAATTTTTAAAAATAAAAACAAAATTATATGTAAACACAAAAGTTTTAATATTCGAAAAATAACAAACGAATTATTATCGATTTTTTCCCAGTTTGCGGAAATTATATTTAATGAAGTGACTGAATAATTGTAAAAGGCGAATGGATTGGTGTAGAATATTAAATGGACATATTTCATTTAAATTTTTAATTACATATATAACAATGAATTTTAGTGAGGCGTATGAAATATGAGATAATTAGTTATATTAACTGAAGCTTACTTAATTTCATTACCTCGTTTTATTTTAAAAAGAAGTACTTTATTATCCTTCTTAAGGCGTGTATTTTCAATAAAGAGCATAATTAATTTAAAAGAACATAAATTTTATTTAAGTTGAATTAATATCACCACTATTATATATCAAATTTTAGCTTTTTCATTGATGAAAAAAGAATATACTTTTTTTTAAAGCTTTCATCATTTATCTAGATTTTTCATTTGCGCAACAGGATTTCTTATGTATAAAAAAAATCTTTTCATAAAAAGAAACCCTAAGAAAAGAAAAAGATAACAAAAGACGCATGCGGGAGAAAAAGAAATAAAAATTACCACACACCCATTACGTCTTAGCCACGCGATAAATTTTTACCAATTAGCTATTCAAATGAGAAGTCGAGATTTCGGCAAATGACGGAAGAAAAAAGTAAAAAAAAAAAGTAAAAAAAAAAAAGGGAATGGCAGCTCATCAAAAACCAGCCGACAATAGAAAAAGGAGTAAAAATTCTCAGCCAAAAACCCCTGCCAATTTATCAATACTTTATATACGTTGTCACCCGCACACGTTACTTTTATTACGTAGATTTTTGCCCCTTTATTGTTGCTTTCTTCATGAAGTATGTAATGTTTTTCTTCTACCCTAGGGTGTGCCTTTCTCACCTATTGTGCCAGAGACAGCGCCCTGAAGGCCCAGTCCGCCCTACACGAGCAGAAGACTCTTCCAGGGGTAAGTGGAACGTGTTTGTATCGTTTGCAATTATTATCTTTCTCAGACGATTCTTCAGATTCTGCCTTGTGGATAAAAGATCTTCTCAAATCTCCAGATAGCGAAGATGGCTTTTGGTGAGATAAAAGCCTACTTGATCACTTCAGAGTCTGGTGTTAGAAGAAGATACTAAGTGTTACTAAATAACCAAAGATGTAGTTTTCGCGATAGGCTTTTTATCGAGTTGGTTAATTACATACATTTTGGCTAAGATAATTTCATTTGGACTTTGGTTTCGGGCCAAAATTTGTTTCCATGGATTTGTTTACTGAGATAAGTGTTTCACTCTGTTTCCTAAGTTTAATCTTAACATTTATTTTTATTGCGATCAAATATGTATATTTCGAGTTCTGCTTTCTGTACAGATTACTATATATCACTTAATTTAGTTGTTAATTTTAGTCAAAGTTATAATATGTTTCAATTTGTTAAATTTCATTTGAAAAAATAGTAGGGATTTAAAAGGGAAAAAATACATTTATTCTGATTAATTCACCAATTAGGAAACACTTATTTTCCTAAGATAAAGAAGTGTGTGATACAGAAATGTGAACGCTCATTAAAAATACAATAGCCATAAACAGTACACCGTAAAATCCGGCGTATAACGCGTACCTATACTTTCAAATTGTATTTTTTATTTTTTCGGTATATCCACCGTATAACGCGCACTCTCTTTTTTAAGATGAATCCTAAAATGTATCTATACAATGCTGTTATGTTTTAAAGTAATTTATTTAAGATATTATCTCAAAGGTGTTTTTGTATGTTTGAAGATCGAATTTTTATACCCGGTGTATAACTCGCACCCGTAAATTTCGATCTTCATTTTTGTGTTAACAGGGAGCTTCATACGCCGTATTTTACGGTAAATATTATTAAGATTTTCAGTATTGATTTCTGAGAACGAATTGCCTTTTAAATGCTGAGTGTCATATATGCAAATTTCATAAATGACTTATTTTTAAATGCTGTACATTCCTGTGCAGACAAAATATTTTGCAACCTTAATTTACAAAACAGATGCACACACACATTTTATTTTGAATTAACTAAATGATTTTGAGCTTGATTAGTATTACTCAGCGCGTTCTGACTTCAACAATTCGCTCTATTTATGAACTAAAGAATAGGGATTACTTCCTTATGTAATACAAAAAAAAGTGGAAATCTATATTAAATAATATATCAAAGCTAAAGTCTCAATTCTTTATGTGAGACATACTGTACAAAAACAATAAATCATTTTAGTAAGCAATATATCCTAAATTAGAAATCGATATATTGATACTGAGTGATATAGCGATACTATATATCTTTTCAAAATAGATTTGTTTGATTTTTACTAGAATATCAGTTTTGACTTATCTTTAGTTACTATTAAAAGTTGCAGGAATTGCTTAAAATTTCTACCACAGGAATGATGTAAGCGGATTTTCAAATATTATTTTTAGAGTATCTAAACTTTTTTATCGAACTTTTGGTATTTTCTCTGAATTAGTAATGCGGCTATAGTTATAAACTATGTAATAATAATAATAATAATAATTATACAGTAATAACAAACAAAATATTATAGTTATGCTATTTGAATTATTTGAAACTATAATTACTTTTTATTACAAAATACCGTTTTAGAATTATAAAGTACTGATAACCAAATACGTGACAAATAATTATAAAATATTTTTATATTTAAAAGCATGAGAAAAATATATATATTTTTTATTAATTTTAAGTTATTTTTTAGAGTGAGTTTTTTTCTGCAAATGTATGAAATATCTCTATAAATTAAAATTAGATTTATTTATAATATCAATCAAAAACGGAGTATAAATTATAGATTTTCCTTTTTTATTTTAACATTTCACTAATTCAACTGATTTCGGATTTATAGGATACAATAAACTTTTCATTGGTGGACAAATATTTTTAAAATAACATGAGTTATAGTTTACAACAATTATGTTGTTATAATCTGAAGACTGTGTATCATAGTTATTTTCTAAATATGTGTGTGTATTTGACTAGTTTTTTATTATATAACTTTATTTTAACCTTATAAAACTTTTTCGTGTGACTTTTTGATAAAAATTAATCGTGGACTCTTTTTACTTACCCTTTTTTTGTAAATTACGTTTTTGCCTTCAGATTATGGTCATGAACAATTAAAATTAGAGGTCTTAAATTATCAAAACAATTCTAAAACTAGACTATTAAAAGTACCCAATTTCATTAATTATTTATTCAATCATGAATTAACATTTAATGAAGCTCACTTAATTAAATGTAGTTAACTAAATCTATTATATCGCAAATCTTTTTTCGTGTCTGGTAAATGTAATGCAAAGCACGCATTAAAAATGAAAAATGACAAAACAAGTTGTAGATGAGTTATGAATTTTTTTCATACATGTTGAGCAAAGGCACTGAATGATTATACAAAAGTAAGAGTCGGAAAGGGAAAAAAGCAAGGAAAATTCTCATTTGTGATTCTAGTCATTTCAATCTCCAGTTTCCGTGTTAACGTTTTAATTTAACTCTAAGCAGGGGCAATTCATATATATGAGAGCAATAATATTACTAATTTAGCATATTTTAATTAAACGCTGAAAGTCTTCATCCCTTTTCTCAAAGATAAATCATTTTAAAAATCAAATCAGAAAAAAAAGAACAAAAGGTAGGAGAGAAAAGTCGTTCAGAAAAAAAATCTTATATTTAAACTCGGAATGGAATGAATGAAAGTGAGTAAAGAGAAAAAGAAAAATACGGGGAAAGGAAAAAGAAAGATTGTTACATTACCTGATTCGAAGTCTCAAAATTAATCTCAGAATTATTCTGTTCTTCCTTCAAGGGAGGCTTTTCCTACTCTGA
The DNA here is from genome assembly GCA_019973935.1 of Trichonephila clavipes. Classification (NCBI taxonomy): domain Eukaryota; kingdom Metazoa; phylum Arthropoda; class Arachnida; order Araneae; family Nephilidae; genus Trichonephila; species Trichonephila clavipes. The sequence goes on along the minus strand of BMAU01003939.1, from coordinate 354,960 downwards.
AATAAAGGGCGGGGGAGGGTCGTCCCCGAAGAAGAGGAACTGAAAAGAATTCAAGGAATTTCATTATCCTAATGAATCAGAGCTACGTACTTGGGGATATCCGCATAGTTATCCGCTTTAAATTATAGGCTGAGGTTTACTTGATTGCTTTACGTAAGGAGAGCTGGCGGGCGGGGGGAGGGTGAGAAGCGTTATCTCAGAAATACAAAAGAAATGATAGAATGGGAGGAAGTGGGGGTGGAAGATAAATGTCAGCGCCCTTAGCAAGAAAAAAATTTCCTGAATATTTCTCAGTGATGGGAGGGAAGGGGAAAGATTGAGGACTTAAATGAAGAGTTGACGTTACAGAGAACATCGTAGACGTGTGCCTCGCACATAGCTTAATTAACGATGTTAATTAAGACGTTAGAGAATTGTAAGAAAATAATCACGGGGAACTGAAGAAAACCTTGAATAATATCTTCTTGTTCGAATTTTGCTTTATCTTCCGCGTGATGTTACAGAATTTATACAGTTCTTTAATTAAGTTATGCTCGAAGGAAAGTAAGAAAATAATGACAGGAATATTTTGTTGTATTGTCAGTCATTCAAAGTAAAATGAAAAAAGCATTACGGAATTTCAAAAATATGCTATTCTTCTTAATAGCAAAGAAAAAATTAATGCATAGATTGATTTTGTATTGTTAACTAAAAATAAGTGCAGTGGTAATCTAAACTAAGAATTGTTGTATTATTTCTTTATTATATTGAAGTGAAAGATATACAGTACAAATAAAGTATCGCTCACAGATGGGTCAGTATGTGTAACGATTCCCACCACCCAGCTGTGAATCGGCTTCTTTGTGGAAATAATCATCACACGTGCATTTCACAGCTGCATTTTGAAAGTTATTGCGGGGTACCACCTGGGACCGCCCTCACAACCTTTGACCCACGAGGGACCCTTTTCTTGCCACTAGCAGGATGTAATTGGATGCTAAGGAGCCAACCGCTGATCCCGGAGCAGAGAGAGGGAAGATGATTTGAAACCTCCGAACTGAGCAGACCCCGAATAGAAATCCTCTCTCACAAACCACATCATTTGAACTCCAGTAATCTTTTAATAAGTTCAACAACTTCAATGTATAATCTGTAAATAATAGCTGTGACGTAAGTAAACTAAATGTTTAAACTGATCAATACCATGCTGCCATTATTTATCTCAAACGTCACGGAATGTAACAGTTAAAACAATGACTTAATTATCAAACAATATTCTGTTATGAACAAATTCAATATCAATATTCAATAAGGTTGAGAATAATTATCAATAGAGTGTTATGGATAATATTTTATTTCTAAATGCCAAAAGAAATGCGTTCATTTGATTTAATTAAGTATCGCTGTATAGATATTTGTAAATTTTTGACGGTGAAATTTGTAATATCAAACAATTACCAAATAATGTGCCATACTGTTAGTAACCTGTGGTTGCGGAAACCGAATGACCATAGTTGGGAACTCGTAGTAGGCGTCGAGTCGGGATTGAAGTTCTGGTCAAGGCTTGAAATCTCTACGTTTTCGTGATGAATTTAAAAGAGGGAAGGGCAAGTTTGTGTCTTCTCATCATCCTTTTTCATTTTTCAAAATATTGAAATCACTCACCACCCCATGCCAACGTAAGAACTTTGAATCCCGACTGATATAAACGTAGCCCCTCTTTATAGCAAGTGTTCATTGGAACAAGGAATCAATTCTACGGCTCAATAAAAACAACGAGAGGAGGGCCATTAAATGCTTATAATATAATGAAGCATAAACATTTTAAAATTTTTAGAGTTCAAAAAGTAAGAAATTTGGACGTGCATAAACGTACAAAAACAACTATGGAATCGAAATTAGCTTAAGAAGCTATTAGTAAAAATTCATTCAGGAAGATTCTATAATCACCAGACTAGGCACATTAATTGTCACACTTAATTTCACTGTTACACAGTTTCTTATTATAGCAAAATTATATGATAACTTTATTATTTAGCCGTATTAATTTATAATGAAACAGTATAAAAGCTTGATAGGTTTAGAAAAAAAAATTATAATATCTCCTTTTTTTACCCCAAATAATTTTCTTACGCCAAGTTTTAAAGTTATCCCACTACTTATGATTATTTTTTTAAAAAAATATGGAAATATGGGCATTTATTTGAGGCTTATAGATTTATTTAATACATTTTAAGAAAAAATGCTAAAATTAAGAAGATACATAACTTATTATTGCTAAAATGGGAAAAATTTACAAAAAATTACATAAACGGGGTTCACTCTATACAAAAAGTTTATGAACAAATTCTCAATTTTTCAATTTTTATGTGCTACTTTACTATTGATTTTTGAAATGACCTTCAGGATGATAGATATTCTAATTTTTACAAACTTTATCTTAGTCATTATATAAAATTGTTAAAAAACTAGCGATGATATTCTCATAAGGAAATGTAAACTTTTTTAAAAAATTGATTGATAAATATGAAGATTAAAGCACTGTTACTATTATACAGAACATACACAAAACATTTCAGTTAATTATTTTCAATACTTTTTGAACAATCGCTGTCCCCGTTTGAGCATTTTCTAAAAAAAAAAACACTTGTAATTTTTGTTATAGCAAATGGAAATTAAAAAATTTGGTATTTTTATGACATTAATAAGATGGCCTATAAAATAAAATCATAAAAAATTATAAATTTTTGACAAAATTTACGATTTTAGGATTAAATAATAATAATAACAAAACACGTAAAACAAATTTTTGAATTTTGTTTATAACTTCTATTCTCAGAGCATTTTTAACTCGTACCAGTAAGCACTAAAATATGCTACGTAATTAAATTATATCTAGAGTAGGGAACGATAATTCTAATGCTACTTTTAAGAAAATTAGGAGCTACGAGGTGTATATATACCTCAAGCAATGCGATGTCTTTTAAAGATAGAAATATCTAACCCTTTTCATTCTATTCACCGGGGCATTTTAGATAATATAATTTCTGAACCATTATTAGCTTTATACATTTAATTCCTAATTTAATAGAGCGATCGTAAAAATATTCTTTCACCACCCTTTAAATCCCGTTATTCCCCTTTTGATATTTCCGAATTATCTTAATGCTTGTTTCGCTTACAGCGTTTTTGGAACAAGAAGTAGTTTATGGACCTGAATTTAGCCGTTTCGGTACTCGCCACGAAAAATTTAATTAATCTAATCATATTACTCCCATTTCTTTAAACTGGCCCCTAGATCTTGATACAAATACATCAAGAGGCGAATATATCTCGCCAACAACTTAAAAAAAAGGGAGCCAAATATCCAGGGGGCTATTAAACACACCCGCTCTTCCTTTTATTAAATATATTTAGACTTCTAATAACAAACATTACTCCTGTCCCATGAAAGGATAAACGAAATAAATCGCCATTAAATGTAAAAATGATGAATAGCTGTTGAAATGAATGGGCGCAAAACGTCTATTAGCATAGAAACAAAAACAAGGTATATGTCATTACATCTAATGCGGCAAATTGCTGGTTTTCGGAGAAATTTTAATGCGCCAAATTGGCCCTTCATTATGAGAGCGGGCTAATGAGAGTCAAAGGGGGAAGAGACGCTGGCTTGTTAATTTGGCAGCATTTTGAAATATTTGGACACTGGGAAAAATTTATAGGCTTAAGCTAATTGCGGGAACAAATTGCTTTTTACCGTTGATATTTTTCTTTGGGCCACGGATGCGTTATTGCGAACTCCGATGTGAAAAAGGATACTTATTTTTAGAAGTTTATTGCGGAGTTCGACGTAGCGAATTTCTTCGACGAGGGTATAAATCATGTTTTTAAGAGCTTTTCTTAGAAAATGGCAGGGTAGGTGGAATATTTTTACTCGAGTTTTTGTTTACTTTTCAAAGAAGGAGTATAGTTTGTATACGTATGAAAACGCTCATTTTAAATATCTACACTGTTTTGCTTATAAATTTACAAAATACCCCTTAGAACAAATACAACAATAAAAAACAATTTTTTAACATTTTAAATGATTCTACTTGTTTCACAAAAGAATATAAGAAAGTGAAAGACTTGCATTATAAACAGCATGAAAAATTATTCACTTGATGATGTATTGACTAATAAAGAATAATAATTTATTACTATACTACTTAAAAAGTACCGAGTTAAAGTAATTGTAATCAATCATCATTTTGTAATTAAACGATAATAAGTTCTATCTTTCTTAAAAGGTATATTTTAGTATATTCTTTGAGGGACGCAATACGGTTCAATTGACAACAACAACAAAAAAATACGGTCAAAAATTTAAAGAAAATTATTTCAGTCTAAATTATTCTTTATATAAATTTTTAGGCTCACAAAATTTTCAAAGTTAAAAAAATTCAGAGTTATGATAACTTTTATGTTCGTTTTTATTCACGTCCCAATGACAACTAAAAACTTAAAGCGAATTTATCTGAGAAAGTAAAAATAACTCATTTATCATCGACACGTATTTAAATTGCCAAGGCTTTTTTTTCTATTGCGCCTAATGCTTTGAAGTTTTTTCTAATTATTGCTAATAGTACATGCAATAAAAGTTGGGTTTTTATTTCAAATCAAAGCAATGTTTATTGTTTTAAAAAATATTTGAATTTAGAACGTAAATATTTTTTACAGAAATTTTAATGTGCATTCAGAAAAAAAGTATTTTACGTATATGAATCATGCTAGCAATAAACTCATACCGACTTTTGTTATACATAGCTTGACATATTTATATATCAAATTGCGTGGTTGTACGTCAATTATCGTAGGAAGAGTAGCATTTTAAAATCTCTACCTAAGTCTTAAAACATTTTTGTAATAAAATAAAATGGTATGTCGTAGTATTTGAGAGCAAAAATGCGTTTTACGTAATCCATATACATTGGTTACGAGCAAAATAAGTAATAAAAATAATTAAATCAAACATTTTTGTATAACTCTTATTTAAATCTAAATAACTAAATTTAAGTGAGTGTTTCTCTGTAAATAATCATTTGACCCATAGTCTCTGAACTAAAAACCGGTACACACATTTTTATATTTGCGTTATTTAAATCAAACGAATTAGTGTATCAAATATATATTGATATTAAACTTTTTTGTAGAAAAAATGTCTTTATTCCTTTTTTACTTGTGTTTATAAGTTACTTATAAGTAATTTATGACCTGTTTCTCAAAATATCCACGTACTGATTTTCATAGCTATTTTAATAAGCCTTGACCGAGTGATTGGGTGAATATTAACAACGCACTGTTTACCTACATGGGGGCTTTTGGCGATGGACTTGGCCGCGGTAGCCGAGTGGTATAGGCATCGGATCGTGGCTGGCTTTGTCCCGAGTTCGAGCCCAGTACCACTGAAGACCCGCCGTGTAGGGCAGCGATGCACGCTAAATCTGTCGAGAGCTGAAATGTCCTCCCGTTGGTGTGGTGTGGTAGTTAGGAGAGGGGGTGCCAGCTCAGGTGTCGTCCACGTCACTTGACCATGGTTCAAAATTACGTGGTCCGTCGCCAAAAGCCCTCGTGCAGCTGAACAGTGCGACGTTAATCTTCACTCACTCACTTGGCGATGGACTTCGTAATTTTGAACTATGGTCAAGTGACGAGGACGACACCTCCTAACTACTTTAATAAGCCTTAGAAAGTACTTATTGGAACATATATATATGTATTATTTTGTAGTATTAATTTAATTCCCGTTAAATCCCTATTTAAATTAAAGCATTCTAATATCAACGTGCATTGTGCCCTATCTCCACCAAACAAATTTAAGTATGATGTTTTAAACTAAATGAGACACCTATATAATGTTACATAAATTAATAATACCCTTTTTTCTAATACGCAATTCAGTTAGTTCAAATTCTTCACCTACAATATTTTAGCAGATCGTTATTTAAATTTATTGAGCCTTACATTAAGAAAAAAAAATTATATTTCGAGATCCGCTAAGTCAAGAAATAATATAGCAAAGTTCTTATGTATTTGTCCCTTTAAAATTAAATGGAATTACGATTCTCTTTTTCCATAGTTCAACAGTCATTTAAGTTATGTGATTGTAGATATAATGTAATTACATAAGAGAATTATTAATTATTTTTATTTTTCATTACTTTTATTCATTAATTTAACTGTAACGTACATTTAAAACACACAAACCTTTTCAAAAACTACATTTATAAATTATTCAATTAACGGACTTCTTTATACTACAATTTAAACAACTATATTTTGTCCCAGTTTCAAAACAGCAAAACCGCAATCCATTTTAATGTCTGGCGACCGCACAATAACATGTCTTCAATCATTTATCAAGTCCAGATTAAATTTATCATTGTTGTAAATTCGGTAATGTTCCTATCGGCTTACAGTCTCATTTTTAAACGAAACGTACATTAATCCAAAACCCAACGACATTTAAACTTCAGGAATTATTAAAAAAACGCACACAGTCAACCCCAAACAACGTCGAAACCAGCAGCCCGACTGGTAGACCCGTAACGGATATCCGAAAAGTCATCTGTGTCAAACCCCAAGCCAGTCTCAAAAAATTATACCGATATCTCTGCGGAAAAGCACCTGCTTTTAACGTGAGCAAGATAAGATATGCAACATGTATCGGTATTCCCTCATGGCTCAAGGCCAAGTAACCTCTTCCCTGTATGTACAGATAGGAACGATTTCAGCATTTCTCAGGGGAGAAGGCCTATCTGTCATAATCAAAGACAGTCAAAGAGCTACGAAGGAACGCATTGCTGGAGAAATTCCTGTCTCTGTGATATATAACTCCGGAGTGCACTGAATGGTCCGTCATGTCTTTCTGGAACAGGAAAAAAAATCGTTCAAAGCAGTATGTTTGCTTACATGGCAGTAAAGGGACAGGTAGGGGGAGTTTTCCTTGAAAAGTTAGGTTTACGGGAGGCATTCGTTGGAACTCTCCCTTGAATGGGTTTTTCCCCCGGTTTGTTTTAAAAGTGAACTAGCTTTTTTTTGTTATAATAGTTTAGGGCAGGGGGGGGGGACTTTTCTAGGAGGTACGGGCTGCTTTTAATTTTTTCAAGGTTTTGTGGTCCACCTAGGGACCTAGGTGTGGTGAGCTAAGAAAAAGGTATACAATATTTATGATAACTTAATAATAAATATAGAATATGAACAAACCTACATAACTGCAATTAAAAAAATCTTACACCTTTAAGACCACGTTTAAAGGAAAACGCAAGATATAAACATAACAATAATATACATATAAATATAATAACATTAAATAATGCATTTATTATCAAACAATTCAAAATACAGTAAAAAATAAAACATGTTCATCTAAAGTTAGTGCTTGTGGCTATAGTTGTAAGGCACCCGTTCGGGGGTGCCCCACTTCTACATTATCCTCGTGACCTAGATCTGTTGAAAGGAACGAAGAAGCAGTCATAACGTTTATCTTAATATCACTTTATTAAAATCACAACTTAAGCAATATACAATAATAGTACTAATATTCAAAATTCAAGTGAATCGGAAGTGAAAGGACACACATCATTCGTAATACCAAATAATCACGTCGCCGACCACTATATCTAACTCTACCGTCTATTTTTAATATGAATAACTACACAGTTCTTAATAATTCAATTTAACAGTCTTACCGCTATATCTTGGGTAAACAGCAATTCGCTCTCCTGCACAGTACTCAGAGCTACGGCTAACGAGAGGTAATCTAGCCCCTTGCCGCGATGAATTTTGTGGGCTTTGATCTTATGTTACTGTTGATTACGTGACATAAGTAACAACAACATTTCATATTTAAAAGAAGAAAATGATAATTTTTGAGTCAGATGTGTGTCTTGTTAATCAACGTTACAACTGTCGAGACTAAAACGTCCTGCCATAGATGTGGTGTGGAAGTTGAGAGGGAGTGGTAGCTCAAATGTCGTCATCGTCACTTGACCGTGGTTCATAATTATGATGTACGTTGAAAGTAACTCTCATGCAGCTTTAAAATGCGACTTTAAAATAATTCACACTCACCCAATGTTGCCTAAAGAAGTGAAATGAAGTGGAACATTTAAGAGTATATTACAGGAACGCACTGCAGTCAATTAATTATTTTTATTTTAAATAGTTTGTATTAGTTGTGCTCATGGTAGTTAAATCTTGGCCAGCGTTAGTTCTGTCACTTCAAGGTTTCGCCTTATGCGCCTAGCAGATTAGACCTGTCATGGCTCAAAGTCCTCATGTTAGAGTGGTGTGAAATCTCGAAGAGTTGGGTTCAAGCATAGTTATTGTCCCTGTTAATTGACTGTGGTTAAATTTATGAGAACAATCATGAAAAACATCGCGATTCTCTTTGATCAATCAATTCACTTGCTCATTCCTTTAGTTAAAGCACGTAGCCACGGTAGCTTATCGATTATGGTCACTAACTCGTGGCCAGCGTTTAGCGGGCTCGAGTCCTGGTGCCTTTGACACACCGTGTAGAGGGGGCTGATGCATATTAAATCTATCGAACTCCCGTCTTCCCAAGGCAGAGAGTGGTAATTTGGGGAGGAGGGTTTCAGCTCAAGTATCATCATTTGAGAGAGGCTTAAACTTACGAGGACGTTGCTAATAGCTCTCGTATTGCTTTATATGACGTTAATTTTACTCACTCATTTTACTCCAAGCGCGTAGCACACGCAGAGGAAATTCAGTTTATATATGTTGTGTAACGCAAGCTGTAACTATATTCTTCAAATTAACTAAATAATTATTACTGTTTTAACCAAAAATATATAAATTAAATTAAGATATATATTTTTTCAAATAGGAATTAAATAACTAAGATGTCACATAAACGATAAAGTCTTACTTGTGCACCTTTAAAAATTTATTTTTAACTGTCAAGTGTGTGAAATCTCAAACTTATGTTAATTTAAATATGGAGATTATATTTGAAATATATTTTAAAAGGAAGTATAGTTCCGATCGAAATACAAGGGTAAAGTAAAATGAAATTTACCATCTTCTGCCTCGCAAAAACAAAAAATATCTTGTCGGACAGAAGATAAAATACGACAGTACCTCATGGAATTTGCTGCAGGAAAATTTATCATCGTCTGCCATATTTTTTTTAGAATTTTTGAAGTGAAGTGAAACATACTTTTAAGATAAGGTATTCGTGAAACTTTACTTTTAAATTCAAAAGAGAATGAAAATACATTCTTTTACGCTATGAATTAATTTGAAATGTTCATAAATTTAAATAATTCAATTGTATTCAATAATGATGAATTATTGAAAGCTGGTATGACACTTTAGAAAAATAAAGTTTTTTATAAATTAAAGAAAAATATTATTAAAGCACACACACTCAACTTATCTCTTACAGTTTTATAATTATCTAAAATACCGGTTTTATTATTGATCTTTGATGCAAGTGTTCACAATTTTATGCTTTATCAGTTCTTTTTTACTACGTATGTATACCTCCGTTGAAGTGTTTAATTCGGTTATTTCATAGATGACCTATTAAACAGTAAACCCATTAAACAGCTAAGTAAACAAGTAGATTAGAGGGTCTAATAGCTTAGAAAAGTTGCGAAATTGCTAATCTATTAGATACTTTAACATACATGGCTAGTCATTTCACGAAATACCTAGTTATTAAAAGAAATAACAAGGCATTTTATAAACAAACTAATGATACTGTTTAAGTGAAAAATAAAACATTTAACATTAAAGCAATTAATAAATTAAATAATTTTACATTAAATAAACAAAACATCTAATATTTTATTAACTAATCAATGCCGATGATAACCAGGTAATGTATCTTGAAAAATACATTTCGTGTTATGTATAGATTAACTGATAATAATAAAGAAAAACAGTATATATATAACATAAACAATATTGCTATATTAATTAAACTTTTATAAAATTTACAAAATACGCGATGAGAGGGAGAGAGAAAAAGAGAGAGCAATGATTATATCTTAAAATTTTACAACTTACTAGAGGACCCGACAGAGACGTTGTCCTGTACAAACATCTTAAATTCAAAAGATATTAATTAAAAACGCTAAAAAGCGTGAATCGCGTCTGCATTTTCGTAACAATAAAGACCGGGTTTGGCCAGTTTGGCTGAAAATCGATTTTCGACGCCAACTTACGTCTTTTTCAATTCCTACTATTAGCTCACGATCTCTATACATATTTTATTTGTTTGTTTGTTTATTTATTTATCTTGGTGGAATTTTCAATCGTTAATAAAATACATTTTAAAGCACTCAATTGAGCTGAAATGTAATGTACATGATTATTTTGGATGACAATACCATAATTTAATTATAATTAATAAACATTAATTGATTAAAACTAATTATTTAAAAAAAATACCGATACAGCCACGTTGGCGACTTAGCGACCCTTTTGGTGACTTATGTCAAAATTTGAAAAGGTTTTTTTCTCACGCGTTAAAGTATTCAGTTGAAAGGAAATTTTATATGCACGATTGTTTTGGATGACAATACGATACTTTAATGATAATTAATAAAAATTAATTACAACTTAATGTTGTGATTCTGTCATATGTATATACATATTTATATTAATTGCAACTATTTAAAAAAAGTAGCTAAAATAAATTTTTTCTTGGCTGATTTAAGTAGGAATTGATTAAAAATTTTTTTTTATACTACTTGTTTATAACAATAGCGTTGTTACAACAATGCACGTGTATGTTGAGTTGTGTTTTTTGAATGTTTTTAATTAATATCTTTTTAACTAATTGAGATATCAGACCGAATTTTGAATCTAAACCATTCTCGAATTTACTTGAACCCACACAAAAAATTTCATCGAAATCGGTCTAGCCGTACAGGAGGAGTTTAGTGACATACACACGCACGGAAGATTTTTATATATAAAGATGTAATTATGTAAATCATTAGGATACCTAGCCATGTTGTCAAAAATACTCCTTAATAATATTACAAAAAATTGTGCCTTCTTTTCATACTTTAAGGCTTAGACAGTCGATATGTACAATCTAAAAATCAACAAAGGTTCCACACATTTACAGAAATGTTTACATTCCATGAAAAATTTATTAACCAGAGAATAAAATGTAACTTTCGCCAATTTATTTATTTGTTATTCTAGTTAGTTAAGAAATTTGTTATACTAGTAATTTATTTGTTATGTGTGTGTGTACGAGTTACCAATAAATAACTCATGGTAAAATTTTTTTCTTTCTGAAATTGTAAAATTTTGTTTCTTAAAAATTTACCGTATAAAATAAAATAATACTAAATAAGTAAATTCTATTTAAATGAAATATCTTTTTGATTCTTTACGTTTAAACCACCGTCTTTGATTACATGTACATACAGGGTGTTTATATTTGTAAGACATAATACTGTTAATCATTTGCCAGTTGTATGGAATCGGATATATTATGCAGAAAAATATTAAATTACACATAAATGACTATTTCAAATATAATTAAGTATATTATACCATAAATAATCTACTAGCATTTCAAATACATCGATTTTATTGTTGGGATACCTAATAAATACCAAAAATAACTCGAATATTTACTCTTGATTCGATTTAATTGGTAACACTTTGTGATGTTCCTACCCTTGGGAGAACATCTCTCGAAGTATCAGCGTGAGCTGGAGGCGAAGGATTAACGAAAGAACTAGAATCAAACATTATCCTTATATGACTTTATTAAGATATTCAACTTAAACCTTTAACAAATTAAATTATAATAAAATTAATATGAGAGAATCTGCGATAGCAAAATACATAACACACAATAAATATATATATATATAATAAGACTTAATCTAATTCAGACCACTATCAATAAGTGAACCGCCTAATCATATGCACTGGTGTGCTCTACTTGACCTTCATATATTCGATCACTAATAACTTCTATTCACGTCACGTAAAACTCATTGACTTGACCCAGGAACTATAATAACCATCAACTGCCACAAACTAACATCAATTGTCAAACATTACCTTACATTGCCACACCGCTTACTCTAAGTTCCGATATTTAAAAGTTTGTTCATTTTCATCTTTCATTCACACTTCACTTCTTGAAATTGGTTGGAAAAGAGTTGCCATTAATTCTGGCCCAAAGAACACAAAGGACATGTTAAAGAAAAGACGCATGAGCCCGTCACAACTATAATTCCAAAATGTATAATATTATTAGTAAAAAAGACGGTTTATACATACATACAAGCATGCATGCATATATGCATACATACATGCATGCATGCATACATACATGCATACATACATGCATACATGCATACATACAGGCAGGCAGGCATGTGGCCATTGGTACTGCTTTATTGTAATTAATTATTGATTTATTGCCACTTGGCTGAGAGTAGAAATGAGTCTAGACGATTTTGGATGAATGATGAATCATCTTGTTTCAAGTAATCCGGTTTATTGTACATTAAACACTTAGAAACATAGAAATGGACGACACAAAGCACAAATACTCAGGCTGCAGCTGGTTATGACATAACGAAGCCAAAGGAGACGGATTTTTCAGTCTCGGGGTTTTGTGTAAAGAGGCAAAAGGAAGAACAAAAACTCGCATGACTTCCGGGGACGGAGACAATGATTGGTGAAAATATATCGTTCGTGATATAATCCCATTAGACGGGTGGCTAGTAATTATTTACGCACTTGTCCTTAAGACCTGGACATTAGAAACTAAAAAGTTGTTTAGAGAAATTTAAGGGAATTATATTGTTGCGTTGATCGGGTTTCGAGGATTTTATGCAAATCAGCATATTGTCGAAAATTCAGTCCTTGGAATACAGGATTCAGCAGCAATATTCACAGAATAAATCTCAGATGGTCTTCAGTCCTTCAACAGTATTCAGACACAATTATCAGTGTCTAAAATACACGTACATAAAAGATTATTCACAAGCACCGCACGTCCAATTAAATAGCCCAGCTAATCGGTAATCACGGTAAAAAAAGGCAAGTTTACTAATCGCTACTAAATAATCGCTTGTCAAAACCAGATTGACTGACTTACGGTGAGCATTTCTCTATTTATGCCAAGCGGATAATTCGAGAAAGATCCGCTTGCGTCATAGGACTTGAAATTAGTGGATTTTTGTTCTAATTTCTTGAGGGTCTCGAATTCACCAACATGATCGCCAAGACACCAAAATGGTCCCCAAATTCGCCAACTTGGTCACCAAAGTAGCCAACTTGGTCTCCTAAGTCCCCAACTTCTTCTATTGCCAAGTTTCCATTGAATCACCATTACGACGAAAGGGACGGCGTTGCTTGGGAATATTGCAATTTTAACATAAATTAAATATAACATAGATTAATATAAATGCATGACACATCAAATACAAACTATTTACATTATTTTGTACAAAATTCGTAACATATTAGATATATATACGGTATACTATAAAATAATGCTTTTCAAAAAGGAGTATTTCTTTTTAAGACTGTAACTGTGTTAAACTTAAGCTTTCTAGATGATTTCTCTTAGATAACACATGTCGATATCCTTAACCCCACATCGGGATTATTAGTTTCTTTTACACATTAATTCATTTAGGTGATGAACTTCGTGGTTTGGCGTCTGAGACGAATGGAGGATTACATCTGAACTGATAACACATTCTACCGAATATACTGAATCTTTTTTCGATTTAACATTGAACTGAGGAGCCTACTCTTGTTGTGATATTCGATGGAATTACGATTTCGTAGGAATTTTAACTGTGGGGTCACTCAATTAATGATTTAGCTATATTTTTCATGTCTGTACAATATTTATGATTTTAGGATATGTAAAAATACAGGGTGTTTATAATTAACGTTCCACTATCAAAATTCTGTAAGGAAAGAGAATCTGGTCAGAATGACATTACATTTTGAAGTGAATGTACTTAAATAAGTGAGAAACGATGTAATATAAGAAAAAAATCATTTGCGCTTTTAATATAGCTTTTTGTGTAGTTTTAAGGCCAATGAGTATTAAAAACTACTTTTTCCCATCGAAAGGAATACGACATTACCGTGATGGATGAGCTTTTAACGAACACAGCTAGAGTTGTTGAATGACTTCGAAATCCTTTTTTCCGTCAAAAGCTTGAAACAACCACGAACACTGAACAATATAGTTAGTTCGTTTAATATGCAACTCATACTACAGCAGTCTTAATTCAATTCAAAAAGCCAATTGTAGCCACATTCCCTTGAGTTATGCCTCTATCTGTTGATACAATTAGGATATTTTTCCTATGTCCTACCGTTCTTTTTCTAGTATATTTAGTTCTGATCAGGGGTTGCTCATTAACAGCATTTTGAAAGTGGAACTTTAGTTATAATCACTTTTCCGTTTCCATTGTATATAATTATATACTTAATCTTTATATTCTCATATAAAAGTAAAATAAACATTATAAAGGATTGACAAAACAATTCTAATCAATTTATAATGTACTAAAATATCAAAACAAAAATTTATTCTCTCCGCTGAAACAATCATCAGCGTTTAGCAAAAGGAAATTGGCCAGAGTGAATCCAAACGCACCCGTCTTCTCCACCAAATTTAATATCTTCTACAAATGAAATAATAGTTAGTATTAACGAATTAAATCCTTAAAAATTAAATTTTATAATTTAATCAATTAAATTATTTTAACGAAGCCTGTTATCTTACCTATGAATAACCCCTCAGAAACACTCAAAATGGAGATACTTGATTCTCATAATTATATAAACAACAAAACATTTCCCAAATACTTGAAAATCCTATTAAAATTGCACTACTATTTAAATTTCATAAATTAATAAAAAATAATAAATTAATACTGAAAATTTCTTTATGCCACAAATAAAACTATAAAACTCTAATCTTACTTAAAATCCCCCATGAAGTAGCCCACATGACACCCTGGAGAATAGGTACAATAGTAAAACATCCCTTCGGCAGGTCCTAAAGAAAGTTTAAAATTCCCGGACAGCGAGTGATGCAATCCATAAAGGCGTTCGGGATTACAGCTGCGCTAAATGGAAGCAGGTAGGGGGGAACACCTGTACTGGTTATGTTTTTTAAAGCGGGAGGGGGCGCAACACGTATGGGCTTCGGGCCAACTCGTGGGATCGAAGGCGACCGCATCGCTCTCTTAGAAGCGATACGATCTATAATAATCCCCGGCTCTGCTTGTCAGCAGATTCGGATTGAGGCAGATCCATGGAATCGTATTAAGAGATGGTGAGTTGCCGATTTAATTCCGAGAATACATTAATTAGGTAGATTTTACGAGTTCTGTTTGTGAGGATGAAATCGTTATGTAAGAGTTCCTAAAGCGACTGTTTAAAGGTTCTTTAACTTAGGATATTTGAGGTAAAATCCACAAAAAGGATAACAATTAGAATCAGCAAATTAGGTGGCATGTATTTTATTCTTAATTATTCGTGAAGATAGAAAAGACTAGTATAATGTAAGAGTTGTTTCTTGAGTGGATAAATAATTTTGTGAAATTTAAGGGCTTTTATACAAGAAAAATTTAATTGAGTGTTTTAAAAGCAGAGTCTTAAATAAGATTAGCAATTAGAACGTTTAAATAAAAGACTACGTGTTTTGTCTCAATTGCTCGTGAGTAGACTTAAGTGAATTAATTAGAGACTTTCTTTGCAAATGTTTTGAGTGATAAAAGTTTTAAAAAATTTAATATGTTCAGCGAAACAATTTTTAAGTAACTTATTTTAATATTAATCTACAAGTAAAATAAACGTTAGGAATGAAGAGTCATTTACTTTTGACCCTCTATGAGTATTTTAAGAAACGTTATTAAAAAAGCGCTTGTATTTAGTTTTTTGAGTGAAGGTAAAAGAGAAAACTAAAATTCAAAAATTTTAGTAAAGAGTTTTAATTGAAGATTTTTAAAGCAAAATCAAGTTAGATAATAACTAGAGTATTCAAATGAAGAAGCTTAAATTTCATTTCAGCCCCACGAGAATATATTAAAATACATTTTAAAAAACTGTCGTGGTTTAAGTTTTAAAAGGAAAAAATAACCATTTCTTTGAATATATTTTATTATTCAGTAAGTTTATTTCCTTTGTTAAGATTTTATGAAAGGTTTGACTTATTTTACCTTGCGTATTGTTTCTATCCATTATAATATTTTAAAAAGTATGATCTTAATTTGAAAAAAATAATTTTCAGTTTAACAAACAAGGATTTATATTACAAATTTGCCTAATTGAAAAAGATTTACATCATAAAGAAAGTAGAACGTTATATCCAAACGCATTATATAAATATCAAGTTTTTCTCTTTCGGGCGCAATAGATTTTAGTTTTTATTTAGTTAACAATTCAAAAATTCGATAGTTTGCTTGAAATAGAAATGAACAGTAAATTAAATTTCTTTTCTCAACGCATTAAAAAAAATCAGAACGTACAATTATCAATTGAGAATTTTCTACCAAAAACTATAATTCTAGTGAAGTTACATTTCTCTCTCATAATATTAAAAAATTTTCTAAGTAAACAGCAAAAACAACGTCATTAGTTCAATATTAGGCTTTATTTGTTAACCTATTCGAATTATATGATACGCAAAAAGAGTTATGTGATTTTTTTTTCTCATACATGACATAACAAACTCAGATTGCATTGTTGTATTGGTCCATGTATATATTCATATAATTTCGATTCTACATCAATGAGGGCATTGTTATATATTTTAAAATGAAATAGTGACTTGATGCTCGTATTTTACATTAAATGATATATATATATATTATATATATATATTATATATATATATATATATTATATATATATTATATATATATTATATATATATATATATATATATATATATATATATTATATATATATATTATATATATATTATATATATCATATATATATTATATATATTATATATATCATATATATATCATATATATATATATTATATATATATATATATATATAAGAGCAGTAAAGAAATATTGTTAATAATATTTTTCTACTTCCTAAATATGCGCATTTTCTATTCTTTGTCTTTGTTTCACAAGATAATTAGAAAGGAGGTAGATTATTATGACTTTAGAATAAACATTGAAGCTCCCGTTATGTAACAAAAAACGTGCAAGACATATTTCGGAAGATACAAGCAAGATAACAGGGCTAATATGCATGATTAAAATATAATTTGCAAATAAGATCTATTCTTTTTTTCATTTATACGTCTCAGACGTGTTTAACAAAATGTTTGATTCCCTGATTTTATGACAAATAATTTGAAATTTAATCAGCTAATGGACATATTTCTCATTTGGGTAAATTGATCCCTTCTCGGCTTTTCCCGAGCCGAGCTTGGGCAAGTGAAAAGTTTCATCCTGGATCATCCCCAGTGTAGCTCGGGCACTCAAAATTTACACTTTGATGTCGGTCTTTCCTGAATTATTTCACATGTGCTTTTTATATTTTCGAATAATTGAATACCATTTGGGGGAATTTACGAGGATAACCATTTACGAGGATTTCCTCTTTCTGCCCCCCCCCCTTCACGCTTGTTTGAAAGACAATTGCTAACTACATATCCCGTCACAGAGAAGAAAATTAATCCAACAAGACAATGTATTATTTGCTACTCAAAGAGAAGAAGGTAAGAAGAGAAATAAGATTCTATTGTCCGGATTGCAATGTTGAGTTATGTGAAGTACCGTTTTTCGAATTTATCATACACGATCAAATTTTGATCAATAAATTCATAATCATTTAGGTAAATGCAAAAGATGTGAATAAAATTTCTAATTCAAGATAAATGCTAGGTATTCTAAGCTTATGTTTATAGTTAGTGTGAATTGACTTTAAAGTCTAATGATTTCTGCCTTACAAAAAGCCAAATTTACAAGTAAAATATGCATTTAATTAAATAGATTTGTAACATTCATTTTAAGGAAATTTTGTATGCGAATGGTACTGTTATGTTCAAAAAAAGAATGTGTTTTAGGAAATAAGCGTAAAAAATAAACTTTTTTTAAATCCATAATCCAGAAATTAAAAAAATGAGTCTAGAACAGGTTAAAGCCAATAAAATACTTTTTTTTATCGAAGCGTCTTGCAATTACTGATTTTTTTGTTTTGAATTTGGTTTGAAAGCAAATTGCTTAGCTTTTATTAAAGCTTAAAATTAGATTAAAAATGGAAAACGTTAGATTTTTATATGAAAAAAATGATGATTTTGTTAATTTTTATTAGTTATTCAACTACGCTAAGATTTTTAAATAAGTTTAAGATATTCTAAATTGTATATTGTTTTTTTTTCAGCTAAAAATAATCTTTTATACAAAACGGAAAATTAGTTAATAGATAATGCTTATTTTTGTTCAAGATATGTCATAATTATATTGAAAGCTCAATATAATCACAATATACCACGAATAGCGTATAATATCCATAAATTAATTTGTATACAATATACACATATTTATATATCTTCTTTAGAATTGTGAGAACATTGATTTCATAAATCTATGCATCCATATTTCGTAAAACTAGAATACAATGAAGAACTTTTAAGTGGAATGTATTTGGAAACAATTTTATTCATTCGAAAGAAGTTTTGTTATTACCTTTTTATTGTGAAAAGTTTCTTATACGGAAATAATTCCTTGAATATCTGTATATCTAGAATCCTTCGATTAGAAAAGAAAAGTAGTTGTGAATACTTTGATCATCAGATTACAATGAAGAAGAACCAGAAGCTTTACTCTTCTCATCATGATGATGACGGATGATAATAATGTATTGGCATTTGTTCCTAACGTACAATATACAGCATACTTGTGAGATGTTAGATTAGTTATTATATCAACTGTCATTCTTCTGTGTAATCTGTGATAATAAGTCTTTCTGAATCTTTCAATGTGCATTAATATATAACATTGAGTTCTTATGATCTTATTAATTTCGTAACATTCCTTGAGATATCAGCCGATTACAACATGTGTACTAAAAGATACATCTACAATTATATAGGTTTAAGAATTGAATATATTTTATTCGCCAAGCAGCACTGAAACTTCGAGAATCAGTAAGCGAAGTTTTAGGAAAAATGTTGCCTTGATGGTCCAGTGGTCCGTCACGAGCTTGTGCCCGGTGCTTTTTTTTGTCAAATTATACGTTCGAGTCCTGGTATCACTAAAATACCCAATGTAGTGAGCGGTAATGCTCATTAAATCTCTTCTCAGAAAAGTGTGGTGTGGAAATTCGGAGAGTGGTGCGCTAGTTTAGGTGTCATCCTCATCACTTTGTAACGGGCTATCTCGTAAGGTTTCCCTTTTAAAACTACCTTGGGGTTTGTATTTAAGGTTATTGTGAGTTTTTAAGTTCCAAATATTTACAGAGGAAACGTGAAAGGCAAATGTGTAGCCCTATATAAAGTACAGCTAGTAAGAAGTAGAAATTGTACTGTCGAACGACATAGCCGACCTTGCGTTTATTGATGCGGGGAATATTATTTACGTATTACTTTGATACATCAATGATTGAAAAGTACGGTTCTTAGATTTTATGTGATTTTAGTTCAGAAAATGGTAACTGTGGCCTGCATTTCGTTCTACTGATATCATTTAAAGTATCCGACTACTTGCGAAAAAATTTTTTAATTTAAAAATGGAGATATGGAGATTTTTTGTGTGGTTTTTAGATTTATTTATAGTACATTTTAAGAAAAAAGGCAAAAATTAAGGAGAGAAAAATTAATTATTACTACTAAAATGGGAAGAAATTTGTAAAAATTTACATACAAATTACATAAACGAGAACGAGGCCCATTCTGTACAAAAAATTTATAAACAAATTTTCAATTTCTCAATTTTGATGTGTTTCCTTGCTATTCATTTTTAAAACGACCTTCAGGATAAGGGATACTCTTATTTTTACAAACACTAGAGCACTTTATCTGAGTTATTATATGAAATTGCTTAAAAAACAGTAGTTATATTCACATAAAGAACTGTAAATTTTGAAATAAAACAATGATTGTTAAATCTAAAGGTTAAAACACTTTTACTAATATACAGAACATTACACAAAATTTCAGCAAATTGCTTTAAACATTTTTTGAGAAATTGCTGTCCCCGTTTAAGGGAACCAGGACATGCTCGAAAGAGTAAAATGCCAAAATTAAGACCCTTTGTTTATGAGACATATATCATTTGCAATTTCCAATAGAGCTTAGATTTTTACGTTCTTAATAAAGATAATTTAATTATTCTGTAGAACTACAAAAATAACTTTTTACTCCAAAAAGTTTTTTTACTACTTAATTTAAGTAATATATAATTTTTGAGAACTCGTAATATATACTTGTGTTTAGGTACCATTTTTTAAAAAGTATCCTTTTTTTATGCAAAATATTTTTATACACATATATAAAACAATACATAAAATACAGTGAACCCATTTTTTAGTAAAATGTTTGTATAGTTTCTTTAAAAAATTATGAAACTTTGAAATTTGAAATTTTTTTTTCATTTTTCTGCTTTTTTTTTATGCATAAACCTATTTTTAAAAAATTAGGCACTATCTTAATAGAAAAAAATAGGTTGACTATATGCATAGGCATCTTGTATAGAAGTATAAAAAATCTGGAATCATATAGTGTAATAGTTTTTTTTTAAAATGTACCTAAATGCAAAAAGATATGGTTTTGAGAAAAAGGGAAAAAACTAAAAAAAAAACAATATTTTCACATATTATACACTTGATTAGTATTTGCTTGCCTATTTTTATATGACTAATAATAATCCTTAATCATTTTCTAGAGTTACAAAAGTAATTTTAAATTCATATGTCTTTTTTCGCTTTGTTTTAATTAACATGAGCATAATCTTCGAGATCTTGTGATACATATATTTCATGTATTTCTTACAAAAATATTCTTTGAACATACAAAAAAATTTACACATATATATAGAGCAACATATCAAACATAATGGACCAGTTTTTTAACGAATTAATTGCGTAGTTTTTTTAAAATAATCATAAAACCTTAAAATTATGAAAATCTTAATTTTTTTTTTGCACGTATAAATTTATTTTTTAAAATTTAGACATTACATACTAAAATACATTTTGTTCACTATACAGAACGTTTATTTAGATCAAACACAGGGGAAACTACATATTTAAAGTTCAAAAAGGTGCGTCAAAAAGGGCGTGGTCATTTGTTTACATTTTTATTTTTCATATTTTAGGGCTGTTTTATCAACAAACATATAAGTATTTTACATTTTTAGATTCAGAAAAATAAGCACTATTTTTTAGAACTAAAATTGAAAAATCGATTTTTTCGAAATATATGATGTCCCTGTTCCCTTAAGCTTTTCGAAAAAAAGACTCATTTTGAAGTTTGACATCTTATATAAAGTTCCTAGCCGTTACCCACCCGCTTCACTAGGTATTAACGATGTTGAATAAATGTATACTGTTTACATACATATGAATTATTGATATCTAGCATTAAGAATTCGATTGTATTGAAAAATAAATTTATAGCTGTAACTCTTACCTCTTCATATAAAAAAGGACATAAATTAGAATATCTAATTTCTATTTATATCTAAAATAGAAGTAGAAAGATTTTTTGCGCTGACTTAATATAATAATCAAGTGGATTTCCACCAAAGCAACTTTCAGTGGATCTCTACTCCATAAAATAAACATGTATGCTAAATTTCAAGTCTAAATCTAACTGAGCAAAAACGGAATTTTTATCATCAATACCTCGTTGAGAGAATTCTTAGCGGATTTCAATTCAACAAAAAAAGCATGCAAACCAAATTTTATTATTATATAGTCTTAGCAGTTCTAAAACGGGAATTTTGTCTATCAATACGCCCCAATAACTCTCCCCGCTCCCCCCTGGAGTTGATTTCCGTAAAATCCATTCTTAGAGGAACTCTATTCAACTAAAGAAACGTGCTCAACAAATTTCGAGTAAACGGGTTAAATTCAAAAACAGGAATTTTTCTATAACACGCCTTTAATCCCTTGCAACCCCACTCCTTTTGGGGGCCCGTTTTCGCAAAACTCTTTGTAAAAGGAACTATATTCCATGAACGGAACATACCTTCTAATTTCTAGCAGGTGGGTCTAGTAGTTGAAAAGCGGAAATATTTATCTATTACGCCCCTTAATTCCACTCAGTGACACTTGAAATCAATTTTCCCCAAACCTATTTTTGTAGCGGATCTCTACACCATGAAAGGAATCCGTTTACCAAATTTTAAGTGCACGTCTAACAGTTTAAAAATGGAAATAATTATCTATAACGCCCCTTAAGGGACTTGGTACCTTAAAAATCACAAACCTATCGTTTTTTATATTTTCATTTAATCTTATTCATTGCATTATTATCTTTCGATTGATATATCACTTGTGCATGTCGGAAAGTTAGAAGTTGAATAAAACTTCATTTGAAAACAAATTAGGCAATTCAGCCACACCCCCTTTTAGAAAAAAAAAAGCTAAAAAATGCGTTATGATAAAAAAAATCTATTTTATAAATAGAAATAATAACTATAAAAAAGAATGTGTAGTATTAAAAGCAGGAATATTTCCGAGGCAATACAATAATGTAATTTTTCTTCCTTGTGAAATTGTGCATGTAAAATTTTTAAATTAAGGCATTATATATTAAAAATTTTATATATATATATAATTTCAGTTCTTATTCCTGATATATTTTTCATACAAATGTAATACTTTAATATTATAAGAAGAAAAACAGCTAAAATTTCTGTCGTGACAGAAAAAAATTTTTTTAAAAGTTTTTCTTGAGTTTTCTTGTGCAATTAGTACTCTCTAAAAGTTGATCATTTATAAAAATGTGTGGGTTGAAAACATATGAAAAAGTAATTATTTTAAAGAAAAACGTATAAGTAATATCTTAAAGTGGTATTTTAAGCTTAATTAAGCTTATAATAATTATTTTTTCAGAATTATAAACTTTAAAGTGGTTTATCTCAGTTTGTGTTTTTCGAAACCTTAGTGCATTCAAAATGCTACTCCTTCGACAATTATTTACCAATCACTTCAATTTTTTTCCTGCGTGTTAAAAATAAAGCATGTAATAAAGTTACGGATACGTTTTTCTGTTACACTTATTGGTAAACTAATTTAAATATTGCAAAGCTAGCAGTGAAATTTATGTGTCGAGGAGGCATGAAGACGAAAAACAGTTTCTTAAAATTGGCCTTTAATAATCAATCATAAAGTCACTCTGCTCGTTACTGGAGCGATAAAAACAATAAGTTCAAAAAGCAACATTACCAGAGACATCCGATTCGAACCGTCTTCTAATATTGTAAAATTAATTTCTAATCTAAAATGGTGATGCAACCTGCAGTTGCATTGCCAACCAGTTGTTCTCTCCCTCTAAGAGTTAAACCACTCACATTCTTCTTATATTTCTGTTTCTCCTTCCTTTTTAAAAACTAACATGAGCCGAGTTTAAATACTAGCTCGATTTGCATGGCAGTTGCTGCCAACCTCAAATCACGAAACTCAAAAAGATCGGGTTCGAATCGGTGTGCTTACTTTCATTGAGATCATGGAACGGGATTGGAAAAACAACACAAGGAGATCATAAAAATTTGGATCCGATTTTTTTTTAAATGTCTAACAATCGGCCCCCTTTTTTCCAATCTCGCACCATTATCTCTTACAAATCAGTAAATTAATTTTAATCTATAATCACATGTTATACAATTTAACACAAAAAATACATTTTATTCACAATCTTTATTGTAATAAACAAACTAATATTTTAATCTTAAAGAAACAAAGTCTTATTCTCTAAAAAGAAATAATTTTCTACAAAATTCTAACAATTTTCCTTTACCATGGGTTTGGTAAAAATGTCCGCCAAATTATTTTTGGTACCTATATATTTAATTTGGAAAACCTTGTCGTATATCAAATTCCTTAGAAAATGATAACGAACATCGATATGTTTTGTTCTATAATTTTCTACCGGTGACTTTGAAAAACTTATAGCAGCTTGATTATCACAAAACATTACATTTTCACTTAATTCCAAATTTAAACTTTTATTATCAATTACATTCTTTAGCCAAATGAATTCCTTAGTTGCTTCTGTTAAACTAACATACTCAGCTTCCATGGTCGACAGACTAACGGATTTTTGCTTGAAAATTCGCGATGAAATTGGAGTTTCGTCTATAAAAGTTATGAACCCTCCCATTGACACTCGATCATCCCTATTTGTAGCAAAATCCGAGTCTGAATAACACACACATCTTAGTTTTAATGATTTAACTTTTGAAAGTTCTAATTTGTATTCTTGAAATACCTCGTCAAATGACTCACCTCGTAATTGTGTGTTACCTCGCGCAACTAAGCGGGCCTTGTATCTAACAATTTTATTATTTTCATCATATTTAATGGTATAAACCCAACGGTTTTCTAAAATTTTTATATTATCCGGATGATCAACTAAATCCCAAACTTTACGTTCCTTCATTACGTTGATTTCTTTATCCATTGCATCATGCCATTTAGATGCGTCTCTGGATCTTATCGCCTGTTTGTAACAATTAGGAATAGTTACTTCAACCATAAGAAGTTGTTGCTCTGACAAATCTGAAAATCTCTGGGATTCGGTATTATCTTTTCTAAAATTAAATAAACTAGGATCATACTCAATATTATGCCTCTTACAGTATCTCTCTATTTCGTTAAAAGATTTCAATCGGGTTGCTTCCCCTTCTATACTATAATATACGTTAGATCCAGTTACTTTCCTACCTATATTTCGAATCCACTTAACCTCCGTACATGGGATCAAGCTATGAATATCGGAAGATACATCTGGTTTTTCAGATGTTGAGGGCATTTCCGTACTTGTCTTTGAAACTAAACGACTCGTTAATGAATCTTTTACTCTATCGGAATCATCCTCATCATCATAATAATCAGGAAGGTTTAAATTATATCCAAGGTTACTATTAACTTTTGTCTAAAATTAATTCCCCTTATTTTCATCGAATCTTACATTAATAGTCTCGACTAATTTATTTTCATCTATCAACCATATTCTATAACCCTTAGTACGTTGTGCGTATCCCATCATAATTCCCATTTTCGCACGCATATCGAATTTTTTTCTAATTTGTTTTGGCACACCAGCATATGCCAAACATCCAAAAGGTTTTAGATGCAATACCGATGGTTTTCTACCTGAATATTTTTCGAAAGGCGTTTTGTTACTGTCTTTGTGACAAATTCGATTCCACGCATAAGTGAAACAAAGTAATGCTTCTCCCCAAAACTTATGAGGAACTTCACTAGACTTAAGCAATGTTTTGATGCCATCTAGAGCGGTTAAATTGAATCTCTCCGCGACCCCATTCATTTCTGGCGTATATGAATTTGTTACCTCATGCTTTATACCCAGTTCTGTCAAGAAATTATCCATATCCTTATTACAAAATTCTAGTTTGCCATCAGTTCTAACTGCTATTACCTTTTACTTAGAAAACGTTCTGCTCGTTTCTGAAATCTTATAAACGTATGAAATACGTCAGATTTATTTCGGATGGGAAATACGGTCACCTTTCTTGAATAATCGTCAATTATACTCAAGAAATATTTATTACCGCCTTGGCTTTCAGTTGGCATTGGACCACAGAGGTCCATATGCAACAATTCCAATGGACGTTTTTATCTTACGGCCCCCGTCTTTTGAATGAAACTCTCTTGGACTTTGCTAATTTACACGGTATACAATGAGTCTTACCATTATCAGTTAAGCGTGGGAGACCTTTTACACTATCATTTTTACTAGTTTTTACCAAGTAATCGTTATTAACATGACAAAAGCGTTGATGCCATATTTCTATTGATCCGTTTTTTTGTTTTAGCGGTTACATCACTAAAAAAACTAATTTCTTTACTTTTTGGTATAATATAATGATCTGGCTTAAAAAAATACAAATGTTCATGGCGTGTCGCCGAGAACAATTTTATCCAGTCTTTATTAAAAACATTAATTTTACCTTTAGTACCCACAAAATGCGCACCTTTACTTTCTAATCTGGAACCGGATAATAAATTTCTCCTCAACTTAGATTAAACAATACATCAGTCAAAGTTATTTCATGAAAACTCCCCTTATATTTTACCCGAAATCTAAGTGTACCGATTCCTTCTACGGGACAACTTTTATCCTCCGTTGCTAACGACATTTTCATGTTAGTTATCGGTTTAAGATCTAGAAATAAACTCTTGTCTTTACAAAAATGACTCGTGACAGCAGTATCTATTACCCAAAGACCTTTATCAAACTCTGTGTTAAAAGTTTCATTTACAGTTGAAGGAGATTTTGGTAGAGACTTTTTCTCTTTACAATTTACTTTAAGATGCCCGTACTTATTACATACATAACACGGACCTATAGTCTTAATAGATTGTTTAACATTTTTAATAGTTTTACAGTTAAATACCTTACCACTTTTCTTTTGGTAATCATTCTTGCCATTTGGATCTCCATGAGCTGCAGCCGTAGCACCAGGTAACGTCTTCGACCTCTTCGAAGTGAAACTGCTCAAGTAAGCATTCTCCGCTTTCTCCAAATCTTGTTTCATCAACTGAAGACGATTGGCTTCTAATATCAGCTCTGCTTCAATTTTGACAACTCTGAAGTCCTCTTCTTTCCATCTGTAGATTTGTTGCACGGTAGACTGGAATTCCCGAGGAAGCCACCTTATTAATTGAAATCCTATGTACAGGTCGTCCAATTTATGACCTGCTTCTTGTAGTCTGGTTGCCGCTGTCTTTACACGAGATATGAAGATTCCAACATCTTCCCCTGGTTGGTATTTTGTTCCAAAAAATTGATCTAATAGTTGAATTACTCTTGCTCTTGTGACTGGTTCGAAGTGATCTTTTAATATCTTCCATGCCGCTACTCCGTCAGTTGTTTCCGTTATCAGATTTTTCAAATCTGAACTGATGTTAGTATAGATCAACGTATAACATCTATCCTTACGAAGTTGTAAATCTAATTTTTCCTTGTATGTTGCTTCTTCATCAGGTTGCTCTGGCTTGGTCTGTATTATAAACTGCCAGCAACCATAATGCATTAAGAGTACTTGCATATCATGCTTCCACGTGTTCCAGTTATTTGGAGTCAACACTGATATCTGGTTGTTAAACTCCATACCTGTTACTCGATTTAGCGTACTAGCAACAGAGTTCATAAAAATAGTTCTACACTGGAACAGTATTTAAATAGACAAAGTTCATGGCCTGGTTCAACTGCTTAGCCTGCCTCGACACAGTACATGGACTGGGCCAATAACCAAATTTGTTACACTTATTGGTAAACTAATTTAAATATTGCAAAGCTAGCAGTGAAATTTATGTGTCGAGGAGGCATGAAGACGAAAAACAGTTTCTTAAAATTGGCCTTTAATAATCAATCATAAAGTCACTCTGCTCGTTACTGGAGCGATAAAAACAATAAGTTCAAAAAGCAACATTACCAGAGACATCCGATTCGAACCGTCTTCTAATATTGTAAAATTAATTTCTAATCTAAAATGGTGATGCAACCTGCAGTTGCATTGCCAACCAGTTGTTCTCTCCCTCTAAGAGTTAAACCACTCACATTCTTCTTATATTTCTGTTTCTCCTTCCTTTTTAAAAACTAACATGAGCCGAGTTTAAATACTAGCTCGATTTGCATGGCAGTTGCTGCCAACCTCAAATCACGAAACTCAAAAAGATCGGGTTCGAATCGGTGTGCTTACTTTCATTGAGATCATGGAACGGGATTGGAAAAACAACACAAGGAGATCATAAAAATTTGGATCCGATTTTTTTTAAATGTCTAACATTTTCTATAAACTGTATACTTTAAAAAAAAATAAAATGTAAAACATGTTGGCTTTTTCGTTGATTTTCAGCCTGTATATCAACACTTTTTTTTTCTTTCTCGAAAACGAATAAAGTCGTTGTAAAATCGATCCTTAAAGTTGTTAAGAACATCCATAAGAATATTATAAAAATATTTCAGGTCAAAAAATTAATTTTTACAAAAGGAGTAGGATTTTAAAATTTTCCCAATTTTCTTCAAAAAATTTAAATTGTTAAAATTGTGTGAATAATATATAAAAACTTTCATCTGGTAACATTTTCTTGAATAGAAATATTGTATAAAATGTCAAAATATAATTTTTAAATACGTAAATAAAGAATTTTCTCAAAGGGTGCCAAGTCCCCTTAAGCTCTCGCAAATCCACTTAGTAAGTGATTTTCACAAAACCCATCTTATAAGGGATCTCTACTCAATGAATGGAATCTGCTTATTCAATTTCAAGGTTTTACGTCTAATAGTTTAAAAAAGGAGTTAATTGCCTATAACGCCCCTTAATTCTCCAAACGCCCCTCGTAGGTCGATTTTCGTAAAAATCATTTTGTAGGGAATCTCTACTTTATGAAAGGAATCTGCGTATTAAGTTTAAAGACTCTACATCTAATAATTTAATAATGGAAATAAGAATCTATAACGCCCCTTAAACCCCTGTAACCCTCCTCGGGATTCTATCTTTGCAAAATCCGTTCTTAGCTGATGTCTACTCCATGAAGTGAACCTACCTACCAAATTTCAAGTCTGTAGTTTTAATAGTTCCGGAGATATCGTGATTAGTCAGTCAGAGAGTCAGTCGCTTTTCTCCTTTATATACAGGGTGATTATAAAGAAACTTTGCCAACATCTGCACTTCTAGCGCCTGTTCTATTTAACCGATCAAGATGATATTTCAAATATAGTTCTTTTGAGATATGCGCTCGAGATTCTGTGAATGGCAACAAAGTGGCGCTCGCGGTTACAGTTATAGTGACAGAAACTCGAAATTTTCGAATGGCAACGCCTACGTTTTAATGTTCAGCACATGCGAAAACCCTAAATAGCGTTGAAACGGCACCGATATGTCCGAAAACCGACGTGTTATACACATACAAACAGTTCTTCAAGGCGCACGGAGGAATAACGCATACGACAGAGACAAGACACTGCTCAATGATGAGAACACATAGAGAAAAAAAAAAAAATCTGTATTAATTTCAAACATTTTCCACATGAGTGCAATCACAGGCAATTACGCATTGCATGCGGGAGACGGTGGACAATATCGCTGCACGCAACATGGCACGAGGGATGTTTCCAATCTCACGCCGTATAGAATCCTTTAAGTCCGACAATGTTTGAGGATTGCACAGATAAACTGTGGATTTGAGATAGCCCCAAAACCAGAAATCCATAGGCGTCAGATCTGGGGATCGCGCAGGCCACGGAAAAGGATAATAGCGTGAGATGATGCGATCACCAAAATGCTGATCCAGGAGCCTTTTAACAGACCTCGCTATATGTGGAGGTGCGCCATCTTGCATCCAAACAATGTCATTGAGTGCATTCCGCCGACGCAACTCCGGTAAGACATAATTTTTCAGCATGGCTGCATACCGAGAGCCCGTTACAGAACATGTTGCAGGGCCAGTCGGGGTCGTTTTCATATGCAAATTTATTGCGTGCGCCCAGATCGTGTTTTATTGGCCGGTTTTCAGAACTCTTTTTGTGTTTGCATAACACGTCCGTTTGTAGACATATCGGTACCATTTTTAACGCTATTTAGGGTTTTCGCATGTGCTGAACATTTTGCGATGGTAAAAAGTGGGTGTTGCCATTCGAAAATTTCGAGTTTCTGTCACTATAACTGTAACCGCGAGGGCCACTGTGTTGCCATTCACAGAATCTCGAGCGCATATCTCAAAAGAACTTTATTTGAAATATCATCTTGATCGGTTAAATAGAACGGACGCTTGAAGTGCAGATGTTGGCAAAGTTTTTTTATAATCACCCTGTATATAGATGGCATCTGTTTTTATTAAAACACTTAGCAGTTTTTGTTTTAGTGAATGGAAAATAAAAAAACGTGATATTTTTATGAAACTAATAAGATGGTTTATAAAATAAAATCATAAAAAGTATCTGTCAATTTTTTAAAAAAATCACGATTTTAGGATAGTCGGACACCTTAAGTAGTTTTATTCTTTATAGAGTTGCATATGTTGTAGTTGGTCTTCCCTTCGTAAACAAGTTAACTGACAATAAATCTTTAAGATCGCTTTGTATTTGTAATTTGTGAGGTAGCTTTTGAATCTACTCACATAGGGGGACCTAAAATAGTAAAAGCGCCGAATCCTCGGAGTTAACTATATAAACTTTAGGGGTTTCATCGCTATTTAAGGAGGTTCACCCATGTAACAGCCTGTTTCTTAAGCAATTTTAGGAAATATTTTTGATGACCGATAAAATTATAGAATTTTACGTTTTTTATTATTTATTTATATGTATCTTAAGAGTATGTATATATAAATATTCAGCCAAAAATACCCAACAGATAGTGACCCGCCTCGAAAAAATGGACGTTCACTTCCTTCACGATTCCGGTTGATTGATTTATCTGAAATAAAAAAAATTAACTGCGTTTTAATTTATAAGCTTAGATGCACCGAATGAACTATACTCAATTTAAAGTATCAGAAATTGGATTTTTGGTAGATCTCTGAAGAAAAAGTTTCGAATTTCATGGGGTTTTTTTTCTTATAAAAAATAGAAATATTTTTAATTTTGGAATGACCGTGGTTCACACAAACACATTTGGTGCGTATATTTGTGCTGAGTCTACCCTATAAATTTGAAGTCGTTCTGTCAAACCGTTCTTGAGATATGATGGAGGAAATTTTAACAACACAGTTTTGAAAAAAATACGTTTTATATAAGTTTCAAATCTGATTAAAACAATGAAATTCTTAACTTTGCACTACGAACATCTGCTTCTTTTTAACGATTTCGAGTTTTAAAAATTACTGTACCACCATATTCTGGACATGTTAAAGAAGCAATTTATGAAAAAAAATTATTTTTTTTTGAGTCCGTCACATGAGTGAACCCTCTTAACCGTGGCTCAAGAAAATACGAGTTTCGTCATAAATGTTAAATAATGTTAAGCTAAAAAGTGGATATATATATATATACCAAATACTACTCAATCTTTTTGCGTATTCAGCTTTTAATTATGTCGATTTGAACTATGAGTAATGTTCAGACCAGGGGTTGGCAACCTATGACACGCGGTACAACTTTCAGTGGTACTCCTCACTACTCTACAAATTTGTCTGTTTTTAAGTGGATGGAAGTTGATAAATTTGTAGTAGACCTTAATTGACAAACATCTTCAGAGTTATGGACATTTACGGAATAACGAACAAATCTGAAACATAATCCTCAATTTAAATTTTAAGTAAATTATTGAATTTCAATGCTATAGATTTAATTTTTTGAAGAGAAAATTGCATGCACTCTACTTTTCACTTTTGGTTCTAAAGGTCTAAGTAAAAAATCTTTCCTCATATGAAAAATATTTCGTGTCAGCAAAGAGTCTAACAACGAAATGCTCTAAATCGTGTCAAATTATAAGTCACAAATTATACCCTTGATTTTGTGATATGAAAAAAGGGTGGGGGAGGTGCAAGCAATAGGTTCGCTAAAAATTAAAAATAAAAAAAAATGTATTGATCTTTTTATTTAATTATGAAGTGAAATGCTACTATTTGACGTTGCCTATTTCTCATTTTTAAAAACATATTTAAAAACACATAATATAATCACAATTTAAATTTTTTATCTTTTTTTGAAGAAATAGTTACATTTTATGCTGTTTATTTTTATGATAAAAAATATCTTTATATGATGAAAAATCAGTATGTATAATAAAACTGTAAAAATCTCTCTCTCTGTGTGTGTATCATTGACTTCTATTCCCTAACTGTACACATGCTATAGAAGTAATAGAATTGTTTTAAAAAGGTCCTACTGTGTGGCATGCTGAATAATATTGGCAGATTGGTTTGTCATGCCACAGCTAAAAGGTTGCCGACCCCTGGTCTAGACTCACAAATTTCAGTTGTATTTTGTGAATTCTGCTATTTTTTACTCTCGTTATTTTTGGTTACTTCTAAATTGACTTGTGCTATAATTCTCAAAGTGAAAAAAGCGGAACCATTTAGTTTAAGATATGATTTATTTGGTGAAAGAAATTTCTTCGTCTTTTACTACCCTGATTTTACATGAGTTCTAGAACTGTAATAGTTATACGATTCACGGAAGAATCTCAGAACTGTTATCTAAATTTGTATTCCACTCCACACTGCGACTTATTGCTACGGAGATATGGTATTCTAGAATTTAAAGGTGCTAATTTCATGGTTGACGATTGCCAGTTGAATTGCGAGTTCGAGACCTGATTTCATCTTACGTTGTTGTAAAGAATAACGACGGTTGTCGATTTTTTAGAATACGAGACACAAGATACTGGAATATAAGATTCTCGTTTTGTCTTCTTGAAATTCATTGCAACTATATTTATATAAAACATAATTTGTAAATTTTTTAAAAAATATTTGTCTCTTTTTATGAGTTGTTAAAACTATTTATCGTCTA
This sequence comes from Trichonephila clavipes, assembly GCA_019973935.1. Classification (NCBI taxonomy): domain Eukaryota; kingdom Metazoa; phylum Arthropoda; class Arachnida; order Araneae; family Nephilidae; genus Trichonephila; species Trichonephila clavipes. The sequence goes on along the minus strand of BMAU01003939.1, from coordinate 322,280 downwards.
CTTTTATGCATATTAATCACTACATGAAGTTTAAGATTTAAAATAATTTTCAATAAATTAAGAATTTTTTTATATTCGTATATTTAAATATATCATAAAGAAGTAAACACACGGGTTGGTAAATTGCATCTTTAATGAAGAAGAACAGTTTAGTAATTTTGACCAAGTAACTTTTTTTTTTTTTTGAAAAAAAAGTGTACTTAAAATATTTTCGTATTTGAAAACTTTTTAAAACAAATTTTCAAGTAAATCGCAACTTAGCGTATTTTTTGTAGTGAACAAGAAAAGTACAATTTTAAAGTATTGCGTATTATAATTGTAATGTGAATCGAAAAATCATTTTGAATACAAAATCCTTTTAAAAGAAAATAAATGAAATTGAAAGAAAATGCCATAGAAATATTTTAATATTATATGCACTCTAGTACCCTCTAAAATTCGTGCCATCTGTAAAAAGAAGTGCTTAAATTTCTGTATAAGTACTTGGATATTTTCTATAGAAATATTTTTTCACCAATAGAAAGAAAAGTAATAATCATCTTAAAAGAAAAGTACGTTAACCAAATTAATTTTTGGTGTAAATAATAAATTTTTTTTCGATAATTTGATTTATATGCTCACAATATGTTTATAACTATAATACATTAGGTTTTCTTATATTATATTAGTATACACTATATTGATATCATTTTTTTAAAAAATAATTATCTGTATGAAAATTTACATTTACTTTGATTTCAGTAACTTATATACATATATATTATTTATTAACATTTTGTTTTGTTTCATAAATGCTTGAGTTTTGAGGAATGTTAATATTAAAAGAAACATTTCACCTAAGTTTTTTTCGCATTTGTAATGGTAGCACATAACGTAAGCATGCAAACTTAAAATTAAAATGTTATTGAGATATTCTACGTAAATACTTGTAAAAAAACAAATAATTATACATATTTTAAATATTCATAGCAAAAATTTGTAACCACAAATAATTATAAAATGTTTTTAAAATCATTACACACAAAATAATATTTTTTTCATCATTTTTTGTATGCATTATTTTTTCATTCTACGTAGAATACCTTAAAATTTATTCAAATTGTCTCATGCAGTATTTGTCCCTAAAATCAGTAAAATATTCTCCTTTTTCAACTTTATTAAAGAAAAAATATATTTCTAAGAGTTTTTTAAATTCTACGATAAGATTTTCAAAGTATATTCAATGAATTTATTGTTACACATTTTTACCTTTTTTTCTTAATATCTAGAAGATAACTTCTTCCTTTTTATTTGAAGATTTTTTTCAAGCTTTTAGAGGCGCAACTCAGCAATATGAGGTTGGGAAACATCTCCTTGCATTAATAATCTTTTTATCTCGTCTTTTTCGTACTTCATAGGTCAGCAGATTTGTTGTTGCCAGATGTGAGATTACTTTCTTGCTTATGATTAATTTGTAACTACTTTTCGATTTATTCCACCGACAGCTGTGTATGAATTCGGGATGTTTATTAATTTATAACTTACAAGTATAAATTTTTTTAAAAAACCACACAAAATAAATATAAGAAAAAAAAGATAAATAACAAACGAAAATATAATGTGTTTCAATTTAAACTGAGTAAGAAACTATAAGATCCCTGGAGAATAATGCATCAAAAACAATCATTATATTTTCAGTCTAAAGATTATTGTTAAACTTAAATTGATTTTAAATTCCAGAGACTTAAGTTTAATTAGAAATATAATATTTTATGAATACAAAAAAGAATATATCTAATGGAACAGATAATAACAAATAGGTTGATAAATATAATTGAATTATATTCCAAATTTTTGGTGAAATTAATTAAAGTTTTTGAAGGAACACTTTAATGTTTAATCTAAAAAGGTATATATTTATTACCAACGAATAAAAATATATTATGTAAGGTCAATTTCTGGAGCGATGGAGAGAAACAGTAGTTATTAAAATTGTATTTATAATAAGAATACGAGAGTAAATATTAACTGTTTTTACCTTCCACAATTTGTTTATATCGAATTTTCAAACAAAATACCATGTATGCTAAGGTATCATAAAAGAAGTTATGTTTTAATTAAATGAATATGTTCAAGAAAATAGGATTAATTTTCTGTTTTTGAAAAATCTTCGTATATTATTATCATTGACTTATTTATTGGATATAATCAAAACCATAAAGTTAATAACAAGATAGGATATATATTAAAACTAACAATTAAAAAAAAGGGTATTTTTTTAGAGGTATAGAACTTTAAATTGCAATAAAACAACGATGTATTATTCAATTGACATGAATTTTTTTATTCGAAAGATAATCTTGTGGAATTACATTTTAAATATGATTTTTGGCATATGACTGCCATGGCTGGCTCGGATGTAGTCCAATATGGACGTCCAATTTTCGATGATTTTTCCAACATTTGTGGCCGTATATCGGCAATAACACGGCGAATGTTGTCTTCCAAATGGTCAAGCGTTTGTGGCTTATCCGCATAGACCAATGACTTTACATAGCCCCACAGAAAATAGTCTAGCGGTATTAAATCAGAAGATCTTGGAGGACAATTCACAGGTCCAAAACGTGAAATTAGGCGGTCACCAAACGTGTCTTTCAATCAATCGATTGTGGCACGAGCTGTGTGACATGTTGCGCCGTCTTGTTGGAACCACAGCTCCTGGACATCATGATTGTTCAATTCAGGAAGGAAAAAGTTAGTAATAATGGCTCTATACCGATCACCATTGACTGTAACGTTGTGGCCTTCATCGTTTTTGAAGAAGGATTCCACCAGCCCATAAAGCGCACCAAACAGTCAGTTTTTCTGGATGTAATGGTGTTTCGACATACACTTGTGGATTAGCTTCACTCCAAATGCGGCAGTTTTGTTTGTTGACATAGCCATTCAACCAGAAGTGCGCTTCATCGCTAAACAAAATTCGCTTATGAAAATCGGGAACAACGACAATCTCGTTTTGGGCTCATTCGACGAATCTACGCCTTGCTTGATGATCGTTTTGATCAATTGCCAAACCAAACTGAGAATAAATCACTTGACAGCTGTTAAATCGGTAGCCATCTGGGAAAGTAATGCCAACTTAAACTTCTATATCTGGGAAAAAAACACTCTTTATTATCTAAGTTAAAATGGCTATTAAAAGAGTCCACAAACTCACTCATGCGAGTTTATTTTAATTCAATTCATTTTTGAATTATTATAGGGAACATACTATCAAAATTACGTGGCTCTTGATGTAATGCTCGACAGCTCTCGGATAATGACTCCCCTTGAGCAAAAGCATGGAGCCTCCTCAGCCAACGAAGATTAGCGGTTTATTACAAACCAGGGGACCAACTATTCGATTTTGGATTTTTAAATCTCTGAACTGGTTGTGATTTCAGTCTTGATTCTTTGCCCAAAATCTATCTTTTTGTCAGAAGCACTTAAGACGTGCACACACATATACATATGCATCTCCGGATCTCAATACCATCGAGAATGTATGGGATTTTCTAGGCAGACGCTTTGCAGCTTGTACGTTACCACCAGTAACGATTCGGGAGCTTCGATAGGCGCTGCAAGACGAATGGGCAGCAATGCCTCAACAACTCATTGACACCCTCATTCTCAGCATGGGCAGATGCTGTGAAACCTGCCTAGCAGTCAGGGGAGATCATATCCCCTACTAAAGACCGGATGTTTCTTGCTGGACACCCATCACAGGGATGTTTCGGCCTTCAGTCGCATTGCGCTCCATGCTACTTTTTCAATCAAGCTTCTTTTTATCTCTCTGATTTCTCTTTTAGTAAGTGTTGCTTTCATTACACATGTCCTTACGTATTGGGGATCTTACGGTATTAAATGTGTTGATTTGGAAAGCTTTCGTACAAAGTTATATTGAAAAAACCGTCTCGTCCTTAATTTTTGCACACCAGTGTATATGCATAAATATATACAAAAAGTCTAGCGGCTGAGTGGTCGTGTACCCTGTTTCAACGTCACAAGTCCGGGATTCAAACCCCGAGCAGGGCAAGATCGACTTAGCCTTTCATCCCTATAGTGGGTCGATAAATGAGTACCAAGCTTGCTTGGGAACTGAACACTGGCGGATTTCACGTCATACTGACCATTTGACTAAATCATCTGCACTTTGACTAAATCATCTCAATGCCTAAGATGATGTAGACTGAAATAGGCACAGTAAGCCTTGGCACTCGTGAGCTGTTACGCCACTGAGTTCAGGTCAGTTCAATATACAAAAATACATATATGTATACAAACATACACACGCAAATATGCGTATGTTCACACACATATACTTACATACATGCACAAACATATGCACACACACATATACGTATGCACTCACGTATACACGCACATACTCTTAGGCACAAGCACATATAAATACATTGGAAAGATTCGCGTATTAACTATTTTATTGTAAATAATGAAAAATTTAAAACTTTATGATAATAACAACGTTAATTCTTACTCCACCATGAATGTATTTTTGGCTTATAAGAATATTAGAGTTGAAATTCTAAATATTTTACTATAGTTTGGCATCAGTATACTTAAAGTAGATAGACTAGAGCACTAGAAGAAATTTCCATAAACTAGACACTTAAGGTTGAATTTATGAAGTGAAAATATGTTAATCGAGAGAGTATTAGTTATATAAAATTATGTTAATAGAACTTGAGTAAGAAAATAATGTTTTAATAGTCTATTAATTATTAAATATATATATATAGCTTACATAAGTTAATAAATATTCTTAGCCATTACCAGTCAGTCTATTAGTTACATATAATGAGTTAGTAGACTGTTATTTATAAAATAATATAAAAGAACTATATAAAATAACGTTAATATACTATTAGTTATTAAATTTTTTACGAAAAAGACATAAAATGGTGTAACTAAGATAGAATGCAGCTTTTACAAAACATTCCTTAAAGAAGTGGTTTTTTCTTAATAACTTTTTATACTAAATCAAATTTAAAGGATTGAGACGAGTACTTGTTTATAGTTTTCGATTAGTAACGGAAAAAGGAATTAAAAATTGATCAAAGTTATTTCTATAACCCTTTTTCCTTTGTAATTTTTGATAGATTTGTATTAATTTTAAAACTTTAGTATAATTTATGTTTACATTCTAGTATTTTCTTTTTCCGCTTTATAATACCTAGTTTAATCTTTAATGTAGCAAAGTAAAAAACAATTTTCATAATAGCTTTCTGTGTAAAATTTGAAACAAAATTGTAATCTTCGTATCGACAAATTTCGTAATATTTATTTATATTAAATAAGAATTATATATAACTTCAAAAACTTTTGGTAATTGTTAAATTACATTTTCTAATTTTTCTTTCTTGGAATTTTTTTAAATCCATGTATATTAAACCAAGTAATAAGTAAAGGCGATTATTTACCAAGGATGAGAAGATTTTACGTTAGCCATGCTAAAGGAAACACTAACAAAACAAAAATATTTCTAAATTTTTCATGAATTAAGGAGGAACATTTTACAGAGTATTTTTTAATAACTAATGTATTGCAACAGCTTTTCGTCCTAGAATACAATTTAGGAAGCCATAATTATTACTCTTTTCAATAAAATGCTTTGAAAAGAATACATTTCCTTTTGAAAATTTAAAAATAAGTACTTTTGAAAATTTGCTATATATATAGAGAGAGAATTTCTTTTATAATTTGTTAAATAAGTAGTTGGAAAGAAACATATTATTGTGGGTTGATTCTTTATTGACATCACACTTTGAAGCAATATGATGACTATTGGCGATGGACTGAGAAATTTTAGTTTTTTGTGAGAAAAATTAAGGTAGATAGAGTAAATGTCGAGCAATTAGAACTTCAGAAGTTGAAAATATAAATGATACAGAACACTTCTTTTACGATATAATATTGGTTAAAATTTGAGAGGGTATTGCCGGCTGAAGTGTCGTCCTCGTAATTTGCCCGGGGATCAAAATTAAGAAGTTCATCACCGAAGCTTTCGTTTTACTTCATAGTGCAGCATAAATTAAAATCGAATCAACTTTATATATATATATATATATATATATATATATATATATATATATATATATATATATATATATATATATATATATATATATATATATATATATATATATATATATATATATATATATATATATATATGATGATGATGAGCCTAATGCGTATCTTCGCTGAATGTATAAGTTATGTGTGTGTGAGTATTTATCCATTTGTACTATAAGGGTTTCGCTGAAGAAAGAAGAAATAGTTATTAAGTTGTAAATTTTGCAAGTTTTGGTGTCCTTTTTCTACTAAGAAAATTTTCTTCTTATAAGAACAATGATGGTTAAAACTGATTTATATTGTGCATAAATTAGCATTGATTTATAAGTTATTTAACGTTTGATAAAAGGTACTAAAAGGATTTTGAAATATAAATTACATTCTTCAAAAAGCTAATAGGTTCCGAATTGAGGATCTATAAAGATAAGGCGAATAAAAATTAAAGTTCATTACACATATACTTTAAAGGTTTACTATTTCTGTAGCTATATGTATAATCATAATAATTTAGAAATAAGTAAGCATCATAAAAATATTTCTTGTTTAGATTCCTTACTTCACTTTCAAAACGTCAATCTAATACTTTTCCTTTACAAGGCTTAAAAATTCTCTTTACAATTTAAGAAGATTTTCCCACTTGATAATCTTCTTACGCATACCTCCAGACTTTAAATTCAGTAGATGTTTCTTAAAAACGGGAAACATCTGTGCGGTAGAGAATGTCTAAATCTAAACGAAGGAACTTAATTAGTTTTAATTTAGATTCGAGGGATTACTAAGTAAGTAATTACATTTTATTCTCCCGTTTAGTTACTGGTTAGAACAAGTTTAACGAAACACGTAAGAGTAAAAAATATAAAAGTTAGTAGAAACTTAATTAGATTTATTATTAATTAAAAAATTAAACAATTACATAATTTAAAAAAACTAAGTAAATTGCAAATTATTTAAACTTAAGTAGAAATTTATTTATGCTTAAGGTTAAATAACTTTAATTTAATGAATTAATTATTAATTAAATTTATTGCTTTGAATTAATATAATATCAAAGTAATAAAACATTTGTTTATTCGTTTTGAAATAACACACACACATACACACGCACAAACACGCTCGCCCGTATGACATATAATTGGAGTATATACTTTGTTTTTTACTTTTCTTTAAGTATCGATTTCAAAGAGTTAATTAAATTACTAAAGCATTGAATGGATTTCAAGATTTATATAAAATGAGATAGTAAAAAATAATTATAACACAATATAAGTATTTTTTAATGAAAAAAAGCTCATTTGCTTATTTTATGAAACGGATTAAGATATCAAACTACGTGCGAAACACTTTGTAAAAAAATAAGACACGAGGAGTTTTTATGTGTTTAAAATTTACTTAGTAAATTATATGAAAAAAAGATATACACTCAGGAACATTGAAAATAGCGACCCAAGAAGGAAGCTAAGTACAATCACGAAACTTTGCAAATAAGTACAACGTAATGGGATATGCAAATGATCCAAGTTTTGTGAAAATACGCATGCTCATACACGCCGAGGTGGCGCTACAATCAGGAAGAGGGTGCTATATAGGCAAGTGCAAATTCGAAGATTCATAAACGTGACGATTACCCGCCGATTGCAGGAAGACTTTGGTACGTGAAACATGTCAGGTAAATGTGCTAGAAGACATTTATCACAGTTAAGCGAGTTTGAGAGAGGCCTGATCATCGGGACGAAAACTGCAGGCTGGTCGACGTGCCGTGTTGCTAGCCAGGTGGATCGTTCGGAGTGTGCCGTTAGAAATTGTTGAGAGCAGTGGACACGAGTAGGTACCCACGCGCGGAAAACCCTGTCTGGAGCGACAAGGAAGACCCCGAGGAGAGAGGATCGAAGGATCGTGCGGCAAGCACTTGTGGACCCCACAGTGACTCGTTCAACGATACGATCAGACGTATTCGTAGCAATTGTTCTACAAACAATTTCCAGACACCTTGCAGAAGCAAATCTTAAATCCAAGCGCCCTTTCCGTGCACTCCCTTTAACACCGGAACATCGGCAACTGCGTCTACAGTGGTGCCAAGCCAGATCAATGTGGCATGTCACAGATTGGCAAAAGGTTGTGTTTTTTGATGAATCCCAGTTTGTTTCGGGGACAAATGATAACCATGTACGGGTGTGGAGGTGCCCTGGTGAGCGGTACAATGCCCCCCTTACTGTTCTACGTCACACTGCCCGCACAGCTGATGTAATGATCTAGGGCGGGGACATAGCCTATGATAGCCGGTCCAATTTAATTGTTATGCGTGGAACCTTAACGGGCCAACGTTACGTTGATGATATTATTCGACTCCATGTATGACCTTTCCTAAATGGTCTCCCAGGGGCAATTTTCTAGCAAGATAATGCTCGTCCGCATACAGCAAGAATTGCTCAAGACTTCCTACGTCATTTTCAGACTCTTCCATGGCCGGCCCGCTCCCCCGATTTGTCCCCTGTGGAGCACGTGTGGGATCAGCTAAAACGGCATATGCCATCGTGTCACTCTTTACATGATTTAGAGTTGGCTGTTCAAGATTTGTGGGCCCATCTACCTCAGGACAACATAAGGTGTCTAATCAACTCAATGCCGGGCCGTGTGGCGGCATGTATTGCAGCTTGAGGTGGTCCAACGCGCCATTGAAGTTGCCCAGTATTTGTGTCGTTGCACACCCTGTATTCGTTTAATTGTCTTGTTTTTGAGATCAAGTGAATCTCTCATCTGTGTCATTACGTGTATTAAATTTCATTTCAATCCGATGCTTTCTTCTTGGGTCGCTATTTTCAATGTTCCTGAGTGTAATTGTAAAGACAAAAACCTCTTTAAAATAAAAATGGGAAAAAACTAGAGATATCTTTCTGGAAAACTATTTAAACACGGCCAATTTGAACAAAAACTGGATGAATGAATATTCAATTCTTTTCAACTTATTTAAATGACATTACTATTAATTTTTGAAATGACCTAAAAAGTGAAAAAACTCTTAAATTATTTTTAAAAATCGAGCATTTAATCTTTTAGTAGTTGAAATCACTGAAAATAACTCTTCTATATATGGGTAAGTGTTTATAAATTTTGTAATAACTTGATTTAAAAAATAGATTAAAACATTTGTAATATTTCACAAAACATGCACATAAACTATCAGTTGCTTTTCTTCTTACGGTTTTCAGCAATATTTGTACCCGTTCCAGTTTTTTCTGAAAAAATACATTTTGCATGAAAACTTTTTAAGGCCAGACAACAGCACAATGAAAGTAGAATATGCTATTGCTGAAAATCAATTATATTTTTTCCATTGGTAACCAGTAAGTATTTTTTTAAAAGTATTTTTATAAACCTACGGAATTAAATCTTAAGGTGACTGCCTATCTTCGGACCCAATTTTTTTTTATAAAAACAAATTTTTGAAACAAATTGAGTGTTTTTAGGAAGAAAAAAATATGTATATACTTAAAATTTTTTAAATAAATATTGTACTTTTAGAAAAATTGGTTGTTTTCAAGGAAATTTTACCAAATTTTACTAAAACGGGTAACAATGCATAAAAGTTTCTAATACAATTATCATAATTTTCTTTAAACACAACATACATATTACGGTGCTCTTCAAAAATGAATCAAAATCTAAGAGAAATATTAAAAAAAAATTTTTTGCAGACAATTATACATAATATTATGAAATTTGTGATATTTTTAAAGTTTTTTCTTTATAAAAACTACCCTGAAGGAAAAAATATTTAATCTACAACAAAACTTATGGTTCACTTTATGAAAATAGTATAGTTAACATTCCCACAAAATTTCAAAACGTTATCTGGTTTGGTTCTTAAGATATGATGTATCTGGTAAAGAGTTTCTTTCGAAAGCATAGTTTTCAGAATAACTCATTTAAAGTTTTATCTTACTGCCCTTTTGCATAGAATGATGTTTCTTAAAATCACCATAACTTTATTTCTATTTCACGTAAAGGAAATAGACTAACTATATATTTTGGAAAGAAAAATGTTCAAACTATTTTGAAATAAAAAAAAATGCCTCATGTAGACGAAAAATGATATTTTCAAGATAGGCGGTCACCTTAAACATTTCAGTCAATTTTTGACTAAATCCGCTATGTGTTTAGGTAGTCGGATACTCCATTACTTCCATTACTCCAATTAATTTCCATTATTAAGAATAAACTAATAGTATAAATGAATGCATCGATGTTTTCGGACTGCATTCCTAGCCTCGATTTTAAAAAAAAGCTTATAAATAAATAATGTTTTGATATTTAGTGTCCCTTGAATTAGAATATACATATAAAGTAGGTTTTAGAATACTATTGCAAGGAAAAGATATTTTGATGCAATTTTCTAGCAAAGTTTTTTAAAAGAATGACATTTTTATGAAAACTGCTTTGATAATAATAATATTTCACTTATTTATAACTAAGATCAATACAGAGCCTTAACTAGGATTTTTGATACATATAATTTAGAAGTGGATTTATTCATGTTTAAGTATATCGGATTAGAGAAATTTCAACACAAAGCACAGGTTATTAATTCAATTGATCTTAACTAGGAAAATAATATGAATATTTCAAAAGCCGTAGTTAGGGTTCTGTAGAGAGGTCTTAGGTATAAATAGCAACATGTTATTATTACAGAAAAATTTTCCATAATAGAAGAATGCTTTTGAAAATATGTCAGTATTTCTTCCTTTTCTGCCAAAAAATCACACACATTTAAATAATTTATTATAACATTAATCTAAAGATAATTTTGTATGCGTATTCTAGTCTATATATATATATACAAATATCAAACAAAATATCAAAATAGTTAACCATTTCTACGCTTTTATAAAAGACTGTTTCCAATTGTAGTCAGTCACATTTCTCTGTTGTTGTTGTTACTGTTGCCACCTGATCAGCAATTGCCAGATCGAGGCCCATGAAATTCATCGTGGTAAAGTAAGAGCACCATACAGGTGACAGTACGATTTGGCTCGTTACATTAATCTTGTAATTTATAATTTATGTTTAACTTATTACGAGGTAATTATGCATAGTTATTCATATATAAGCTTAAAATGTGCTGATCAATTTTTTGCTTTTAAGGATGTGAGCTTGGAAAATACTTTAATTATATCACAAAGAAGTTTTACAAAATGATTATTCCCCTGGAAAAATTTTATCGGGAATAATTATAAGTATTTATTGTGTTACTGTGCATTTTACACGCTTGATCAATTTGAATGGAAATTATCACACAAAAATAGTACACAACAAAAATATAAATTTGTTTTCCCAAATAATCATGTTTTCATTTTATGCAAACTCATGTTCTAACACTTACACTCCAACAAATATGATTTCATTTTCTTTGAGAGTTCAGAAAACAAAAAACTAGATAGAATAAAGAAAGAGATAAAAAACAGAACAACTTTTTGTTGTTATACTCTACCTCACTTACAGTTAATGCTGATAGAGGAAAAGCTGTTTTTCCCTTAAATCTCCGAGAAAACTAAAAGAGAGAAAAGCTAAAAATCCTTAGCCGTTAAAGAAAAGGGTGGCCCAGGTACGGTGTGAATGTGTGGGGGCTGGTGTAGGTGGGTAGGATGAAGTTAGAACAGGATGGGGCGTGGGGTGGACTTCTCTGCAACCGTAGCTGCTGAGACAGGGTTTAAAGTCTGAATAAAAGCAGCGTGTCGTGTTAAATTTTTAACTCGCTGTGAAATGCGATAAGATGTTTTCTATCTCTCAAGGGTTAGAATTTTTTTTTCTCATCACATCTCTTCAGGCTTCCACTTATTTGAATTGAAGATGCTTCGTCGGTCCCTCTGCGAGTTCTGTGAAATTCGAAATGAGAGGTTTAATAAAAAGAACCTTTCACGAATTCCACCGATTTTGTATTGAGTCGATATGTGAAGCGCGTTTAAAGGTTCAAGGATTTTGGATAAGTCTTCTTTCTTCATTTTATATTTTTCGAAGCAAGACAGCCCTTCTTGTTTATTTTTTTTTTTTATTTAATTTTGCTTTTTTGGAACTCTCGGATTTAAACAGGTTCTTTAAAGTAGCCCAAGAAACGAAGTGGAAATCGAATTTTTATCTGATGAGATGTCGGTGGAGGGTTTCTTTAAATTTATGAAGCAAATAGGAAGCTAATTTGAGCACCAGGCTGTTATAGTAAGGAAACGCGAAAGAAGATTTATTCATATATTCTTTCGTAATTTAAATATCGAACTAGGTTTTAAATCACGATACCTAAAATAATGTGATTGATTTGCTCCTGATAAATTTTTAATACACTTTAAAAGACAGTTTTTCATTTAATGTACTTGAGAAATATACAAAAATTGGCTTTTAAATGAAAAAATAATACATACATTGTTTTCATAGAAATGTAATACGTAATAAATGCTTTATTAAAAATAGTTAAATGTAAAATAGCGTTCTAACTTTGTGTTGAATATTAGAAGTTTAGGAACAATTAGAAAAGTTCTTCAAAGTATTAATTAACGTTAAACTGAATAAATCCTCGCATAAGTCCTTTTTTATTAAAAGTTTTGGTGTATATGTATGGCTTTAAGACTCAAAGAATAGAGGGAGAAATAGCTCTAGCTGTTGCCACTTCAGTGGAAGACAGACTTTTATATTGTTAACGTTCACTCAGAAATAAATATTACTAAGATGTGATAAAACCAGATCTCTATGAGACTCAAAAATACTTAGAAGTTTACGCTAAAAAATACAAATAAAGAACTAAATGTGAGTTATAAATAAGACGATGAAAATAACCTTTCTCTTTAATTTCATCCTATCTCTTTTGTTAAAAAATCTGTTGAAAATTTTTCGCTTTTAGCTATCTCTAATTTAAAAATAATATGTTTTACGAGAATAATTAAAAGAAGATTAAACCAGGAATTTAATTTAATAAAAAACACATAATATATCTGATGCCACTTACAAAAATCTAGTACAGGGCTAAGCATAAATTCTATGAAGGTTTATATGAAGTAATAAGTACCAAACGTATGTTTTATGTTATACAATCTCATTGCCACAAATTGTTTTATTTCTAATTAGATTTTCTTCAATTTTATAGTTAGGTTACATCAAGGAAATATATAAACTATTTATTAGATATAAAAATATATCGTAAAGAGTAAATAATCTCAAATAAGAGAAAAAGAGGCCAGACATCTCGTTAAACAAAAGATACATAAATAAAGTCTGACTTTTCTTGCCTTTTATATATATATATATATATATATATATATATTATAACTATATAAAATCAACCCCAATAATCAATTGAAAAATTGAAATATATGAATCTTATAATAAATCCCATTTCAATATATATATTTCAATATATATATATATATATATATATATATATATATATATATATATAATATATATATATATATATATATATATATATATTAAGAATCTAATTTCTTGTTAGTACAATTTCATTAGAAATTTTTCTCTGGTATTGATATTTCTCAAACTGTAAATTGTCTAATTTCTTCTTCAATTATTTTGAGTTTTTGCTTATTGTATTTTCTTTTTGGGATAATTTTCTGTTTAGAATTTTCGTTATTTACCTACTTAGTCGTAAAGGTGCAAGAATGGCACCATTATACAGGTTTCATCCCACTTATTTAGTCCTAAGTCTGAAATTAATTTTTGGAATGAAGTTCCACTTTTAATTTTGATTTCAACGTAATTTTTACTTCCTGTCTCATATTTTTTTGGCATTTTGATAAGCTTTTGACTTTATTTTTCTTCCACATATTTTTAACTATATATTCCATGTTTCCCATAATATATATATATACTCTTAAGTATTTATATGTATAAATCGTTATTTTTTTTTACTGTAGGAAGGTTTTGTGCTCACTTGTTAGCTCATTTATATTGCATCTTCTAATAGTAGTTGCTTAAAATGTTGGTATTAAAGCTTCCAAAATAAAAATAAGAAGGAGAAATTCAAAATTATTTTTATGATGGAATTGTATAAGATATATAAATTTAAAACCGATTAAATACTTTAAATGAATAAATCTTCCATTTTATTCCCTTGAACAATACCTTATACTTGCTTATTTTATTATTGAGAATATTTTTATTTAAATGAAATTTTCAACATTTCAAGTAAAATGTTAGCAGTTTTTTAATTATTTTAATAGTTTGCGAAACATATAATAACTAACATGTATTATAACTCATAGCTTTCATATTTTTTTAATTCGGAAGAATAATAAATTATTTGAAGATACTGGAAATATTTCAAACTTGCACTGCTACAAACAATATTATAAAATGCTACAGAAACGTCACACATGATTAACAACTATATATAGACTTAAGTTAAATATAATAATCACTTACATTGACAAACTTTGCTTTGTATACATGAAATGAAAAAAAAAACAGAGAGACATGAACGCATTGTTTTTATTGAAAATCTGTTTAAATATTGTGAAAATATAAAACAGATTGAATTTCTCTGTTTTTGTAATGTTGAAAGACGACTGAATCAATATTTTTGTAGTGAAAAACGCAATAATTCCCCCCAAAAAGGTACTTGAAAATAAAGTAAAATATCTCTGTCTTCTGAAATAAATCTGAGCTCTCAATTCGAGATCAATATATTCTCCTATTTCCGTACCATATTGAACAATTCTTTAATCTGATTGAATGGGGCATCAACCTACGGAATAAATAAAAATCCAAATCTAAACATTCTGATCTTTCTTCAGATTCATCCGGCTTATAAAAGGATATAAATGCACATAACTCTGATTTAAAAACAATTCCCCTGCGATTGAAAACAATGAAATACAGTTTCAGTTTCCCCATAGCTTATTTTAAATTCTACTTCGACCGCATTGAGCACAGTCCACCTCATCCCCTAGTTTATAAGGGGAAAAAGTTTTTTTTATTTTTATTTTCCTCAAATCTCTCAAAAATAGATATTTTATACTACCCCCGAACACAAAACCGCTCCACCCAAACCAAACACGCGCATTGATAAAATGAAGGGGAAAAAAGAAATGAAAATCCCCACACACGTGAAATTGGACGGAAAAGATTCCCTAAAGCTTTGGTATCTTTCTCTTTCAGTGGAAAGACAGCCACCGAAAAAGCCGTCTGTTCCCATGCTATGGGATATACCTGTGGAAAGCGGTTTAAGTCAATAGCCCTTGAGGTTTTATTTGGATGTAGATATGGGTACATCAAGCTTAGATAATTCTATCCAGATTTAAAAAATTTAATAGGATTTGTGTTTTATGTAAAATTTAAATAGGAAATTTCTTTGTGAAGAAAAGGGGAAAAAATATCGCGAAAAATAGATCTATTCTTTTTGTCAGTATTCGAAATTTTTAGGATCGCAGATCCAACTTTTATAACAAAATTAAAAAACTCTTTTATATTGTTTTTGAAATAAAAAACTTGTAGTATATGTTGAAAGTATATGATATTTCTTTTAAAACTGGAATCCACTTGTGATATTTAAAGTCCCCTCTAAGTTGTATAAAATTAATTTTTCGGAAACAAATAGGGATATGAGTGTTTTCGTAAAAACATTTTTAGACAAATTTATTACAGTTTGTCTTTCGCGCTACTACTTATTATGTTCAAATTTGCAAATTTACACAATCGAAACATAATATTTAACTTATATTTAAATTTGTAGAATTATATAATGGAAAAATAATGATGTTTTTTTTAGAATGTTGGAAACATTAAACACACATTTGTGAAATATAATTTCTATATCTAGAACCATAATAATAGAGTTTTATTATCCGTTATCAATTCAAATAAAAAAATATGCATAAATTTAAAGGGCTAGATACTCATACTATTAATTAAATTTTGATTTTCGATTTATACAAATAAAAAATAGTATTATTTTTTTTTATATTTGCAAAATTTTTAGGATTTATTTTTCTATGCAATAATGCATTGAAAGTCTGACTTTTTTTATTTCAATAAAAAAAAACTATCAACTGAAATGCCAAGAAGAAATATCTAAAAATCAGCTCAGCAGAATCTAAAGAGAATTATTTTCAATTTTACAATTTGAATTTGTACTAAAAATTAGACATCAAAACTAATTATATATCTTCAAGTGTTCAGAATAAACATCTACTACGAACATATTTTATGGTATAGCTTTTTAAAACCTTTATAAATAAGAATACCCAGAGCGTTAAAATCAGATTAAAAGTAAATTATTTTTTAATCTTACTAATATTAAAAATAGCCAAATATACTGCTAAAATATTCCAAAATGGATGAGAACATTAGAATACAATTTAATTAAATTCAAATTATTAACCTCAAAGTCCAGAAAAAAGCAATTAAAAAAAAGGAAGAAAAAAACCGACCCTCACCTAAATTTCAGATATTAAAGCAAACAAAAAAATAAGTAGAGCTATCTTTGAAAAATTATACTTTCAAACGAAACCGCAGGATCTTATGAGGCTGAAAAAATAAAGAATTTTCTGACACATTAGATGCAAAGCAGCACGAAGTGGTGACTCGGTTCACTTTCACTCGAAGCACCGCTTACGATGATGGATTGCACTTTCTTATGAGAAATGTGTGCGGACCCTTTCGATCGTTTTAAGAATGGACGGTTATTTGGCCTCGAGCCACACAGAATGACCCTGCTGCAGTTGTTGCTCCGATCCGGCTCTACAAAAACACAGGTGGATGTCGACCAACCTAACAGTCTGTCGCTAACTGGATGTTTTGTTTCAATTTATGGGGGAAAAAATCGTTTATCGAAATGGTCGCAAGCCAAATTTTAGGGCAAGTTTTAAGTGATGACTCCAGGATTTAAAAATAAAAATGAGTTCGATTTTTTAGTTTAATTTTTTTTGCGTGTATTTTTAAATTATTGGGTTGTTTTTGAAATATCAACATTGTTAAATAATAAATAAAAAGAAATAACTAATTTAATTTGTTCGATGTCAGCATTCTTAAATATTAATAAAGGGAAATAAATTACTTATTTTGTTCGATATAAAGGGCAAACAGTAGCCTGGTGGTTATGATGACTATAGAATTGTTTCCGTTAATGTATATTGAAACTCTCCGCGTGTGCTGCTTTTCTTCCAGCAGTGTTCTCTTTGTGGGATTGCTGTGTTTTACACGCTAAGTTTGCTATTATGACAACCATAGAAGATTTGAGCAAGATTACCAGATTAGTGACTTGATCTCCTTTTACGATAAATTTGGGGAAAATAACGTCTCACTCAGTAGTCATCGAGAAAGATCTAGGTTCATATCTTCTAGAAATTTCCATGAAGCTATATAAAGGAACTTCGAAATATAAATGTCGAGTCAGCTCAAAAACGTGTTCTGTCGTGAGCGTTGACTGCAATAAGAAAGAGAGAGAAGCTTTCTGTTTGAATGTTTCTGCTTGTAGAACTGTTAAGAGAGCTGTTTCTGGAATGTTGTAAAGCTTTATTACAAGGAGAGTGATCCGAACTATATTGTAAATAATCTGTTATAATATTTCTTTGTGTGTACGCGTCGTTTTGCCTTTGTGTGTATGTATGCGTCATATTGTTTTTGTGTGTAGCTATTTATTTGTCCTTGTCTATTAATAAACCTGTTGTTATCCAAATAATTGGAGTCTTTACCTGCTTTTCTCTTACACATAATTGTAACAACATTTCGAGTCCTGATTCGACAAATATCATTGGAAATTGTTGCGCAACGAAATCAAAGGTCTGTGTGTCTTTAATTAATTAGTGTGAAAGCCTGGTTGATTGATTCGTGTTTTATTATTATCGTATTCGGAAGCGACATGATGGCTGTTGGTGAAAGGACCTCATACTTTTGAACCATAGTGAAGTGGCGGGAAAACCTGAGAAGGCACTTCTTTTCACTAAATTTTCCTATTATACGAATGTGAGGTGAAGCTTAACAGATTATGTAATACGTGTATAAGTCTCTCCACGTGGGGGGTCTTCAGTGGCACCATCACTACTCGCTGGCCATGAAGTTCATCACCACTTCCACTTTCGTCTACCATGGCTATTGGGAAGGTTTGGAATCGGTCATCAGATCTGATGATTGTTTCACGATGAGATGATGATGTTTCACGAGATTCTTTGGTTAGGATGGTGGAAGTACGATCATTTGTACTAGAGTTGTTAAAATATTTTTATGCACATTTATATATAGCATCACACTAGATAATAATTATTATTGATAGTAACTCTAAGAAGTTTTTTTAGTGATGGTGCCTTAATCTCTAAAACATAAAGCCGAGAATGAGGAAAGAGGAAAAAAGGTAGACTTAAGTAAATTGTAACATCTCGTGTAGATGATACTCAAAGGCATTTAATGGAAATACGTGCCTTGAGTACACTAGTACGACATAGATTTGGTAAAATCCTATTTTAACGTACTCCTTCGCAATGGTTTGAATAAATGATTTTAATGCATGAGTTTAATAAAAATTAATGATGCAAAAATATTCACAAGAACTTAATGAAATTTAATATAAAATTAATTTCGGATGACGTGGGAACAGGAGTAGCATTATTCATTTCACTTTCTTCGTCGGAATCTACATCAATCATATTTTTTGAGCTTTCAAAAAACTTCAAAATGTCTTTCTCTGCCATATATATATATATATATATATATATATATAAACTGGTGCTATACACAAATTATCATCACCTTGTACAATGAATTCTTCCGAAGATTCAGTAGGAGAGTGTGTCCAATAATACAGAAACTTTCATTCCCAGAAGGATATCTTTTTATGTTAAGCGATTTTCGTTTCGTGTTAGGAGAAAATAATGCATAAAATTTCATAGTAGTTTGTTGGGACCGTTGCATTATTTTATGTTAATTGATATTTCATCTAAGTAAGTTTTCGCAAGGAGTTTTCGCATTGAACACATTTCACTGTACTTTAAATATAATGAACAAATATAGTTTTTTGAAAAGAAGAGATACAAAGAAAAATTATCGAAGTTAGAATTGATTATTTCACATGAATTCTAAAGAATAAATAAGATGAAGTGAAAAATAAATTTTTAACCTAGCATCCAATTAAAAATTAGGTTCTCACTCGACTAAACTCACTACTTGAAAAAAAGGAATAACTCGTAAGAGTCTTTAACAGATTTTCGATGACCAATCACGTGTAAGACAAATAAAAATGATATGTACTGAAAAAACTATTTTATTTAAATAATATTTAAAATATTCTGATAAAGTTATAAAAATGTCATTACCCATTCCGAAATAAAATAGATGAAGAAATACTTGATAGAGTATAAATAAATACTTAAAATCCGTAAGTTATGAAGTATTGTATTGTTGTTCTCCCCCAAACATGACAAATGATATTTAAATTTTACTGATTCCAAAATGTCTTTAAACTTGTGAGAGATACGGCTGTATAAACGTATACAGTTAAATTTCTTCAACACAAAGCTGAGGGGGACAGAAATAACTTTTCATGATGTTGCTAAAAAATCATATATTCAGCAAAATTGAGTTTATTAAAGTACATTTTATTTATGTATATACATATATATGCATGTATTAAATAAAAATGAATGAAAAAAAAACATTCACAGAAATTTAATAAAATTAAATGCAAAATTTAGCACTTTTAAATTCTTTACAGATTTTCATTTTCGTCTTCTGCATTTTATCACCAGCCTTAAGAAGCTCCATCGTTATTTTAAGTGAAGTAACAGTTTCTACCTTGAGCTCTTTGTACTCTTAAGAAATTTTTTTGAAATAAAAAGTAGAACAACAACAAGAACGAAGAACACCGCATACCAAAATAACCGATATTTACTCATACTGCGATGTATTTGGTCACCAAATTCCAAAGGCAACTGATGCAAGATGAGATGTTTTCGTAAGATGTTTGTAGTGGTGTAGCATGAAAGTAGTTTAGATAAACAAAATTGGCTTGTCACTGGCTATTCCAAGAGTATTTCAAAGCTCCTTAAGCCTCTTTTCTACGAAACATGGAAAATAACCTTTCTCCAAGGTCTCAGGGGTGTTAAATTTTTCTAGAGGTCTGAAAATGTAAACGATTTTCAAATGAGTATAATTCTTTTAAATTTAAATTAAATGATTCGAATCTTTTACACATTTTTTATTATAGAATGGGGCTTCAGAACAGTATAAAATGATTAAAATATAATAATAATTTTAAAAGTCATAAGCATATGAAAATTCTATAATAAATATCAAGTATTTTTTGCTTTGCACACGCTATTTTCTAAAATATTAGCCTCTGATGTATAAAACTTTACAGAACTATACAATACATCATAATCTTTAAACCCTACCTAATTTTAGTATTATATATTCTTTGTATTTTAAAATATTTGCAAAATATTGCAATTTTTTAAATATTTTTTAAAAATGTATTTTTTTATTTATTAAAATATGCAAGTTATATTATTCTATTTATATAAAAGTAGCTACAAAGTAATAAGAATACATTTGTCTTTATAAATCAACTTATAGCTAGTAATTAAACCTACGCTTTTAGAAAATAGCATGTGCGACGTAAAAATTAATAAATATTTCTTATAGAAAAGTTTCTTATTTTCATATGCTTATAATTTTTGAAATTATTATTATATTTTAAACATTTTATACTTTTCTGAAGCCCTATTCCTTTATAAATAATGTGTAAATGATTCGAATTATTTAATTTAAATTTAAAGGAATTATATCTGTTTGAAAATTGTTTATATTTTCAGACCTCTAGAGAAATTTAACACCCCTGAGACCTCTTAATCTCCCCTGCGAGACTGGTGTTTTCCGAATATTGCTCATTCCCATAAGGAAAATTTTTTCGTGTGAAGAGAAAAAATGCATGAAAATATATAGTAGTTTGTCGGAACCATTGAATTATTACGTATTAACCTACATTTGGTCTAAACGTTTTCGTGTTAAAAGTATTTCTCTGTATTCAAAGTAATCATCGCAACCTTTGAAATCAATGCATTATATTACTGCAAAATTGATGCAGTCTATGCATGCATTATGATGTATTTTACAAGGAAATGAAGCACAAAAAAATTCTTTTCTAACGTCCAATGCGATACAATCAATTGGTTTGATAATCATTGTAGCATAAAAATAAAACGCATTTATCAGAACAACCGATTTATTTCAACAAAATGTCGCAGCTTCTATAAAAATTCAAATTATTCTTCCGGTACATTATTCATAAAATACCAAAAATTTCTCATTTCAGTGTCCCGTGAAAGACCCGTCTAACGCCATAATTCATTCGTCGAAATAGAATACCAACAGGTTTTCTACGATAGTATGGAAAAAAAAAAGTTGCTAGATGGATCCGCGTTCGGTTTCTTAAGCAGAATTTAAAATTTCACTCACACGTTTTAATTTCCTTTTTCACAATTTTTCTTCCCCCCCCATCTTTTCACTTTTTTCTTCATCACTTTCGTTGAATCCGTGCTGGCACAGAGCCTGCATTTCTTTAAAGAACAAGTTTTTTCCCTCTCTCTTGCTCTTTTTCCTTTGTTGACCTGAATTGAAGAATAAAGATTTTGCTCGTGAAATAATTTCTTTGGCACATCCTACCGTTTTTGAATTTATGTACGGAATGGAGAGTAGAGGAGAGAAAAAATGAAAATGAAAGAGAGAAAGAGAGAGGGAAAAAGAAGAGATAATGCTTGCGATTTCTGGTTAAAAACAGTGTGTGTGCATGTCTGAAAATGTTTTCTTTCAAAAATATTTTAAAACTCTAACAAAGTTAGCGAGCACGCAGAATCCTTATGTTTATCTTTTGCCGACTTATAAATATATAAAAAATTTGAATCCAATTTTTTCTTGTTTTATCTTTTTGTGAATGTTATGAGTTTTAAAACTCAAATTTGAAACGTTATTTAAAAGAATTCTCTACTAAAACATTCTATCAGATTGAAGTTTAGAGGTATGTTTTAACTTTCGCTAGTGAATTATGAATTTTATTTCGTGCTTATATATAAGGAAAACATCACGATTCGGAAACATTTATAATTTTACGAAACTAAAATGAATTTGTTTATGTAAAATATAAACAAATGTTTTATGGAATGATATTCGGATTTTTATCCCTTTGTGATGTTTCTATTTATCTTTATGTATGCAAAAGTAAATGTATTAGTAATGTTGAATATATTTCTTGCAAATAATTTTTTTAAATACATTACATCAATGCGTGCGTGTAACTTAAATATTATGTTAATTTATATTTTTAAATACTAGGTTAATTTGTTTTTTTCTAAACATACTATATATATAATCATTAATAATACACTAACTTCCTATAATTATAGCATAATTCTAAGCAATATGTAAGAATACAGAAAGCTAGCACAAATCAAAGTGAAATATGAATACAATGCAAAAATAAGACTCCAAAGTTTAGGACTAAGATTTACAGGGGTACCATAGTTTTAAGTTGTAAGTCTTCCTCTTTATTGGCTTATGTTACTGGGCTTAAACCAAAATAAAAAAATAGTTTAAATTTTTATTTTTCATAAAAAAATAAAATTAATTTCTAAAAAATTAAGACTTTATAATCCTGTAAATAAAACAGTTATTTACTTATTTAGAGGCATATAAGAAATTAAAAAGTATTAAAATTGATTTAAAAAATATTGTCATTAATTACCAAAGTTCAATCGCTCATTATTTAGTAAAGTATGTGAACTACATTCATGCTTCGTCAACAATAAAATAAAATTTTAAAGTAATGAAAAATTTCGATTGTAATTCATCCAATAATACATTTTTAAAGACGTGGCTTGTTTGTATGTTTATTGTTAAATTATTCTAATCAGTTTAAGTATTTATTTTTTCCTACTCTTATGGTACACTTAAAAGAGTACGCAGATGTGTAATGAAAAAGTTAATCATCATATAAGTTTTAATGCATCAGTTTAAATCCAAAACTATTATGGTATATATTTACTAAAAGCATTTAAATATTGAAAGTGCGTTGTTTTGTAGAAAATATATTGTAGTTAGTAAGATCATTTGTAGGACAATGAAGTGTGTTGTGCCATTAGGCTAAAAAGTTTGGAGTTCTATGGTCGAAGGTATTTATTTCTTGATAATTTTAATTTTACCATAAGCTGTGTGACTGCTTATCGCAGAAAACTATTACCCACAATGAAAAATAAAAAAAAGCATGCTTAGCTGAATTTTTATTTACAGCATAAATAATTATTATCATAGAAATTCATTTTGATTTTTTTAAAAAACTCAGGTTATACGAGTAAGATGCTCAAATTAAATAATTAAAGTTGAAATTATAAGCCCATTGGCAAGCGACTAAATGTAACAATATGTATATACGGATGCTACATAATTTATTATATATTTAAAAAATTATAAATTACAATAAACATATAAGAAAACATATTTTCATATTTTTAATGAAAAATAAGATTATTCTGAATTGTATTTGCGTTCTTTCGGAAAGTCTAATTTTGACGCAAGATATAGTATATGTTATACGCAGTGGCGCACCCAAGGGGGAGCCCTGGGGGTCTGAACCCCCCAAGCCCTTGTTTTTTTTCCGATTGATTAAAATTCCAAGTATATAGTACGTAAAATGTAATTAAGTATTTGTTATTAATGATTCATTTTATTAATTAATGCTAATTATTTATTCTCATAATTAGTGTTTTACTGTGTTTTGTTCCCGAAAATCGACAAAATCAAAAGGAGCATGATACAAGAATGGTGAAACTTCGATCCCTGAACCCCCCTCTAAAAATTCCTGTGTGCACTACTGGTTATACGTAACAATTATAGTAGAGTATTTATGCACACATAATTGAATAATATATGACATCAATTTTATTATGTATTATGTTTTGTTATGTATGATAAACATACATACCAAAAGTTATAAAGAGTGTTTTTTTTTCAGGTATAGAAGTTTAAGTTGGCATTACTTTCCAAGATGGCAACCGATTTAACAGCTGTCAAAAGATTTATTCTCAGTTTGGTTTGGCAATTCATCATGAATAGAATCACGCCTGAACAACGCTTTTAGATTCGTCGAATGGGCACAAAACGAGATTGCCGTTCTTCCCGATTTTCATAAGCGAATTTTGCTTAGCGATGAAGCGCACTTCTGGTTGAATGGCTACGTCAACAAACAAAACTGCGCATTTGGAGTGAAGCTAATCCACAAGTGTATGTCAAAACACCGTTACATCCAGAAAAACTGACTGTTTGGTGCGCTTTATGGGGTGGTGGAATCATTGGTCCGTACTTCTTCAAAAACGATGAAGGCCACAACGTTACAGTCAATGGTGATCGGTATAGGGCCATGATTACTAACTTTTTCATTCCTGAATTGAACAATCATGATGTCCAAGAGCTGTGGTTTCAACAAGATGGCGCAACATGTCACACAGCTCGTGCTACAATAGATTTATTGAAAGACAAGTTTGGTGACCGCCCAATTTCACGTTTTTGACCTGTGAATTGGCCTCCAAGATCTTGTGATTTAACACCGCTAGACTATTTTCTGTGGGGCTATGTAAAGAAATTGGTCTATGCGGATAAGCCACAAACGCTTGACCATTTGGAAGACAACATTCACCGTATTATTGCCGATATATGGCCACAAATGTTGGAAAAAGTCATCGAAAATTGGACGTCCAAATTGGACTACATCCGAGCCAGCCGTGGCAGTCATATGCCAGAAATCATATTTAAAATCTAATGCCATAAGATTATCTTTCGAATAAAAAAAATTCATGTCAATCGAATAATACATCGTGGTTTTATTGCAATTTAAAGTTCTATACCTCTAAAAAAACACCCTTTACATTATTCTTAATTGCATGATTTTTATACATTATTGTAAATGTTACTCTTACATAGTAATCCTGCATAATGTAATAATTTTCCCGAATATAATTTTAGGGAATTTTAGAAATTAAACAATATTGTTATGTAATATGTTGACTTTAAAATCAAGCTTCTAAAAAAATAAGAACATTTATAGAGTTGTATCTACTAGGACATTGATAACTGTTATTTATAGACTCTTTAACGGAACCTGCGGGACGCATTATGTAAGACAAATGCGACTTGTCCTTCTCGAACTTTCTGGGTTCAAGAGAAACACAGAAATCAACCGATCATTCCTAATGTTCTGCGATAGGGGAATGAAATGCTCGTGCGTAGAACGTGACAAAATGTAGGGAAGGGAAGTTGATAGTGCGCGGGAGTGACCATGTTGTGAGGCTCTCGTGACCCACCCACAACCATCATCATTATGATCATATTCATCCGGTCATCATCATCATTCCTTTTTACTTTCTTTTCCATCGAAAGAAATTCCTCTGCAACCTCTCTGTTTCTTTCCTGCTGACAAGTGGAATCCATCTCATAATTGTTATTCAGGCACGTTCTGAGCCTCCATTTCCTCATCTCGAAAAGGATTTTTTCCCTACCAAACGATAGTTTTACACAACATTCCCTTTTCTCCCAACCTTTGTAACAATGGATAGTTGAAGTGCTTGTGAACGACTGAACTCTTAACGATGGTATTCTTGAATTGGAAGTGCAGAAACGGATTTACTCGTGGGATTACTCGGGGGTACTCATGGCTAATATTTATAATTTTCTTAAGAGAAAAAATTCAGCGTAGGAAAAACGTTTTCCGTATAGTTTTGAATTCCTGTCCGTATACATGATATTGAAACGGGAGTAAAAAATTAATATTAAATAAAAATTATTGCTCATGTATGTAAATATGTATTTTTACAGAAGATGGTATATATACCAATGACAGTGGAGCACACAAGAGGGGTTCCTCGGGGTCCGGACACCCCCCCCAGCCCTCGATATTTTTTCCGATTCGTTATAATCCTTTGTACGCGTTATTAATATTTAATTATATTAATTAACGCTAATTATTTGTTTAATAATTAACTGTTTTTGCTCCCGAAAATCGACAAAATCAAAAGAATATGTTGGGCGGCGTATTGGAGAATGATATCAAAAGGGTGGACTTCCCCTTCCCCTTGAAAAACTTTGTATGTGATACAGACCAATGGTAATTTTTAGTTATAATGAAATATATTTCTCAAAGTTAAAAGGAAATTTAGTTCACAAGAGAACATAATCATTCTATACTTTTTTATGACTTTAATAGATTTAAATCAACAAGAGGGTATTTAACGTTTGATTTATCATATGGAAATATAGTTTGAACTTTTGTGCTACGGTATTCAAATAATTTACATAATTTAAAGAGATAGAATTTCTTTTCAAGATAAAGAACTCGCAAGAATACCGTTGCCAACTATCATCTCTGGAAATGAGTCAGATGTACAAGAAATTGTTAATCATCGACAATCTCTATACTTACCAAATAAAATAAAAGATCCATAATTTTTTTTAAAAATATTTTTTTTGTTTTTTTGCTATACTTAATATTATTAGAAAAAAACATCAGATCCAAAATATTAGGTGAAGATGAATCTCCTATAATTTAGAAAAAACACTAAAAGTATATATAGGAGCGTAACAGAATCAGTAAATAAACCCTTAAGGTATCCGACTACTTGCGACAACTTTTTTTTAAAAAAAAGGAAGTATGGAGATCTTTTTGTGATTTTTATATTTATTTAGTATATTTTAAGGAAAATATTCTAAAATTGGTAAAAGAAAAAAAATTATTATTATTAAAATGGGAAAACACTGTTAAAAATGTACGAAAAATTACATAAACGGGGCCCGCTCTGTACAAAGATTTTATGAACAAATTCTCAATTTTTCAATTTTGATGTGTTACTTTGTTATTCCTGTTTGAAGTGATCTTCACGATAAGAAATATTTTAATTTTTACAAAAACTAGAACACTTTATCTAAGTCCTTATACGAAATTGCTTAAAAAAACATTGACTATATTCACATAACGAACTGCAGATTTTGAAATAAAACAGTCATTGATAAATCTGAAGATCAAAACACTTCTACTGTTATGCAGAACATAAGCAAAAAATTCCAGCTAATTATTTTCAAAACTTTTTGAGGAATCGCGGTCCCCGTTTGAGTTTTTCGGAAAAAAAAAACACATTTCGAGTACAACGCATTTTAAAGTTTGACATCTTGTGTAAAGTTATGGCATTTGCTTTTACTAAAACGCTTGTAGTTTTTGTTCTAGTGGAGGGAAAATAAAGTACTTGGTATTATTATTAAGTTAATAAAATGGTCTATAAAATAAAGTCATAAAAAAATTTGCCAATTTTTGAAAAAAATCATGTTTTAGGGTAGTCGGATACCTTAAACCAGCGGTTCTCAAACTGTGGGGCGCGTCCCCCTTGGGGGCGTGATAACTCTACAAGGGGGCGCGAGCCCATTGAAAAGTCGAACAAAACACAAAAGATTATTTTTTTAAAAAAATTACTAATTTACTGAAAGTGAACAAACAAACAAAAATTCAGACGTAATAAAAAATAGAATGCACATTTACACTGATATAATACACTTATAAAAATATCGGTACTGCATAATGTGTATTTCATAATTAATTTAACAATTTTAAGATAAGAATAAGTAAATCATTAGCACCATGGTTGTGTCACTATATACAAAAACTCTAATTCTTATCTTGATAATTTGTACGGTTTATAATGAATCCCTTAACTGTCGATTAAAAGTTACGCGATTCGCTCCCCAGTGCCACCCTTTTCCACGTAGGCCTGCCTATGTGATGTATTGGGGGAAGAAGGAATAAAAATAAGCAAATCCTCTGAAATATAAGTACATCTTTCGCAAACACTATTCTTTTATTGTATTCCAAAGCCTGCGGAATATTAGAAATGCACATAAAAGATCGTACTTTTGCCAGACGTATATATACGTCCTGGAAAAAGAACGGTTTAGCTGAGCTAGATGCTTATATGCGCGGGTGGAACTTAAGAGATTTCAATCCTATTGTAGATTTAGCATCAAAGTATCGTATTATTGAATTCAATTAATTGTTATTGTACGGAGTGGGGGGCGATGAAAATTATGTTTAAATATTGGGTCGCAAGTATTGGAAGTTTGAGAACCACTGCCTTAAACTATATAATAATGGTGGATACCACCTCCGATGGAGAATTCTACTTGGTGATATAACGTACATGCTTAACGTAGTTCGATTTTCCAAAAAAAAAAAAAAAACAATGGGGAAAAGAAATGGAAAAATAATTTATGCCGTTTTCTTCAAAGGTAACATGACTAGTTGAAGCCATTAATCTAAGAAAATGAGAGATAATTCCATATAACTTATACAGTACTAAGTATTCTTCAAAAATTCTTCACTCGATAAATATTACAGAATTTTTCTTCCTCACGATAATTCGTTCAGCAAGATTGACCCCTTAGATTTTGAATAAAACCATAACAAACGTTAAAGTATAAACCCTTACTATATTGAGTGTTTAACTTCTGGTTGTTTTTCCAACCTAAAAGCTTAGTGGGCGTCATTTTAATTTCTATGAATGAGACTGTAAAAACAAATAATGAATTAAGATACTAAATTCTAGGAAAATTCGTACGCCAAAAAGTGTATTGATGTCGTTAATAAACATTTAAAATTTTTTTTTAAATTTAACATTTAATGCATCTTTCTCACTCACGTCAAATTGAAGTGTTGAGGTTTCGGCATCTATTTCTTGTGCCTGTGATATGTTCGAGGTGGAGTATTTAAAAGTAACGTACTACAAGTAATATATATAAAAAAATAAAGTAAATTCCTACTTAGGTCAACAATTTTTTTTATTTTAGTTACTTTTGATTAAATAATTTCAATTAATATATATATGTAGTATATACATATGACAGCATCACAATATTAAGTGACAAAATAAAAAGCAATTTTCCATTTTACATATGGTGTTGGACTATTATTTTTGCTTGTTACTGTGCATTCATTCATGAATCACATTCTCAGAAATTAGGCCGTCACAGGTAAGATTCGAACCCACGGCTTTAAGACTTTGTAAAAAAAATGTATTTTTTAATGTAAAAGCTAATATTTTTCCATTTAAATTGTCCTACAGTATTCCTTTTACCGTTAAAAAGACAAATAACATACATTATATTCATCAAATAACCCAAACGCGATTTGATCAGAAATTCAACTTTATTAATATTCCTTTTCTCTCATAACTTTGGATTCTCCTACAATCTAATCTAATGAAACACGATTAAATCATTTTTATCCTTCCCTCTCCATCATCTCCAGGGCTTTAATTACAGGAATTCATAATAGGAAACCCGATAAGACTAATTAAGCTAATACGCCTTCAAGCATCAAATATCAGAGAAATCTTGAACAGCATAGCAAAAAAGGGATACCTGAGCCCCCCTTTTACGGTGTCCAGCGAACTGTAAATGAGCAAGATAGATCAGGGCAGTTTGTCGCGTAATAGGGCACCGCGAATGGTCAGCAGTGACCGTTCTTGGACTGATGCCCAGACGTCGAATTTACTTTTGTATCTTCGCTCCGCTGTGCACCTAGAGTTTCTTGGGATTGGTATGGTTAGTTACTCTCATTATGACGCCGTCATCCATATGTATGACGTCACTGGAGCGTGAAGGGGTGATTGGTAGGTAATAAGGGAGTGGGGAAGTGAAAGTGGGAAGTTTTGTTATGAACTATGTAAAGATAATTTTGAAGTATTGCATGTTATTAACAGGATGGACGAACGTTGATGTGGACACGATTTGAATTGAAATACTGGGATTAAAATAGGTACTCATTTTTTTGTCACCCCTCTCCCCCAGTACGAAGTATCTAGGTCAGAGGGGAGGAACCTTTTCATGGAAGGATATACGGGCACTGTTATTATCTATGCAGGATGCTCTTCAATTATATTTATTTGAGTACTAAAATTATTTTTGGAATATATGCTGCAATAAGAACGATTACAAGTTTTTAAGAAAATAATAGTTTTAGTTTTAAAATAAATATATTAAACTGAAAAGAGAGAAGTTTTTGATTTCAAAAAAGGGAAATAGTTATCTTTGGAAGTCTCTTTAGAAATTTCATAAAACTGAATTTTTCTTCATACTTGATTGCATTTAACCACTATTCATTTGAGATAGGGTTGCTTAGAGCCAACCTAATAAAAGGAAAGGCAATTTATCATAATAAAATATTTCTATATAAAACAATCTTTTTTAATTACATTAAATTATTTGAAGTTTATGATGTTTTGAATTTAACCTCACGTATAGATTAAATCACATTTCAAAGATGGTATACAGTACAGTCCCGCTAATCCGAACACGGCTAATCCGAACATCCGGTTAATCCGAACGGCTCCGCGGAAAACTTTTTATAATTTTAAGGACGAAAAAAAAAAATCGGTGAATATTTCAATATAAAACAGTGTAAACCTTAATTCAAAACAGTTTTTTTTATTTAATATCCACGCACTGTACATCAAGTTATGGTACAAATTTTAAAATGGAATAAACTACAGAACAGAACACCAATGTTTAGTATGAAAAATTGTACCACATAAGATTAAATATAAAATATGTATAGTACAGTACAGTACTGATAATGTAGTGAACAAGTACCTTATTACATTAATTCAGTTATTTTTTCTGACGCAACGAAGACAGTCTTTTCGATGATGCGTAATTTCGCCAGCGCCTCATAAATAACACATCAGCTGGTATAGTGTCGGGCTGTTGCTCCAAGTAGCGTAGGGCATGGTCAAGAGCAGCTGCACCGTCTGCATGTGGCAACACGTCCTTCTTATCGCATTGCGTCTCGTCGTCACTCCCCTCCTTCTCCATTGGCTCTTGAGTCACTGCCGCAGCCATGTCGTCATCAGTCAGAAATTCGGCTGTTTTCCCGTCTTCTTCCATCCATTCATTGAGGTATCCAACTGATGCTTTGCCAGCATTAAACTCTGTAGCCAATTTTGTCACACCTTCACCTTTATCTAAACGCTTTAGAACCTCTAGTTTGTCTTTAAGAGTAAGTGTTGAGTGTTTACGCTTACTCGCCATATCAATCTGTTTACGTACACTGTATCACAGATAAATGTCCAAAACACACAACGAACTGTTTTCACTGCAGAATATCGCACTGTAACACTGTTATTAACACAGAGACAAAAGCGGACGAGTATAGAACGAGCGCGGAACGACTGACGGCCAACAGTACGGGCACACGCACACGCAGTCACACTGACACACTAAGTTAGGAGTGGTGGAGTGAGGACACACGCATCGAGGAGTGGGAGTACAGTCCACGCGGCAAAAAAAACGGGCGCGTACGCTCACATTACGACCAAATACATAGACACAATAGACACGTACTCCCGGTTCAAATAGTGATTTCGCTGTTACTCCGGCTAATCCGAACAATCACGTAATCCGAACAGGGGTCGGTCCGATATTGTTCGGATTATCGGGACTGTACTGTACTTTATTGATTGTAATTCTGAAGCCATCGAATATATATATTAAATGTTTCAAGTACTTCTTATAACTCGGTGTCTTCGTTCGTTACTTTCTTGGTATTTCTGTAACTTATATTAGAAATTAAGAAAAAATTTCAATGCCAAATATTCTAAAAATTTGCATGAAGCTTGTTAGATTGAGTTAATAAAAATTTCGAATGTAATAAAAAATGTGGCTGCATTATAGCCTTTGCAAATTATCAAAAACACAAAAGATCAAGAATGTTAGTTCACTCTAAATAGACTTATTTCTTTTGTTACGTAGATCGGGGTTCAAGGATTTTATGTAAATCAGATGCAAAGAGCAAGACAGTTTTTCACGAGCAATGTAAATTTATTGTCGAAAAAATAATCCTTGAAATACAGGATGTGGTACTCAAATTCGTTTAATAAATCTCAGAAGGCCTTCACACCTTCTACGGTGCTCAGACGCTACTATCAGTGTCTAATATATATTTAATATTATTCGCAAGCACTCACTCATCCTACTCAACAGCCGAAGTCATCACTGGCCAACTCTTTACGGTCAAATCAATGCTTGATCTTCAACGATCAAAGCAAGAAAAACTCAGTTTCAGTGAGCGACTTCCTATTTATGTGCCTCACGGATTTTCTCGAAAAATCCGCTTGCGTCCTAGATCATAAGATTGGTAATTTTCTTCTATAATTTCCAAAAGAATCTATGGGCTCCAACTGGCCAAAAATGGTTGCCAAAATGATCATTAAGTCACCAACACGGTCTCCAAAAATGATGCCTAATTAACTCTATTGCCAAGTTTCCATTGAATAGCCATTATTATATTAGGCACGTCGTTGCTTGCAAATATTACAATTCTAACATAAATAAATACAACTTAGAGTAATATAAACGTATTACACTTCCAGATATAAATTATTTACTCTATTTTAAGTTTTCTTTACACAAAATTCGTAACTCTTTGTATTAAATTTAGGGAACAAAACAATACATTTTTGATTGTTGCAGTAAAAGTTTGTGGAACTCTCAGCAATTTTAGAACAATATTAAGAATAGAAAATAATCTACTTTACGTCGAGTACAGATATTAAAGTTATATATTTCTTTAAAGATATTTTAGTTCCAGATTAAACCGTCATAGAATCTTCTATAATATACTTAAATTTAATGTTAAGATTTTCAGATTTCCCATTTTCATTTTAATCGAGAGTAACAAGTAAATATATTATTAGAACTAAAAAGTTGATTCATATGTAAATATATAATTTATTAAATTTTAGGGATACACCGATATTATTTTTTTTACATATTAGGTGTATAGATTAAAATTATATGCTAATGAACGAAAAACCTGTTAACCAGAATTGTTGTTCGTATCAAAAATAACTTTTCTGTTTCAATTCATTGACAGGTTAATGAAATATATATTAGGCTAAATACTTTAAAATTTCACTCATGTAAAAAAATAAAATAGGCAAAATAAATGAAACGCATATCTTATGGTATTGCATTATATACTTTAATAAAGGGTGTTTTTTTAGAGGTATAGAACTTTAAATTGCAATAAAACAACGATGTATTATTCGATTGACATGAACTTTTTTTATTCGAAAGATAATCTTGTGGCATTACATTTTATTAATGATCAAGCAAGGCGTAGATTCGTCGAATGGGCCCAAAACGAGATTGCCGTTGTTCCCGATTTTCATAAGCGAATTTTGTTTAGCGATGAAGCGCACTTCTGGTTGAATGGCTACGTCAACAAACAAAACTGCCGCATTAGGAGTGAAGCTAATCCACAAGTGTATGTCGAAACACCGTTACATCCAGAAAAACGGACTGTTTGGTGCGCTTTATGGGCTGGTGGAATCCTTCTTCAAAAACGATGAAGGCCACAACGTTACAGTCAATGGTGATCGGTATAGAGCCATGATTACTAACTTTTTCATTCCTGAATTGAACAATCATGATGTCCAGGAGCTGTGGTTCCAACAAGACGGCGCAACATGTCACACAGCTCGTGCCACAATCTATTTATTGAAACACACGTTTGGTGACCGCCTAATTTCACGTTTTGGACCTGTGAATTGGCCTCCAAGATCTTGTGATTTAACACTGCTAGAATATTTTCTGTGGGTCTATGTAAAGTCATTGGTCTATGCGGATAAGCCACAAACGCTTGACCATTTGGAAGACAACATTCGCCGTGTTATTGCCGATATACGGCCACAAATGTTGGAAAAAGTCATCGAAAATTGGACGTCCAGATTGGACTACATCCGAGCCAGCCGTGGCAGTCCTATGCCAGAAATCCTATTTAAAATGTAATGCCACAAGATTATCTTTCGAATAAAAACAAATTCATGTCAATTGAATAATACATCGTTGTTTTATTGCAATTTAAAGTTCTATACCTCTAAAAAAACACCCTTTATTTACATATTAACAATATCTCAGAAATTTGTTGCCAAAGATTAACTACATACGTAAGATAAATCGTCAACGTGTTTATGACTTACGGCAATTTATTTCATTTTGTGCCCTATAGTCTTATGGCTTCATTTTTCAATTTATAAATCGCCAATAGCGTAGAATAACATGGAGAAGTATAGTAATTTTTATAAGGTATATTCTAAATTATAATTTTCGAATATATTCTTAATCGTAGATTTGATACATATGTCTTACATAAGTTCCTTTAAATTTATTTATTAAATTGTTGTTACAGATGTATTTCAAGGACAAGTCAGGAATTTCGAGTGAAATTTGAAAATGCAGTTTTTTCCCAAAGATTAATAACATGGGATATTTTAGCTGGGTTTTTATTTTGTCACATAAACATAAAATATATGTTTATATGACCTTATGAGGAATAGAAATATTGTAACAGTAGTAAAATATTATAAATTTATAAAATTGATATTACTCGACAATTGGATCCAATTGGAAAAATTTCACCGTCGGAATGTTATTTCAATAAAATACTCCTTGGTAATGTGCTAAACTTTGTAATAATTATATGGTAAGAAATATAAAAAAAATTTTTAAAGAAAAATTACATTTTTTGTTTAAAAAAACAGTACACACACAATAATAAGCTAATTTTTACTGCTATCAATATATGCTTAAAATTACTACGTTTAGACTCGTTATTTCGAAAAAGCAGGTACATGGATTTTTTTTTATATTTAGCGTCAGGTGAATGAGAATTTGTATGTATAAAGTTGTTTTAAGAATGCCATTTAAATAAATAAAATTACATAACACAATTTTTTGAAAAAAATTAAGAAAGAATGACGTATTTTCAGAACATTCTTCTATCAAGAAAAACTCTTCTGTAATAATATTTTGCTAGGACTTCTGCACAGTCAAAATAAAATTTTTTGAAAACTTCCCATTATTTTCAGAATTACGATGAATTGAAGTAAAAAATGTGTTTTTGTTTAAGTTTCTGTAAGCTGTTGCATTAAAATATGAAAAAATCCCGCTCCTAAATAACATATTTCAAAAACTCTAGTTCAGGCTCTCTACAGAATTCGTTTAAACTTCTATAT
Organism: Trichonephila clavipes; assembly: GCA_019973935.1. Taxonomy (NCBI): domain Eukaryota; kingdom Metazoa; phylum Arthropoda; class Arachnida; order Araneae; family Nephilidae; genus Trichonephila; species Trichonephila clavipes. Next base: position 287,079 of record BMAU01003939.1, on the reverse strand, counting down.
AGGCGAAATATTATTAATATTATAGCAGTATTTTTCATAAAAGGAGTATGTTTTTAAAATACGTCATTTTTGCCAAAAAATTGCAATTTAAATAATTTTTTATTATAATAATATTCTTATAAGTGAGTGTTACTTGTATATTCTGATTTAAGTGACACTAAATATAAAAAAAATCGCTTATGTGCTTATGCAAAATTATTGTTACAAACCTTGTCACCTTAAATATAAACAAGCTGCAATAACATTGTTTTTCGAAAATAAAAAAGAAATAGAAAAAATAAAGTTTTAAACTATATAGAAAAATTAGCCTATAAAACTTGACGTGGAACACTTTTATTAACAATATTACAGAAACTCCATGAATAATATTTTTAGAAATCTCATACTTTTAATAGATTTCACAACAACAAAATTCCAATTATTTCAAGAAATCAATTTATTCTAACATTTCATTAATTAGTAACCAAACACCAAAACTCAAGCTCATCCAAATCTCCTCTAACAAGGACAGTCTCATCTTTCTCTCCGGATTAAACATCATGTTTTAAAAAACCCCACTTTAACTGAAAAGACAGAGCAAAACCTTTCTCGAAACATACAAAATCAATGAAACCTCTTTTCTAAAGCCTGTACTCCTTCTATTCATGCAGAAAAATTGCACCGGGGGTACCTGATCTGTCAGACCCCTTTGAAGTCTCCCTGCCTCTTCTGACTATGCAGATACTTATTTTACGGCGCAGGATATAATAACAAGGAAAGGGTACCTTTGGGGGGAGATTAAAAAAGAACAGCAGGTTGTCATTTTATGCCTATCGCCATTCCCCCTACCACCACGTGAGGTATTCTTCTTTCTCTTGCATTATATTTGGTTTCAGCGTTATTTTTTTGTGCAGTAATTTGAGCTAAGAGGGCGGTAAATAATTGAACTTTTACCTCCCTCCCTTGTTATTTACTTTTGCAATTTATTCGCTCTTCTAAAGTATAGGAATATGTGAGTTTTGGTAGGTCGCCTTGCAAGATGTCGCAGATAGATGAGATGTAATGAAACACAACGATTGAAAGAGAAAAAAGAAAAAAAAAATGTTTCTGCTTGAAAATAGGATTGTCTCCTTCTTAATATGTTTTTGTATTAAAGCAGTTATCCTGAAGTGTTAAAAGTGGTTCATGCTTTTTTTTTGGCTTTAGTTCAATAAAAAAATTCTTTTATTTCTTATAGTAGTTTATATATATATATATATATATGATAATAAAAATAATGTTTTAAGACACTTTTTATTGTTCAGTATCTCGTCCAACAATACTGTTGAATGTATAGGAGAATTTCTTTCTCCCTCTAACCTGTAACAATTGCATTTATTGGAAAGAAATTAAATGTATTCATTAGTACAAAGAATAATGAAAAAACAACACTTTTTCTCTGAGTTTAGAAAGTGGTTAAAATATTTTTAAATATCTGAAACTCCCTAGAAGAATCTTAAAAGGGTTCACCCATGTGATGGGCTCAAAAAATAAAAGAAAAAAAATTTTTCCCCATAAATTGCTTCCTTAATATGTCTACATTATGATGTTTAAGAGATTTTTTAAAATTCGAAGTAGTTACAAAGAATCGAGTGTTAGATGAACAGCTCTTCGTTGCGCTAAGTTAAGATTTTCGTTGTTTTAATCGGACTTGAAACATATATATATATATAAAACGGGTTTTTCTCAAATCTGTGCTTTTCAAACTTTCCTCCATCATATCTCAAAAACAATATGACCGAATGATTTCAAATTTAAAGGGTAGACTCAGCACAAATATACGCACCAAATGAACTACGATCCTTCCAAAATTCAAAATATTTCCATTAAAATAACAAACAAAAAAAACCCAAAAAATTTCTAAACTTTTTCTTCAGAGGTCTACCAAAAATCTAATTTTGATATTTTCAAAAGTTATAGTTCATTCGGTCCCTTTAAGCTTATAGATTTAAACGCCGTTAATTTTTTATTTTATTTCAGGTAAGACAATCAGCCGCAATCGTGAAGGAAGTGAGCATCCATTTTTTCGAGGCAGGTGTTTTTCAGAGTGCTATAACTCCCGTTCTATGGGATATTTTTGGCTAAACATTTATATACATACTCTTAAGATACATATAAATAAATTATGAAAAACATTAAGTTCTATCATTTTTTGGTCGTCAAAAATATTTCCTAAAAATGCTTACTAAACAGCACGTCATATGGGTGAACTCCTTAAAGCAAATCTATATATATAAAAATGGATGTTTGTAAAGAGTGTTTTTTCCAGGTATAGAAGTTTAAGTTGGCATTACTTTCCAAGATGGCGACCTATTTAACAGCTGTCAAGTGATTTATTCTCAGTTTGGTTTGACAATTCATCATGAATAGAGTCACGACTCATAGAGATTCGTCGAATGGGCCCAAAACGAGATTGCCGTTGTTCCCGATTTTCATAAGCGAATTTTGTTTAGCGAGGAAGCGCACTTCTGGTTGAATGGCTACGTCAACAAACAAAACTGCCGCATTTGGAGTGAAGCTAATCCACAAGTGTATATCGAAACACCGTTACATCCAGAAAAACGCACTGTTTGGTGCGCTGTATGAGCTGGTGGAATCATTGGTCCTTACTTCTTCAAAAACGATGAAGGCCACAACGTTACAGTCAATGGTGATCGGTATAGAGCCATGATTACTAACTTTTTAATTCCTGAATTAAATAATCATGATGTCCAGGAGCTGTGGTTCCAACAAGACGGCGCAACATGTCACACAGCTCGTGCCACAGTCGATTTATTGAAAGACACGTTTGCTGACCACCTAATTTCACGTTTTGAACCTGTGAATTGGCCTCCAAGATCTTCTGATTTAACACCGCTAGACTATTTTCTGTGGGGCTATGTAAAGTCATTGGTCTATGCGGATAAGCCACAAACGCGTGACCATTTGGAAGACATTATTCGCCGTGTTATTGCCGATATACGGCCACAAATGTTGGAAAAAGTCATCGAAAATTGGACGTCCAGATTGGACTACATCCGAGCCAGCCATGACAGTCATATGCCAGAAATCATATTTAAAATGTAATGCCATAAGATTATCTTTCGAATAAAAAAATTTCATGTCAATCGAATAATACATCGTTGTTTTATTGCAATTTAAAATTCTATACCTTTAAAAAAACACCCTTTATATATGACCTCACTTCACTCCAACACTGCTCAACCGTTGACTATGAAAATTGGCATGTTTTTTTAATTTTTGTGCTATCCTCTTTGTTGCAGCCTCCCACCAGGTGAAGTTTCAGAATATGAACTCCTGCGATGTTCAATAAATTGCCAATTTATCAACATTGTCGCCAAGAAATGATGCCAATTTGGCTCTATCACCATCATTTTGCTGTTTCCATTGAATCGTTATTATAATTTAAGGAACGGCGTTGCTTGCGAATATTATACTTTTAACATGAATTAAATACAACATGGAGTAATAGTATCGTATTACATATCCAGATATAAATTAGTTACACTATTTTAACCGTTCATTACACAAAATTTGTAACAATGGGTTACTTTTGCTGAACAGAGATCAGCTAAGGAAGGTGTTTCCGAAAATAGACCCAAAAGAGAGTTGCGGGAAGTTATAAATAAAAAAATCCCCTCTTTATCAGCTATTAGATCTACGTACTTAAAAGTAAAAATGTTTTTTTTTGTTCAGGTGAGATATGCAAATACCTTTCTTTTTGTTTAATTTGTAATTACTTTAAAATTAACTTATTAAAAAATTCTTTAACCTTCCCTCCGTGTTGTTTAATTTTTCAATTCACCCATGCGAAGAACGGGTATACCAGCTAGTATAAACATATTTTTGAAAATTAAAAACGTTTTTCACGGATCACTTACTTTTTTTCTCCCTTTTGAATGATTTTTTAATGTCACAATCTTGATTTTAATAGGAAAGTATAGATATTGCATAGAATTGACAATGAGCCCCTTATTTCAAGACACATAGTAAACAGGAGTTTTATGAATGCTTTTCATTTGATCTCTATATAAACAAGGTGCATTCTCAATGGTATATTATAGAACTGCTATGGACAGTTTTGACCACGTCATTTGAAGAAGGATTAAAATTTAGAAGCATACTAGCTTATTATTCAAAATTTCGAATCTGTAGCTAAAATCAATCGGATACGGAGAAAGGAATGCCAGCTCAGATGTCAATCTCGTCTTTTTATAAATAAACTAAAATAATAAACCCGCTTATTTTATGCAATGTTTATTCAACAAAATCAAATGGAATTTCTGTCATTACAAATGTTTGTTACGCATCTTTCCATGCGTAAAATATACATATTCGTATTAATGAAAGTAGTTTTTTCGACGTTTCAAATGTTGTATTCTGTTTTGGATCTTTTTAGAATGTCTCAAAATAAAGATTTTTCAACTTAATTTTCAACATTTATGGCTATTTATACTAAATTCTGCATCATAAGCAAGTTCGAAAAAGTAAATAAATTCATTGCTCCTTCAATTTATTACATTAGTTTTATTGATAATGAGACTCAATGATTAGCATTATTATTATTTAAAATACCCTCTGTAATACCAATTTATAATCGATTCTGAGTTCTTAAGAATTGTAATGCAAGCTAAAATGTTCCATGGATAAACGGAAGCAAAACATCGTCAACACTGCATAATATTACACAATTCTATTGATTCTTACTGAAAATAATCCTCAAATACTATGTATGAAAGAGTATGCAACATAATAGTAAGCACAGAAAATACTTCAGAAACATGGAAACACATTCATTGAATAACTTGAGTGTCTTTTCTTACTCAAAAATATCTTTTGGTAACGTTATGTCATCCTTCTTAAAAGAACAAAAACGTACTATTTCGCCCCATTAAGAATGGTGATCTTCGGCATTCTTTCTGCTCTGGGGTTTTTTAAACGCTCCTCTGCAGCACTGGTTTCATTAAAGGACTGCGAGCATTTATACTTCACACCGATACAATAAGAGTAAAAGATTTAACAAAAATCGATGACAGCAAAAAAAAATCGAAACACACACATTTGATTGGAAATGGGACCATAAAAAGGATTTTCTAAAACGTGACAACACTTCGATTCTAAAAGATCGCACATTTCTAAAACGACCATGGTCTCAAATGGGGAAACATTTCAGCTTTACAATGCTACATCACAAAAGGAAAGCAGCGTCGTTTTTTTTATATGCTACACAGTAACGCAGGGAAAAAGTTCTCTGAGGCATCGTAAAATCCCCAACAACTTCGCCGAAGTAATCATGGGAGTATGGCTTTTCAGTTCAATTTCATTTTCTCACTTTGCCTCTGTTTACTCCGACTTGATAAATTCGCGTTTCGTTCGAGCCTTAAGTGAGGGTTTCAGCTTGATCAAGCATACCCTACAGCTCGAATTCTAAATTGAGATTTATCCGTACAGTTTCGTGAGATGTCTCAACAACAATAAGGCCCTTATCCATTTCAAATAAATATTGCTCAATGCGAAAGAAAGGCGAACTAATGTTTTTGATGGGAGCTGTGTTTTTTCATACAAACGATGAAGGTTTTTAAAGTTTTTTTTAACTATTCAAAGATTATATATATATATATATATATATATATATATATATATATATATATATATATATATATATATGTACACTAATGGATATGCAACGAAAACCTTCCGGAACTAAAATAGATCGTATAGAATGATTACAATAATTATAAACCATACTTAACAGAAAGATAGATCTAAATATTCTTAAATAACAGAATAAATATATAAAAAAATTTATAGCAACACACAGTAAAATTTTCCAATTTTTCTCCTGTAAACATACCATACGTTCTTTCTTTCTTTCTTTTTAAAAAAAGAAGAAAAAGATAAGTAATTGCTAGAAGTATTTTGTAAAAGAAAGATTTTAGAAATAAGTTTAATTTTGAAAAGTCTTTTGTGTGAATTAAACTTTAGGAAGTCTTTTAATATCTGCATGATAGGTCTTACACGCGCAATATATTGCACACAAAAAAAGCACTGTTTTGTTTTTATACCTTCTATATATACGTATGTTATTTTTGTTCTTGCGCTGCATTAGGTTATAAATTGTTTTGCTAAGTGATTTTTTATAGGTAGGAAAATGCACATTTAATGAATGTGTATTCCTTTAGTGATTTTATTATAAAGAGAGTATTAGATTAAAAATTTTATTGTAACAATTCTATTGCGACAAAAAAATGGAAGTTTTGAAAAATAGGTCCCATGATTTTTATTTTCTTAGGCATCATGCTATGATTTATTTCATTGGCATCACATCGCTAATAACTTTTTCTTTATTGGTAATCAGAAGAAACCGCAAATATTTAAGAAAATAATGATGTAAAATACTATTAAGTGCTATGTATTGCATTCCTTTTCTTCTTTTCATTCACCCTTGTAATCTAACGACAAATGCTCGAAAGTTTTATTAAAACATGTTTCATTGTTAAAGATAATTGCTAATAAAATTTTTCCGATTAATTTCTTCAATTTCTTTTTTATTAATTTGAAATATTTAAGAAAGTTAAATATTCAATTCCTACTATTAGTTCACACTCTCCGTATATACATTTATTTGGTCAAATTTTCAATCGTTATTAAAATACTTTTTATTCATCCAAGTTCAAATACATTTTTTTAAACTTGTAGTGGATGACTCTTGATGTTGATACAGACTTTTCAAATATCAATTCATTCATTAAATATAATGAATGAATAAATAGTAACAGACAAAAATAATAGTTCAACAGCATATATGAAAAGGCAAATCGTTCGATGTGTCCCTGTAGCGCAATGGATAGCAGGTTGGACTTCTAATCCAAAGGTCATGCATTCGAATTCCACCAGAAATGACCTAATTTCTGAGAATGTGATTTCTTTTTTACTACATTATTTTAGTAAAAATATTCAATATAATTTATGAATAAATAGTAATAAACAAAAACAATAGTCCAACACCCTGCAATAGTCTTACCCTTGAAGTCGTTTCTTCATTATCTTGTCTACCTAAAGCTGTGGGAGGGAACTATGAATGTGACCAAGACTCTCCGTGATAAATCTAATTTATTAATATCAATTATAGTAGTCTACGAAAAAGTAATCTAAAAAGGGAAGTCTTAAGAGTGATATAAAGAAAGAAACTACCTTTAGAAAATAAGAACACGTAATTAGATTAGTTTAGCTGTAATCAATCCTATCCTATTCATTCTGGATCCACTAATTTAGTCTTGTTTCCAAACTCCATCCTTTAGTGAAGATGCGTAAATTCTAATTCTTTCCATAGTAACACTGTATTCAGATGCTCCACTCCATCTGATCTACGATTATTAAACTCTACTTTTATATTCTCTAACTAATTTGCATCTCAGGGTTTCATCTTGAGAGGGATGGCTGCAAAATAAACGCGATTGCTAGCCCAAAGATTCCCCAAGAGGATTAGTTGGTGAAGGTCGCGTAAAGACCCGTCACCATCCTATATATAAAGGAAAAGGGAAAATAGCAAGGACAATTGCTTTCTATTTTGCCAATTAAGGCATCCGACTACTTGAAACACCTTTTTTTTGAAAAAATGGAAACATGGAGATTTTTTTGTGATTTTCAGAATTATTTAATATATTTTAAGGAAAAAATTATAAAATTAAAAGTAGAATTTTTTTTATTATTATTAAAAGGTGAAAAAACTGGTAAAATTGTACAAAAAAATTACATAAATGGGGCCCTCTCTGGACAACAATTTTAAGAGAAAATTCTCATTTTTTCAATTTTGGTGTGTTACTTTATTATTCATGTTTGAAATGACCTTCAGAATAAGAGATATTTTTATTTTTACAAAAACTAGAGCACTTTAGCTTAGTGATTATATGAAATTGCTTAAAAAGACAGTGATTATATTGACATAAGGGACTGCAAATTTTGAAATAAAACAGTGATAGATAAATCTGAAGGTCAAAACACTTCTACTGTTATACAGATCACACACAAAAAATTTCAGCGAATTATTTTCAAAACTTTTTGAGCAAGCGCTGTCCCCGTTTGATCTTTTCGCAAAAAATACATTTCGAGTAAAACGCATTTTAAAGTTTGATATCTTGTGTAAAGTTATGGCATCTGCTTTTACTAAAACACTTGTAATTCTTGTTCTAATGAATGAAAAATAAAAAACTTGGTATTTTTATTAAGCTAATATGATGGCCTATAAAATAAAATCATAAACAAAATTTGTCAATTTTTGAAAAAAATCGGGATTTTAGGGTAGTCGGATACCTTAATATTATGATTCTATTATATGTATATATATATTTATATTAACTGTAATTATTTATTAAAAAGTAACTAAAATAAAAATTTTCTTTGTTAACCTAATTTGGAATTGACTTAGAATTTTTTTTAATTAATCGTTTTAGTACTTGTTTCAAAAACGGCAATATATTTACCATTAAAAAACATTTTTCTAATATTAATGCATTAAGAAACAGTTCAAAACGTTATACCTGTTTTTATTCACTTTTTATTAAAAGGGATTATTTGAATAAAGTTTCTTTTGTTTTTGTTGTAACTAAAGTACTGTAAATTCTTGAGTTACAGTGATGTATAAATAGTAAATAAATTTGTTGCCTGTTTAAGTAATTTATTAAAATTGGAGGAAATTAACAAACTGAATGAATTTTAGTCAAACGAAATACATATTTGTAATAAAACTGATACAATTAAAATAGATTAAAATAAATATATAAGTATTGCGTACTTTGATTTGCCAATTCAAATTCCGACAAACAGGTTTTGATACCTTAAAAGTAAATCATAATTGCAATGTAAAAGTATTATATTGCAAATAGAAGAGCCCCCTCAATCTTTTTTTAGTTTTTTGATGTTTTTTTTTCAGCACCATGAAAGTATATCTGTTAGTTTCTCTCAGAATATTTGACTTGTTTGTCAAACAGCCAAGTAAGCATTTCCAAGAAAGAATTTTCAGAATTCTTGCACCTGTGCTTTTCAAGCACGCATATTGGGGCGAGTGTACGAAAAAGTCGTACATTCCTATATATTTCTTCTAATTACCTAGCAAAAAGTTTGTAGAGTTTTGTAAACCTTGTAAAACACTAAAATCAATCCGAAAATTTCATTAAAGGCATTAAAACTTAATATCTTACATTTCGATAACATTTTTATAGCTATATTAATACGTCACACCTAAGATATACAATGAAAAATAATAACGATAAATATTCCCGTTATGAACCGTAGTGTTGATGCCAAATAATAATCATGATAAAAACGCAAGGCTTATTTTGCTTTAACTCTATTACATATTTAAATCAATGTAACTAATTCTCTCTTAATGTATATAACTAAATCTATCCATCCAAAATATAAACGGGCATAAAAATATTTTTAGAACTTTTACATTTATTATTACATTACGTGTGTATGGTTTTGCTGATTATTTAAGAGAAAAACGCTCAATAAAACTAGCATATTTCTTTTTATTGGCAATGTATTATTTCCAAATAGTTTATAAAAACTCTCAGTTTTCTTCAGAAAATTTAATTACTTTGAAGGTTTATTTCAGAAAGAAGTTTAATGTTGAAATTCCTAAATGTTTCCTTTCATTAACTATTTTAATTTTGAGGGTCTAATGTTATTTCTATATAGTTTAAGTCCCCCCCCCTCTATCCAGACTAGTTGATAAATAAAAACTATACTCTAACTGGTATTATCATAAAACAATTAAATTCATCCGAAATCAAAATATAATATCTTTTGATTTTAGCAAGAGCTTACAAATACACTCAGGAACATTGAAAATAGCGACCCAAGAAGAAAGCTAAGTACAATCGCAAAGCTTTGCAAATAAGTACAGCGTAATGGGATATGCAAATGATCCAAGTTTTGTGACAATACGCGTGCTCATACACGCCGAGGTGGCGCTACAATCAGGAAGAGGGTGCTATATAAGCCAGCGCAAATTCGAAGATTTATAAACGTGACGATTACCCGCCGATTGCAGGAAGACTTTGGTACGTGAAACATGCCAGGTAAACGTGCTAGAAGACATTTATCACAGTTAAGCGAGTTTGAGAGAGGCCTGATCATCGGGACGAAAACTGCAGGCTGGTCGACGCGCCGTGTTGCTGGCCAGGTGGATCGTTCGGAGTGTGCCGTTAGAAATTGTTGAGAGCAGTGGACACGAGTAGGTACCCCGCGCGGAAAACCGGGTCTGGAGCGACCAGGAAGACCACGAGGAGAAAGGATCGAAGGATCGTGTGGCAAGCATTTGTGGACCCCACAGTGACTCGTTCAACGATACGAGCAGACGTATTCGTAGCATTTGTTCTACAAACAATTTCCAGACACCTTGCAGAAACAAATCTTAAACCCAAGCGCCCTTTCTGTGCACTCCCTTTAACACCGGAACATCGGCAACTGCGTCTACGGTGGTGCCAAGCCAGATCAATGTGGAATGTCACAGATTGGCAAAAGGTTGTGTTTAGTGATGAATCCCGGTTTGTTTTGGGGACAGATGATAACCGAGTACGGGTGTGGAGGTGACCACACTGTTCTACGTCACACTGCTCGCACAGCTGGTATAATGGTCTGGGGGGGCCATAGCCTATGATAGCCGGTCCACTTAAATTGTGATGCGTCGAACCTTAAAGGGCTAACGTTACGTTGATGATATTATTCGACCCCATGCAGGACCTTTCCTAAATGGTCTCCCAGGGGCAATTTTCCAGCAAGATAATGCTCGTATGCATACAGTAAGAGTTGCTCAAGACTTCCTACGTCATTTTCAGACTCTTCCATGGCCGGCCCGCTCCCCCGATTTGTCCCCTGTAGTGCATGTGTGGGATCAGCTAAAACGACAGATGCCATTGTGTCTCTCTGTACGTGATTATAGTTGACCGTTCTAGATTTGTGGGCCCATCTGCCTCAGGACAACATAAAGTGTCTAATCAACTCAATGCCGGACCGTGTGGCGGCATGTATTGCAGCTGGAGGTGGTCCAACGTGCTGTTGAAGTTGCCCAGTATTTGTGTCGTTGCACACCCTGTATTCGTGTAATTGTCTTGTTTTTCAGATCAAATGAATCTCTCATCTGTGTCATTATGTGTATTAAATTTCATTTCAATTCGATGCTTTCTTCTTGGGTCGCTATTTTCAAAGTTCCTGAATGTATTTCTTAACACATTCTAAAATTCCACTAATGAATTACTAAAAACCAGACGAGACACACAAAACAATCCTGAAAACGTGTAGAAATTTTAAATGCAGACAGGAATTCCGATAAAAATACAATAATTTGAGAGATTAATCAGAAAATACATAGCATTATTTCACTTTCAATTTCAATATAACTAGTAGATGGTAATCTTAAGAATTTAATGGCTTAAAGTGTATAGCAGTGAATTCATTTATCAGTTATTATGCATTGCTTATATGTATCTCGTATGATTTTCATGCAAAGAAATGATTTTTATTAAACAATTAATTGATTAACAATTCTCTTACCATATCACAATAAGAGGGCATTGTTATTGATGTTCTTTTTCATACTGGATCATTGATTGGCATTTGTTTACAAACAGAAAAAAATATTACAATGTTTGTAAAACATAGTGATATTACAACTTACAATGTTACAATTTATTCAATTAAAAACAGAATAAAATTGTTCAATAATTGTACTTATTTTATAGAATTGACTAAAGAACCAGCTAAAGGAAAAGAAAAAACAAAAATTCTATTGGATATTATTTTAAGACAAAATCCCATAAGCTATTTCATGGAACCATAAAGAAAATTTAAAGTACAATTTAAGTAATTACTAGGTAAAGTTCAAATAATCTCTCACACACAGATAAAATTGCGACAAAACAAACACATTTCTAACAGCTAGAATAAAATAGTATAAGTTGTATAAATAATTAATATAATCATTAATTTATTTAATTTTAAATATCAAATGCAATGATATTATTGGTTATGGTTATTTTTATGATATTATGGCTGTTTTTAAGATATTATTTAAAAAATTTTAGGCTTTCCTGCTCCAAGGGGATTTGAAACAACAACAATAAGATTAAATTAATGGGAATTTATATATATATATATATATATATATATATATATATATATATATATATATATATAAATGTATAAAAAGAGATCTCATAAATATTAAGTAATTGTCTCTAATACACAGTAATATAATAATAGTTTCTGTATATTCACATCATCACTACATACTCACCAATCATGTGTACATTCACCAATTCAACATAACATAGAAAGGTCGGAGCTTAGAAAACTTAAATCGAGTAAAATTTTATGTATATTTAATTTTCTTGGTTGAATCCTGGGCATTCGAATGTAATAATTTCTTCGACAATTTTCAGCATCCATTATCGAGAAAAACTCCCAAAAGGTCCTTTTTTCCCTCAGCAGAAATCAACAGAAAAATATTCTGATTTCCGGGAGTGTACTCACCATGCCCTGAATCGAGAGCGGGGGAATAAAATATGAAAGAAAGCACATAATAATTTTATTATTTATTCAAACTGCAATTTCGTGATATTCACTTAAACATGAAATATATAATCGATTCTCTCTAAGTCTCTGAAGTAGTACGTTCCTTTTTATTCTCATATATTTTATCATACTCTACGTAATATATATTTCATACAGACGCACTGGGCCAATGTATACATGTATGTATACGTTAGGCTAAATGAATTCTAATCGAAGTATTGCCCCGACGTAAAATTTCGTTTTTCCTTTTTTATTTCAGTCTCATTTATAGGTCTGTAGAAACGAAGTTGGGTTTTATGGGTCATTTTACGACGGCTAACTCCCGCGAAAAGTAGCTATACCAATTTACAGTGAAACGGTAATATTAGTGACATTTATATCCAGTGTTGGGGTTCAAAATTCTCGGAAATTCGAAACTAAATAAAGTTCGTGGACGGTAATAAATTCTTGATCACTGGGGTCTAATATAACAGGTTTTATTTAGTAAACATGGAGTTCGTTTAAATAAGTTTACTGGGGAGTGTGAAGTATAAAAAACACATCGCCTTTTAAAAATAAGCCATTCGTTGTGTAGTTTGGTTTTAGAAATATTTAAGAATGACTTTGATACATCATTTAGCACTTAATTTCATATTGGAAAAATGGAAAAAGAGAAAAAGAATGTTTATCGCAGGGTTTATGTTTCATGGCCGGATCTAAGTAAAGAATCTAATGGTGTATTTTATTAGAATGAACAGTAAGAAGTAGATTTTAAACGTTTAGTGCACACACTAAACGTTTAAAATCTACTTACTGGTATACTACTTATCCCAAGTTTGATTCTATCTAAAAATAATATTTCAGGATGGTTTACGAGTTTATGAATTACTTTTATCTTTGATTTATAAAAAAAATTGAAATTATGAGAAATATATCATAAACAAAGCTTCTGTAAATATATGGTCAAACATTATAGTTCATTTCTTGTCCTTTTTAAAAATTTAATCCATGAATTATAGAGATGTATAAAATATGAGTTCTGTGAAGAGTCATCCCTTAATCTTATCTCTTACATTATCCCTTAATCTCAATTGATCGGATGCAATCTTAATTTATAGGGACGATTTAAAATAATTATGACCAGTTAATTTTGTGTCGCTTAATATATCTTACAAATTTTTTGAAAATAGTTCTTGTTTCTATATATTTGTTAAGATATCAGACTACCCTAAAATCATGATTTTTTTTAAAAAAATTGACAAATTTTATTATGATTTTATTTTGGAGGCCATCTTATTAGCTTTATAAAAATACCAAGTGTTTTATTTTCCATTCACTAGAACAAAAACTGCATGTGTTTTAGTAAAAGCAGATGCTATAACTTTACATAAGATGTCAAACATAAAAATGCGTTTTACTCAAAATGGGGTTTTTTCGAAAAGTTCAAACGGGGACAGCGATTACTCAAATAGTTCTTAAAATAATTTGGATGAAATTTTTTGAGTATGTTCTGCGTAATAGTAAAAGTGTTTTAACCTTCAGATTTATCAATCCCTGTTTTATTACAAACTTTACAGTTCTTTGTGTGAACATATAATCACTGTTTTTTAAGCAATTCCAAATAATAACTAAGATAAAGTGCTCTAAGTTTTGAAAAAATTAAAATATTTCTTATCCTGCTGGTCATTTAAAAAAAAAGGAATAACAAAGTAATACATCAAAAATAAAAAAAGAATGAGAATTTGCTCATTTACTATTGGAACAGAGCGGGCCCCATTTATGTAATTTTTTGACAATTTTCCCCATTTTAGTAGTAATAATTTATTTTTCTCTTCTTAATTTTAGCCTTTTTTCTTAAAGTGTACTAACGTTTCTTAAAGTGTCTACATCTCCATTTTTTTTAAAAAGTTGTTGCAAGTTGTCAGATACCTTAACAGGTTCTTTGATGAGCATTTGGAAAGCAAAATAATGCATTTTAGGTTGTTTCACTGAAGGATAATCGGAGTTGTGTTGGCTATTTTATAACAAAACCAACGACAGAAATAAACTCAAAATGAGTGTTAAATACTTAACGTCGAATACAGATATCAAAGTTGCAGATTTTGTTTTAAAAATATTTTTAATTTCAGATCAAGTTGAGGTTGGATCTTCTAGAATATGCTTATTTTGTTCTTTACCTACCACCTTCCCTGCGTCATGCTGTTGCATGCCTTTAAATTGTTATTAATTTTGTGTGCGTTTGTTATCTATGTCCTAGCATTAAGTTTTTGACTGAACTAAAGAAAACACTCTTATAACATTAACTTTGTGTTTTCAAAAGAGTAAGACTCGCACTTCTAAGACAATAGTATATTTTTTATAGTTTCCATCTTGGTAATTCTTGTTGGGAATAGATTTTCCTCAAAACCTTTTCTAGTTCATCTCTATTTAACAAAAGAAACGAGGTTTTAAAGTTTCAATTGTATAGGTCTGATATTTCGTAAAAAGGTATTTTTGCCTATAATCATCCTTGGCATTCGATTTTTGCAAACCACGTTCATAGCGGATTTTTACTCAACAAAAGAAACATGCTTACCGAATTTAATGTCTGTTCTTTTAATAGTTTCTGAAATCTCGTGATGTGAGTGAGTCGCTTTTTTAAGTATATATATAGAGAGAGATAGATAGATTGAAAATATTTTCTACACACATCAGCGGCTCTTAGACTTTTGATCGCCATGGTCCGCCTTTGTGTATCAGCCTGACATTGTCAACCTCCAAGATTTGTACACACCTCCCTGATTTGATATTTTTAATCAAAACACGTGTTTCAGTTGAGTTTTTTCATTGGGGACAATTTATAAGTCTTGTCTAGAGGGTGACGCATCTTTCAATTTTTCCATCTTTCAGAGTCATTAAAAGAGGGATTGTTATATGAGAGACTTTGTGGACCCCCTAGAAAGATACTGGTGACCCCCAGAGTTTCACGGACCGCCGCTTAGGAAACACTAATATATACGATTTAAGAAAATGGAAATAAGTAATATTGTGTGAGTAATATAGTAATTAATACTTTTTTTTAAATATCAGTAGTACACTTTTGTTTTTAAGTTAGAATACTTCTCTCTCTCACCAAATAAAATTTATTGCTTAAATATTTATCAAAAATTCAGAGAGTTCGACTAAAAATTGTTTCATAGGTTTATGAGAAGAAAATATAAAATGTCTGACTTGATTTTCTTATACTTCATTGTAGAACACTTTTAAAATCTGTCAAACTTTAAAACAAAATATTTCATTCAAAATTAATTGAAAAATTTGTACTGATAATAATACTTATTAGCAGAAGGAATTTAAAATACTTTTTAAGTAAAACATTGGATAAAAAGCTAGGTTTTAATACAAATATCCTATTTAAATGAATATATACATATATATGAAAAATTCTCTATTAAATGCGAATATGTCTATACAGAATATTAGCTGACAAATATTCAATACTGCATAATTCTCAATATTTTGGAATGTAATAAATTGGCATGAAAGTATTAAGAAACTCAGATATTATACTTATTATAAAACATAAATTTTTGAAAACTGATATAGAAATAGTCCTTTCGGTAGGAAAAGAGGATGAAACGAGATAAAAAAAGATTCCATTTTCCGTCAAATTGAAAAGCTAGAGTTTTATCTGAATAAGTTATTTTTGCCTAACACAAGAATAAAACCTTATGTCTCAAATATTTTCAAATGAAATCTTTCGATGTCTCAAATATTTTCAAATGAAAGTAATCTTATTTTTATTTCAAATAAAATAATATTACTTTTACAAATTGATTCAAAGAAATGAAATTGAAGGAAAACGAAATTAAACATCTTCTTTATTTTGATAATATAAAAGTAATGCCATAGGTTTATGTCATCTGACGGGTTATTCTTAACGAATTTTGTAATACTGAACTATATGGACATTCTTTTAACTTTAATCTAAATCCATTATAATGTAGTATTGGTTTCGTTGACCTTCATCCCCATTAATGCTCTTGAAGGGTTTTAATAAAATTGGTTTAAAAAGGAAACGTGTTTTTTTAAATCTACTTGAAATGTTAGCATAAAAAATTATCATGTAAAATATAAATTTGCAATGAGTGAGTGAATGAGTGAATGTTAACGTCGCACTGTTCAGATACACGAGGATCTCGTCATTTTGAACCATGGAGAAGTGACGAGGAAGACGCCCGAGATAACGCATCTCACTCCTAACTACCACACCACACCAACGGGAGGACGATTGAGCTCTCTATAGATTTAACGTGCATCGCTATCCTACCCCCGGGTGTTATGTGGTACTGGGCTCGAACTCATGACACGCCAGCCATGATCCGATACCTTTACCACTAGGTACCGAGGCCACGTAAATTTGCTATACTTTTTGTTAAAAAGATCTGCATAACTATTTCTTAAAATTATCTGAAATAGGAAAACATCTGAAATAGTGTAGACGGAATAGACATTTTTATAACACTTCTGTTTTTATTCTAATTTTTTTTGTAAGAAAGAAATTTATGTATGTCAGGGTGTTGCGCTTCCGATGACGTTAGTGTTTGGGATTTCGAGCAAAGATCAGCCATAGCACTTTATGCACAGTTTTGTTATTGTCTTCACTTAATTACACTGCCCACTTAAAGGGAGGGAATGCACTAAACATTAAAACCAGGAGAGTAATCACATGGTATTAATTCAACTAACATATAAATGAAAGTACTTATCTGAATACTGGAGCACTCTTGACTCCTATGCTTCAATTTTCTTTAGATAACTTGCTTAACTGTACGAATATTTTTCATTATTCAATCTCAGCTTTTAATCTTGAACTATCAACCTTCAACCATCCTCACGCACTCTAATGCTAACGTTTAAATAGAAGTTCTCCTTTGCCTAAATGTAGTCTTCTTCACCGAGAAAGATTTGCAACTGAGTTTACAGTTAAAAAGAATAATTTTACTCAAGAGGATTGGTGGGAGATTCGCGGATAGACCCATTACAAGAGGTAAGTACAAGTTATCAGTACTAAAAAGTAACCCCATCATGTGGCTAGCCTGATGCGTTAAATATGCCGGGGCTCAGAGTCTTGTGTAGATTGAAAATTTAGAGTGGTGCCAACTCGGTGTTATCCTTGTCACTTGACCTAGGTTCAATATTACTTTGTTTGTAGCCTTTGGGTTGATTTGCAGTGCAACGTTAATGAACAGTGAATCAAGTAACAGAAAATGGGTATAGACCAGTGCTTCTCAACCTTTCAATATTTTTAACCCAATTTTCAATCATAATTTCCATCGCCACTCTTTCCCCACATAATAACAATGTATTAAATGCAATAATAATATAATTTAATGTTAAAGCTACAATACGAACTTAATTACAAACCGTACAAATTATCAAGATCAGTATTTAATTTTGTATATGATAAGCATATGCAAGTTACTAGTAATTTTCAAACTTCTTCTTAACTCAGGATTAATAAATTTATATTATCAGATACATTGTGCAGAACTCATCCAATTATAAGTATGTTATATCTGTGTAAATGTGTGTATCTTATACTTTTTGTGTAAGAATGAATGCATTTTGTTTTGCTTGCTTTCAGTAAATCAATATTTTTTTCAAATAATCTTTTATTTTCAAAATGCTCGCCCCCCTTGTAAGATTATCACGCCCCCTTTGGGAGGCCGACCCCACAGTTTGAGAAGCGCTGACTTAGACGAAAATCCTTACCATGTATCTTGTTTGACCTTAATTCAAATGATAGCAATATTACAAAATTGTATGGCTTGTCGTCTTCCCTAATGTTAATTAGAAAAGAAGCCAGGTTAAGTGTATCAAAGATTTGAAAAACATTTACTAAGAATGAAAGTCAAGCGAATTTTGGAACTGTGGTTGCCGAGTAGACATGACCTAGGATCACTAGACAGCAGTTTATCGTATGTGTGTTCGAGTCTTAATTTCATTAAGGCAACCACGACATCATTCACATTCTAAAAATTCTAAAATTGATTTTTAATTTTAGTATTAAAAAGTAGTGCATATTTTTCTGAATCTAAAATTGTACAACACTTATATGTTTGTTGATAAAATAATCTTAAAATATGAAAAAAGTAATTCACAAAAATGTAAAACTTTTTTAAAAATGTTTATTTTTTTCACTTTTCTATAAAGCATAATTTTTTGCTTTTAGGAACACTTTAAAAAACTATTGCACTATATGATTCCAAATTTTTAATACTTTTATACAGGATACTTGTGCATATAGTGATCCATTTTTCTTAGTTGAAGTAGTATGTAGTTTTTTAAAAAATAGTTTTTATATGTGAAAAAGGAAGTAAAAAAATTAGAATTTCAAACTTTTAAAGTTTACTAGTTTTTTAAAGAAACTACCTTAATATTTTACTAAAAAATAGGTTCATTCACTGTACTTTGTGTGTATTGTTTTATGTATGCGAAAAATATATTTTACACATTTAAGAGACACTTTTTTAGAAAATAGTACCTAAACATAAGTATTTGTTATGAGATCTCAGAAATTATGTCCAACTTAAATTAAACAGAAAAAAAAAACTTAAAATTATTTTTGTATTTGTGTAGAATGTTTATAATATTTTTATCAAGATCACAAAAATTCTAAGCTCTATTGGAAAGTTTCAAGGATATATGTCCTATAAACAAAGAGTCTTATTTTTGACATGTAACTCTTTTGGGCAATGTCCTGGTACCCTTTTAATGTCCCAGTGGGTAGCAAAGATGATGGACATTAAATACTTTTAGACTCTTACGCTAGCATGATGTGAATTTTGAAGAATGGTGAGCCAGCTTAGGAGTCATTCTTATCAATTAAATGTGGTTCAAATGAGGTTCATCACCCATCATGACGTTTTTAGTATACGCTTGTCCTTTTTTGATTTTTTACTATTTTTTTTTATTTAATCGGGAATGAAACCCATATAGGCCATTTTCCTACGAGCAGCCCAATGTAAGTTAGATTTGGAAGAGAACACATTAAAATTAATACTACCCAGAGAAGCACAAATAGTTAGATGTTTAAAAGTCATAACCTCTCCATTCAAACACAAAAGACAGTTAGGAATTTCTTTCAATACATGGCTACATGTCAAGCCAATAACAAGCCGTGGCAGGTGGAAACCGTTCTAAACCAGAATGTCCACTCTTTCATTGTTTGGGATTCGCTTTTGAATTTTTATTAAAACTTAAATTAAGATCATTTTTCAGTCAACTGTTTCAAAAAGCCATACTCTCTTTTCTCTCTCTCTCTGTCTTCTCTCTCTCTGTCTTCTCTCTCTCTCTTCTTCTCTCTCTCTTCTCTCTCTCTCTTTCATGGTTTTAATTTAATACTATTTAATTTCAAGGATGAACTCTCTCTCTGTTGTTTGTTTCGTGATTTGGTATTAAATAATACGTTTAATACATTTATATATTATTTTTTTACGTAGACATATTGTTCTCTTCCTATACCATTACACGAGTGTAATGTTAAAATAAATTTAAATAAATTTAAGTTTTTCTAGACCAATAATCATCTGGAACATGTTCTATGTTAAAAAACACTTAATCATTGCTTCAGATGCATATTTAATCATCACCTGCAACAAATTAAATACTCAACTCAAACAGAGACGTTAGGACATCACGTGGAGAACACATAGCCCCTAGGCACGGGAAAACTAAATCAAAACCTAACTATTCCTCGGAGGAGCATATGCAAATACTGCACAGCTTATTTTACCCATAATAATCCCGTTTTCCTCATCCCAAGTTAAGACACCTCAACTTTCGGTGCTGGCGGAAATAGATGATGCGTCGGAACACAAACTGCATTTCAACCACAATTAGTTTGCGGTAGAACGTTTGCCTTCTCCCCAATGCACGTGTGACTATATTATTCATTGAGCAAAGGGGTAAGGGCATGTCATCAATGAAGATGAATGGTCGTAGAGGATATGATTACTGGGATCTCATAAATTACCTACGATACTGCCATGGGATCTGTTTGCCCACTTCGAATCTTCTTCGCAGCTTTTCTTACGTTAGAGTGCATAAGGTTGACTTGTCTATTTTATCTGATGTTTATAAGGTGCTTGAAGAAATTTGACCCTTTTTGTATTCTCTCCAATCTCTTGCTGGTTTTGTGTAATATATATTTATTGCAGTGCTGGAGAATGTTGTACAGATTTTTATCGAATTCGGATTTGAACCAGATGATTTAAAAACAAAAACATTTAATAGCGTTTATGCATAAAACTATTTAAAATTAATTAAAATGAAAACAATGAGCAATTAATATTTAGAAAGGTAATACGTTTTAAAACAGCATCTGTATGAGCATTAACACCGCATATGATATTAAGCACCCAATCTGTTTCGAAGAAATTAATATAATTCAAGTTCATCTTAGTCTTTAGTAACCTAATACTTAACTGCAGATAATTGGAGCCCGAATTAATTGATTATGAAATAAAAATAATAATTTATTTACAGGATTTAAAAGTTATAAACATTTCTTTTAAAGTTACGATACTATGATACTTACATTTATAAGTCGTCTGAGGAAAGGCGGAGAGTCATTTAGTAGTCCCTAAACGTCAGGCGTTACATTTTCCGGTTAACAAAAAGGCGGTGAATATATTATTTTATATTGCGCTTGCCTTTTTATATTCGGACCTCATAACACCTAAATTTCTTCGGAAATTAATCCTTTTACTCTACATTATAAATCAATGTGTCTTACAATCTTACGCTCTCACTTTTCAATTTCAGTGACCTAGTGTTGTTTAGTATCTTTTAGTTCTTGTGGAATGTTAGAGCTTCCTGTTATCTAGGGTACGAGTAAAAAGTTGCCGAATAGACAAGTAACGAATGCTTCGCCTCTTCATATATTTAATTTCGTACAAATGATTATTTTAAAACTTGAGATACCAAAAAGGAATAGTTAAAAATCTTCTATTTGTGATGAATGAATTGATTAAATGAATGTTCCTTAACATCGCCCTTCGAAACAGTATGAGAGCAGTTGGCAACAGACCTCCTTATTTCAAAACATTGTCTTTAATTGAAGAATAAAACAATAGTAAAAGATAATAACAGACGAACAATACATTTTAAGCTTTTTATTGAAAGAACATCAAAGTATAAAATAAAGCTACTACATAAATATTCTAGTACACAATCGGAAGACAAAATTACATAAATTATAGAGTGTATTAAAATATATAACAAATTATAACTAATAATAAGTTAAAGCTTAAGCAATATCGTGTACAATTAAACAGAATAAAAACATTCCAATTTATTGAAAAGTCGATAGAAAATGTAATATTTAAATTCATTTCAGTTTTCCCTCGGCCATATTCACATTCAAAATGAATTGCTCATTGGTCTTTATGATCAAAAATATTCGATAAATAAGGGAATTATATTGTTCTCTGAAAAACTCTTCTGACAATTTTAGATTGTTTTTTAATCCTATATGTATTGTGTCTTATTGAATTATAAGATAATTAAAGTAGAGGTAGATAATTCAATAAGGTTACCCCCTGGATATATTTTTTTAACTTTTAAAATGTGATAGAATTTGATTAATTTATTTTTATACAAATATTCAAAATAATCAAGTGATATGAAAATAATTTTTTATTCGAACCCCACAACTCTTTTTTAACGTTTAACCTTAAAAATCAGAAAATTAATTTACGCTATTAAAAATTATTTTAAATCTAATTTATAATGTTTCTTTTAGTTTAGTTTTCCTTTAAAATTAGTTATTCGTGTTAAATACTTATTTTAAGAAATACTTCTTTTAAAAAAACTTAAATTTCACGCATTGATTGCTGAAGCGTAAAATATTTGTAGGAAATAAAATAAGCCGGCTTAAAACTTTTGATTAAAGTTCGTTTAATTTTCTAATTTAATAGCTTTTTTTTATTTGAGTTAAGATCCGATCGTAAATAGGGGTTGGAAAATTTCTTGTGGTATTTTTAAAATATTAAACGAATGGAAGAATAAAATAATACTTCTGTAATTACAAAGCATCGAAGATTAAAAAGTTATAATTTCTTTCATTTTAAGATTTCAATGCTTTAAAAGAATTATTTACCATAATTAAGAGAATAAGTAAAATAATTGAATGAAAATATTTTTGAACCCATGAGAGTTATAACATTAGTAAATGAAATGTACTTATCTGAAAATACATTTTAATATTTTTATGTAAACTTTATTTTATTTATTTGACAGAAATAAATAGAATATTTACTCAATGTGCCTCTAAAAACCTCTATTCCTAAAAAAATAAGTAAGTATCACATTGTATATTTGAACATTACATCTTTAAAATTCCACAGATTTATTTTCCTTTAAAAAACAATTCCACTAATATCATAGATTTTTGTTTTCCACTATTTTTTGTTGACTTTTACGTACATTTCTAAGAATTAGTTGAATAGAATCAAAGTATTTTAATCATAGGATATTTTCAGTTGCTCGGTAATTAATTTTTTACGGAAGAATTTTTTTCTTCTTTGGACATTAATTATTTCTTATGGTAAATTTTTTGAAAGAAGCTTATCATTAAAATAATTTTTTTCTTCTTAGACCTTTAGATTTATCATTATGAAATGTAATTTCACTACGCATTGAGATTTTAACATTTTTAGCTGGAGACAAAGAGAGAGAAAAAAAAGAGACCCAAAATTACTCCCTATTAAAATATAATATTAAAGCATTGTTAGCGGTACTGATACCAAGAATTTAAATTGTGATAAAAAAACCCAATATCATTAAAATTTCAGAATTAATTTAATTCAGTTTTATTACTAATTGCACACATTTTCAACTCCACTAGTTTTATAAATTTATGGAGCAGAATTTAATAGCCAACATTAAGTTTTTAACATTATTTATCAAAACACACATTTTATTTCTCTTTATATAATTAATTTAAAAAATTTAGCATTCATGAATTAAGAAATAAATATAAATTTTTAAAAGCATTTATTTATTTTTGTTCTGAAATTTCTATTCTGTTCTATTTTTGTTTGGCTATACAGTTTGTATCTATTTCTTTCAAGTAATTTAGGAGATAAACTTTAAATATTTAGCATTGGATGCAAAATTTAACAAAATTTGGTTTAAATTAATTGATTATTTTATTGTATGTAATAAAGAGTAAAGTAAAAATTTGCAAAAATTTTCAACTCCAAAATTTTAAAAGTAAAGTAATTTATCATAAGATGTTTAAGACGCATATGTTATTTTCTTAAAAAATAATTTTATCAAAAAATATATAAATTTTCATCTTTGATAATTTGATCAATTTTAAGTCATTTAATAAAATATACTCATTGGAACTTCAGCATTATTTAGCAAAAAATGCACATATTTTCAACTACTTTAAATTAAATAGTCCCGGGGCACTCAAGGAATACTATGCAGTTTCGATTTAATTTACTGGGGAGTATTTCTCAAGGTTGTGTGACTTTTTATGGAAATCACTATATATGGTTCCATGTTAAATCACTTTATATTCAATACACAAAATCAGCTTACTCTTTTCTGGCAAAGAGATTTTTTCCAACCATTTCACAAAGACTAACTTATGATCACTTACTGGTCATGGTAATTTTAAAGAGTACCTCAATAGAGTTATTTAACCTGTGTCCTTCTAAACTTTTGGCTGTAATGTTGGTGAGGAGCAAAGTGTGGAGTATTTTATCCTTTTTTATTCCAAATTTAAGAAAGAAAAAAAAATGCCGGAAAGGGAATTTGCATGCTCCTAAAACCAACTGGCAACTTAATTTTTTTTCAATTTCTTTCTAGTAAGCTTCATTTACTTTATTTTGTATCTTTATGGAATTGATTTTTAATTCTTTGTAAATTTTGTAATTTCATTTTATTTGTCTGGTTTTGTAATTGTTTTATTTGGTAATGTATTTTTGACTTTGTAACTTATTTGTTTTTGCTATTTCATTATTTCGAAACTTTTGTTTTGCTATTTTCTTTTTGTTCGTATATCTTATTTCGTTTGTTTTATTTCCCCCTTGTGATACTTCTGCTGCATGAGAATTACTTTGTCTTCAATGAAAAAAAAATGATATTCATCTTTTTGGTTCCACTGCATTTTATTAAGAAGGCATGTTTAAATACAATAAAATTTAAATTATTAAATCAAAACAATCTAAAATATAAACAATTATTACTCCCTCCCCCACTAAAGGCCACTGTAAAATTATCAAACGTTGAGAGGTTTGCAGCGATAAAAATGTTGAGGAGCATTGCTTTAAATGACAAGTCTAACGTAAAATATACAACTGCCAAATATATATATATATATATATATATATATATATATATATATATATATATATATTAAAATTTGATCTAAATGTGCTCTGTTATTCTCTAATTACACACAGCTTCAACTGAATGTGCATGCGTCTTTCGCAATAGCTCTTAAAAGGGATCTGCTCTATTTTATTTACAGTCTTGATGAAAGACGAAATGTCAGAATCTACTGATGTATTGGCCGTGCTAGAAATGCAAGTGGGTTTTGGCACGGATCTACGCTATCGCATATTTTCAGCATTAATTTTGCATCAGCAATGGGAAACGAATAGAGCGCTAGTTACCATTGAAAGTGTGCTTGGTTGGTAGATTATTCTACTCAATATCCCAAATTGTAGGTTACTTTCGCCAAAAACCAAAACGTGCCAAGAGCTTAAACAGCCAAGGTTTAACCTTCACTTTGTCTGAGTACGCAATATTGGAGTTATTAGGCTAGAAATACCTATTACATATCTCTCGTACTTGCCAATGGAAGTGTTAGAGATGTTTTTAGGACGCTGACAAGAAAAATAATTTGATATTCCGTTTGTATGGGTCATCTATGATTAATTCTTACACTGGTAAGTGGAAAATAAAGAATGATAAAGAGAATTAATTGCAATTTGGATTACAATTCATTACATTTAGTGGAAAATTAGGCTTGTAAGCTACATTGTAACGGATTAATTGCAGCTCTTTATTTATAGAAACATTTTGTTTGAGAGGAAATTTATTAATGCTGGTATAATTACACACCTGTTCTAATTCTAATCCTGAGACGTTAATCTACGTTAACTAATTTTAATTGAACACGGCTTTCAAGTAATAACTATAAGAATTTTTTATGCTAAAAAGATACATTAATTGAATAAATAATTCCAAAATGTTTGTTGTCTCCGGAGAGAAATACTTATGAATTTTATCTGAACCAACCATTTAAATAAAGTACTTGTATTACACTGGGAAAATAAAAATATTTTATGATGTAAAAAATAGTCTAATACACAAAGAATTACAGTCAAACTACAGACTCGGAGTTATAGTTTGATATACAATATTTCTCCGAATATTCAGATGCTCATGTTACATAAAGATATCAATTTAAATATTTTAAGTTGAAGTTTTGATAAAAAAATTATTATATATTTGTAGCGTATTTCTGAATTTTGACACTTCGTAAGCATCAGTTCAATTGTATGATCAATTAAAAATAAACATTTCTTGAATAGAGTATAAATTTTTCTACATACAATATAATTTTTTTCTGTGCGTAAATTTAAGCTTATGCAATCTTAAGAAAAAGTATATAGTTGGTTTAAAATGCAATTAAGAAGTTTATTTAAAAAGTCAATTAATGTTCATATATACTCAATAGTACATATAAAAGAAACACTTTTGTACTCTTTTTTTTTACGTTTTTTTATTAACATGTGTTCAGTAGCTTTTAAAACCTTTTAAAAGTGTTTTAGATTCATTCTAAAAGAGTTCTAAAAGAAAATTTGAGTTATATTGATTGTTTCAATTTTTTCTCTCTCTCAAATCTACATTCTTTGAATATATTTTGACCTAATTTAGCTGCATTTCAAGAGCGTCGAAGTGTTCTTTCTTTAATGAAAAAATGCACACATGATACTCTCATAATTAACATTATCATAACACACATAATTATTTTAACATAATTAATATTTTTAGAAATTTTTAAAAAACTAAACAACAGTAGTTGTGTAAAAATGTTATTTTTTTTAATTTTCGGAATACATAAATCTCAACAAATGCTGAATAAATTTTTAAAAAATAATTAAAACAGAATAAAATTATGCATATAAATTTAATTATAACCAATCTATGCCACTTAGTTTGGCCCCGATTGCCTAGATCAGCGATCCTCAGCCTGCGGCCCGCGGGCCACTCGTGACCCAACGGACCTTTCTGAGTGGCCCGGTCAGCACCAGTCGCACTAACAAATTCAACTATTTAGAACGATATACAACAAATTTAAAGGGAAATTCTGTCAATCAAGCAATCACATTTGCCAATTTTCTAATCGATGTCGTGTTGGTACGAATTGCGAAAGACCTTTTTTGTTTTTGTAATTGTGGCCGTTAGAGATAACAAATAACAGTGGATTAGCGACCCTTTTATGAATGAATTTAATTTTTAATTAACAATCATGTCTTCCATGCGAAAAATACGTAAAGAATATATACTGTTTCAAGACGAATGGGATCTTCGCTATTTCATACGGAAAACAAATATGGATCAATTACTTGCTTGATTTGTCGTGGAAATGTTACATTTAAAAAAATATAATTTTGCTCGTCACTATACCGCTAAAAACAAATCTTTCAAAGACCCTTTTTCAATTCCTACTATTATATAGCTCACAGTCTCTATATATTTATTTATTTATCTTGGTGAAATTTTCAATCATTAATAAAGTACTTTTTAAACCGCTCAATCGAGATGAAATTTTATATACACTCATGTCCATAAATTAAGGATAATTCAGAATCACATATAAATTGAACTCTTAAATAAAAATTTCACCAAAAATAGAATTATCACACACATTTTGAAGAAGAATATACAAATTACAGGAAACCACCAGATGGCGCGGATAGTACGTCACAATGACGAGAGTGTAAGAGAGGGGTATATAAGGAATGGTGACAAAGAAGTAAAATTGTTCACAAGCCCTTTAAAAGCCTTTCAGTGCAATAACCGCATAGTTATGGCACAAATGAAGCATTTGGATGATTTTTTACGTGGTAGAATTATTGGACGACTGGAATGTGGACGTACCCAGCTGGAAGTATCCGAGGAACTTGGAATCACCCAGAGTGTCATCTCCAGGCTTTGGCAACGATTCCAAGATGATGGTAATGTGAGTAGATGTTACAGCACAGGTCGCCACTGAGTTACAACGCCGAATGAGGACCGGTATATTTGGCAGTTACTGCCAAAAGAAACAGACAGAGCACAGCATCATACCTGTGTCGTCAGCTCTCTTCAGCTACCGGTACGACAGTTTCAAGGCAGATCGTGTACAGACGCTTAGGGCACATTGGTCTATATGCTCTTAGGCCTGTCAGATGCGTTCCACTTACCGCAACTCATTGTCGCCTGCGATTAACCTGGAGTAGAGATCATGCATTGTGGACACCACAACAATGGTCTGGTGTGATGTTTTCCGACGAGTCCAGGTTTAGTTTGCAGCCTGATTCTCTCCGGACTTTAATATGGAGAGTGCTAGGTACCCGTTACCACCAAGAGAACACCATTGAACGACACCATTACGGTGGTGCAGGATGGCTCGTTTGGGGAGGAATTATTCTTGGTTCCAGAACTGACCTGCATGTTCAGAGTGTAATGATGACAGGCCACATCTATCGGGATGTCATTCTGGAGCAACATGTACGTTTGTTTCGGGGCGCCATGGGTGCTGAATTTTTCTTTACGTATGACAACGCCCGTCCTCACCGTGCAAACATTGTAGATGAATGCTTTCAATCGGAGGATATCCCCCGTATGGATTGGCCAGCATATTCACCGGACTTGAATCCAATAGAGCATGTGTGGGATATTCTTGGCCGACTAATTGCTGCCCGTCAACCTCCTCCCACCTGACTACCGGAACTTCGGAGGGCATTGCTTGATGAGTGGTGTAACATTCCCCAAGATCAGATTGATAATTTGATACTCAGCATGCCTAGGCATTGTAAGGCCTGTATTGCATCATCCGGGAGACATATTCCGTATTAACCATCATACTAACCATGTTATACTGTTTTCTGTAAATAAGTTCTTTTTTGAAATTTACTCCAGGGAGTAAAAATCACAATTTTTATTAATTATGTCAAACATATAGCATCTTTTTTGCTCTTTTCTTTTTTTTTTTTTAATAACTAGACTTAACAAATAAGTCAAATTTATTTTGCTTCTGTCTCTTTCTTTGCTTGAACTTCGTTATCCTTAATTTATGGACATGAGTGTACATGATTATATTGGATGACAATACAATAATTTAATTATAATTAATAAAATATAATTGATTCAAACTAATTTTTTGAAGAATTATAAATACAGCCACGTTGGCATTATTTTTGGAGACTTAGCGACTTGTGTCAAAACTTGGAAAGGATTTTTTCCTCACGTTTTAGAGCATTCAGTTAAAATGAAATTTTATAGACACTATTGTTTTGAATGACAAGACGATACTTTAATGATGACGAATGAAAATTTATTACCACTTCATGTTGTGATTTTGTTCTATGCATATGCATATTTATATTAATTGTAACTATTTAAAAAGTAACTAAAATAAAATTTTCTTTGTTGACCTTAGTAGGAATTGACTTAAAAACTTTTTTTTACATTACTTATTTAGAGTCTCTTTCAAGACGAGATAAATTGATTTTCTTAAATATACTTTGCAGCAGCAACAATATATTTGAGGGGAGGAGGGTGGTTTAGGATCATTGATTAGAAGAAATCGGAACTACCCCATAACAATGGTAAAAAAAGGTAAAAGGTTAAAAGGTAACAATGTTAATAGGTTTAAAAATGCATAAAACCTATTTTTGTGTGTGTGTGTGTGTGTGTGTGTGTGATTTGAGTTTTATAGAGTTTAATAAAGTTTTTTTTTAAATCCAAGTTTTAATATGTCTATAAATTTTTCGCATTTTAAATATCTTTCATCTTAGAGCGCTTCCCCCCTTTTCACCATTAACACCCCTTACCTAGTAGGGATCGCGATTCTTTTCCAAAAAGATCGATTTTTAAATTGATTCGAATCGTAATCTAATCGATTCACAAAAAAATCGAGGTCTATAAAGATTGATTTCTAAAAAATCGATATTTTTCCAAGCCTGCATTTACAATGCAAATATAAATCCATTTTGTGAAAAACAAGAAAGGTACCATAATACACAATCTCTTATCAGTAAAGTCATTGGATTTTTTTTAGTTCAGAGAATTCGACAATTACAATAATTTTTATTACCATATCAAAGTATCAGGAACAAAAGAAGACATTTATTTTCTAAATGTATTTGTTACATTAAAAAGTTTAGAAAATTGGTTATAAAGTTCCCAATGCTTAGTATCTAATCTTCTTAAAAACAGCAGTCTGTCAAGTTTACAGGGATCAAAGCGGTTCCGCTCATGATTTGCCATGTTGCCGGCAATCGAAAAAAAGGTGCTCACAAGGAACAGAAGATCCCACGATACTCATATACATCATGGCTATTGAGTGAACGTGATGATAAATAGAGTATTTGTTCTTGCCAGTAAAGTAGAGGATCATCCTTCAGGTGCACAACTGTCTGTGATAAATACTGTTTAAATTCTTCGTTTTTTATGGTTTTTACTAAAACGGGAAAAATCGAATGTCGATCTTCTAGGATTGAATATCAATTCCCTGATTCGATTCGGTGCTACATATCGATTTAAAAAATCGAATTTTTTGCCCCGAGAAATCGATTTTTCGATTAATTGATCTCAGATCGCCATCCATATGGCCTAGATCATTTTCCCGAACTCGGGAGCTGGAGTGTGATGAGTTCAAGCCTTAGTGGCAATGAAGTCTCGTCGTGCAGAGGGGCTGATGTTTGAAAAATCTGTCGTCGTACCTCAAAGCTTTCACGTGGGTTATGGTGTGAAAGTTCGGAGAGTGGGTCTGGGCTCAGATTCGTCATCATCACTTGAGTGGGGTTTGAAATTGCGAGTTCCGTCGCCAATAATCTTCTTGTGGCGAAAGAGCGAGATGGTAATATTCACTTACTCATTATCACATTTAGTTCCAATGATTTTAATGTTTAAATCTCGAATCCGTATATTCAACCATAATATCGAAACTTTCATTAAGCGTACAGGATATGTAGTCTTAAGAATTTCGCTCATAGAAGTAATTAGCCGTTACCCACCTGGCTCTCTTGGGTTGTTTGTTACATTGCATGGCTATAAATTGCTTTTAAATAATATATTTTTATCTATCGTTAAGAGTTTGATTGTATGGGCAAACATTCTTATAGATTCCGCATTGTATTAAAAATGGTAGGTCTTGAATTAATAAAATGAAAATATATTTCCCTTTTATGCTCGCACCCCTTCGAAGTTGATTTCTACAAATCCTATTTGTGACGGATATCTATTCAACAAAAGAAACATGCTTGCCAAGTTTCAAATCTGTAGGTCTTATAAATCAAAACCGGAATGTTTTATATGTGTAACTTACAACCCCTCTCCTCATTGAGGCGATTTCGTAAAACCCGTTCCTAGTGGATCTCTACTGAAGAGAGAAAAATTTATAGTTTTTAAATTTAATATTTCTAGAACAGGAATTTTTTTCATGTTTAGCACTTCGATAAAATACCACAATTCCTCACTCAGGAGTCGAGTATCACGAAATCTGTTTTAAGCTGATCTCTGATCAACCTTCTTAACAAAAGAAACATGCTTACCGGATTTCATGCTTGTAAGTCTATTAGTATAACAACGGAATTTTTTAAAATCTTTAACGACCCCATAACCCTCTACCCACCTTTTGAAATGTATTTTCATACCCGTTCTTAGTGCCTTTTTACACAACAAAAGGCACATGTTTGCCAAATTTCAAACCTGTTGATGTAATAGTTCTTGAAATATCCTGATGATTGAGTAAGTCACTTTTCTCCTATATATACATAACGATTACCCGAGTGGAAATTCTAAATAAAATATAAATAGTTGTGTGGATGTATAAGAAAATAAAATACAAAATGACGGCTTAAGTGCAATAAATGTTTTGCATTATAGGATTTGTTTAAGTTATCCGACTACGTTCGGAACCGTGATTTTGCAAAAGCGTATAAATGGATAATATTTATGATACTTAGTGTCACTTAGATTAGAAAACGTATATAAAATTGTTTTAAGGACATTATGACAAAAAAATAATCATTTAAGTACACTATAGTAACAAAAAATGAACATAGAATGACCCATCTTCAAAATATTCTCCTTTTGTGAAAAATGCTTCGATTATAATAATATTATGCCAGTATATAGCTTAGACCTCTGTACAGAGGCTCAACTAGAATTTTTGAAATATATAACTTAGAAGTGGGTTTATCCATGTTTTACGACAACAGAGGGGAGAAATTTTAAGAAAAAAATGCTGATAATTATTTCAATTGGTTGTAACTCTGAAAATAATGTGAATTTTTCAAAAAAAAAGTTCAGACTGTCTGGAAAAGTTTTTACTTTATAAAAGCAAACTATTATTATTTTAGAAACATTTTTTATAAAAGAAGAATATTTTGAAAAAGGTTATTCTAAGTTAATTTTTTGCCAAAATATTGTATTTAAATAATTTTTGTTCTCAAACTATCCTTAAAACAATTTTATACATGTATTCTAATATAAGTGACACTAAATATCATGAAAATGATCCATTTATGCGCTTTTTTAAAATCCCGTTTCCGAACTTAGTCGGATACATTAAGAAAGAAAAGATGATTTCGATAGTAAACTATATCTGAGAACAAAACTTAAATTCCCACTCGATCCCTTACGAAAAACTTCTAAATTACTCAATCCAAAAGAGCTATTACAAGAAGTAACATTTTACTACAGCACAAAACAAATGGAAGACATAATAGAAAGCAGCACTTAGTCACCCCAACACATGCTGACCCGAAATAAGCACTTAGGAGCTGATAACAAAGTGTTCCAACAGCCCTGCCAAACAGACTGTGGTTTATTTACAAAGGTCATCAGACTATGAAACTATCACGTAGAGCTATGTAATCCCATACTTTTGTTCCAGTTGTTTTGAAGTGATAACAACTACATGATGAATGAAAATCCTGTCAACGTGACGAGAGAAGTCATTGATCGTTCATTAGAATAGTAACCTAATGGTCATTGTAATGACCACAAAATGATGTTTTTTCTCCCACTACGATTCATTTGCTCACAAGTTTTCTCCTATTCTAGTCTATTAATATCACTAAAAGATAAGAGAGCGCCTCGGACGGGTTGTAAAATGTTTTGTGTGGGGAAAAAAGATGAGATAACTCGTACTTGTCTGGTTTAAATTATGTAATATTTCTTTATTTAGAATAGGCTTGGTTAGTAAAATATCAAAAAGAGAGTAAAGAGTTTTTTATTTTTTATTTTAATAAATGACTAAAAGTTTGTATAAATTAAAGCTTAACTTTGTCTTCATAAACGGGTAGTAGAGGGGATGTATTGTTACAAGATAACGTTTTGTACTAGTTAAATTTTTGAGTCTTGTACAGCATCCTACCGAATTTGTTTTGGGGACTAGTATCTACATAGTTACATTTTCTTTACATTAAACATTTCTGGAGTTTGATTATTATTTTAGCTACATACCATATTGATGGGACTAATATCAATAACAGTGTTATACATTGATACAGTAATTTATTATTTAGAATGTAAATTTCCTTATTAGATAATGCTAGTGCAAATGTGCAAATAAAATTTCTCGTAAAGTTTTTTGAAATTTCATAGACTTTCTCATCGAACAAAAGCTAGAAGGAATACATAATGGTTAAAATAAACTCCTGAATTTTTCTAAAAAATATACTGAACTCGTTTTTCCTTGCATATCTTTTCTGAAAACAATAACTTTTCGTATTTACACATTTCTTCAAATTTTCTACCTTTGTTCCAAAATATTAGTAATTTAACATTCTTAAATTTACGAAGTAAGGACGTATATTTGAACTAAAGGAATTATTATCAAAGGATATTATTGTTAAATAACATTAAATAATATCAAAATTTACAAAAAAAATGCGCCAAAAATTGTGTAAAAATATAAATGTAACTGTGTGTGTGATATATGTAATATTAGTTAAATATTTTTCGGTTTTATCTTAATTATACATTTTAAAATGCAGTAATACCCTGAACTTACGAGATAGGTGGGACTGATTGTTATCCACTTAAGTAAAATTCGCGTAAGTCGGGTATGGTTTTACATAAAAATATGTATAAATTATTTTTGGTGGGTGACAGAGACGTAACAAAATAACAATTTAGAAAAAAATGTTTAATAAAATCTTAGAAATTCTTACAAAATCCCAAACCGAAGTTATTTTGCTGGAGAAAGTTTCATAAAGTCTAACAAAGTATTCTGACGTCTCAAAGATTCTTTTTTCCTGCAAAATTTCCTCGTAGCATGCTAATTTTTTTATTCTTATTTTGTTGAAAAAATATGCTCTTTACAGGGGGGAATATATATTTTCTAAAATTTGTAACCCATTTTCAATTAAACTGAGGTAAATTCCCAACCGTTATTCAATCCTCTGATTGAACTGGGTCTAAAGACTCAAATTCTTTAATGTCTTAGTCTTGCTCAGGTATTTCTGTGAGCTCATCCATGCATCTTTATCGCATTATAAAATTTTCTGTTCTACGTCAACAAATTTGTTTGTTGTATGTAAGCATTTATGAAATTTTCGAATGTTTTCATTACGTAGTTTCTTTTCATGCGGTCCCTATCTACCACACAAAAACAGGTCTTATAATGTTTTGTAATTTCATAAAATATATCTTCAAAAACAATGTTATTCATAATTATCTCCAGGATTACGAAACGCTATAGTAACAAAAAACTAAGACGAACACAGAAAAAAAAACATTTGATGGAACGCAGAAACAATTCAAGTTTTATTTACCTACTTAACAGGTGTTCTATGAGTGATTTGTTACATCAATGTAGTAGTCCAGTTCCTGTTGTACTCCGCTCAGTATAGCACACTATCAACTTTTTTGACAGCATGTGTTATTCTTTTATGCAGTTCTACTACATCACGTGGCAAAAGGGGGACGAAAAGTTGGTTTTATGTATAAGACCAAAATCTTGGATAAAATGGAAAGGATAATGTGTATATTGTGAATAACGTTGACAGAACCATGTTGTGTAGAGTCTTGACAGGAACTAGACTCTCTATCGCATTGATGTATCCAAGGTTTCACATTAAAGAATACATTAATACACATTTAAAGTTTGTAAATGAAATTTGAATATGTTCTTTCAACTGTTCCTTTTTGTTACATTCATCTTAATTTTTTACTGTAGCGTTTCGAAGCTCTGGGAGGAATTAGGAATAATCCTGCGTATTTAAATTACACATTATTAAAACGGTTTTTAAAATTTGAACAGCTTTTAGAGTATTAAAAGAAATGCAATATTTATATTCTTTCGCACATCAGTGTTGAGAATACTTTTAATGATTTCCATGCCACCAAAATAGAAATGAAATTTCTATAAACGGCAGACAAATGGTTCAATGACAGACGATTAATCAAACTAAACTATATTTTCAAGTTATTTTGTTCTCTTTGAAATAACTCTGTTTTTCTAATCAAATGACAAATGAATAATAGTCCAAAATTTTTTTTTTTCATCTTATATATTTATTAAATGAAATTAAAAGATGGAATTCATTTTTATAAAGTGAAAAATATTAAGTTATTTCTTGACTTTCTATCCCTTTTTCAGCATAAGTAAGATTCGAATAAATTCACGAGGCATATGATCAATATATTAAAAAAGAATCTTTCATAAACATTTTAAGTTGTCTTATCTTTAATTCCATCAACTGGAGTTTTTAAAACACCGAATCCATTTAGTGGTCAATTTATGCATTCTTTTAAGCAAAGCTAACGAAAGACACTCAAGAATTACTAAAACAATAAAAATTTGTGAGAGATGGAGAGCAAAAAGGGTGAGGGGTTGGAATCTATATGTGAAGGGGGGATGGGAAGAGTCTCTAAGGCTCTTATAGAATCGATAGAATCCCGTGGTAATACCCGCCGCCTGACACATATCAAAAAACAAAAGAGAAAAATACGGTTTGGGGTTGTATTTTTTTTTCTTTTCGTGTTGTTTCTCTCCCCTGTGCTGGTTGGAGGGGGGATGTAAGACTGAATGAGTAAATCATAGAGAGGACGGAATGTCTTTCATCTGGTCTTTCCCAGGAGACACATCCAGACAAAAAAAATCGTCCTTCTTTAAGAAGGAAGAAGGGGGAGGAAGGCAGAGTGTTTTAGGGCAGCTTTAAGACAAAGAAGCATAGTTATTTTTATTATTTTTTCTTTCTTTCGTTGGTTAAAACTAGGAATACCACAAGCAAGAAATGAGAGGGTGCGAAACTTTTGTCTATACTGAGAAGACGGAATAATACGAAGCATTGATTAATTTTTTTTTATTAGATTATTTAAAAATTCAAGTGCTCGAATATTATTTATATGGTTTTGTGGCATGAGGATCTGTGGTTTAAAAATGTATTTTAAAAGAATTATGGTTAAATAATACATTGATAATTGGGAAGCTCAACAATGAATGTTTTAAAGTTAAAATACTCAGTATTAAAAAAAAGTTTTGGCATTCTAAATTATCTTTAAACAAATATAAACCATCAATACATTTTTTGCAAAGAATTCTTAGTTATGTTACAAGGAAATTTTCAAAGTATAGGGAAGTAAATTTATCTACTTCGAACACAGTAGAGAAGTTTATATAAAAAGTTTTATTATTACTGATGAAGGAATAACAATTAAGCGTGTTTCACTTTCGATCATTGTTTTGTGTTAGTTATTTTCTATAAAATTTTTATATCTGTTATTTGTCTATTATTATTGTTTTATATCTGTTTACTGTACGTAAACAATATTTCTCTCTCTATATATATTTACATATAAGTTGAATTGCTAAATTTTTCTTTTCGTCTTATACAATTTTAAAACATCAGATTATATTCATATAAAAAAGCAAATAAATATTGAATTAAAGTCTAATTATACCTCAAATAGTCTGAAAATCTGGAAACCTACGATTCCTTTTATTATGTGACTGTGACGTCGAATGATTTAATGAAAAAGATTGGCTGGAAACAAAATATTTATTGCATTTATCATGTGACTATGACGTCACAAATTTAGCTATTGCCTCAACCCAAACTTTTGAATGATATAAATTAAAGAAAAACATTTTCAATAGGTGTGGGTTATTATTCCGAATTTTAAAATTGTGCATTTTAAACCTGCACATTTAATAGTATTTGGGTAATGTACTGTAGAATTATGTTCATTAATATAATATGTATATTAACTTGAGTTACATTTATAAATCAATAGCATTGACAGTTCCTGAATTCCGTAATATATTCAATTCCTTTGTAAGGAAAAGAACAAATATCTGCTTATATTTTCATTAAAAAAGAGAAATAACATATGAAAGCTCACTCTCTCCATAATCGTTCCATGAACCGTACCGCATTGACAAACTATTAAGATCTTTTGGTCTCGTATACAGTTTATGAATTTGTTAGAAAACTTTGTACACATTGTTAATTAAATTTGAAACTGTATTATTTTCTGGTACAGTGGCGAAAAGTGGCATGTCAAAATCTATTGAGAAGGAATTATTGATTCAGAGATATAGTTGAAAAGACTCCTCCTAGCTTAGAGAAAGAATGACAATTTTTCGGGAAGCGACTGAATTGTTTTTATTGATTTCTATGTGGAGGTGTTTTAATCAATATCAGTTGGATGGCAGCATAGCATATGTGACAGTTCGCGCTTGCTTGCCCTCGCTGAATTATTAGCACGACAGCTGGATGTTCTACGCACTCAACCAGGCTGCCTTCTTGTGCGTTTACACTTCGAGAATGCCCAGAAAACTGGTACAAGCAGGCAATATCGAATGGTGAAGAATAATAGCTTCTGACTTGAAGCCCAGTAACTTGTTTTATTTTCTAATATTCACCGGATTATAATTTACTAAACACTATTTAAACAAGTTCACTTCAGTTGTAGAAAACGATATATATTTCTTGTCTAAATTATAAGAACACACAAATATTAATACTTTGCTTAATGGAGGTTTCTAGATGCTTTCCAAAAAGCCTATTTCTTCATAGAACAACATAAAAACCTGATGTAGTAGTGGAATAGATGTGAGGTAAATATTATTAGAACACTTAGTGAGAAAGCATGCATCGATGACTGTTATTGTTGACTTAAATCTTCATTGCTTCTAAAAATATTTAATGTTTTTAGAAATAAAGGTAGTGTCTGTGTATGAAGGTACCTGGACAATCACGTGTTTTCCAATGAAGTCAATAGGGGCGACTTTACTTGCTGTATTTGTAAATTCCTTATTCAGTTTTAAATTTAGAAATTAGGTAAAGAACATATTTAATTCATGAATTCTCCCCCAAAATTTTCAAAACCAGAAAATTTTGCTTTGCTATTTTGTTATAATGTAGATTTTTAAAATCAAATGCTTTTTTATGGATGTGTGTCGAGATTATTAACAAATAGAATTTTTTTGGAGCCTGTTTCTGCAGAAAGCAAAAGGTAAAAGTAGTGAGGCCTTTACACTGATTGGCAGGCAACATGTAATTACGTATTTCATATTACTTCTCAATGTGTGAAGAGCCTTTTAACTTGTTATGTATGTTTACCAAGTGACTATCTTCTTTAACATTACGTCAGTTTCACACGAGGCAACTACGTGCCAAACAACTCGTTTTCTCTCACCACTTCTCTAGTGTAAATAGGGGAGAAATTCCTTTCACTCGGAGCTACATAGTTGACAGAAAAGGGAAGGCCTTAGTACAGTACTTCTCAAACTTTTAATATTTGTGACCCAATATTCAATCATAATTTTCATCGCACCCTTTCCCCTCTATGCAATAACAAGGTATTGAATTCAATAATATTGAATTTTGACGTTAAAACTACAATTCGACTTTAACCCTTAAGTGACACCGGCGTATATATACGTTTCACTCAGCCCCAGCATTAATTGTCCTGGACGTATATATGCGTCTTTCCTTGAGGTGCGATCTTTTCTATATACTACTATCCATAAAGCTATTCAAAATGATTTGGAATGCAAAAGGGACCTAGACATTGTGTGCGAAGGATTTACCTGTTTCAGAGAATTTGCTTATTTATTCCTTTTTTCCCCCCCTCATACATCACATACACGCCCGTACGGGGAAAAAGTGGCACTGGGGAATGAATTACGTAACTTTTAATTAGCAGTTAAGTGGTTAATTATAAACCATACAAATTTTCAAGTTAAGAGTTAATTTTTGAATATAATTTTAATTATGACAAACCCATAGAGTCATTGGTAGTTATTAAACATTCTTAACTTAGTATTGTTAAATTCATAATCAAATACATTGTGCAGTACTGATTCATTTATAATTGTATTATATAAGTGTAAATGTTAATTTCATTTCTTATAATGTCAGAATATATTTTGTTTGTTTACTTTCACACACACAGTAAATTAATATTTTTATTAAATAATCTTTTGCTTTCGACTTTTCAATATGCTAGGATCCCCTCGTAGAACTAGAGGGACACGCCCCACAGTTTGAGAAACACTGTAGTAGGAGAAAGTTAGTGCCACCTAATTGGTACAATGATTGTGTCTGGACAAGCAATGCATACTTTCTCAATTTTGACTACATAATTAGCTGCGTGTGAAGAGCGTACTTTGCGACAGCTTGCAATAATGTACTGTCGCAACCGTATTGGTGACGTTATATGAAAAAAACCAATTCAACACGTACGGCACATGCGAACTTGGGCGTTTTCTTAAACGTTGGCATTGTTGCGATAGTACGTAATAAATTTATTACATCATCAAAGGCTTTTTTATATATAAAGAGAAATAGTATTAAAAATAAATAATTTTTAATGTATATATATATATACATATATTTGAAAAATTTTAACTATTATATTAATCTCAGTAATTTTAAGGACGATTTCTACTCGAATTAGTTCTAACTAAACTTCAGCATTGAAAGTGTTTTTTAAATTTCGCGTATTATAACCCTTACCCGTAAGAATGAGATATTATTCCGCAGAGTATGTTTTCGATATCTCAGGGTGGACATTCATACTTTTATTCTTAAAATTCCAGAAGTCCACTTGAAATACCACAATTTAAAGAACAAGCTGAATTGTCCATGTATTATTTTTGAGCCAAAAGCACGCTTGTCCACTAACATGTCTAGACACATCATTTTGCTCTAAGCCCCCCCCCTTCTATCTTTTCTTCCTTTCGATTGGATGTGATATTATCTTGAATTTATGTGCATTGTAACAAAAATGTCATCGTCTGGGTTTTGATTCAATAGTCCGATTAAGCTGACTCACTTGTTGAGAAGTTGTTTTCAATAAATTTTAGCTTTCACCAGAGCTGCTTTGCGCAAACATGATAATTTTCTCAATATTTAAACATAACCAATCAATTTGCTACAATGTTTTTAATTTTGTGTGCACAAACGTTTTATAACTTGAAAATCAACAATGCGCATCCCTGACGAAAGCTTTAAGGAACTCAAACAATTTAAATAAAATTTAACTTCTTAAACACACTTCTTAAAAATAAATTATCAATATATATAAACAAGTATATTATCTAAATATTTTTAATGTACCATGTTTTTAAAACGGACTAAAAAGCATATAATTTTTTTCATCTTTTTCGTCTTTTTTCATCTTTCTCTCCTTTTTTTCGTTTTCTTATTCTTTTTTCATATTTTCATGCTTTATCACCCACTTCTGAGCTAGTCCTAATTTAAAGTCTCTAACTCATCGAGAAGTTAGTTTAAAATCAATTGCAAAATTCCCCTTGGACAGACAAGAAAGCGAGATAATTAAAACATGGCAATTATATAATAATTATTTCATCTATTTAAACGATTTCTCATTAAAATAACGACTAACTGGTAATTGGTAATTAATATTTAGAATAAATAAGAATAAATTAAACAATTAGAATAATTAAATTAGAATAAATAATTAGAATAAATAAAACAGTTTTTTATTTCTTTTTCATATTTTGCTTAAATACAACGAACTGCCTTGCGTTAGTTGTAAAACTTCACTCAAAGTATTACTACTGCAATTAGCTCAAATCAACTTTAATTCGTCATTTCTAAATTCAAACTCCTTCACATTCAAATGGAGAACAGTTACAATACATCAAACAGTTGTTGTCGTTTCGTTCCGGAAGGGAAGTAATGAAAGTTGCCAGAGCCTGAGACAGGTTGGACTTCTTTACGATAGATATCGACACCACCTATCTCAACTTGTACAATTTAGTCATGGAACTGAAGAGGAGGGAAATATTCTCCAGCCTCCCGGCATAATGCTGGAGATATTATAAAACTCACGATTATAGAACATATATTTTTTAAATATTTGTTACTGTTTTTATTTCACAGATTAGATTACTTACTTTATTAGGTTCAGAAAAGTGAAACGAGGATTTATTTTTTGTGTCATTTATTATTTGAATAAGATAAAATCCTTCAATGTTTTAAAACTCAATCTCAAGTTTATTTTCTAATCACGTTTTGGCTGCTGTAGCCAAGTGTATATAGCTGAAACACGTAGACAGCTTTGTTTCTTCTTAATCGCAGATTCGAGTCTCAGCATCACTTAAGACCCGACATGCACATTAAAAATATCAAGACTCAAAGTTCTCAAGTTAGCAGGGAAGTATGGAGAGTAGGGTGACAGCTCAAGTGTCACTATTGTTGCATCGTTAGTCGGGGTTTTGTTTTTGTCGAATCATTGGAAAGGTTATCAGCATCTACAAGCCCTTTATATGAGAATCTGGTGATTGGTTGATAGATTCACGTAACTGTGCAAAGAGTACCACAAAAAAAACAATAAGTATTAACTATAATAAACGTCATCCCCATGGCAACCACATCACCAAACAATAGAAATATCAAGGTAACCATATTGCAATAGCACGCCTATATCAAATTTGCACTCAAAAGGTCCCGTTTCAACGCTTTTATTGTGCTACGAATATGTGGAACTATCTGAGCATATCCAAGTTTTTTGAATTCGTCACAAAGTTTTTCATACACTTTCGAATCCCCAACAGATCCATCAAATTTTTGTTGCATTTCTTGATTTCCTTAGTTTTTAATTAAAGCTCTTATTTTTTCAATGAACCTCAACGTGATCAATCAATTACAGCAGCCTTCTTAAAATAAATGAGTTTCGGTCAGAATGCATCATGGGAAAATTTGAAAACAAACTCGCTTTTCTCCACATTTACCCTTCTCCAAAGCGAGTACAAAAATCAAACCCGCTGTTCAAACCAGTATAATACCGGCTTGTCGTGTAAACGGGTCTAGAGAGGATCAATGCCGGTATTTTGCCGGCAATTTTCGTCCATGTAAATGATGCTATAGAGGGTGTTACGTAATAAAATATTAAAAAGAAATTGAGAAAAGAAATTAAAACAACAGCGCCCAGGTCTCATTCCATTCCTTTATTTTATTCTTTTGTAAACAAAACAAAACTGTTGCCACTCACAAAATACTTAATATTTTTTTTATCAGAATAAGAATTAATATTTATTATCAGTAAAAAATAAAAACTACAAGATGACGTCATTGTTTTGGTGCATATTAAATCTCTCAAAGCTCAAACGTCCTCACGTTGAGTCAAGTCTGGGGGTGTATGTTCAGGTACCCCCTCAACATTTAACCATGGTTCAAAATTACGAGGTTTGTCGTCAATCTCTATCTCAGTGGCGTAACGTACACCCTCGCATTGCGGGGGCCCAGGGCTCTAGAGGGCCCACAGCCTGACTATCGCCAAGTACCTACCCTTTGTAAAATCCAACTTGGGGGGCCCAAAACCTGACTTTGCAGGGGGGCAAGTGTTCTCCGTTACGCCACTTCTCTATCCTATTACTTCAAAACGTGATAGTAACAATAAAATCCATCGAATCACATTTCACCATCCTCTTTGCTACATCTCAAAATATTAAATACTAGCTGGTATACCCGTTCTTCGCACGGGTGAACTGAAAAATTAAACAACACAGATTGAAGGATAAAGAAGTTTATAATGAGTTAATTTTACGTGAATTGCAAATTCATAGCATTGCTCAGCAAAACAAAAACAAAAAAAGAGAGAAATAAAACACCTTTGTTAAATTTTAAGTATGTAGATCTAATAGCTGATAAAAAGAATATTTTTTTTTATTTATAACTCCTCTAACACTCTTGAGGGTCGATTTTTGAAAATACCATCCTAAGCTGATCTCTGCTCAGCAAAAGAAACCCATTGTTAAAAGTTTTGTGTAATGAACGCTTAAAATAGTGTAAATAATTTTTATCTGAAAGTATAATACATTAATATTACTTTCTGTAGTATTTATTTTATGTTAAAATTGTAATATTCGCAAGCAACGTCGTTTAATATAAATTATAATGACGATTCAATAAAAAACATAGCGAAATGTTAACGATAGAGTCCAGCTTGCAAATGCCTAGCTACTTTCATAACTCGAGCTTTATTACAGCTTTGTAAGACCCGCCGTGTAGGGGCGGGATGATTGTTAATATTTTATCTACCGCATTATGATTTACTGCATTTTTCATAAAATATTTTTTTTTGGATCACTACATTTAAAATTAAGGGATATACATAAGCAAAATACTCCACTTTGGAAAATTTAATCCGTTAGAGCTAATAAATTAATTAAAGATATTCCACTGTGTAAAATTATTTATATATACCGTTCACACTTAAAATAAGTAGTCAAATAATTTTCTAAGGTCTTCATTAACATACAAAAAAAAAACACTTAAATTTTGACAAACTATTTTTTCCTCTAAAATACTCATCATGGAACCCGTGCTGCTATATATCTTGGAAGAGTGGATTTCAAAGAATATTCCTGCTAAGTATTGGTAGAATATTCCGTCTAAGTTGGCGTGGTGTGGTAGTTAGGAGAAGGGCGTGCCAGCTCAGGTATCGTCCACGTCACTTGACCATGGTTCAAAATTACGTGGTCCGTTGCCAAAAGCCCTCATGTAGCTGAACAGTGCGACGTTAATATTCACTCGTTCCAAAAGATACAGTACAGTAGTTTTAATTATTTTTATACTTAAAAATGCAATATCTGCCTATTCAATTAAAATTATAGTGTTATAATTAACTACTAACCACAAACAAATTTTGAAAATTTGTCCAAATGATGCAGTGTGAAAGAGAAAGTTTATTTACTTTAAGTATCAGAACTGATAAAAGCATTTATTTGGAAAAAAGATCAATTTCTTACTACCAAATGTGCATAATAAAATGTTAAAAAAAAAACATTAAAATAAAGAGAGATTTATAACAACCTCTCCCTTCAAAACTTAGTTTG
The DNA here is from genome assembly GCA_019973935.1 of Trichonephila clavipes. Lineage (NCBI taxonomy): Eukaryota > Metazoa > Arthropoda > Arachnida > Araneae > Nephilidae > Trichonephila > Trichonephila clavipes. The sequence continues at coordinate 242,900 of BMAU01003939.1, read as the reverse complement.
ATTCTGAAATAAAAAAATAGGCATTATATCAAAGGAATTGATTAGAAGAGAGCACCTTGCGTAGCCAAAACAAAAGTGGTTTTTCATAAACAAAAGATAGATATATGCAGACGTGGTTTTTTTTTTTGCAGCGCATGCCAGAATTGCTAGCAGATGACAGAATTTTTTTCCTTTTTACTTGACAAATATCGTTATATTTTGGACACTTCATACAATAACTTTATAAATTATAGTTTATGCTATAAATTATAGCCTATGTGCTATTCTGATGTATAAACTATATTACTGTAAAGTTTCATTAAAATCCCATTCAGTAGTTTTTGCGTGAAAGACTAACAAAATTTTTTGCACAAACTTTCGCATTTATAATATATATTAGATTAGTTTTTCTAATTTTTATTTAAAATGCCGATTTGAAGTTTACTAGACGTGTACATCTAGATACATGTTAAAAACACACTCGCACATTTTATCTGATCTACAGGAATGGACCAATTGGATCGTATTGATTGTCTTAGCATAGGGATCTTGAACTCGTGGTCGGTGTGTCATGATTGCGAGCCCTAGTTTTACTTAAGAGCCGTTGAGTAGAGCAGTGGTGCCACCCCATGGATCCGTGGATCAAGAGGTATCGGGCCACTTAACTAACTCAGTGGCACAACAACCCATGAGGGCAAAGGCCTCATGTGCCCAACTCAGTATGCGTGACCTTGGGCTCTGAGGTGCATGAGCAGATGTTCCGGTCAGGTGGTCAGTCTGACGGGATCGGGCCACTTAAGGAACACTAAATTGGTTCTATTTTATTTACTGTGGTGTATTTCTCTCGGGTTTGTGGGACTTTGCTTGGAAATCAATTCATATTCCATGTTAAATAACTTTATCTACATGCTTTGGTGTAACCATATTTTATTTTGAAGGCAGATTCAAATAGAATTAAATTAAATTTATTAAATCAAAACTATCAAAACTATAAATAATCAACGTTCCATCCTATGGTAAAAAGATCGAAACAATGACCTAGCCTGATACTACTTAAATCTGCTGTTGCTCAAAGTTCAGTCGTTGGCGTGTTGTGGAAGCAAGGAGAGTGACGTGCCAACTCAGGTGTCGTCAGCGTCTTTTGACTATGTCTCAAAATCACGTGGTTCGCCTCCAGCACCTCACGTGTTGTTTTTTGTGCGATGTTCATCTACACTCACTCACAAAATGAGATAGTACCGAGGCGTATTTACCCTTGGCGTGTCTGTAAAACTGCTTTAGCTGCTGTAGTATATATCGCGAAGGAAAGCGATCTTTAATTGAATACAGTGAAAATTGTTTAACACTATAAAAGCGAGAGACTGAAATATTTTTTTGTATCAAAGAATATTTCAAAACACACACGCATTCAACAAAATTAAGTTCGTTGGAATACATTTTATTTACACACACAAATATATATGTATGTATATATACATATATATTTGTGTATATGTGTATATATTTGTGTATATTCACAATATATATATATATATACATATATATATATATATATATATATATATATATATATATATATATATATATATATATATATATATATATATATATATATACAAGCATTATATACACGCATATATATATATACAGTAGCGCACACAGGAATTTTTCAAGGGGGGGTCCGGGGTTGAAAGTTCACCATTCTTGTATCATGCTCCTTTTGATTTTATAGATTTTCGGGGGAAAACACAGTAAAAAACTAATTATTGAATAAACAATTAGTTTTAATTAATAAAATTAATCATTACTAATAAATAATTAAATTTTACGTACTGTATACTTAGAATTATAATCAATCGGAAAAAAATCCAGGGCTTTGGGGGGCTCCCCTTGTGTGCGCCACTGTACATATATATTTAATACAAATCAATGAAACAAAATTATTCTCCCGCGCATAATGACATTTAACAACAAAATTTCGTAGATTCTCGTTTTCTGTTTTTGATCAATAGATTCAAGAAGTGTCATCTTCATTCTAAGCGAAATAACAAATTGCTTTCCGCCTGAGCTGAAAAACCTCGAACTAAACTCATTGATTTTTCCTCACACTGTGATGTATTCGTCACCGAATTCCAAAGGCAACTGATGAGATGTTTTGTGTGGCGTTTATAAGGGTGAAAGGTTAAAATTGCATAAATAAACAAAAATGGATCACAATCTCTTTCGAGGGTATTTCAAAGTCAAGTTAGATCCAAAATATGAAACCTCCTCTCTTTCCTTACACACCCCTCTTAAATCTCGCCTGCAACGCTGGGTTTTCGTATTTTGCTCATTCCCAGAAGGGAAATCTTTTCGTTTTAAGTGATTTTCATTTCATGTTTAGAGGGAAAATTGCATGCAAATATATAGTAGTTTGTAGAAACCATTGCATTATTTCGTGTTAACCGATATTTCGTCTTAAGCACTTTCGCGTTGAACGTATTTACCGTATTTGAACATCTCCGCCTTTTACATGCTTAACAAAAAGACAAGAAAACGCAAAAATAAACAACCATATACAAGTCATAAAAAGATCAAAATACGCCATTAATTAAACCATTAAAAAACATTTCCACCACCGGCCCAAGACAATTATTATTAACTAGATGCGGAGAAGTAAACGATTTCTCAAACCCTCTCTCTCTCTCTCTCTCTATTTTGAAAATAATGTCTCAATTAATTCCACATTTTGTGATGCCCCACCAAGACACCCCTTTTCTGCAGACGAGAAGTTTGGGGAATCCCCTGTCTTTGTCCTACCCCACCCGTCATTTATTTATCGTCTGCTCTTCATAATTCATGACCCCCTAATGACATCTTCCAGGAGAATGTGACAGTGAAGTCATGTGATTTAGGGGGTAATAAAAGGTCGTGGAAAGACCGTTGAGCCATAGAGGTGGGGTAGAGGCAGTCTATTGTTGTCTAGAAGAAGAAAATAAAAATTTTCTGGAAAAAAAATCAACTTTGACAAAAAGGAATAAAGCAGACAAAATGAAAATGTGTTTTGGGAATGACATATAGAATTGTTGACAAAGGTCTCTAACAACAAGGACAAAACTTGCTTTGTGACACTTTCTGTGTGTTCATTTTGGGTTTTCTTTTATTCATATATTTCAAAAAGTACTTGCCTAAAAAATGTATTGAACATACAGTGAAACAACGCGAAAATGCTTAAGACGATGGTTAACATGAAGAAATACATTCGTCCCGACAAACATCTGTGAATTTCCAAGCATTTTTTCTCTTAAGGAATCCAACTACGTTCGGAACTACGTTTCAAAAGCACATATATAGATAATTTTCATGATATTTAGTGTCACTTAGATTAGAATACATGCATAAAATTGTTTTAAGAACTTTTTGACAAAAAATTTATTTAAGTATAATATTTTGACAAGAAATGAACATTGAATGTCAATTTTTTTCCCAATGTTCTCCTTTTGTGAAAAATGCTTCTATTACAATAATATTTTACCTGTACATAGCTCCGACCTCTCTACAGAGGCTCAACTAGAATTTTTGAAATATATAACTTAGAAGTGTATTAATTCATATTTTATGACAACAGAGGGGAGCAATTTTAAGAAAAAATCGCCAATAATTATTTCAATGGGTGGTAACTCTGGAAATAATGTGAATTTTTCAAAAATACTAGTTAACCCCTTATAGAGAGAACTGAGCTAAATACAAGCAAAATATTATTACAATAGAACAATTTTTTCACAAAAGAAAAACATTTGGAAAAAAGATTATTCTAAGTTAATTTTTTGCCAAAATATTAAATTTAAATAAATTTTGTTTTTGTCAAAATCTCTTTAAAACAATTTTATGCATGGATTCTAATCTGAGTGACACTAAATATCATGAAATTATCCATTTATGTGCTTTTTTAAAATCACGGTTCCAAACGTAGTCAGATATCTTAAGACGAAATATCGGATAACATGAAGAAATGCATTCGTCCCGACAAACATTTGTGAATTTCCAAGCATTTTTTTTTCTCTTAAGCGATTTTCGTTTCGTGTTAACACGAAAATATTTCTCTACTGGGAATGAACAAAATGTGAAATACTCCAGCCACATAGGTGAGACTAAGACGAGGTATGAATTGTAAGAGAGGTGTTTTCACATTTTTCACAAAAATCTTAACTTGTATTTGAAATACCCTTGGAATAGCTTGAGACAAAGGACAATTTTGTTGCCCTAATCTGCACCCACTGCCTCTGCAAACACTACATATCAGAAACTAAACTCATCAATCGTCTTTGGAATTCGGTAACGAGTGCATAACAGTGTGAATAAAAATCTGTGGGTTTTGTTTGCTGTTTTAGAAGAATTTTCTTACGACTACAATGGCAGTGAAATCAGAGTGAAAGCAAACCACCATTTTCCTTAAAATGAAGATGAAGCTTCTTAACGCTTTTGATTAAAAGCAGAAGACGAAAATTGAAATCTGTATCCATGGTGATTACACAGAAAAAGTTTTGTGATTATAGGTTAATTAGGAGAGATTTTATAACTAAGAATACCTAGAACGTCCGCTGGTGTCGTTTCGATACCAAGACAATTTTTATTAGAAATAGCCGTCGTTCAGCAAAGTTCATTAAGTTGATACCATTAGTAAAACAAACTTTTGGAAGTAGCAACACACATTTATTTGACCTTGAATGCAGTGTTATTGGGGTTCACAGTGGGAATGAATCAGTTATACTAAAATTGTAGTGTCTAAGTGTTTCGTTACATAGCATTTGTTTATCTGCTTATAAAAAAAAAGAGTTAATTCGATTTTTCGAACCTTGTGCGGAGGATAGTTTTTAAAACTTTGACTCGTAAAAATGGTCTAAGCCCTGATGATTGTTGTGCAATCATCCTGAGAATGAATTAGCTGAGGGTTACCTGTCTTGCTATAATTTAGATTCCGATGAAGATATAAGATTGAGCGAAAGTGATTGCGAAGTATTTGACGAAAGTGGCTGATGACATTGATAAAATTCCAGTAAATTCTGATATATATGTTGCTAGGAATGGCACATAATGAATACCTCATGATAGTAATGTTTCTGGCAGATTTGCTACTCGGAAGGGTTTACGACAAAGCACTGGTACACCAAGTTTCACGAAACATAATATAAAAAGGTCAGTGTTTTATGCTATAAAGCCGGGGTGGACATTAAGTCGATCGCGATCGACCGGTGGACAGCCAAGACATTTTGGGGTGACCGCCTTCACATAAAATCTTAGTCGCGCATACTAAAAGAAACACAGGTGGTTACCAAGATAATGAAAACACCCGTGAATAAAACTCCAAACCAAATTTGATAGACGTTTTCAAGAATTTACTAGACTAGAAACCCACAAAAGTTGCATTCATGGTTTATTTATTTGGCATTGTTGATGTGAAAAATATAACTAACTATACACTAGCTAGAAAAGTCTGCGTTCACGTACTATTGCTTACATGAATAATGAAAAAAAAGTTAAAAACTGGAATTTAAAAAAACTAATTTAAATTAGATTTTATTTAGTTCATTTTAGGTATTCAGAATGATAAAAGTAAATTTGGTTTGCCTTCAGAGATTTTAAAATAAAGATAGGTTTGTAACGATAATGACAAAAATCATGTAGAAAAAGTCTCCGTTCACTGTTTTAGTAATAACTATAAAAAATATTTAAAAAGAGAACAATGAGCTATTTAGTAGGTGGTTGGTTAATCTCATCATTTGTGAACCCCCTGAAGTCGTTTCGGCATTGAACTAACAAATCCTGGGGTTTTTTCAGCACTTATCTTTTACCATTGGTCCTGAAGAACACTCTTCAGCATATTCTTGCTAGATACATTGTGTTGACGAATCCTGCGTTCTAACAAATCTCATAGGTGTTCTGTAGGATTCAGATGACTGTGGGGCCATTTGCAGTTGATTTGGGACATTATACAAGAACAAAAGTTTCAGAATCTCAGCGGTGTGCTTAGGATCGTTGTCGTGTTGAAAATGAAACGATTATCCAAAGCCGAGTTTGTTGGCCCTTTCCTTTAAACTGTTTTTAGGACATCAAAGTAATCCTATTCGTTCATAATTGATTATATATACTCCAACTTGCCAACATCATTGCTCGCCATGCACCTCCACACCATGACTCCACCGCCGCCGTGCTTTACCGTTGGTACTAAATGCTCTTTTTGAAGCGCTGTGCAAGGTTTTCTCCAGACTAATTTACTACTTTTTATGCCGAAGATACAAAATTTGCCCTCATCAGAGAATATCACAGTCCTCCAGAACTCAAGAGGCTTATGTATATGATCTTTTTCAAAAGCTATCCGCTGAATCCGGATGGTCATTGAAATATAAGGCTTTCTGCAAATAACTCGACTATGGTGTCCGGCCTTTTTCAAGATTTTTCTTGCAGTATCCACCCAAATATTTTTGTTAAACTGCTCGTGAATGTCTGCTGCTATTTAAGTTGCAGACAAACGCGGATTTCATACCTCGTTTTTCTCTGATTATGAGTTTAGATGGACGGCTTAAAAGAGGTTTGGATATGTAAACTCTTGTAGATTTAAAGTTATAAATAACATGCTGGATAGATGAATACTGCCGTCTAACGGATCTGGCTATATCCCGACGACTTTTTCCATCTTTTCACATTGATTTTACACTCACTGGAACTAATTTCCTTCTTTTTATTTTCCATGTCCTTGAATTGCTTCTTATCTCATAAAAACGTAACAATTATTGTGTCACAATTTTCTTAAGCTATTTTACTTGATAACTATATGCAAAAACTCTGTTGCCTGTTGATACAAATTCCAAGAACCAAGAATATTCAAATAGTGAACGCAGACTTTTTCTGTCTACTATTTGTGTATTTTGCTACAAAACTCCCGTTATCCTAAGTAGTTTTAATTCAAAATTAACGAATTCTTGCATGCTCAATATTTAAATAATAGTAAACAAATTCGTGAAATTTTGTTAGAAAAAAATTTATATTTCTATTAAATTTTACCTTTGCTATATGATTTCTTATGGGTGAACGCAGACTTTTTCTAGCAAGTGTATGTTACATGTTTCCTCATCTCTCGAGGAAAACGAAGCTTTTCTCTTTCAAAAGGACGTAACATATAAAGAATAACTTTTGGAATCTTAATGATCGAAGTAAACTATCCCAATTTAAAAAAAAGCTGCTATTCATTTAACATTGTTCTTTCGCTCTACCTACCTGTGAGAATCTAAATTTTCAACGAAGAGTATAATTAAGACAGCATATTCCCGTTTCACAGACGACCACTTAGAATCCAGTGAAAGATTAGCAGTTAGTAATAATATACCGAGGTATTCAAGATTGGGGCAAATAATACGAATACTAAGTCGTCTATTGAGACTATAGCTATAAAAAATAATTTTAAGGGAAAATTACTTAATTTGTGATGTATTGTGAACTGTTTGAAAATGCATCATTTGATATTAAATTTATAGGTATAATTATTATGCTTATATTTTGCGTTTTACTTAAAACGTAGTTTTGAAAGAGTAAGTTTTGTTTTTCCGCTGTAGTTATGTAGGTAAGTATACACATTCTGTATTTATTAATGTTGTAGTACAAATATTGTGTTGAGTGTTTTTTTTTTGCTTATCACAACTATGTCAGATGGTGTACCGTGACACCTTGAAAAAATTAAAAGTAGACCGTGCCATGTAAAAGTCTGGCCACCCCTGCTATAATATAAAGTGTTCTGATATATGATAATTACTTGAATCAATATTAAAAAGACTTAAAAATAACTCTACTAAAACAATAGTCCTACAATTTAGTTATTACAATTATTATCAATATTTTATTTTGATGGGTCTAAACGACATCACAGTGGAAGGTTTAAGGAAAATCGAAGTCCCAGACGTCCTAGTGTTAAAAGTAGAAAACAAAACCTATGGCTGTTACACCTTATGCTTCAAACATGAAATTATCATGTTCTAAATACTGAGAGTCAGACTCCTTGAACAATTTATTTATTATCAAATCCAGCGTCATTTATTTTATCAATACAATGCATTAAAACAGTCAAGCTTTCAAAAATTATACCCTAAATATTAAGAAAACAATGCCATTGAGAAGCTGACATATCCCGCGGAGAGTTAATTTTTAGTTCCAAATATACCAATAATCCTTTTACAAAAGACTGATTAATTATTCATGAAGGATTAAAGGTACCCATGAATATTTAAGATAATGAATCCTTCCCCAATTAATGCATCAGTGGCGCAGCTTTCAGACGAGACGCTTTCGCAAAAATCAAAAACTGTTTTCGTCTCGGTAAATGGACTAGCAATGGCTCATCAAAAATGAACTGATGTTCTAATGAATTATATTTTATGTTCCCTTTTCTACTCTTCCCGTTAATCCGAAAATGTTTACTTTTAAGTTAGCGCTTTAAAAGCCATGCGTCTGCGCTCGCAGAAGTTAAATTGGAAATAACGAACTAAAGGAAAAGCTTACTACTTTGCGTGTATCATTGGAAAGCGCAAGTGAATCGAAGGAAAAATTAACACGCAGTAATTGACAAAGTCCACTTTTATACTTTCAGCATTCTTTTTTCAATTTCACGAAAGTAAAATTATTAGTTTTTGTAAGAAAAGAGAATGATGTATAAAAAAACCCAAGTAATATAAAAAAATAAAGTCTATTCCTATTAAAAAAGGTTGAAATATATACATAATTCTTTTTTCATTAATGAATTAATATTTGAAAAATTGTATTAACAACAAATGTCCTCCACTAAAAGTTTTAAAAAATGTATTTGAACTTGAGTGGATGAATAGAAAGTATATATTTTACAATCGATTGAAAATTTGAACAAGATATATAAATATAAATAAATATATATAGGGAGAATGTGAACTAATATTAGGAATTGAAAAAAAATGCGGGGGTTTTTACAAGAATTGTCACCGCAATTATCAAGTTCTTTCTGAGTAAATCAAAATTTTTTCAGGAAACCAGTAAAAAATACAGTAAGGTTGCGGTAGCCTAGTGATCTAAGTCACAGATTCATGGTCGGTTTGTCATCACTTCAAGCCTAGTACCACTGAAGAACCGTCATGCAGAGGGGGCTAATTCACGTTAAATATGTCGAGGCTCATACATCTCCTCGTTGGTATGGTGTGGAAATTAGGAAATTGGGGATTCAGCTTAGGTGTCGTCCTCGTCACTTGACTATGTCTCAAGGTTATAAGGTACGTCACCAATAGCACTCGCGCAGATTTGTATACGAAGAGCAAAAAAAGCAATTCGAAAATAAATGATGGGAGGATTAATCTTGACTGTTGAAAAATATACTTTCCTACTTGGCAGAATTGTTACTGGAGGTGAAAAATGGTGGATTGCGGGTCATGTAAAAAACATGAGAGCATTGGCAACTTAGAAATCACCACAATATCCACGCAAGCAGAATTTCCGCCACGATCACTGTAAATGGAAAGTCATGCTAGAGGTGTTTTTTGATACCCTGGGCATTGTGCATTCGGATACATGATAACACTCCATCGCACTGATCCCTCCTCACACACACATCTCCGAGTTTCTTCAATAACAAACAACAACTGTTTTGCCATATCCTCCTTACTCCCCTGATCTTGTTCCCGACTACTTCAGCCTATTTTATAAACCAGCACGTTGCTTGTAGGGCTGTTAATTTCAATCTACAGACGAAGTTAAAGTGCATCGCCGGCTGAAAATGACAATGCTAAAAATGAATTCCAGAAATGCTTCGACGATCTTTACAAGGGATGGTAAAATGGTGTTGTTGCTTAAGAAGGTCCAGCACATGAATTTTCGAAAAATTATCGATTTTTCCTTTTTCATATATATTTTTAAAGTTCAAACATTTCTATTTTAAAATGATATATCATATGAGAAAATACGATGATTAAAAGTATTTTTTTAAAATTTTTAAATGAAGCTACTCCTTGAAGCTCAAATATGAGCTCTGCCTGGAGTACCTGTGTTTCCCCTTGCATGAGTTTCTGATGAACGTGCATTCATATGATGTTCAAGTGAAAAAATTATAGTGTATTGGGCTTATCACAAAGTATATGCGTTCACTTCTTTTGGATCTTAAAAACGAAACAGAGAAAAAAAGTTTAGTGATGGAAAAAGCCTAAGGGATCGTAACTGACTTAACGATATTTTAATATAAAAAATTAAGATATTATATTGTGGCTATTAGAAGTATATAATATCAATGATCTACACTGTATGAACACAGCTGTTTGAGCTGTTTATTTTATCTTCTGTCTTCAAATGAGTGTCCTCAACTTGGACTGTGTCCTGCGGATATAAATGCCTGGTGCAAGTTTCAAAAGACAGAAGTTGAATGTAACGAAAGTCACTATGATCATAAACACATACATACATAACATATACCATAATGGATTAAATGAAGATTATATTTAGGGATCTAGGTGATCCCCTTTGTTATTAAGAAAATGTTTACATGGAAAGACTCACTCAGTTAATAACACCATAACATCATTGATTACAAGGTCTATATTTGCCGAAATAGAAACTCTAAAATTAGGGGTAAACATGGCTATGCACAGTTCAATATGAGTTATGTAACAAAATTAATGATCTTAAAACTGTGTGTCATGATTCAAAAAACTAGATACACGAAGGATTCGTGTAACCCAACGGAAGCATCTTGAGATCCCCAAAAGGGCAGACTTGTTAAAAATAACGAAAAAAAAAAAGGAAATTAGAAAAGTACTTTATATAAACAAAGAGTAAAAATAATGATTCATATGCTTCATGAAAATACTCAAAAAAGTAAATGCTCAAACAATTACAAATTTTTACTTTAAAGCCTGTTATGTAATATTTTTCACTTTATGTACCTTTTTCTCAAAAACTACTTATCATATAATCCTCAAATTTTAATTGAGAAGATTTTTAACTTAACATGTTTACACATTTAAATGGAGGGAATTAGATATATCTAGCACACTTCTTTAGGTATGACTTTCTTAAACTAAATTTTAGGGAAAAATTTGGACAATTTTTAAGAAATTCATAATTAGCTTAATTTTTATCAAAAAAAAAAACTCTTCGTTTGAATGTTTTTGATAGTACACATAACCAACAGTAGAAATGTTATCCATGAGAAGTAAGTAGTTTCTGAGAAAAAGGGGCATAAACTTACGCACTTTAACATTGGCTCATATGGACGCGTCGGACCCCCTTAAGCGTCTTATTTCGAAGGAGGACGTGTTTTAGCAATTTAATTATTAATATTTTAAAGTTATAGACTCAGTCCAGAAGCTTTTGAATCCTATTTCGTATAAAATTATCACGGTATAAATAATGCGTGCTAGTTTATTTATTTTTTAACCCAGAATCAGTTAATGCCTTTGAAAATTATAAGCATTTTATTCAATATTTTAAAAAACATTAAAAATATTTTATCTTCAAAATACATTAATTAAGAATCCTTCAGAGTAATCCTTCTCAATTTGAATATTTCAAATAATTCCTTACTACGTTCAAACTCATTTCTAAATTAAATTGTGTTACAAAATTAATTTTAATAACTTGCAATGAAATGGGTGATGAAGTTTAAGCACAATTGAACCGAAATAAACCAGATTTACAACCAAAGGTCTAACTAAAGTAATTACTTCTAAACTTATTATTCTTTAATCTTCACATTGTAATATTAATACCGAGTACACGCAATGCCATTTACACTAGCAGACAAAATCACAAAGGCATGGATAATTTCTGAAATATACTGTCTAATCTCTATAATCATAATATGTATGCAAATTTCTAGAGCAATATTTACACATCAAATACACACATCATTATTTAAATATTATGTAAGTCTTAAGTCGGCCAGGCAGTTAAAATAATGATGCTTTAATTAGTATCTTAACAACCGTATTCATGTACCGTGCATCATTTTCCGTCAATACTTTGGATGTGTATTGTAGTCAAAATTTGCAATACAAATCACGCGAGCACGCAATCGTGTTTGTTGAAAGGTTAACTAATTGATTTTAGGTTCCCGATTTTCTCAAATTATCATAACGTGTAGTTTTAACGTATAATCGAATTTAATTTAGCCTAGAGATTTATCTTCTGCTATTTTCTGCGATGATAAATTGGTTTACGAGCCAAATTAGATTTGAAAAGGTTCTGGTAAATTCCATTAAAATAATAGATGTAATGGAATTATTCAAATACTGTAGATTTTAGATTTTAAATTATTATAAAAGTCAGTATTGCATTCTAAATATGAAATTCAGTTAGTGAGTGCTTTATTTACGTTGTTTTCTGAAGAACCACCGTGCAGGGGAGCGATGCACGTTAAATCTGTCGAGAGCTCAAACGTCCACTCGTTGGTGTGGTATTTAGGAGAGGGTGTGCAGCTCAGGTGTTTATCCTCGTCACTTGACCATGGCTAAAAATTACGAGTTTGGTCACCAAAAGTCCTCGAGTAGCAGAACAGTGGGATGTTAATATTCACTCATTCATTCATTCTAAAGCTCCACGGGGACTACTGGCGAAGGACCTCGTAATCTTGAAATTCACTCAAGTGATGAGGATGAAACTTAAGCTGGCACCCCCTTCTCCAAACTATCATATGACACCAACGGGAAGACTTTGAGCCTTGACAGAGTTAAGGCAAATTAACCCCTTCACTCGGCTGGTCTTCATTTTCACTAGGCAATGAACACACTCACCTCTAACTCATGACACCGCCCACGAGCTTGGGACCATAACCACTAGGCTACAGGCTAGGCTAGGCTAAGGTAGGCAATAGACACTGAAATACATTGAAAGTATGAAGCGAGGCTGTTAGAAAGTAAAAAAAAAAAACTCTAATAAAATTTTTTTTTAACTAAACGCAATTAACTACTTACAAATATACTAGCTTAATAATCATGCATTAATAAATTATTTTATAAAGAAAATATAATCATTGTTTTCCTAATTCCTATTATTAGTTCACACACTCTCCCTATATATATATATATAGGGAGAGTTTGATATATATAATATATATCTTGTTCAAATTTTTAATCGTTAATAAAATACTTCCTATTTATCCACTCAAGTTAAAATACATTTTATCACAAAACTTGTAGTAGATGACACTTGATGTTAATATATTTTTTCAAATATTAATTCAGTAATTAAACTTTATTAATTAATAAATAGTGACAAACATAAATAATAGTCCAATACCAGTCCAGTAAAAAGGAAAATCAATCGTTGTGTCCCTGTAGTGCAAGTGAGTGAGTGAATATTAACGTCGCAGTGTTCAGCTACACGAGAGCTTTTGGCGACGGACCACGTAATTTTGAACCATGGTCAAGTGATGTGGGTGACACCTGAGCTGCAATCCCCCTCTCCTAGCTACCACACCACACCAACGGGAGGATGTTTCAGCTCTCGACAGATTTAACGTGCATCGCTGCCGTACACGACGGGTCTTTAGTGGTACTGGGCTCGAACTAATGACATGACTGCTATAAACCTTGACCACTGGGCCACCGCAGCCCACCTGCAGTGCACTTTCTAATTCAAAGGTCGTGGGTTCGAATCCTAACTGGGATGACCTAATTTCCAGGAATTTGATTAATGAGTGAATAAATGGTAACTAACAAAAATATTATAGTTTAACACCATATATAACAAGCAAAATTGCTTTCTATTTCGCCACTTAATGACGATATTAAGTGGCGATTAAGTTACCATTAATATATATATGTAATTTGTATATACATATTTATATTAATGGTAATTATTTAATAAAAAGTAAATAAAATAAAATTTACTTTGCTGACCTAAGTAGGAGTTGACTTTAAATTTTTTTTTTATATTTTACTTACTTTTGTTGTGAAGAGACAGAGACAGAGAGAGAGAGAGAAAGAGCGTGTTTGTGAAATGAAATAAATAACAGCAAAAAATAATAATAATAGTAAATGTGAAACAAATTGATAAATAGATTAAAGATTTCGAAATTTTTTGAAATTATGAAACTTATGAATTGCAAATTGTCTCAATTATCATTCAACTTGTTTTGAGAATATAATAATTCGTTGTACAAGCATAAAGTGAAAAATACGGGAATTATATTATTTTAGTAACAGGAAAGCGACAGGGAGAGAGAGAGAGAGAGAAATTCTATTTTGAGTAGTACAATTACTCTGCAATCCTTGTAAATAAAAATTCTTATTTCAAGATCTCATTAAGGGATTTCAAGGTCCTTAAGGAAACTTCCTTTTAAATAATTCAACAATTATTTTGATATTTTTTTAAAAATGAAATTTATATTTTAAATGCTGTTTTAGGTTACTAAGGTAGTAAAAACAGATAGATTTTCAGAAAGACAAAAAAATTATATACTTTTTTTTATTTATTTAATTCGATTGATTGCATATTAACAACAAACTCTTAAATTATTCGAGGGTTGTTGGTGAAATCACAATATTTAAAATCTCAGTTTCTTTAAAATTTATCGCACCGCGCGCGTGCGTTCTGAACTTCTATAAAAAAAGTCTTTTTTTAAAGAAGTTGAGGATGGATGTAACTGTGCTTTAAGTGGTTTTTGAATAGTGTTAACAGAATAAATTAATTGAAAAGTTTTGGTTTGTTTATTGTGAACACAATTAAATTAATTAAACACGTAATAGTAATTAAGCACAACAGAAGATTAAAAAAAATATTTGCGATTTTCCGAGCAATATTTATTAAAAGAACATTCTGTACGGTTATCTGTTAAAAAATTTAATTTAAAAACAAATCCAATTAAATATACGTATCCCGTTATTCAGTTGGGAAATTAAACGCAGAAAAAGTTTCTTTCAACTAAGAATTAAAAAAAATGCATATCATTCCAAGCAAAGTACACAAATAGTAAAATTTGGGAGAACTTTAGCTTCTCTCTTAAAAATGCATTCAATCTCTCTTCGTCTTCGTGATCTGTTTTTCTGAAACAATCATTACGCACGAAAGGATAGTTGGAGAGAATGCAAACGGTAACAAAGGAAAAAAAATCGATCTATTAAAAAGCTTCGAAATATAAGCCTCGTCTGCCCCCTTCCACATCCCTCTCCTGTCTCCGGTGAGGTGTCTTCCTTCGTCATCGTTCTAAAAATCTACGCAGCATTGTAAGAAGTTTAAAAGAAAAGAAAACAAGGAATCATGAAAAAAAGTAAAATTCCTAACATAATGTTGAAGGGTGAAAACCACGTGACTGTTTTGAATACTTGGTTGGGTCATGTGATCTGAATTCTAAAGTGGCAGCCTGATTCATGACGTAGCTCCTGACGTCATCTTCAATCAAAGAAAAGGCAAGAGTTAGAAAGGGGAAAGTGAAGCATGTTGCTGCCTCCCCCCAACAGCAGAGTAGTAAAGGATATATGATTTTCCGGCTGAAAGACAGCGAGATCTAAAATTTTACAAAAGCGGTAATGGGAGCAATGATACCTGGTCGTTAAAATATTTCAGAAAAAAGTAAAATAATAAAAAATAATTGATTTTTTATGTAGAGGATTGTTTAAGACTGTGTTTCGTAAATAAATATAAAAATTTCTTAAATACCTATTGCATTGAAAGAATTATTTAAATTAAATTGAGTTGCTTATTTCAAATAATTACATTTATAAAACCATAATTTCGAAAGTTTCGAAGTACTTTAGAAAAACACCTGCAAATGAATAGCTTTTGAAACTTCTAATTTAGATTTAAGTTCATAAGAGAAAACAAAAATTGTCGTTAGAGCTATGCCTTTTGAGATTACAATTTTATAACTTTTCATCACAATTATTCTAATTAGTTTTTTTTTCTAAAATTACCTTAAAATTATTGGATAAAATATGCATATTCAGATAATTAAGGCTGTATTTGGTTAATGTTAAAGAATAGGACCGGAATTAGATACATTTTTTCAGATATAAAACCAATGAAAAAATTAATATTATATTCTGAATTCACTATCCTTTAGAGAACAACATATTTTATCATTCTTCACTTTTTGAACCCAACTGAGCCATTTTTTTCTGGCATAAAATGTGTTTCGCGTTTTTTCTCCTCTACCCTTATGTTAAATGAACTGTCCTTTCACGTGTTGAAATAAAAAAAATAATATTTACGAAATATTTTGGAAGTTTAGAAACGCTATATTGTTAACAGATGTATAAGTTATGATCTTGCAAATTTTCATAAAAATTGAGGCATTTTTCTGTGTGAAAATGTGCTCCGCGTTTACTTCAGGCGCTCGTACTTTTGCCGAAAACTGCTTAACAATTTTCTTTTCTTTTCGTATAGTCTTTCAAAAAAGCTCTTTTTATGTATAAAATTAATACAATATTTCCAAATTGTTCATGAATTGGATACCTTTGACGCTTATCATTAACTTAAATAGTTTAATATATGTCATTATTAAATCTGGTGAGTTATTTTATTACAGTGAGCTATGTAATAATTTTATATATTTTTTGAATTTTATGGCCATTTTCATCAATTACTTTCTTTCTTGTGAAATTAATTATTTAATCGTAAACAAATATATGAAAATAATTTATAACAACTATATTGTCTCGGAAATGAGTTTCATTCCTTAATTACGTACACTTTTATACACGTTATTTTTTTATGTATAGACTCGATTGTTAATGAAAAATCCATACTCAAGAAATGAAGGGTAGTTTTGGTTCAGATATCTCTGCTTTGCCCACTGATTTTAATTTAAACTTATATGGTGTATTGGTTCACTGAAGTGAATCGATCCCCTAGAAATTAACAACAGGAAAGAATTTAATAGAAACAATTCAAGAAATATAATAGCTTAAGAAATTATGATCTTTAACAGTAAAAGAAATAATTTAATAGAAACAATTCAAGAAATACAATAGCTTAAGAAATGATGATCTTTAACTAAAAAAAAATGTATTTTCTGTAAAAATATTTTTCCATATATTACCATAACATCCGATGTAAGTTGTTGTTATAGTGTGTTTTTTTATGCTGGGAAACGTATGAAATACAAATGGAAGAACAGAAAAATACAATAAAACAGAAGAATAATGACATTTATTACAAATTTTGATTCCGGCATTTAACAGAAGGAGTGCGCTGCTTTCCTTTCGAGACGGGAATCTATTACAGTCGAAAAATTCCGACTTCTTTTCCCAAAGAAAATACATCCAAGCCTTATTCGAACCCGAACCCACTTGGTTACAAGCCGAGAGTCTTATCCACCATACTGGACAATTCTACGGTGGACTCGGTGGACAATTCTACGTTTATTCCGCACTAATAACACATAAAGTAAGATCGAAATTTGAGATCGCCCGTTATAAGCCGGCTAGCTTTAAAAATAATATACATATATATATATATATATATATATATATATATATATATATATATATGAAAGAAATTTATATAATATATCAAAAACAAGAAATAGTAGATAATGAACATAGCATGGAATAACGTAATATAATTATAAAAGATATATATGAAGATTAAATTTATATAAAATACAAAAAAGAACCTAGCGTGTTAAAAAACAATTTCGGACTTGGGACCAAATAAGTGGGGTTAAACTAGTTTGAAGGCGCCAACCTTACCCCTTTTCTACTTGGTAGGAAAAACCAAATAAAATAAATAGAAATTCAAAGTATATAAAAACGCACAGAAAATATGAAAAAACCACAGGGGCTACTATTTTGCAACAAATTCTCCTAAAATCTTTAAGCAGAAAAATCCCCAAAAATTACTTAAGAAAAGGATTCTTAAAATAAGAATTTTTCAAAAATTTTACTCACAGAGCTTTTTCCAAGAGTCTTGAAATTAATGGAAAGCTACAATGAGTTAAAACTCTAGATTAAACATAAACGCATCTTTTAAACCAGCAAGCAAAGATAGATTCCAAGAGAGATAAATAAATTTTTTTTCAGAGCAGATAAGTGATTGCTGTGCAACGAAACATTTATACTTAACTATTTTAGTATAACTGACTCATTTCCTCTGTGAATTTAATAACACTGCATTCAAGATCAAATAAATGTGCGATATTACTTCCGGTAGTTTGTTTTACTCATCGTATCTACTTAGCAATTTTTTCTTGAACGACAGCTATTTATAATGATAAATTACCTTGGTGTCGAAACGACATTAACGAACGTTCTAGGTATATTTAGTTGTAAAATCTCCCCTAATTAACCTTGTTCCACAAAACTTTTTCTGAGAAATCGCTATGGAAAATGATAAAAAGTCACGGAAAACTTTCACACACAAATTTCCTTTTTTTTCTTAAAAAGAAACTAAAACGCACTAGGATTGAGGAAAATGAGTGAATATTGATGTCGCACTGTTTAGCTACACTATGGATTTTGGCGATTGTCCTCATTATTTTTAGCCATGGTCAAGTGATGAGGATGACACTGAGCTGGCACCCCTGTCCTAACCACCACACCAATAGGAGTAATTTTGAGATCTCGACAGATTTAACGTGCATCGCTTCCCTACACAGCGGGTCTTTAGGGTTACTATGCTTGAACTCAAAATACGCTGGCCAGCAGTCCATTACCTTGACAACTAGGCTACCTTGTTCCATATTGCTTGAGATTTCGAAGTTAATGAACATTCAGTCAAACTAAATACATCGTAATTCTAAAACAAATCTAAGGAAAATGGAATAGATACAAATAGTCCGGGTAAATCTTAACACTCTGGGGATATACCCCCAAAAACCCATTTTTTTAGTTTAAAAAACTGAAACGAACCAAAATCGAGGCAAATAAAAGCATATTTAATGAAATAGATTCAAACCCGGCGGTGAGAGAGAGAAGGCTCCAAAATCTCCGTCGTATTATTCTGCTATTATATAATCCCGTTCTACCTTTTTCTTTTTTTCTTTCTTCATCTCCTTGCTCACTAGAAATGGTAAAAGGGAGGAATGTATGCGAGGGTGGGGAAACGAGGAAGAATCAGGAAATAAGACGTTCCCCTTACGAATCCCGGTGCTGGTATCTTTTTGTGAAACATCGACCGTGGAACGATATATGGCTGAAAATAGACGGGGAATACAGAGCAAAAGAAAAGAACAGAAAATCTTGAAACTAGAAGCGAATGAAAGGGAAAGCCGTATTGAGGCAGGGGAAAAAAAGAAAGAAAAAAATCTGTGGGGGCGAGGGGTGGTCCAACCGAGTAATGGATGCCTTTTCCAATAAGATCGAAAGTGGAAATCGAGGCCCTTGCTATTGCAACAGATCATGAAGAGGGGGTGGGGGCAAAGCTGAGGGGTGTGTGGAGAATTATTGGAGAAATTTCGCAATGGTTAGGGAGAAAACGAGAAAGGAAGAGGCAACAAAACAACTCAAATTTCAACCGGGGATTCTAATACCCTATTGGACTGGAGGGAGGGTTCTTTCGAAATCAAAATAAACAGGAGAACGGTAACATTTAAATGTAAACGGTATTTGAGTTTTCTGTGATGGGAGTTGGCATTAGTACCTGCTGTCGATTTCTTCAGGTGAATGATATTGTATGTATCTTGTATAAAATTAATGGATTCTTGGAAGAGCTTTAAGATAATGGTTTCTGTACTTGTCAATAAATAAATAAAAAAAAATTGCTTACTATAGAATTGGCTTAATGGGTACTTATTGAAAATATTTTGTTCTTAAATCATTTATAATAAATGTATAAATATATTGATTCTCAATGAGAGAGAGAGAAAATAATAGTAAAAAAACAAAATTCTTTTAAGTTAAAAGACTAATAATAGAATTAATTTTTTTTAAAATTACTTATCCGTAAATTAACTATTAGTTTACTGTTAGTAATAGATGAAAATCTTTCTGAATAAATATATTCTTTCGTACAAAATATGTTATAAACATAATAACTTATTCTAGATATAAATTTATGAAATATAAGGCTTCACATAATTAGAATTAATTAGTTAACTTACCGTTTAAACTATGAAAATCTTGCAGGTTAAATTACGGTTCGGAAGAATTTGTCACCATTTATATTACAGTATTAGTAAAGCTTATTTACGGGTTAAAAATTCGGTTAATCTTCATTTAAAGAGCTGTTATGAATGAAGAGCATAATTTTAAAATAGAGAACCTTAAGCAATGCCATTGCTTTAATCCACTGTTCTCACTCCCTCTTTCACTGTTTTCTATACATGAATAGATAAATGCAATACAGTGAAATATCTTTAATGCGAAAACGTTTAAGAGATGAAGTATTATGTAACTCGAATAATACAATGGTTCAGACAAACTGCTATGTATTTTCATGCATTGTTTCTCTTAAAATGAAGCAAACATCGTTAAACAAAGAAAAACTCCACTTCTGGGGATGAACAAAATACGGAAAACACCAGCCGAATAGGACTGTCATATTGTATTAACGGAAGAATTCATTGCAACTGATGATAATAATGTGTGCACAAAGACAAAGACAATTTGGAGTTTGTTCATAGCTCAAAAATACCTTTGATGCATAGTCTAATGATAAAAATGAAATGAATAATGCCGCTCCGGTTCCCACATCATCCAAAACGAGGAACGTCATGAAAAGTAAATGTAGTTATTTAAGCTCACATTTCAATGGAAAAATGAATAACAAAATGGACGATTTTGAACAATTTGTAGACAATTGGATGCTAAAAAAACAATACAAAGAAAAATATTAAATTATTTTCCAAAAACTTTAATAATGTTTTGTTTTCCAAAATATTTGAAAATTTTCCATTCAAGTAAATGTATTCCAATGAACAAAAACGTGTTAAGAATTGGGAGGGGGGGAGAGGGGGCTTAGAATCGATGGCGACCTAGATTCAAGTAACGATAATTTTCAGGGATTATAAAACCATTTGAAAAAATACGATTAGAGGTCGAAAAATTAAAATTTTCACGTTCCTTTCGAATGTACTTGTCGTTTCTCCCACCTCTAGCTTTTCTTCTGTTTTTATATTTAAAGAAAAATGTTTTGTGTTTTCCATAAGTTCAATTATTTTTGAACTGAATTACCTCATAGCAAGTAATATACTAGTATTCATTTAAAGTAAATTCCTAATTAGGTCAGCAAAAAAGTTTTATTTTAGTTACCTTTTTATTAAATAAATATAATTAATATAAATATGTATATATATATGACAGAATCGCAACATTAAGTGGCAAAATAGAAAACAATTTTCCTTGCAATTTTCCATTTTCCTTTCTATATAGGGTGTTGGACTATTATTTTTGTTTGTTACTATTTGTTCATTCATTAAATTTAATTATTCCATTAAAATAATATAATAAAAAGAAATCGAATTTTCAGAAATTAGGTCATCCCAGGTGGGATTCGGACCCACACGACCTTTCGATTAGAAGTCCAACCTGCCATCCATTGCGCTACAGGGACACATCGAGCGATTTTCCTTTTTATATAATGCTTTGGGCTATTATTTTTTGTTACTATTTATTCATTTTTTAATATAATTAATGAAGACATATTTGAAAAAATTGTATTAACAGCAAGTGTCATTTACTACAAGTTTAAAAAAACGTATTTGAAATTGAATGGATGAATAGAAAGTATATTTTATTAATGATTGAAAATTTGAACAAGATATATAAATCTTATGTGCGTGTGTTTGTCACTAAACTCCTCCTAGACGGCTGAACCGATTCCGATGAAATTTGTTGTGTGGGTTAAATAAATTGGAGAATGGTTTAGATTCACAATTCGGTCAGATAACGCAATTAGTTAAAAAGATATTAATTAAAAATATTCCAAAAATACAACTCAACATTCACCTGCATTGTTGTAACAGCGCTGTTGTTATAAACAAGTAATATAAAAAATTTTTTAATCAATTCCTACTTAGACTAACCAAAAGAAAATTATTTTAGCTACTTTTTATTAAATAGTTGCAATTAATATAAAAATGTTTATGCATATGATAGAATCACAACATGGAGAGGTAATTAGTTTTTATTAATTATGATTAAAGTATCGTATTGTCATCCAAAACAATCGTGTATATAAAATTTCCTTTTAACTGGATGCTTTAACACGTGAGAAAAAAAACATTTTCAAATTTTGACATAAGTCGCCAAAAGGGTCGCTAAGTCGCCAACGTGGCTGTACTTATAATTTTTTAAATAATTAGTTTTAATAAATTAATTTTTATTAATTATAATTAAATTATTGTATTGTCATCCAAAATAATCATGTACATTACATTTCAGCTCAATTGAGTGTTTTAAAATGTGTTTTATTAACGATTGAAAATTCCACCAAGACAAATAAATAAGTAAACAAACAAACAAATAAAATATGTATAGAGATCGTGAGCTAATAGTGGAATTGAAAAAGACGTAAGTTGGTGTCGAAAATCGATTTTCAGCTAAACTGGCCAAACCTTGTCTTTAATGTTACGAAACTTCAGACGCGCAATTCTCGCTTTTTAGCGTTTTTAATTAATAATTTCAAATAATCTTTATATATGTAATTTTTCTGTGCGTGTATATGTAACTGAACTCCTCCTAAACGGCTGGAGCGATTTTGATGAAAGTTTTTGTCTGTTTCGGTGGACTCGAGAATGGTTTAGATTTATAATTCGGTTTAGAAATGTTTATTTAATTAATTTTTTATTTATAAATTGTTTATCTTGGAATGTTTTACATTGAATCCGGCAGACTGCGCTACGATCGCAGTATCGAATATTCAAAAAACTTTTATTTTGAATTTAAGATGTGTGTACCGGACAACGTCTGTCGGGTCCTCTAGTATATATATATATATATATATATATATATATATATATATATATATATAATCCAAAACATAAAAATACACAGAAAGTTAGAACCTAAGATAACTATACTAAATAGGAAGAAATAGGCACAGTATTACTATAACAAACTCCTGGCCTTAGGAACCAATACTGCAGGTTTAAACAAGTTTTAGGGCTCACCAACCTTCACCTGTAGTTTGTCATACTATGTACCAAGAGGAAAGGAAAGAATAACATTTGGAGGAATTTACACATTATAATAAAATCACTAAACTAATAAAATATAATTATAAAATTGTAGCCTACTAGTATTCACATTGTACATTTAAATTCACTGCAAAACGTAGATAGTAAGACTTACTTCGGGAGTGTATCAACTGGTTATGTTTCCGCCAAATACAAGAGAGGGAAATAAGTTCCGCATAAAGTTTAATTATGATAGATTAATATAAAGTTTATACATATGTACTTTTAAAAAATCATAAATATATATTGATACAAATATTAGTATAAAATATAAATGAATCCTAGAAATATTTAAATATTATTGAATTATTAAACATGTGCCGCCATCTATTTAATATAATTGTATAATTAGTTTTAAAAAAAACCCATAATGTCAATAAGTTATTAATACAAATTGTATAACATAAAGAACTATTAGGAATATAATTGTAAAGAAAGTTAGCAGGTTATCCATGTCCTATACATTGTTTGTTAAAGTTATTAATGTTTAAATAAATATTAGCTTTATCACTAACTAAAACATTATTACGATAAATATAGTTAAAAATAATACTTCTATATATAGATATTGATAAATTTGAATTCCAGTAAGGCACTTTAAGAATGTTAAAATTAAAGGAATCTTTTTTATCATAAATATTACTATTTAATTTCAGATCCTTAATATACAATGTTATATCTAAGTAATTAGTTTTAATTGGATTATTATTAATTTTAACTAAGTTTAGGTAAACCCGATAAAAATTAATATTGGGATTTAAATTATCATTTTTACCAAAAAAAATTAAATCATCAATATATCTAAAAATGTAATAATCATTATTAATAACATAATTATATTCATAAAAGTGTAAATATAAATTAGCCAAACTATTGCTAGCTGGGCCTCCTTGTGGAAGTCCTTTGTATTGTTTATATAATGAACCATTAAAAAAAAGTTATGTAATTTTCTTTTAAGACAAAATCTATGAGAGTTTTAAATTTGTTAAAATTAATATTAATATTATAAATACTGTGGTTTTCTAAAATTACTTTAATAATATCATTGATATCAATGGAATTGAAAAGATCTTTAAAGTCATAAATATGAACTGAATAATTATTTTTATTTTTGGAAAATCTATAATATCTTTACTATTTTTAATTATAGCTTTATTACATTGCTGATTAATGAAGTTTTGTATAATATTATGAAGTAATTTGCCTGCAGTGGTAATATATGTTTTGAAACCATTTGTCACAGTTCTAAATTTAACAGGACTTTTATTGAATTTTGGTGTTAAAAATATATATATGGATACTTAATTTTAGGAACACAAAGACCTAAATTTTTATAAAAAGCAATAATACGATTACTAATTTCATTATGTGACAAATCTATTTTTTTAAAAGATTCATTATTTAAAAAGTGTTCATTAAGCATATTATAATAAAAAATACTTACAAATCACAGCACAATTACCAGGTACTTTATCAATGTAAATTATGATAAAATTCTTTTGTAAATCATAAATTTTCTGTTTTATATCTTTAAAAGTAAATTCATACTGAGAATGGTAGCTAAATTTCATAAGGTCTTTTAAAATATTATACTCATCAAATGCCTCTATAGGTAGTCCATATTTAATTGCAGATTTTGTAATAAAATTATCAATATCTTTATTAATTTGTGTTTTAACAGTATTGCGTTATTAGAAACAGTTATTCTGAAACTAGAGCTTTTACTCATTATATCCCTTAAAATTTTGTCATTGATTATGTCTAAGTTGTCAGTAACTACATGTTAATGATGACCGTCAATAAAATCATTATAGTTTTTACATATACAGTCTTCTATGTTAATAGAGGGCGAACTATTATTGTAATTAAAGATAAATCTGCCCATCGTTTTTCCCTAACTCATCCCGAACTCATCTTTGCCCGAGCCCATTGCCCGAATTCATACTCTCTCTCTCTCTGTCTCTCTCTATATATATATAAAGAGAGTGAACTAGTAGTAGGAATTGAAAAAAGTTTCGTGTTTTCGGTAAGTTCAATTATTTTAGAACTGAATTGCCTCATAAAAACAGATATTACTTGCGAAATTCATCAATAATCTAAATTTTTTTTTTGAAAATAATCTGTTAAGTTCCTTTATTTTTCCATAACTTTTTTCTGTAACAAAGCACAATTATGATTACATTTGATACATAGTTATATTTGGCCTTCTTATTTTATCATTGCAGCACATACTCTGAAACTAAAACATTATTATTTTATTTTTGCATTCACATACAAGATATGAATAAAGCAAAGTTTCTCATAATTAATTAACATCCGTTCTAAATGTTGCACCACCAAGTACCACTTCCATTTTCCATCTAATTACTTCTTTTCATTATACCCTAACCGAACTCATATTTCTAGATATGTGACATCTGTCTGCAACGTAAGTCGACTTGTTCTTCTTACAGCACCCGCTAAAACAAAATCCGCCCCTTCGCAACCAGTCACGCGTGACATTGTCACGCACCCCCTTTCTCATTCACCCCCACCTACACCTCAAACTTTGGGGGGGAGGCACTGTCACGTGATTTAATTTGCATCCCAAGCGTACCTTTTGCACTAGGAGCAGGCAGGGTCAATATTGACGATGTCGAACTAAAGGTGTTTGACGATCGTTGAGTTGACTTAGCTTTACAACTTTGCAGGGAAGCGACCCAGGAGGGTTTTCTTTCAATTAATCGTTTACCTTTGCTCTTAACTGGGTCGGGACAAAGGGAGGCTAACTTTGGAATAAGATCGCGCTTAGGCGAAGTTAATAGGAATCCGAGAAATAATAGCTTGCGATGTTGGTGGAGTGATTTTGCAGTTAAAGTTTCTGCTTCGGTGATTTTTGATAAGTGATTGCGTAATAACATGTTGTCGTGTGTTTAACTATTACGTGAAAAGATAATATGTTAGTTTATGCTTTAATGGGTTGGAGCAGTTTGAAGAGAATTATCGTTAAAGTTTTTGAACCTGCAGAAATTTCTGGTAACTAATCGCATGAGATGACATATTGTCATATATGTTTAGCTACTAAATTAGAAGATTATTGGCTGTTATTACGTTTGGGTGGATTTATGTCTTTGTTGAAGATTAAGAATTGTATATAAAAAGCAAATTTGAACCCCTTGCGGGATTTGCAATAAGTGACTGTTGCGATATTATTGACATGTCTTTAATAATTATGATGGCGAATAGGAGAAAAATTTATACTTGTGAACTATTCTTATTTTGTTGATTGGTGATTCGAACATTAGTATTAATTTATATTTCTTATATATTTATTATTAAATAAGTTAGATCTAAAAATCTGTGATTGTAAATTTCCCTAAATTAAAATATTTTTAACTGTATAGTGTTTTGAAATTTTGTAGGCTTCTTTTTAACCAGGACTGTCTTAAGGTATCTGACTATGTTCGGAATCGGGATTTTAAAAAAAGGATTAAATGGAAAATGTCCATGATATTTAGTATTATTTAGATTAGAATATATGTATAAAATTGTTTTAAGGGAATTCTGAAAATAACAAATTATTTAAATGCAAATATTTTGGCAAAAACTAACTTAGAATGACCTATTTTCAAAACGTTCTCCTTTTATAAAAAATATTTCTATAATAATAATATTTTGCTTATTTAAGGTATCCGAACACTTTGAAAATGACCAAATTCGGACAAGACCGATATTTTTGTTTTCTATTTTATTTAATACATCTATATTTTGGCTTTACAAAACATACTTTGTTTTGATTCTATGTTTCTTAGAGGCCAAGTTACAATCAATTTTATTAAGTTAGAAAAACCGGAAGTGGGTCTTTGATCTACCAGAAGTGGGCATTTAAATTGTTCGAAATCTATCATGGCGAGTCTGATCCCACAAAATATTACAAATGTACTTCTACAAAACTTTTTGCACCTGATATATATGCTATTTTCTAGAGAATGTACTAAAATATTTCTTATAGTATGAATATATATTATTTGAGTTAGGTCATGTTATTTGAATAATGGTCTCGTAAAGGCGTTATTTTTCTTATAGCGTTTACTCAATCATCTCTAAAAGTTTCAAATTTTAATAAAACATTGACATTTTAGTACATTCTCTAGTTAAATTTCTCTAGATTGTTTTGGTAATTATTTTACTAATATAAGCTTATTACTTTTTTTTCTCTAATTGCTTTGAAGTTTTACAAAAATATTGCTAAAATTTCACATATAATTGTGATTTTTATAAAATTAAGGCAATTTATTTTAAATGTTGATTAAATATTAGTATTTATTGCTTTGAATCCTAAAAAAGCCTTTATATGTTTAAATATGTTATTTTGTCAAAAAGTACTCTGAACGTGTTCGGATACCTTAAAGTAAAGAACACTTCATAGGGCATGAACTATGACTTTTGAAAAATTCCTATTATTTTCGGAGTTACTGCCAATTAAAAAAATATCGGCGTTTTTTTCTTAAAATTTCTCCCCTCTGTTGTACTAAAATATGGATAAATCTACTTCTAAGTTATTCATTTCAAAAATTTTAGTTCAGGCTCTATACAGAGGCGTGAGCTATATACAGGCAGAATATTATTATTATAGAAGTATTTTCCATAGAAGGAAAATGTTTTAAAAATAGGTTATTCAATGTTCATTTTTTGACAAAATATAGTTTTTAAATAATTTTTTATTGTATCAATATTCTTAAAACAATTTTATACACGTATTCTAATCTAAAAGACACAAAATATCATAAATATTATCCATTTATACGCTTTTGAAAAATCACAATTCCGAACGTAATCGGATGCTATATGGCATATGTCAACTGGGCCCGGGCTCAGGGCCTCGACTTGTTATAGATTCAGCCTTAATAAGAACATGATTCTAATAATTTAAACGGTCACATGTTATTTCCGGTTGAATTCTTCGAAAAACAGAGAATTTCGGCCGATATGTCAACTGACTGACTACATGTGATGACCATCGTCCATGTATAGGCCTCGGCCTACCACCATATACTTTCATTACTCATTCAGTCAAAAGGCAAGTCGGTTGAGCCAGTTTGTTCAATTGTAAGTCAATTTGTTTCGGGTGATTGTTTGTAAGAGTATTTGATAATGTATGCAGTATACCAGTGCTTCTCGAACTTTCACTATTGGCGACCCAATTTTTAATCATAATTTTTATCGCGTCTCCTTGTACAATTAATAATGCACTTTGACGCTAAAGCTACAATACGATCTTAATTATAGACCGTACAAATTAACAACACAAGTATTAAATTTTGTATTTGTTACTTTTAAGTAATATTTATTTTAAGCAAATTAATTTTAAGTAATAGAAAAATTACCATGTTATTTTACTTTTCCCTAATTTTTAAAATGGAACAGATTGCAAAATGATATTTAATTAAAAATTTATTTCTTCCATCATCCATTTGTAAAAGTATAAATGTCATTAAAAAAAGAATCTAGTATATGTTGATCTCTATCATATCCATCACGTTTGGCATTAATATTTAAAGCGAGAAGGCTTCAAAATGTATTTTAACCCGGGAGAGCAAGCCCGCACTCGATACTAACGTTAATAGTCGCGAGAGATGACTGAGTCGCTGAATGTTTTTTTGATTTTTTTTACAATAATTTTTATTGTGTTATTATTTTTTTTTTACTATACACGATAAAAATCACAATTCCAGTGAATAATTTATCTAAGAGAAAGTATACTTACTTACTTTCAAGGAGTTTTCATTTTTTCTTTGATAATTTGAGAAAAAATCCATTAAAACTGAACTAAAATGTTTCAGAGGTACATAACCTTAATAAAGAACACAAATCCCAGACGCTTTTCGCTAACATTACAGGAATGATATTCACAAGCAAAACCGTCATATTTTATTCAAATTATTGTAGTTTAGCTGTCCTTTGACTTTGAACCTCGCGCAACCCCTACCGTGTTAAATGTGTATTGTAACGTCGTGAGTAGCTATCCATCAATAAACAAATCTTTACAGCTTAATATACAAATAAAAGCAAACTTTATTTGCTAACAATTTGTAAATGAAGTAATATAAATCCAGATTAAATGCCAAGCCGGTGTGGTCAGTTTATATAATGCTCAAGCGCCACCGGCGTTCATCGTCTTTTTCACTCTCTCTCGGGGATTTTTCTTTTCTCCGGTCTTTTTCTCTTTTTTCTCTCTCTCCGGGTCTCTTCTCTCTTACTCTCTCTCTCTAGGTTTTTTCGGTCTTTTTCTTCCCGTGTCTCAAAAACAACCCTTTAAACAACAGGGGTGTGTTCACAACACGCCCCTCGCTCCTTCTTATTCGCAGGTCAACAAAGTCTCTTCACCTCCCTCGTCCTATTGGCGCATAACACAAAACACACCCGGAGCTGTCTGGTCCAAGGCGCCATAGTTCCTTGTCCGCAGCTGGACACACACTGGCCCATCACGCCACCTGTTTCTAGCATCCCTTTCAAACAACACTAGAAAAAGACAATATGGTTATTTTTAAGATAGGCTTCGCCTATTGTCAATGGGGCGCCGAACTCTTAAGTCTATTATGCCGACCCGTCTGCAAACTCCACTCCCTGAGTTCAGACAATAAACAATGGCCCCATGGCCACGTACACTGGTCATTCCACAGCTGGTTGATCGTAAAACATTCAGGGACAATCGATGGGTGAGGCACTTGTCCTTGACCAGCTGGTAAAACCATAAAACCTATTGTGACTTGGAAAATGGGGGTTCACTTCCATCGAAGATGTCACAGTATTCAATATAAAAATATGGATGTTAGTTCTAAAAAACGAATTGTGTAAAACGCGTACTTCATCATGCGTTACATGTTTCAGAATACCCATAAAAATAAATCTTAGCCAAATAATCCTTCAAGAACAAAACTAATCATGCTAATAAGTTCTAAAAACAAACAATGAAAGCGATGATGATTGACGCAAATCTGCTTCCTGGGTGAAAAGTGAATAAGTCTTCTTTTTCTTTCGACAGCTAATATACAGCATTTCAATAATGATAATGGTGAATAATTTTTTATCTTCCTAGAATTTTTCTCTGAGGCTGAGTTTTTTTTTCCTTCTCAAAGAGTAGTATTTTAGGTTTAAAAGGAAAACGTAATTAACAAAAATCTCTCATCGTGCCATTACAGTAAATCAAACAAAATGGAATTTTTTTCATTAAGGTATAGGATCAGATAGTTAATGAACGTATGAAAGTGGAAACTTTTATTTTTTATGAAATAATATCGCCAACTGATATATATATATATATATATATATATATATATATATATATATATATATACACACTCTTTCGCAAAAAAATATATGCACCCAGAAGAAATTGAGCTACATTCACGAAATTTGGTATGCATGTAGTGTATATAAAAATAAACAAATGATTAAAAATTCAGAACAAAATATCATTTTATTAAGCGGTTACAGCTTGCAAAAGGTTAAAAATCAGTAAGTAGTAAAGCCACCTCTGGCAGCTATACAAGCCGAAATTCGGCGTGGTATCGATTCAATTAGATCACTTATGACCCCCTGTGGAAGATCCCCTGCCATAGTCTTTGCATCTGCGCAGTTAATTCTCCTGTATCTCGGGGACGGCTGCAGTTGCCTTCCCAGCGCGTCCAGACATGCTCTATTGGCGAAAATCTGGTGACCTGGCAGGCCATGGTAGGACGTCATATCCTTGAAGACATTGTTGGGAGAGTCGCGCAGTATGTGGACGAGCATTATCCTGTTGATAAATGGCACCTGGGCGACTTGATAGCATGGGTAGCACAATCGGCGTTAAAATATCGTCCACGTATCTGCAAGCTGTCAAAGTGCCTTGAAAGACCACTAAAGATGATCGTGTGTCCCAAGAAATTGCTCCCCACACCTGTCACACCTTGTGAAATTGCTGTATGCCGCTCGACAATAAATGCCGGATCGGACCGCTGGCCGGTGCGCCTCCAGACACGTGTGGGTGGTCATCAGCACTGAGACTGAATCGGGATTCATCACTGAAGATGACACGTCTCCAGTCTGTCACACTCAAGTTGCCCGAGGTCGGCAAAATTCAGTCGACACTGCCTATGATGTGGGGTCAGTGGTAAGCGTCTTAGCGGACGTCGGCCCTCAAGCCAACTTCGGTCAGTCGTCTCCTTATGGTTTCTCTTGATGGCACTGGATGTCTGGAAGGAGGTAAGTGGCGTTGAATCGATGCTAGCGACGTTGTTGGTGCCGAAGTGGCCACTCTTCTGATTGCACGATCCTCGCGATCATTTGTGTTCCTGGGACGTCCTGACCCTCCGCGACGGTACACTCTACCTTCTGTGATCCACTGTTGCCAACACCGAGCAACTACCATATCGCTCCGACCGAGGTGGCGGCCGATACGTCTATTCGACCAACCTGCTTCTCTGAGGCCTATTATACGGCCCCTATCAAAGTCCGTCAGCTGCTCGTACTGCCGCCGGTTACGTCTTAGAGGCCTCCTAAGTCTCAATATCGTCATCAAAGTCATCAGATTCGTTTGATAGCCGTACGGTGCTCGTACTCATGCTTTAAACCTCCCAGTTGCGCAACTAATATGCGCATAGCACACTTAGCCTTGTCTCATTGGCTTCGAAATTTTAATCATTTGCATATCTCTTACCAGACTACATTCTTGCCGAGTTTCGTGATTGTAGCTTGATTTCTTCTGGGTGCATATATTTTTTTGCGACAGAGTGTATATATATATATATAAATTATATCATCGTAAATGCGTATTTTTCTGTATGTCCGAAAGTATTTTGTTTACTACGTTCCAGTAAATTAATTTTTTAAACCTTTTATTTCCGATATGCTCGTGCCTCCCTTGGGGGGCGCCCCACAGTTTGAAAGACGCTGTATATGTCTATTTTTAAGAATCATAGGTGGGGCCTACATTTATGTAGCTTCCAGGGCCCATTTCTAAGAAGGTGCCCAGGGCCTCAAGAAGTCTTAAGACGTACCTGTTTTCAACTATAGTAGTTATATCACTGGTTGATTAATTTGTATGTATAATCAAAACTAATATTGATAACTTCTCTTGGATAATGCTATAGGATAGATAAATAGTACTTTATAGGACATAAACTGAGCACACATTTTAAAATAGTACAATGTATTACGTTAGTCTCAATTTATACATTTTATAATATATATAGGGAAAAAAAGCAACACGCTCAACACGAAATCTCTAGAACTTAAAATATGGTATATATGTTGCTTTTGTTGAGTAGATATTCGATAAAAACATGTTTTGCGGAAATTGATCCCCAAGGAGGTTTCGAGTGCGTTATAAGCATAAAATTTTCGTTTTTAAACTTTTAGACTTACATTCTTGAACATTTTCAGAAATGCTTCATTTTTGTTGAGTAGAAATCCGCAAAGAACCGTTTTAACGGAAATTGATTACTAGGAGGAAGGGGTTGTTGGGGAGAAGGGTCGTAAAAGATAAATATACCATTTTAAAAAATCAAGTCCTGTTCTTTTTAGACCAAGAGGCAAGGGCTATGAGAATGTTTTTAAGTGTAATCGAAAGAATGCTAGGACAGGAATATCAGTAAGTTAAGAACAATGTATAGTCATTCAATATGAGGCACTAACCACCTAAGTGGGTGGGTAAGGGCTAATCTACATATATTTATTTATAGTTTTAAGATTTTAAAATAAGGACATATTTTTAAAAACACCAGATGAATAAAGAAATGTAACTTTAGTGTGTTTACTTTTAGTATACAGGGTGTACATTTTAAGTAATGAGAATAAGTCAACAAAAAATAATTTATTACAGATATCGCTACAAAACTTTAGTAGTCTTCAAAATATGCTCCATGAGCCTGAACACACTTCTGTAGGTAACGTTTCCATGCTTCGTACGCTCCCTGGAAGTCACCAACCGAAACATTCTTCAGCACATGCGTGCAAGCTCTTTTGACATCATCCAGGGTTCCGTGGTGGC
This sequence comes from Trichonephila clavipes, assembly GCA_019973935.1. Classification (NCBI taxonomy): domain Eukaryota; kingdom Metazoa; phylum Arthropoda; class Arachnida; order Araneae; family Nephilidae; genus Trichonephila; species Trichonephila clavipes. Next base: position 209,814 of record BMAU01003939.1, on the reverse strand, counting down.
ACCCTTTAAGGACGGTGTCCCCTATGGGGAAGAGGAAAAAGTCTGCTGGGGCAAGGTCGGGGCAGTAGGGAGGCTGTGGAATTGTTACGATGCCATTTTTTGTCAAGTGCTCGGTAACCATGAAGCAGGTGTGAGATGGCGCATTGTCGCGGTGGAGCTTCCAATTGGCGGTAATTTCTGGTCCAATGGGCGGAAATTTTTAAACGTCCGTTTAAACTTTCGGCACGAGATTGGCGCAAATCTTTCTCATCCCAAGATCCTCACTGATTATTTTGTTCACAACCATTATATTCATTCCTAGCTGTTCTGCGATCCTGCGAACACTTAAACGCAGGTCCGTGTTCAGCAAATGTCGCACACGTTGTTCGTTTTCTGCGGTTTTTCATGTTGACGGGCGACCTGCACGGGGCTCATTCTCCACGCTCTCCCGGCCTTCTTTAAACATTTTGTGCCGTCTAAAAACTTGAGCTTGTGATAAGCTTTCCTTGCCGTACGCTTGCAGAATCATTTCTATCCTTGATGCACCCGATTTTCCAAGGCGAACGCAAAATTTGATTGCGTAACGCTGTTCAATGCTTTGTTACATTTCGAACTTGCACACACTTTTTTGAAGACGTCTACGCCACGCGTGAGCCTGCCTCAACCAAAGCCAGCAGGCGACTATGGAGGGAAGCGTTATCAATGTCGAAGGCCCCACTACCGACTCCAACTTGTCAGAGCGCCCTCTGACGTACAGCCAGGTCAGGACAAAAATATTCTCATCACTTAAAGTACAAACCCTGTATACTTAATATACATGAAAATATTCCTTGTTTATGGGTTTGTTATGCTAGCAGGAAAGGATTAGTTCAGGATAGTAAGGAATAGTTTATAATATACCCTGTACTTTACAAGTATTAATACAAAAATATGCACATTGGACCATAATTAAGGGGTGTGTGTGTTGGAAACCTAAAATCTTCTTAATATAACAATTTTAAGATTTTTACAGTCTTAGATTATACAGATTTTAACCTTTCTAAAAATACCTTACTTTAACCTCTATAAGCCTTTAAAACCTATTTTTAAATAATCATTGGAACTAGGCAGGCTAACGATCATTTAAATGGCGAAAAATGTAAACATAAAATCAAAACATTTTATCCAGAATTGCTAAAAAAGTGTTTGCATGGAGGTACAGAAAATTCCAACGAAAGCGTAAACAACGTCATATGGTTTCGTGTACCGAAGGAAATATTTGAATAAATAGAAGTATTATCATTGGGAACATAGGATGCAATTTCATCATTTAATATAGAAAACGTATCAATACTATAAATTTTGAGAAAACTTAATATTAAGCATGGTGATTACATGGTACAAGCAATGGAGCCCCTCGAGAAACAAAGGCTGTTAAAGGTTAAATACTCATATTTACAAAAAAAAAAAAACAAAAGAAGTTAATAAAGAAAAAAACATTAAAGGAAGAGAGAGGAGGATGTGATAAAAAATGTAGATTATTTGGAGTACATAGGGAGGTATGTTTTAATAAAAAGGTAATTATACATTAAAGTTCTTTTATCTCAAAATGTAAATTTTTGATGTTCAATGTACCATTTCCGGAAAAACTATGTTCACAGGTATGTAAGTTTCTTATGACATATTTATAATGATGTTTAATATATACTTACATGGGCTTTTTGTAAAAAACACAAAGCTTTATTTCTTGCAAATTTTTTTATGTGAAAATGGGTCAAATTTACCAAGTTTGAAAAATATTTTATAAATTATTAAAACATTCAAAATTAAAGTTAAAAGCTCGTTTCAGTAGAATGAAAAAGTTGTACTTTAATTGCATGAAAAATTTCTAACATGTACATATAACAGATTTTGAGAAAAGGTACATCGAAAACAGCCAATTTAACATTGTCGAAATAGAGGCTTCCGACTCCCCTTGAATTTAATTTAATTTTTAGTTAATTTCGATTAAAACCTACAATGTGATACCTAAAATATAGAAAGTAGTTTTAATTTCTTATGTAAGTAATTTACTGCTTACTCACATTTTTAAAAATATTATTATATCCACCATTACATAAGTAGGATTTATCAGATGTAATTCAACTAAAAAATAATATTGATTTTTTTAAAAAAAATTGCTTCAAAATATTTAATTTAAAAGCCACTATCACACAAATACTGTCTCAACATCAAACATTGAAAATTTCCTCCGTTCATTGGAGTAAAAGACATACATTCTCCTACATTTGTATTAACTAGAACATGAAATCAAGCAAATAACTAATACATACATACAATAATTAATAGAAAAAGGCACTCTTGAAGATTGTGTTCTTATATTCGAAGATACCTTTTGCATGATATCTTCTTTCGCATCCTAGGCGATTTTAAGTGTCGTAAGCTTAACAAATCCCAAACATAAAATTAAAATAATCATTATTTATTAATCTTAAAGATAATCTTATAGCTTAATGTATGGTAGAAAGACCTTCACAAGCGATTAAACTGAAAAGATTAAAGATTGCTTATCTCTCAGAAACAAACAGGAACACGGACGACCTGGTTCATAAATTATCTTCCAGTGCAGTCACTCTAAATCTTTGATGTTACTGACCGCTAGAGCCCTTCTTCTAATGGATCTCTGGTCACAGACTTTAATGAAGTAAATTCTCACTGTTACAATCTTCCCTGCATAAACATAATTCTTTCTCGTTACTTCATCTCACTTAATATAATCAATACCATTAACATATCACGTTCCTTCTGTAAGAAGATAGTAGTTAAGATGTGTAATAAAATCGGAGAAAATTTCAGGTTAGTATCAAAGGCAAAATTACTCGAGATTTCCCAATGCAATAAAAAGCAAAGATACTAATATTTTTTTTTCAAAATAAGCAAGAAGAAAACAAAAAAGAACAAGTAATATAAAAAAAAATTAAGTAAACTCATACTTAGGTCAACAAAGAAATTTTTTTTACATTAGTTACTTTTTATTCAATACTTATAATTAATATAAATATGCATATACATACGACAGAATCACAATATTTAGTAACAATTTATTTTTATTAATTATCATTAAAGTATCGTATTGTCATCCAAAACAATCGCGTATTGAAAATTTCAGCTTAAATGAGCGCTTTAAAATGTGAGAAAAAATATCTTTTAAGTTTAGACCCAAGTCGTTAAAAATGAGGCCACCGTGACTGTATCTTTAATTCTTTAAATAATTAGTTTCAGTCAATTAATTATAGTTATAATTAAATTATCGTATTATCAGCCAAAACAATATAGTGTATAGAAAATTTCAGCTCAGATGAGCGCTTTAAAACGTGAGAGAAAAAAACCTTTTAAAGTTTTGACACAAATCGCCAAAATGGTGCTAATGCCAACGTGGCTGTATTTGAAATTCTTTGAATAATTAGTTTTAATCAATTAGTTTTTATTAATTATAATTAAATTCCCGTATTGTTATCCAAAACACTCATGTATATAAAATTTCAGCTTAATTGAGCGCTTTAAAATGGATTTTTTTAACGATTGAAAATTGGAACAAGATATAGAGAGATTGTGAACTAATAGTAGGAACTATACAACATAGGAATCTATTTCTAATGTAAAACAAGAAAGTTTTGTCTGGAATAAAATTTACACTTGCACGCTAACACACGCACGCGCACTAACACAATAAGCATAAAGGTAAAACGCCCAGTGTTAAAGTTTCCTTAAAAAGTATACTAAATAACTAAATATTAAAAAGGTTAGTTTATAAATGTATAAGATATGACCGTGGTAGCTGTGAAGTAATAGTTGCAAATTCGTGTCTGGTGTTATGTCAAGGGCAGTGATTCTCAACCCCTGAGCAGCGGCACTTTTGTGTGCTACCAAATTTGGGAAATTTCCTACCATACTTTGTTTTTAACTATTATTTGCGCTCTGAGAAAAAAAAATTCGAAACCTAATTTTTCAGCCGTTTTATAACAACAAACTAAGGGTATTCGCTGAATATTTAACTTATCCCTTTTGTATAGTTGGATGTAAAAACACACACAAGTAAGAAATAAAAAAAATTAAGTCAATTCCTACTTTGAATGGATGAATAGAAACTTTTTTATTAACGATTGAAAGTTTGAATAAGATATATATTATAGGTAGAGAATGAACTACAATATTAGGGATTGAAAAAAGAGCATGATTTTTCAGCATAGTTGTAACAATGTACAGCCGGTTTAGCTAGTTTGTCTGAAAAATAGGTTTTCAACGCCAACTTTTGTCTTTGTTTTAACAGTTACATTGTTACAACAATAGAGATGAATCTAAGTTGGCTTCAAAAACCGGTAATTAATTTAATTAAATTATTTAATTAATTAATATTTGAAAGAACTGCATTAACATCAAGTGTCATCCCCTATATAAGTTTAAAAAAAATTATTTGAACTTGATTAGATGAATTGAAATTATTTTATTAACGATTGAAAATTTGAACAAGACAAAAAAATATAAATATATAAATAAATTTATAGAGAGAGTGAGCTAATAGTAGGAATTGAAAAATTGATTAGATTCATAGTCCATTTCTGATAACGTTAACGTTAACGTTTCCATATGAATTCCTTTTGAATGAAGAGGAAAAACTAATTTCACTCTGTAATCATTCAAATTTTACTTCAAAACATTCGGAAGAGTCAATGAAAGCATTTACGATTAAAATTAGAGACGATTATCTCCTAATACACGAAAAAAAAGCCTTGTTACAATTTTTTACAACTTATTCGAGTAATTAAAATTATCTTTTATAATATATTAAATACTATTTTATATATCATTATATCATAAGTAAAATTTCCTTTTAAAATTATTTTATTGTTAGTATTGAATTTCGTGGGCCTCTGTTCTGACTACAAATATTAGCCATATAGTTAAATGTGTACCGCAGCAGAAAAAAGGTCGAGAATCACTTCTCTCAGGGGTGAACTTAGTTCAGGAACCATGGATGAACGTGCTATTTTTTCTAAAGAAGCATTTAATAGTGGTATTTTCAAGATGGCGACATTTCGTGAAATATTTTTTGACAGATGATTATTTGCCGTTGAAAATAATAAAACTAAATAGCGCACTTCTGGTTGAACAAAAAAACAAAAAAACTGCCGCAAAACTCTCATCTTCTATGAAAAATACTTTTTGGGCTGGTGTATAGTTATTAAAATGTTTTAGTTCTATGTGTAATATTCAAATTAAGATTAAATTAACTTTTAAATTAATTAAAATTGGTAACATTACCGCTAGTGACTTCTTGTTATGTTGCTGATTGATGGATGACAAAAATAAGATTGGACTATATTAGGATTGTAATGATTATCTTTCGTTACTTTTTGCAGAATGCATGCTGAAACGGTTTCTAAGCAAGAACTTAATAATTTTGCACTGTATAGTTATAAATGTTTTAGTTCTACGTGTAATTCAAATTTTAAATTAACTTGACAAGAGGACTTCGTGATTTGTTTCAGAATACCGTTTTAAAAGGCTTTGTGATTTGTTTCATGATACCGTTTTAAAAACGATATTCTGCATACAATTATTCAAGAACATAACAGACACACACACCACTTTGTCGCTTTTACTAATAATGCCATGTTTCTCGGTCCACCAAATTTGAAATTCCCTGTTACACTTACTAACCTGCACTTTTTGTTCTTTTGCTGAACTAGCCATGTTAAACAACAGTTAAAAATAATCGTAAATATAACACAGTTTAACTTTAAAATACAGTTGTTTCAATGAAATTGACTGTTCTCTACTTAGACTTTACATCACAAGCAATTGTAGTCTACGACGTAACTAAAACAAAACAATAACAAGCGAGTGTGCTTTCCGCCGCCCACGACAGATCATTCGCGTTTGCTCGTAATACTTCAGAGTGAACTTTGAAATTTTGAAATAAAACGCAAACCATTTTGATCACTGGCGTGCCAAAAACATTGTGTCGAGTGCCACGTGCCACTGGTTTGCCATCCCTGGCTTAGGTCGTGGTTTCATTAAAAACCCGCTGTGTACAGAGGTTGGTGTGGCAGTTTGCAGAGCGGCCCCATGCTCAGGTCATGTGTCACCCTCATCACTTCCCGTCCCAATAGTTCAACATTACGAGGCTCGCTGCCAATATCCTTCGAGTAGGCACGAAATCTCTCACTAATAAACAATAAATTAGTAAATTTTTATTTAAAAATAAACAAAGTATTGATATATATTTTAAAGAAAAAAAATAACAAATGCCGAAATGTTTTTGAAAAACATGTTATTCGCAGTATTTTTAATTAAATACATCTTGTAGAATATATAGGTTAAATAAACGAATATATACATACATAAATTATTATGGTTCAATGCATTGAAGATTAAACAAAATTGATTGCTTAAAAAGTACAACTTTGCATTTGTAAATCATTGTTAGAGAGCATAATTAAGATAAAAATAATGGAAAAAACTCCCTTTTTTATAGAAAACACGCAAAAAATAAGACGGGGGGAGGTCAAGTAAACAACAAAAAAAAATCAATTCTTTAATGAAGGGCATTAATTTTTTAAGCATATGACCCACATAAATATAAAAAACCATCTATGATTAAAAAAAATATTTTTGATCCTAGAAAGCGTGTTTTTTTAACGTTATTCAAAATCATTATTTATTAATAAGCAAGAGAACTAATTACTTTTACTTTACTTTATTAATTATTAGCTTAGAACGATGAATGTTTTAACAAAAGCATCTAGAAACTTGTAATATACAGTACTTTGATCGTAAATAGTCAGTTTTAGATGAACTAATGAGCTTACATTCTCGAAAATATATCAATAAAGGAATATGAAGAGCTTTTAACTATTTTTATAAGAAATATCGTATTTTCATTTATAAGGTGAGTACTTTTGGAACATTTTAAAGTGAAAATAAGGGGATCGGCTCATTTTTATCCGTATCTGCTAATATCGGAGAAAACATAAGTTTCATGTGCTATGCGCAAGAAATGTTCATTTCTTAATTATTCGCGATTTTGTAAGTTTAACTGTTATTCCAAAAAAAATAGTTCTAAAAGATATATTACGTTAACATTCTCTCACTCGAGAGGATATACTAAATATTGAGACCACGATAGCCTGTGGTAATGTGATATCTAAAATACAGTACTAGCCACCACGCGATGACGATCGTTTTAGGGTGATGGCTAAGATACTCATTTTCGGTATCGGAAAGTACCCAGATCGAAACCTTCTTTCATTGGTGACCCTGGCCGTGCAAAGAGAACCGCATCAGTCGTGGCGACATCTAGCCATCGCAAAAGCAACCAAGCCATCACACACGACGACACAACCCACAGAGCCGTCACGCATGAAAGACGCATCCCACAAGCCACAACTGCTTACACGCTGACCACGAATATGAGATCGTTCGGTCACCTATTCACCAAATAGCTGCCATGGGGGTAGTATAGCGGTGTGATATCTTTATAAACTAGTAATAGCCATCACGCAATGACGATCGTTTTGGCGGGATGAATAAGATATTCGTTTTCGGAACAGGAGGTACTCATATCGAATCTTCCTTCCTTCAAACCTAATGATTGAGGTCGCGGCCGCCATGTCACGGTTACAAGTCCTGGTGCTTCTTAAGCTTTACCGTTTAGAGGGGGCGGTTGCACATTAAATATGGTAAGTTTAAAGTTTTCCCGTTGCCGTTGTGTCGTTGCTAGGAGAGGGGTATGCCTACTCAGGTATCGTCCTCGTCACTTGATCGAGGCTCAAAATTACTAAGTTCATCGCTAGTGACCTTCGTTTATTTATATACTGTGGCGTTAATATATAATCAAATATTATTATATATTATCATATATCAATCTGTATCAAATATTATTTGTGCCTCGCATTTTTTCTCAAAGTACGAACTCGTTCGAAAATGTGCTGATAAATACTGTCTTAAGGTATCCGACTAACCTAAAATCATGATTTTTTTTAAAAAAAATTGACAACTTTTTTATGATTTTATTTTATAGGCCATTTTATTAGCTTTATAAAAATGCCAAGTTTTTTATTTTCCATTCTCTAGAACAAAAATTTCAAGTGTTTTGGTAAAAAAGCAGATGCCATAACTTTACATAAGATGTCAAACTTTAAAATGCGTTTTACTCGAAAGGTATTTTTTTTCGAAAAGTTCAAACGGGGACAGCGATGGCTCAAAAAGTTTTTAAAAATAATTTTCTGAAACTTTTTGTGTATGTTCTGTATAACAGTAGAAGTATTTTGACCTTCTGATTTAACTATCACTCTTTTATTACTAAATTTACAGTTCTTTATGTGGATAAAATCACTGTTTCTTTAAGCAATTTCGTGTAATGGCTAAGATAAAGTGCTCTAGTTTTTGTAAAAATTAAAATATCTCTTATTCTGAAGGTCATTTCAAAAAGGAATAGCTAAGTAATCCATCATAATTGAAAAATTGAGAATTTGCTCGTTTACTGGCAATATTTACCCATTTTTTTCCCATTTTTGAAGTCATAATTTATTTTTCTCTTCTTAATCTTAGCCTTTTTTTCTTAAAATGTACTAAAAAATCTAAAAACCACAAAAAATCTCCTTATCTCTATTTTTTTTTAAAAAAGTTGTCGCAAGTAGTGGGATACCTTAAGAACAGTTTCGTAGAAAACAATCTACTTCTTTCGCCAACCTCCACATCGTCGCTCGCCCACATTAGGAAAATGAAAAGTCCAAAACACAATACAAAAGTTTCTCTCAGCGGCCAGTGTAGCAGTTGGTACGCAGGTCACGTGATCCATTTGCATACTTACCTCATCCATCCACCCCTTCACAAACAAGGACGTTGTCGGTCAACATTGACATTGTTCGGACTGGACTTAACGATACTACGGTCGACTGATGTCCTTTAGTTCGTTCCTCGAGGAGTTTGCTCAGTCCACTGACATTTACAGAGACATCCATATTCAGTCTTTTTCCTCTGCTCTAAAAAGGGGGGGAGGGAAAATAGATTTTCGTCTTTTTTGAAAATAAGTTTTCTGATTCTGTTCGATAGAGGACAAATATTTTGAGATATTTGCTTGAATGTTAAAAAATAATAATGTTAAGTATTTTTAATGTGACTGAAGTAGATAAAATTTTAACAAGTAATATAAAAAAATAACTCAATTCCTGCTTAGGTCAACAAAGAAATATTTATTTTACTTACTTTTTTAAACCGTTACAAATAATATAAATATGTATATACATAGGAAATAATGATACTATTAAGTGATAAAATAGAAAGTGATTTTCCTCGCAATTTTCCTTTCTATGTAGGGTGTTGGACTATTTTCGTTTGTTTATTACCATTTATTCATTCACTGAATCTAATTATTCCAATAAATAATATAGTAAAAAAAAGAAATCACAATCTTAGAAATAAGGCCATCTATGTGGGATTCGAACCCACGAACTTTGAAGCAGAAGCACAACGGAAGAGACGCACGGAACGATTTTTCTTTCTATATGTGTGGTTGAACAATTACTTTTGTTTGTTACTAATTATTCATTTTTAAATTTAAATAATGAATTAATATTTGAAAAAACAGTTTTTGCAACATGTGTCAGCCTCTACAAATTTAAAAAAATGTATTTGAACTTGAATTGATGAATAGAAAGCATTTTTATAACGATTGAAAATTTCAACACTATATGTATAAATGAATATATATAGGCAGAGAGTGAACTAATATTATGAATTGAATAAATAAATATATAGAGAGGGAGAGTGAACTATATAATAGAGTAGAAATTTAAAAATAGAATAAACTCTATTACTCGCTTATATATATACTTCAAAATTAATTTTTACTGGCATCATTTTTTTTGAGTAGTTGTTTTGTTGTCTTAAATCCCGGACAGATTTGAAGGATGATACGTTAGCTGGTGCTCCATTTTTTTTATTAAAAACAGATGAAATAGTTTCCTTGTTTCTCAAGTATTGCACGAGACTCACAGAAGTAAGTAAAACAAAAATAATATAAATGAAGTAAAGAAAAATTAACGAAAGTTACAAAACAAATGAAATAACAAAAACCATTAAATTACAAACAAAAACGAGTACGTCATAAAATTAACAAAACCAAATCAATGAATTTATAAAATCAAATTAAAAAAAAATTTAGAAAATGAAGTTACAAAATATTGTAAATGGAACTTTACCTGGAAAAAAAATAGAGGGACAGTTGATTTTAAGAGCATGCAGTTTTACCATCACAAGCATTTTCTATCTTTTTTAACTTTTAACGACAAAGTATAATTACGAGTCAAAACAATTTTTTATTAAGACATAAATAATCTAGCTAAAAATTACTTTAATATTTTTTTTTTAAATAAGTTACCAGAAATTTTTTTATTTGATTTGATAGAATGATTTACCAAAATTTTGCTTCAAAGTAGAGAGAGAGTTGTTGGAATTTACATTGTTAACGAACATTTTAATTTTGAACCACTCTGAAATAATGAGAATGAAACCTGATAACAGCACTTCACTCTCCAAACTTTCCCACTATGTTCATGACACCTGAGCTGGCTCCCCTTCACAACGTTTCCACACAATGCCAATGGTTGAGTACTCTGAGCCTCGAGAGAGAGAGAGAGAGAGAGAGAGAGAGAGAGAGAGACAGACAGACAAATTTAACTCTTATCATTCCTTCTGCACGTTGGGTCTTTAGTGCCAATATTACTCGAACTGACGTATCGACAACGCCAGCAGCGAATTCACGACCATGAACGCACGGTCATCGTCGCTTAGAAATACATTTTAAAAAGAACAAAAGTATTTTGTTTATATTAGACATATGAAAAAGAAATTTAAGAGGACTTGGTACCCCAAAGTGACAGACCTATCATTTTTTAAAAATTTTAATTTAATCCTATTTTTTGCATTATTATCTTTCGATTGATATATCACTCGTGAATGTTGGAAAATTAGAAGTTGAAATAAAACTTCCTTTGTAAGCAAATTAGGCAATTCAGCCACGCCCCCTTTTTAGAAAAAAAGCTAAAAAAAGCGTTTTGATAAAAAAAAACCTATTTTATAAAGCAAAATAATAACTATAAAAAAGAACGTGTAATATAAAAAGCAAAATATTACCGAGGAAATACAATAATGCCATTTTTTTTTCTTTCTGAAATGTGTGCATGTAAAATTTTTCAATTAAGGCATTTTATATTAATAATTTCATATAATTTCAGTTATTATTCCTGATATGTTTTTCATACAAATGTAATACTACAATATTATAAGAAGAAAAAAAAAAACTAAAATTTCTGTCGTGACAGAAAAAATTTTTTTTTATTATTTTTCTTGAATTTTCTTGTACAATTAATACACTCTAAAAATTGATCATTTATAAAAATATATGAGTTGAAAAAATATGAAAATGCAACTATTTTAAAGAAAAATATATAAATAATATCTTAAAGTGGTAATTTAAGTTTATTTAAGCTTATTATAGTTATTTTTTCAGAATTATATACTTTAAATGGTTTTTTTTAGTTTGTATTTTTCGAAACATTAGTGCATTTAAAATGCTACTCCTTTCACAACTATTTATCAACCAATCACTTCCGTTTTTTTTCTGCCTGTTATATATAAAACATGAAATAAAATTAGGGATTCATTCTGCGTTAAACTGAATACTTTTTTTTTAAAAAAAATTAAAATGTAAGTAATATTGGCTTTTTCGTTGATTTTTAGCATGCATATCAACATTTTATTTTTTTCTCTCAAAAACGAATTAAGTTATTATAAAATCAATCCCTAAAGGTATTTAGAACACCCATAAGAATATTATAAAAAAATTTCTGGTCAAAAAATTAATAATTACAAAAGGAGTAAAATTTTAAAATTTTCCAAATTTTCTTTAAAAAATTTAAATTTTGAAATTTTGTCAATAATATGTGAAAAATTTCATCTAGTATCATTTTCTTCAATACATACATTATATAAAATGCTAAAACATAATTTTTAAATAAATAAAGGAAGAAAGTTGTTCAAAGGCTACCAAGTCCACTTAAATGTGTATCATTTTTTTATTTATTTAGAATGAACCAAATCCATGAAGCCAAGTTAATAATTTTCTGAAAAAGGAACAATAAATATTTTTTAATAAAAATATTAAGAAAATATGTTACACGCTCATCTTTTTTTCCCAATATTACTTTTTACCCTTACCACATTTCCATTTACACTTCTCTCCTAACGGAACCCATGATAACAATAAGCAGAAGCTCACGCCACACTTTTCTTAGCTCTCGGAATATTCATGTTATTGATGTTTCGCAGGGAAGAACTGTGCGCATATATAATTAAAAGATCAGTTTTATTGTTGGTAAGTTTCGGGTAACCAAGAAAAGGCGTCAGAGCGTCATTACGCCGGCCTTGTTTGAGGCCCGGAATCGAATTATTCAAATTAAGCTCGCTGAAAGAACACTGAGGCAGCTGGAAAGAAAAGGGATATGTTATCGGCTCCGAGCAGAAATTAAATTAACATCACTGGTTTGGAAAGCGAGAATATCCTGGTCGGTACACGCAATGCAAACTCGAAATAATTCCAGAAGCTTGTTTTTGTGGAGGACAGTGGACGGCAGGCAGTTGCGAACAAGGCAGTGTGTCTAAAATTAGTGGATTGGTTAGAGTAGTTTTAGATAATGGGATTTGGTGCCTTAATAGTATTAAAAATAAGTTAAGCTTATTGTCTTTGTTTTTATATGTGGGCTGCTAATTAGTTCCCTTTTGTTCTTTGTCATGTTATTTTGACGGATACAGTACATTTTCTTTGCAGAATCTCGTTACTGTAAAGGGGAAATTTGATTACAATTCTGTAATAATTTATAACATTAGACTACAGGCATTTAATTTTTCGCTTAAGATAACGACAAATTTGGATTTTTTAAAAAGGATTTTTATATGTTAGGAAGTTATTTTTTTTGATGGATTGCTTAATGACTTCGAATTCTAAAGTAATTCTTAAGTAAAAGTAAAGTAACTTAATAAAATTAAAATTTTGTTTAATTTTATTATTTTTTTAAAAAAGTTATAAAATTAAATAAATTATAAATATGTTGTTGTTGGCGTGTCTTTCCCGAAAAGACGGAAGCGAATTTACCAGAGCCTGAGACAGGTAAGAACTCTACACGCTAGATGGGGACACCACCTATCTCCGCCTCCACAATTTAGGCATGGACTAGAGGGGCGGGAAATATTCTCCAGTACCTGAGGTTTCTACTGCAATTGCTAACAAGACTTTTTGACCCACTGATTTAATGAGCAGGTGCTCCATGTGTACTCAGAGGGTATTTGAGGGTAGACCTCCGGCCTGGAGTCCGATGCTCTAACCACTAGGTTACCTACGACCCAAAATATATAAATATAAAATGAATATTAAAATTATTACATTTTTTTTATAAAATCTAAATTTTAAGCATGAAGAGGAAGTCAAATGTATAAAAATGTAGAATAATTTGTGAATAATAATATTAAAAATTTAACAATAAATATAGAGGGTGTATCAATACAACGGCTACAAACTTTCTGGACAGATAGAGTACATCTAGACGATGGGTAATCATACAGCAATGCATGGGAGGAAACTCTTTCGTTGTGTGGTAGTGACGAAGCAAAACACGAGAAAAATAAGACACGAATCAGAAAAAAGCATGTTTATTACCCTTTGTACAGCAAAAAACAAGAAATATATATTATAAATAAAAAAGAATTAAGTCGATTCCTACTTAGGTGAACAAAGAAAAATTTCGTTTAGGTACTTTTTATAAAATAATTACAATTAATATAAATATGTATAGACATATGGCAGAATCACACTATCAAGTGGCAAAAGAGAAAGCTATTTTCCATTCTCCTTTCTATATAAGGTGTAGGACTATTATTTTTGTTTGTTACTACTTATTCATTAATTAAATTAAATTATTCCAATAAGATAGTATAGTAAAAAGAAATCACATTCTAGAAATTATGCCATCCCAGAGGATTCAAACCCACGACCTTTGTATTAGAAGCCCAGCGCGCTATCCATTGCGCTATAGGGGCACAACGAACGATTTGCCTTTTCATGTATGCTGTTGGACTATTATTTTTGTTTCGTTTCGATTTATTTATTTTTTAATTTAATTAATGAGTTAATATTTGAAAAAAAAACCCGTTTTAGCATCAAGTGTCATCCACTACAAGTTTTAAAAAATGTATTTGAACTTGAATGGATGAATATAAACCATTTTACTAACGACTAGAAATTTCATCATGATATATATATATAGAGAGAGAGATTGTGATCTAAAATAGTAGGAATTGAAAAAGATCATTAAAAAGTGTCAGCGACTGTGATCAAAGTACACGTTGGATGGTAAGGGGGGCATGTCGTTAGTATGTAGGATCCGCAAGACGGTCATATGGGTTATTGCGATATGACTGGTAATAGTCCGCTTACTGGTACCGTGATTGTTATGTACCAGATCCTTCACTATCTCTTCGTGTTTTGGCAACCTCATTCTTCGTTCATGTTCCTCTGTATCCATGATTAAGGATTCACTGTAGGACAATCTTTGGTGCAAGGTGTAAAGAAAGCTTGGCTGGAAATTTGCCTCCTGGGTGAAGCTGGCCCCAATCAGTGGTCCCATATGCCAGAAGCACATCCAGGGCAGATTTATCCGTTGAACGTTTGGGCTGGGCATCCAGGATCCCGGGCCCTGGAAGGGCTACATTTAATCAGATCCAAGAGACCTTCATGGAGATCGTTAAAAGTAGACAGTACCATGCATTGTTAAATACTCGTTCAAATGGTATTTTAAAACAAATGTGTACGACTCACAGTCTCAAAAACCTAAGCACAAACCGGCTCGACCGATGGCCGCATTTCGACTAAATGAGTTGAAAGATTGTTTATTGCAGTATGCATAGATGTGGACAACTATCATCATATAATAATACAGTCTTACCACTTTTGTCAGTTGACATGTGCAATTTGAAATCCTCTGTTTTTCAGAGAATATGTATGGGAGTAGTGGTGCAAAGGGAGGTCCTGGGGGTCCGAATCCCCCAAAGCCCTTGATTTTTTCCCGATTGATTATAATTCTAAGTATAAAGTACGTAAAATTTAATTAATTACTTGTTATTAATGATTAATTTTATTAATTAATGCTAATTATTTATTCAAAAATTAGTTTTTTACTGTGCTTTGTTCCCGAAAATCGACAAAATCAAAAGGAGCATGATACAAGAATGGTGAACTTTCGACCCCGGACCCCCCTCCCCCTTGAAAAATTCCTGTGTGCTCTACTGTATGGGAGTGATATTTAATCATTAAAATTATCTTGAACATGATCTTATTAAGACAAGAGTCGGAACAAATCGAGGTCCCTACCGAGGGTGAGACCCTGGACCCGGGCCTGCGTGTGTGAGGTAGTTTGGTTATGTATAAGGTGGGAGATAGTTGGTAGTTGTAAAATGAAGTTATTTATTACTGAAGAGTAAGAGTTGGTTTTAGATAGTATCGTCGTTTCACTTAGAGAGGCATTAATAACCAATCACTTAATCAGAAATAATGTTTTTGTAAGAACTGTAATTACTATGTAAACTTAAAATGAATCTATGTAGAATTATTAAATATATAAACTGTTGTATAAAAATAAAAATAACCTTTTTTTTGCGGGGGGGGGGTAAAAAATTGCAACAAATTGTAGGTTATATAAATACTTAATGTAATATAAATAGCATTATTGCGTGACATACAACTTTATTCAAATAAATTATAAATCGAATGATAAATATAATTAAAATTTCAAAATAATTATTGCTTGTGCTTATATAAATTAAACAGAGTGAACTTCTTGCATTATGCCAATAACAATATAGTATACATCTTTCAAAAATAAGCAAAAAGAAAATCGCTTAGAACTTTAAGAAATGAGACGACAAAGAGCGTCACATAATTCTGGAAGTTTCCACGTTGAATCAATCTTCTAAAAGAATCGACATATTGCATGTCTCCAAGACATCCTCATTATTCAACCTTCGCAATTTTGCTGACTAACGTTTTGGTCCATTGGTTGACAATAACCATAAACGGGAAAAAAGAGCTATTGGCTTTTACTTTTTTTCTGCCCAATCCTTATTTTTCAATATTCCTGATCACCGATGTCACTTTTATTTATAACCTCTCTGTACAACTGCATTGTGTATGTGTATGGATGAGTTGTTATTGAAATGACTCACTTCGTGGTAACGTGGGTGGTTTTTTTTGTTGGAGTTGGTTAATAGAAAAAAAGCATCACACACACATACCAAACAACGGGCGTGGTTCATTCTTGGTGTTTTGGTTTGTTTTCTTTTTCTTGTAAATCTACCACTCGGAGCATTTGTTTGTTTTATGTTCCGTTCTAAAGAGTATTCAGGTATTTTATTTAAGAATTCTTTTTATCCCGTTTGATTTGCATATACGGTCGAACGTCTATATAACGAAACTCTATATTGCGAATTTTTCTATGTAGCGAACTTTTCTCAGGAACCTTGAACATTTCACGATTTTTTTCGTAAAATAACCTCTCTATAGCGAAGTGCATTTTCTATAGAACGAACTTTTTCTTTTGTGATTCAATTTTTGTTCTCCCTTTTTTTAAAAGTATTTCTGAAAAAGTTTCAAGTTATTCTCTCTTTAACACATTTTATGGTGGTCATAAATCTTGAACTGGTTTTATTAGATCCTCACTCGCCGAGAGCAATAGAGTTCTGGACGTTTCTCTTCCAGGAAGTGTAACCTTTAACCCCCTTTGCCCAGTTCACTAGCAGCATCTACCATATCCTCCTTCACCCTCAGTGGAGTTGTCACGTGTCCCCATGTTCTAATTATAAAATAATGTATGTTAAATATTACTTGTATGCTTTAAATTATAAAATGTCCTTAAAACTCATTAATTTTAGTATAAAATTATTTTCTTAATATTGAAGATACAGTGAATTAGTCGACATTCTTTTTTCTTGTTTTCCTTTCAATTTTTCTTTCTTTGTTTTTTGATGGGTATGATGTATAAAATAAACATATATTAATTAAAAAAACCGTGTGGATAATTACTTTTTTTAATATATAGTGCTTATGAATTTAAAATTTGTCGTACATGGTTTAGGAAGTATATAAATAGATGAACCTCTATATAACGAATTTTCCACATAACGAACTTTTTTCAGGGATTTAGCGACATCGTTATATAGAGGTCTGACTGTATTTTGTTTTCATAGAAATATTTGGGTAAGTAGCTTTTATATTTAAATGCAAATGCTCTTTTACTCTTTTAGTCATTGAAATTTCAACACCAGGAAGAGAAAATGAAGTACAGTAGGACCCCGATTTAACGAATTCATAGGGACTGGACATTTTGTTTGTTAGTTCGGTATTATTCGTTATACAATATACGAGTTTTTTGCCCTTATATTTTTGAAAATTCTATTAAGGAACTACGTAAGATATATACATAATAATAATTATACACTCTTTATTCAACAACTAAAATACTATTTGTGAATTATTACCCACCGGCTAACTGAATATTTTAAAATAATGACTAATAGATGTTTGAAAATCTTTTTGATTCCTGACTCGAAACAGTTCATTTTTCAACTTTATGGCAGAAAAAGAAAATATGCAACATTTACAATCTGCAGCATAAGAGGGAGTTGTGATTTTACAGTTTTTAAGCAATGTAAAACATTTGAAAATGTAATAGTTTTGATAGAAGTTTCACTATCAGTTTCTGCATTAGAATTACTGTTCATTGGATCCGACAAATCACTAATTTCCCCAACATTAGTTGCACTAATAAGCTGTCCATCATCAAATGTATCATAATCGTTAAAATCTCAAAATATCCCCTGCGTTAAGGATTGGGAGGAGAGAAGAAAGGAATTTTCTGTCTTACTCAAGATCCTCTCGACATGTAACACTCATGACTCATCTGCACCCGTAAAGTCCAATAAATGTTGTGAGAACCCCCCTGGGTTCCACCCTGGACACTAAGATTAACTTCAGGCAATGAATGACCAGACGACATTTGTATAATAACAAGTTATATTTATATTCACTTAGTTCAAATATCAACTTACTAATTACAAATATTCAACTATATATCTACGTCAAAAGGGATTTACCTTTACTATTAAATTAAATTACGAAATATAGAATTAATCCATTAATACGCTCAATATAGAAAGGGTTTACCGAAATAGGAGTTCGTACTGACGATCTCTCCAGGTACATTAATCCTTCTACCTCGCTGAATAACAACAGCAATACTCCAATATCGTAATCCAATTGAATCTTGTCGCTACTTCTGCTGGCTCAATCGCCTTCTTCCACGCTAACTTACAACGCTGTCCTTAAATACCTTATTTGATTTGCATATCTCATTTTCTTTTAGAGCTGATTGGAAATATACACGAATTTACAATCCTCAAAGACGCCTAAGAGTATTAGTGGAAAGGTGCCGTAAAGGTTCGTCACAATGTTTACTCCCTTTCCCGTTGAAGTTTGTTGTTAACAAGAAAAAAATTCTGTTTCGGACAAGAAAAATATGCCTTAATTTTTTTTTCTAACAGAAATTAAGGAAACAGCATTCCGGCTGCTGAAATAATTCGTTATTTTAGAGTTTAATGCGTTAAATAGGAGTTTTTGCCTTCATTTTCATCGGTAAAAGAAGAAAATTCGTTAAATATGGGTTCGTTAAATCGGGCTTTGACTGTATCAATTTTTTTTATTCTTAATATACAGTACAATAAGAAGAAAACGTTAGACGTCTCATAGTGACTCTGTGGCTTCACACCGAAGAGAAGGTGGTCACACAAGCTATGGTCCGCTTCTGAACATGCAAGGGATTAAGAAGGAACAACAAGGGGTGATACTCGAATGGTGCTATCTTTGAATCATCTGAAACGTTATCATGAGGTGGAATACGACTTTCTGTCGCAAACTGTCATTGTTAACGAAACAAGGGGTCACTATTTTGAATCCGAAAGCAAGCGTCAGAGCAAGCAGTGGAAACGTGCGACTTCACCACCTCCAAAGAAATCAAAGTTCTGGTAAGGTAATGATGTCCTTCTTTCTTTACCACAAGGGCCTGCTTATGGAGTTTCTGGAACGGAGAACCACCATCAATGTCCAGCGTTATCAAGCCACTTTACAGAACCTCAGACGAGCCATCAATTCGAAACGACCTGGCATGTTTTCTTATGGCGTTACTTTCCTGCATGATAAATATACCAACAATTTTGGCGACTATTTTTGAGTATGTCTATTGTGTATAACTACATTTTTGAGTTAATAAAATCGTTACCGTTACTTTCCACTAGTGACTTGGTTTCATTTGAATGCCCCTTATATGTAAACTATGCCAGAGAGATCTTTTAATGATTAACAGTGCAATTTTAGAAATGGAAATAATTCTAATGATTCAAAAATTAGTATAATCAAGAACAATTATTGCAATTACTATCTTTAATTAGAAGTCTGGCTTGTGTGGGTATATATATACCAGAAAGTAAAAGGTTTTATACAAAAAAGTAGTAAATAGGAGCATGTAAAGTATTTTTTCTATCTCAGTTAATCTTTCTTTTCCGAGAAATTTTAGCTGCATTTTAAGAAAATTTATTTGATATAAACAATGCAATAATCTCTTACATTAATCCATGGTAATAAGATTCCACTATAAAAAATAAAGCACTTAACAAGCTCCGCTTTTTGGAATTAATATCAACGACGATCATCATGTATCTTTAATCCGCTTAGTGAGAAGGGAGTCAGATTTCAAGGAAAATCCAATTATTTCTTTCTTTTCACGAAGCAAAATTATATTTCTTTCAACATCCCTAAGGGAAGTTATCATTAGTGTAGTTAAGAGAGGAACTGTTGAAAAAACTATGATTTGGGAGATATTTTTCCCCCTAGAAATTACTTTTATCTTGAGACTGATAATAAAAACGAGACTAAAAATTTAAACACTTGTTCTATTTTTTTTTTTACTGAAGTTAAGAGATTAAAATAAAATGTTAGAGGGAAACTAAAATATTATTAAAAAAATATATTCTTAAAATTTTTTCCTCTTCAAATAATTTCATTGAGCGCCAGGATTGTGCCCTCTTTAAAAAGAAATAAAAAAGGAATTTTAATTTGATGTAATTTGATAAAAATAGAAATTGTATCCTAATTTGTTCTTTTAATTAACGTTTTAATATTTTTTGTTTTAGTTTTTACATATGCAAAGAAAACATATCAAAATGCAAAGCTTTTACTTATTGATTAACGTTACAACATTTTTCTTTTTGTGATTTAATAGGACACACACAAAAAGTCAAATTTGTCAGACAAAAATGCATGCTTTAGAAAAAAAAATATTTGTTGTGTTGCTTTTTTTTTTTAAGTTGAAGTATTAAATGACTTTTTCCTTTGCATAAGGTAAAAGTTTTCATAAAATTGATTTTATTCCTTTTAAAATGGTTCTCGGTTTTTAAATTTCTCGTAAAAGTTTTAGATAAATAAACATAATGGCTGAGTTTTTCTTTTCTTTTTTTTAAATTTGAGTTCGAAATATTTTATTTTTTATTGCATAATAAATGAATTTCAGACAGGTGAGAATTTTGGAATTATTTTCATAACTGTTTTATCACTCTGTAACCAAAAATACATTAAGGGTTCTTTTTTGAAAATTTTGCATCATAAAATTTGAAAAATGTTCCTTTCTCGTTTTTTTTTATTTCAATTAAAAGTCTTGGGTTCTTATATAAAACTATGCATTATATTTAAAAAAAATAATGAAAACTCCGTTTTATTTTTAAATCATAAAAGAATAATTTAAATGGATGACGATTTGGCAAAAAGTTTAAGTAACTAAAAAATTATGAATAGTTGTCAAACAATATTTTACTCATTATCATACTCATACTGAAAAAACTGAAATCTTGGTCGGGATTTCATTAATAAAAATAATTAAAAGTTTTTGTGGAATATATACATAATGAAAAAAACATAGATTGAAATGTCTAATATATTTTATTTATAAAAAAAATTCTTCTCAAATCCTTGATACCCGTGTGAACTAAACATGAATGAACAAAAAAATTGTTCATTAAAAAAAAATTGTAATTTTCAGTTCATGAAATGATGAGAACAGCATATATGCTTAGTAATACCTCCATAATTTCCATATCACACTGAGACCCAGCATCGTATAAAATTCATCTATAACCCCGAAGCCTAGTTGATAGGGTCACGAGCTTCTGACTTGTATTGTTCTCATTTTATATAGTCTCGTGAGTCCTGAAAATTATTTCATTACTTCATCGTTTCTCAAACTGTGGGGTGCACCTCAACTGTGGGGTGATAACTCTACGAGGGGGGCGCAAGCATAATGAAAAGTCAAAAACAAAATATTATTTAAAGAAATTTTAATTTAATGAAAGAAAACAAACAAAAAATATATTCGGACATTATAAGAAATGAAATTAACATTTACACTTATATAATACAATTATAAATGAATCAGTACTGCACAATGTATTTGATTATGAATTTAACAATACTAAGTTAAGAATGTTTAATAACTACCAATGACTCTATGGGTTTGTCATAATTAAAATTATATTCAAAAATTAACATTTTCTTAATAATTTGTATGGTTTATAAATAATCCTTAAACCGCCTTTTTTTAAATATCCTTTAATCCTTTCCCAGTGCCGAATGACTCACTAGGCGAAATAGACAATTGCATGAGCTTTAGAAGTAGCATAGTGTAATAAAATTATTAGGCTACAGGACCCCGAGAATTCGACTGCGTGGGAGTCTCCATGTCATTTAATCCGACTCTGCGTGTATGTGATGTATTAGAGAGGAGATGGGTGATAAGGAATAAATAACGAAATCTTCTCTAATATAAGTAAAAACTTCGCAAACACTCTGTAAAAGTTCTTTTATTGCATTCCAAAACCTTCGGAACAATTTTATGGATAGCAGTGCACAGATAAGATCGTACTTCGGAAAGACGTATATATACGTCCGAGGCATTTAACGCAACGGTTTAAGGAGACGTATATATACGCTAGTGGCACTTTAGAGGTTTAAGTTCTGTTGTCGCTTTAGCGTCAAAATATAGTATTGTTGAATTATTTGCATTGTTGTGTGTATGGAAGGGGGCGATGAAAATTATGATTGAATATTGGTTCGCCAATATTAAAAGTTTAAGAAGCACTGCATTACTTGGTTGCGAGAGGGATCACACAGCTATACGCTACCAGGCATTTTATGTGTAAAATAATTTTTTAAAAATTAAACTAATTATTTTAACCTTTAGAGTCTGGAGAAAAGTTCAAGTCAGTTTAAAATTTGATCTTCATGTGACCGTCTCCCAGGTGCGTCTGTCCCCGCAGCCCGTTTCACTAGTATCACCCAAGATTACTCACTCGAGCAGTTACACCTCAGACTCCAGCACTCTGTCTTTAAGAGGTCCTCGCAGTTCCTCTCCCTTGGTATTTGTGTTGCGGCTGCCCCTCCCCCCTTCTATTGCATATCTTCAACGGCAGAAAAGAAACTGATGTGGAAGATGATACAGAACATTTTCAACTTTCGAATCAACCCTATAAGCCCCTGGTAGGGCCTCTTTCAAGCCCCAAAAATCTCTGATTGGCAAGCGTAGTGGATCTGCATACTGCACTCCTCGTCTTCGTTCCATTCCCATTGGTTCTTTGAGACGATAGGCTGACTCGTTTGAGATCACTTTCGACACCGTACCTCGTGCTCTATATGGAGTGCCTACCAGTCAACCTGTCACTTTGAAACTGAGGGTACCCTCCAAGGTATGTCTTTATAACAACAGGATGGCAATATTTTTTATTCAAATAATTCGTAGTCCCTAAGTGCGAAGGAATCTAAAGTAGAACATCACAGGAGTGTCCTTTGATACTAAAATCGTCTGTGTGTCGAAGAAGGGAAAGATGTGCTATCAACAAAGCCGTTTTCAGAATCGGCTCACATCTGTTTTGTCCCCGAGCATGAGGGAAGAATACACTGTCTCTTTTATAAGAATACAATGTCCCATCTGTTCACCCCCGTGCATCAAATTTGACAAGTATAGGCGAGAAATGTTTGTCTAATTAGCCGACGCTATATACCGTCAAGTCGTGAGTTCGAGTCCTACTGACGTTAATGATCCACCATGTAGAGGAACAGATACACGTCGAAGCTCAACGATTCCTTACGTTGGTGTGAAGGGCAAGTTTAGAGATTGAGATGCTAATCGGGATATCGAACTTTTCTCTTGATTATAATTTAAAATTACAAGGTTTGTAACTAATAGCCTCCAGGTTGATTCGAAATGAGACGCTAATAAACGATTTAATTAGACTGCCATTTGTTTTTATTTTGTAAATTAAAAAAAAACAATTCAATGAAAATGAAGTGAATTGATGGGACTGAAATATTATTTAGTGTTAAAAGAATTTTTTGTCAAAGGCAGCGTTTCTCAAACTGGGGGCGCAACCCTTTGGGGTTGGGGCAACTCTACGAGGGGGACGCGATCATGTTGAAAAGTCGAAAACAAAATATTTTAAAAAAATATTAATTTATTAAAGAGTAAGCTGACAAGAAGATACATTCTGACATAATGAAAACTAAAGTGCACATTTACAATGATATATTACAATTATGAATATATCAGTGCCACACACACAATATATATATTTTCTTATTAATTTAACAATAGTACTAAGAGTTCAGAACACGTTTAATAATTACCAGTGACCCAATGGGACTGTCATATCTAAAATTATATACAAAAATCAACACTTATCTTGATAATTTGTACGGTTTATAATTCATCCCTAAACTGCCGATTAAAAGTTACACGATTTGCTTCCCCATACCGTTTTCTACGTAGACGTGCATATGGGATGTATTGGGTAGGGGGAAGGAATAAAGAAGCAAAAATAATCTGAAATAAGTAAATCCTTTGCAAACATTGTCAAATTGCTTTTATTACATTCCAAATAATAATTAGGGCTGTGCAAAAATTATCATCATTTACTATATAATGAATTCTTCCAATAATTCAATAAGACAGTCGAATCCGGTTGGTGTTTTCCGCGTATTTTGTTCATTCTCAGAAAGGAAAATCTTTTTGTGTAATGCAATTTTCGTTTTGTGTTAAGAGAAAAAGGCAAGAGAATACATAAGAGTTCGTTGGGACCGTTGTATTTCGTGTTAACCGATATTTCGACTTAAATGTTTTCGCGTTAATTGTATTTTTACTGTGCTTTCAAGGTGAAAAATTTGAATAATTTACAGAATTATCATTTGAATTGTTTTTAACAGCATGAGGACGCAACTTTATTTCGCGAAATGTATAATATAATTACTTGAATAAACTCTAAAAACAGCCGATTTCTAATCCTATATGTGATTGTATTGAGCACTTCAGAATTGCTGGTATATTCCATATCGTGGAAGAAATTTTTTTTCAATTTAATAAAATACAAAAGCAGTTCCACAGTCTCAATATCGATATCAATTTATTTAATAGAACCTCATTCAAGTTCCATAAACTATATACTTACTAAAATATGCAGCCCGATTTACGTATATGCACATTTTTAAGCATTACCATAACTATGTTTTGGCATTACAAACATTCAAAGCTATGTTTTGTGTGAATATCAGTAAGTTGAAAATCTTTCTGAATATTTAGTATTTTTATAGGCACTTCTCACACTAGAATATTGATCGTAAATATATTTGAATCACAAGAAAAATTCAAATACATTTACGTATGGAACTGAACGATTTTAAATTTGTTTTCGATTTTTCTTTCATATCCCTATATTACTTCTACCAAATCAAATATATATATCTTCTTGGCCGATATTTCAATAAAATTTCCTTCTATATTATATATGTATTAGGCCTTACAGAAAGATTTGTGCCCTCTTGTAATAAAACAAAATAATAATTTTTTAAATACTTTGAATGAATGTTATTGAATAATGTAGTTACCATTATTATTTATGACTACTTGCTAATGTAATGACAATTTGTGTATCCCATTTTTAAATGATGCCTAATTCCTAGGAGTGAAAAATTGAGCCATTGGTTCTCTGATATCTTCTACGCTTTTGAATTTTTGCTCGGTCAAAATTTTCTTATGGACAGAAACGAGCGTTAATCAGTGGGTACAAGGTCCGGAGAGTATGGTGGGTAGGACAGAATCTTACAGCCTAGCTTTGCGAGTTACTGGCTAGTCTCCAAAGCAGTATATGACCTTGCATAATCATGAAGCAGTATGATATAATTCCTTTTGAACATCGACAGACTCTTTTCTCGGAGTGCTATTTTAAAATTATCTAATTGGTAAAAACAGGGGCTGCTCTAGGGCCGGACAAACCAGACCCTTGTCCGAGGCGGCAGATTTTAAGGGCTGCATTTTGATCAAATTTTTAAAAAAGGTGTTTTTTTAAAAATAAATCATACATTTTCTGAAATATTAATGGGTGTGAATTTGGAATTTCGTTTAACGTTCTTTATTTTGTACTCTGTATGTTTAACGTCAATTTTCTTTTATGTTGAAACTGGAAAGGTTCGAGGAGAGTGTAAATGTTAAATTTGATACGTTTACATATCTTTCACTAGTAATTTTCTCCCCATCGCGGAGTGGAGTTGCAATAGTCATTCCTTTCAATCATGCGATGTCCGATGTCAGCTATCCAAAAGGGGACATAAGTACTAAATTTTTGGTAGAGAGAGAGCCACAGGAGATTTTTTTAGTTTTGACTGTAGTTATTATAAGTTAAAGTAAATGTTGTGATACCCCCATTAGTAGACTTTTTTCGAAGAAATTGGATTGTGTGTGTGTGCTGAGAAATAGAGACTTCTTTTCTTAAATTTCCTATGTTTGAAATAATAACAGTTAGTTATGTCCTTTATTTCAAATTATTTGTTATTTTTGAGATTTAAATTTATATATATATATATATATATATATATATATATATATATATATATAATATATATATATTAATATACATATAAATAAAAATAACCTGGATCACTTTTGGGGCAGCAAAGAACAAAAATTTATAAGCGTAGAACCATGCTACTGTCAGGAAAAGAACACAAGGTATTGGACGAGAATTGATATATAATTTATTCACTATAAAAAAATGCCTTTCAATACAACCATATATATATAAATATAAAGGGTGTTTTTAGAGATATAGAACTTTAAATTGCAATAAAACAACGATCTATTATTCGATAGACATGAATTTTTTTTATTCGAAAGATAATCTTGTGGCATTACATTTTAAATATGATTTCTGGCATAGGACTGCCACGGTTGGCTCGGATGTAGTCCAATCTGGACGTCCAATTTTCGATGACTTTTTCCAACATTTGTGGCCGTATATCGGCATTAACACGGTGAATGTTGTCTTCCAAATGGTCAAGCGTTTGTGGCTTATCCGCATAGACCAATGACTTTCCATAGCCCCACAAAAAATAGTCTAGCGGTGTTAAATCACAAGATCTTGGAAACCAATTCACAGCTCCAAAACGTGAAATTAGACAGTCACCAACGTGTCTTTCAATAAATCGATTTTGGCACGAGCTGTGTGACATGTTGCGCCGTCTTGTTGGAACCACAGCTCCTGGACATCATGGTTGTTCAATTCAGGAATGAAGAAGTTAGTAATCATGGCTCTATACCGCGATCACCATTGACTGCAACGTTGTGGCCTTCATCGTTTTTGAATAAGTACGGACCAATGATTCCACCAGCCCATAAAGCGCACCAAACAGTCAGTTTTTCTGGATGTAACGGTGTTTCGACATACACTTGTGGATTAGCTTCACTGTAAATGCGGCAGTTTTGTTTGTTGACGTAGCCATTCAACCAGAAGTGCGCTTTATCGCTAAACAAAATTCGCTTATGAAAATTGGGAACAACGGCAATCTCGTTTTGGGCCCATTCGACGAATCTACGCCTTGCTTGATGATTGTTTTGATGAATTTTAAAACGAAACTGAGAATAAAACACTTGACAGCTGTTAAATCGGTCGCCATCTTGGAAAGTAATGCCAACTTAAACTTCTATACCTGGAAAAAACACTCTTTATATATATATATATATATATATATATTAGGTTGTACCGAAAGTCATTTCGTTTTTCGTGGGTGAGCGAAAATGAAATCCATTTTTTTTATAGTAAATAAATTATAAATGAATTCTCGTCCAATACCATGTGTACTTTTTCTGGCAGTAGCATGGTTCAACGCTTATAAATTTTTGTTCTTTGCTGGCCCAAAAGTGATCCATGTTATTTTTCATCTCATCATTTTAAGTAACGGTTTAACCATCTAAAAACTGTAGAAATTGAATCAAACAATAATAAAAGGTGCCAGATCTCAAAAATATGGTGGATGGGGCAGTATAGGCTATTCAAGCTGCAAAAGCTGTTGTTGGTGAGTTGCTACACTGATTTGTCGTCTCATATTATCTTGGTGGAACACTTCACCTTTTCTCCCGATCAATTCTGGCCTTTTCTGTTTAAGGTATCCGACTACTTTCACAGAACCGTGATTTTTGCAAAAGCGTATAAATGGATAATATTTACGATACTTAGTGTCATTTAGATTAGAGAATGTATATAAAATTGTTTGAAGAATTTTATTTCAATAAAAAATTATTTAAGTACAACATTTTAACAAAAAATGAACATAAAATGACCAATTTTCAAACCATTCTCCTTTTATGAAAGATGCTTCTATTATAAAAATGCTTTGCAAGTAGGTTGTCCAGGCTTCTGAACAGAGGCTGAACTAGAAACACATAACGTAGAAGTGGATTTATTGATATTTTACTACAATAGAGAGGGGATACATTTTAGGAAAAAACGCCGATAATTATTGCACTTTGTGGTCACTCTGAAAATAATGTGAATTTTCAATAAATCCTAGTTCAGACTCTCTGGAGAAGTCTTTACTTTATATAAGCGAAATATTATTATTTTAGAAGCATTTTTTATAAAAGGAGAACATTTTGAAAACAGATTATTATAAGTTAATTTTTTGTCAAAATATTGTATTTAAATAATTTGTTTGTCAAAATGTCCTTAAAACAATTTTATACATGTATTCTAATCTGTGACGCTAAATATCATGAAAATTATTCATTTATGCACTTTCTTAAAATCACGGTTCCGAACGTAGTCATTCAATTTGTCCAGCTGAGGACAGTCATTGCTCAGTAAAAGTTAAAAACATACTGATTCCTTTGAAATCCCACCTAACAGTTAGCGTCACCTTTTTTTGGATGAATATGGGCTTTCGAAATGTAGGTTCATCTTTTTTACTCCTGATCTTGTGCATTTGACATTTTTATAGATAGCCCATTTCTGTGTTCCCCAATGATGATGCGCTTCAAACATGGTTAATTTCCTTGGCGTTTGGGAAGCAAATCACAAATTACATTGCAACGACAAAAATTTATTTCCTTGAGTACATGAGGAATATCGCGCTTTGAGGTTTAACTGAGGACTTTTATAGTTCGTGAACAATTGAATTCAATCAATTTAACCTCTCATGGATCTCACGAATTAATACTAATATTCACCGGCTGTGTTTTTATTGTGTCTTTATCAACTTCAACTGGCCTTACAGGATATGGTGCATCTTCAACATCAAAACTGTCGCATCGAAATTTTTTTAACAAGTTACTGCCCTATGGTACTGTGAATACATCTTCTCCATACACATCGCCTAATTTATTTCTCACTTGAACAGTAATTTTACCTTTACGGTAGTAAAAAAATAAAATATGCCGAAAATGCTGCTTTTCACTCTCCATATTTGAAAGGGAACTAAAATAACTGCTTCGTCGAATCAATTTGACTTTTCACTAGTAAAAAAAAAGTCTTGTTATATCAGCTCTCAAAACATATAATTATTATGCAGCTTAAGTGTGACGTTGGGGTTTGAAAAAATACAATTAAATCTGTTTTCAGAAAAAAACGAAATTATACTTTCCGAACAACCCAATATATATTGTTATGCTGCCTTTTTGTTCGCAAGTATTACTCAAGCTTTATAGGAGCGTATCTATGTGAACAGTTTCTTTTTTAAATGTAATTTTTTGCTTTGAAGAGATGGGTGACATTTTCCATTTTTGTCCGGTGTGGTCAAACTGCAAGAGCAAACCCTGCTGACTATTCAGACTTTTATTCGGTTTCAACTACTCAAAATGTATTGGTCTTCGAATGTTTCATCATATACACACCATTCTCTTATTCAGGCTCAACTTCGGGTTAGAGGTTAAAGAGGAAAGCTTTTCCAGTACATCAGAAGGTCTCAATTTTGTTCCGTGCAGGCAGAGATAGGCATATGCTGACATGATCAATTAATTTTTTCGTATTCAACTTATGTGGAATGTATCTAGAATATTTCCACATCAATCCCAGTTTTCGAATAGAGTTCGAAATGGTTTGTTGAGCTGAATCAAGCCTTTCCGAACTTGAAACTTATTCTATTAGAAACGGACAGTACTTTACAGTACACCTAACATTCGATAACATGTAACAATTTATCAAGGTTCAACGCAACACGAATGTCAGAAAATGTAGGATAAAAAGTAATGATAAATGTACTAGAAGTTCTAATACATGTTTTATTCCTCTTTGTCAAAATATCAAAAATACTTAATAAATAAACATTACTGTATCTTTATATTATATCCACCTTGTAAAGAGCAAATCATTTTAAAAAAAACGGGAGTGTGAAAAATCAGTATTCTATTAACAAACCATTGAAATAATGATCTTAATAAGCAAAATGAATATAAACAGAGAAAAACATATTGTAATATTGAAAAAAGTATGCAATTTTGTCCTCGACTCTGAGGTCACACGTGAAGTTTGGGACACTGAATGAACAGACATTGTTAAAAAATAATACATAGTTTTTTTGTTGATCTATTTACTATCAAGTTAGATTATAAGCCGAGAGAGCAGTCACATTAATTGGTTAACCTAAATTACGTACACAAATAACTAAACAAATAACTAAGCACTTACTGAGTGTGATGTGATGAAACAGCACTTGCCAGGTCTCACCCGGAAACTTGATATTCCGAGCTAAAGCTCCTTTTCAGGTCCACTAAGAGCTTCTGATAGTAACTTCGCAAATCTCACTATAATATCAGCCTAACGACTAACTCTATTGCTCACTTTGCTAGTGTTAAAATAACACTCAAATAAGCATAAAATCAAATTCCCTCTTCGGAAAGTGGTTTTGAATTGAAACAGTTAAAGAATAGAATATTTCTTATTAAGATGATTAATGAAATGTCGCGTATGGCCCCGTCACAACTTCAGTATGAGAAACAAATCAAGTAAAATATTCAATTGTAAATCGTTTTAATAAAACTTAAATCCCTCATTTAGGGAACATGATGCACATTAAATCTGCTTAGACTCAAACTTCTCACGTTCATATAGTTGGGAGAGTAGGCTATAGCCTCATCTGTAGTCCCTGGTTCACATTTGTGAGATATGTTGCCAATAGCCTATACACAACTTCAAAGTGGGACGCTAACCAACCAATTAATTCAATAATCAAAAATGTGAATTAAATCTATTGTCTTAAAAGAAAATAAAAATTGCCACCAAGCTTAGGATAAAAGGAGCTTATCCTGGAAGAGGGCTTATTTTTGTGGTAATGATTCCAATTTCAGTCTAGCAGCACTTTTCTGCCCAGTAGAAACAATCCCACTCAAAAAATTTCTGCTGCCAAAAATACCCCTTCTTCCATCAAATTGGCAATGACAGTGTGCGATAACTTGCCTGATGAAAATTAATTCTCCTAATACTCTACAGTGACCGTGGGTTGTGGCCAAACACGGTAGTAAAAAGGACAAGTTTGACATGAAAAGGTCCTCAGAGACATGATCTATGCACTACCTCCACTGGGCAAAGTGGCACAGAGCCAAGATAAAACACAAGATCCAAGCAGAAAGAGAGAAAGAAGTAATAAAAAAAAAGCAGATAAAAATTAATAATGAAAAAAAAATACACAACCGTGAAAAACTGTGGAGCACAATGTTTAGCACCAGCACTGCTGGGACCAAACCGTCAGTAACGTAGCGCAGAGGGAGTACGTTACTACAAGATAAAGTTTCATGTTAACATGGTTCTCCTGGATTTAACGTAGCCAGTTACTGACAAGGTACAACTCAATGCATCAACTCTATAGACGTTGTGGTATGTAGGACCACTTGAGATAATTTTTATACTAATGCTTAGAGACGAAGGGAAAAAAAATCTATTGCCTTTTATTAGCTTATGCATCATGCGTTTAATGGAAATTTCCGAACTACATGTTCTGGTTGTAATTCTGGTTTAGGGAATTAAGTCGTTGTTTTATAAGTGCCCAAAAAACTTTTTCTCTCTTTTATTGCTATTTTGTATGTTAGAAAAGCAAGTTATAATTTTTTTTTCTTGAAGTACAATCATAATACCTATGATAGATTTTTTTTAACTACGATATTTGCTTTGAAAATGTTCTATTAATTTTTTTATATATCTTATAGTTTTTAATTATTAATAAGTAAATTGTTATTCAGTTATATATGCATCTTTTCTTGCTACTTTATTGCCGTATCTTTATAAATTAATCCGTATTATTAAAGTTTGTGAGTGTGTGTTTCTTTTTTAATTTTACTAACTAAAAACTGGGATTAAAACGAGAGTATTTCTTGATAACTATATTTAATATCTAGTCGCATTTACACAAATGAATATTGCAGATGCAAGAAATCCGATATCAGACAAACCAAACCTCACCTAGATATATATTATAAATGCGAAAGTTTGTTTGGATGTTTGTGATCGTCTTTCACGCAAAAACAACTGAATGGATTTTAATGAAACTTTACAGTAATATAGCTTATATATCAGAATAACACACAGACTATAATTTATAGCATAGGCTATATTTTATAAAGATATTGTGTGAAGTGTACAAAATATAACGATATTTGTCAAGTAAAAAGGAAAAAATTCTGCCATTTGCAAGCAATTCTGGCATGCGCTTCAAAAAAGCCCATGACAGCATATATCTATCTTTTATTTGTGAAGAAACCCTTTTTGTTTTGGCTACTCTCGCTTCAAATTTATTCCTGTAATCAGCGTAACCCCTAATTTTTTTTTATTTCAGAATAAAACTACGTTTTTAAGAGAGAAGTTGTTATAAATCTCTCTTTATTTGAATATTTTGTTATGATTTTATTATGCACATTTTGTAACAAG
The DNA here is from genome assembly GCA_019973935.1 of Trichonephila clavipes. Lineage (NCBI taxonomy): Eukaryota > Metazoa > Arthropoda > Arachnida > Araneae > Nephilidae > Trichonephila > Trichonephila clavipes. Next base: position 177,408 of record BMAU01003939.1, on the reverse strand, counting down.
AAATTGATATTTATTCAAAAAAAATATTTTATCGCTTCTGGTACTTAAAGTAAGTAAACTTTCTCTTTCACACTACATCATTCGGACAAATTTTCAAAATTTGTTTGTGGTTAGTAGTTAATTATAACGCTATAATTTTAATGGAATAAGCAGATATTACTTTTTTAAGTATAGAAATAATTATAACTAATGTACTGTGTATTTTTTGGTGTGAGTGAGTGAATATTAACGTCGCACTGTTCAGCTACTTGAGGGCTTTTGGCCAACGGACCATGTAATTTTGAGCCATGGTGAAGTGAAGTGGAGGAAACCTGAGCTGGTACCCCCTTTTCCTAACTACCACACCACACCAACTTAGCAACAATATTCTACCAATACTTAGCAAGAATATATTCTTTGAAATCCACTCTTCCAAGGTACATGGCAGCAGGGCTCTATGATGAGTATTTTAGCGGGAAAAGCAAATAGTTTTGTAGCACATATTGCGTTTTCAGCGGATTGCAAAGATTATTATTTTTGTCCCGAAAAAATAGATAATGTCAAAATTTGTCTTATGTGTTTGTATGTTAATGAAGACCTTAGCAAACGATTCGACTATTTATTTTAAGTGAACGGTGTATTTAATTAAATTTACAGTGGAATATCTTTAATTAATTTATTAGCTCTAACGGATTAAATTTTCCAAAGTGGAGTATTTTGTTTATATATATCCCTTAATTTTCAATGTAGTGATCGAAAGACAATATTGCATGAAAAAACTGCAGTAAATCATAGCGCGGTAGATAAAATATTAACAATCATCCCGTCTCTACACGGCGGGTCTTACAAAACTCTAAAAAAAGCTCGAGCTATAAAAGTAGCAAGACATTTGCCAACTTAAATCTATTGTCAACATTACGCTATGTTTTTCCTTGAATCGCCATTATAATTTAAGAAACGGCGTTGCTTGCGAATATTACAATTTTAACATAAAATAAATGCAACAGAAAGTAATATTAATGCACTACACTTTCAGATACAAATTATTTACACTATTTTAAGCCTTCATTACACAAAACTTTTAAAAATGTGCTACTTTTGCTAAGCAGAGATCAGCTTAAGGAGTTATTTTCAGAAATCGACCCTCAAGAGTGTTATGGGAAGTTATAAATTAAAAAATAATCCTTTTTATCTGCTATTAGATCTAGACACTTAAAATTTAACAAAGGTGTTATTTCTGTCTTTCTTTTTTTGTACAGCTGAGATATGCAAAAAGCTTTTTTTTGTTTAGTTTGCAATTCACGTAAAATTAACTCATTAAAAACTTCTTTATTCTTTAATATGTGTTGTTTAATTTTTCAGTTCACCCCTGCGAAGAACGGATATGCCAGATAGTATGATATATAACAAGAAGAAATAGCTTTTTGTGCGTGTTAAGGCATATTTATGTTATTTATGTCTAATTATTCTTTTATTTTATATTTATTTGACATTACTACTTTACCCGTAAAATAATATATAGCAATTTCGTAAGAGTGCAAAAATATATCGTATGCAATGTATGTTACACAAAATTATAATACCACAAGACTTTTTGATATTTTTTACATGCATGCAATATTTTACTCAAAATTTGAAGAATTCAATGTCACTTTATAAGGTTTTAAGTAAGTTGGAAAATCATTTTGAAGAAAATAGCTGTAGCAACAGTATAGCAAAATGTACTCAAAAACTCATTGCTTTAAAATTATAAGACCAAAAATGGGAAAAGAAAGTTGTAGCAATTTAATTTTAAATGTAGCTACACCATTTTTCAGAATAATAACAAAACATATACTTTGACATCGATTAATATTTTCAAGAAAAAAGTTTTGAAACATGTTTTCCCATTTTTCTGTTCATATTAGCTATTTCTAATCTATATGCCGAAGGATATCTCTTTTAATTAATTCTTAATACTTGGACAGAAAAGAAAAGAGCTACATGTTTTCTACATGGTTAGGTTACCTCTAATACTCAACCAAGATATAACAGAATTCTTTTCTATTGTAAACCAATTCAGAGTCAACTCACTTTCAACTCTTAACCAGTAGTAAAATGGCCACTCATCCACGACCTTGGTTACCTTTTCCTCACCTCCATAGGCTTCACCGCTCAGATTTAACTTCGCTTCTTCGCCAATTTCTCAGTATCTAATCAGATAATTTGCTCTCACATGAAGCACTAGCCACTCAATAAAGTCCGCCAAAGAACTGCCTCTGACTTAGAATGGAGGATCACTCATCGATACATGTTCCCAATGACATTCAGTATATATATATATATATATATATATATATATATATATATATATATATATATATATATATATATATATATATATATACCATGTTATAAAAACTTCATTTAGCTGTGCATAAATGTATCCAAATGCATTTACGCATAAAGCACCCCAAACCATAACAGAACCAAATTATCACTGGCTTACTGTAAAAATCACCAGATGTTTGCCTGAATTTATTAACATGCAGATCACCTAAATCAAAATTTATTTTCTCATACTCATATTTTTTGCCCATATATAGTTCGTGCTTGATATTCCTTGCCCACTTTATACGCGCTTCTCTTCCGATAATGCCCGCTATAGCCTAGTGGTCAAGGTTACGGACTATTTGCTAGCATGTCATGAATTCGAGTCTGGTACCACTTAAGTCCCGCCGTGGATAGGATGCCAATGCACGTTAATGTGTCGAGGCTCAAATGTCCTCCCGTTGGTGTGGTATGGTAGAAAGGAGAGAGAGGCTGAAATTCAGTTGTCCTCCTCGTCACTTGACCATGGTTCAAAATAAGGAGACCCGTCGTCAAAAGCTCTCCAGTAGCTGAATATTGCGATGTTAACATTTACTCACTCTCTCTCACACTCACTATTTTAAGATAATTAACACGAGCATTCTACTTCAAACTTCACCGCAAGTTTAGTAATATACTTATTTATTTTTTTACGAAACTATTTCAAGAATCGAAAGGTATTTTTTTTTGTTGCCGGTTCCAAAATTTATCTATTTTCATCAGCTGATTATTTCTATTTGCTGCCAAATCTTTTTTTATATTCCATGCATTATTTTAAAAATTAAAACAAATGCGAATATCATTTTTAGAACGATTCGACGGTAAAGTATCAAAATTATCATATTTTGGCATATTTTCTAGAATTCATATTACTGTTAGCTTTAAAAATGTCTTAGTTTACTTATAAATTTCCAATTATCCATATATGCTGAACTCAAAACTTCACTCAGCGCAAAAGCATCTAAAGTGTGACCGAGAGAATTGCCATTCATCTCTACTATTGCTACTGTAACGTCGTGAGTAGCTAAACATCAATAAATTGTCACAGCCTAATTTTGAAAATAAAAGGATTGTTTATTTACTAAACAATTTGTTAGTGAAGCAATAGATTACAGTTCATACGCCAAGCCGGTGCACTCAGTCCCTCTTTCCTATTCTTGAACGCCACCGGGGGGGCGTTCATCGTCTTTCCTTCCTTTCCACTCCAATCTCCTTAGCGCTCTTCTCAAGTTTTCTCCAGCCAGGGCTCTCTGTCAGTCCGTTCCATACAGGGCTCACCTCTCCAGTTCTCTCGATCTAGGGCAGGGCTTTTCCTTTCTTTTTGTCGTATCTTGAAAAAAAAAACCTTTTTAAACACCAGGGGCGTGTCCACAACACGCCCCTCGTCCCTTCTCATTGGTAGGCCCCCAGAGTCTCTCTCGGAACCCCTAGTCCTATTTGTCCGTAACACCCAAATACACACCCGGGCCGTCTTGATCAAGGCGTCATAATTCCTTGTCTAACTTCTGGACACACTTGTCCATCACACCACCTGCTTCTATTCTCCCATTCTCTCGACACCAGCCGAGACGACAAGATTTTTTAATACAGGCTTCGCCTATTGTCAATAGGCACCGCTTCACTTTTCACCATTATGATGGCCAGTCTGGGTGTCGGCGCTCCTGCCCGAGCTCAAATAATAAACAATGGCCACGTGCACTGGTCATTTAACAGCTGGTGAAATTATAAGATTTAGTGAGAATCGATGGGTGTGAGTTCACAACAATCGAAGACGTCTCACTTGTCATTTAACAGCTGGTGAAGCTATAAAACTTATAATGAATCGAAGGAGGAAGATTCACAACAATCGACGACGTCACACTGCTTACTCGCCGACGAAGAGATTCAACGCTCTGACCACCCAGTTCGGTGGGCCGTGAGTAGCCTAGTAGTTAAAGTATTGAACTCCAGACCGGAGGCCTGGGTTCGATGCCCGATCCCAACAAATACCCTCCGAATAGACACGGAGTACGTACGCGTTAAATCAGTGGGTTCGAAAGTCCTGTCCGTGTAGGGGAGCGATGCACGTTAAATCTGTCGAGAGTTCAAACGTCCTCTCGTTGATGTGGTAGTTAGGAGAGGGGATGCCAGCTCAGTGTCGTTCACGTCACTTGACCATGGTTCAGAATGACGTGGTCCGTCACCAAAACCCTCGTGTTGCTGAACAGTGTGACGTTAATATTCACTCACTCACTCACCGAAAGTCCCGTGGGAGGTAGGAGGAGAAATCACAGATGCAGGGTGCTATAGAACATTTCCCTCCCTTATAGCCCATGCCTAAATTGTGGAGGTGGATATAGGTGGTATCGCCATCTATGGTGTAGAAGTCGAACCTGTCTCCGGCTAAGACTACTTTCTTTGCTTCCTTTCAGGAAGTTCACTACAACAACCCAGTTCTTGCTACGATTTCCGAGAGAAGAATATATTATTCTTTCATTACTAGAGTCTGTTATATTGTGAATGAGGCAACTGAGGCTGTAACCAGGGATGCCTTAAGACTTATTCATGACCAGGTTTCTTATGCAAAAGTAGGGCCCCCCTGTGACCCTTAAAAGTAGGCAGCACAAATCACACGTTGTCAAATGCTCGAACATAGAATAACCCGTAGCAAATAAATCTGCGTCACTCACAATATCAAAAACATAGGCTCAAACCGACTGCCGCCTTTCAACTAAATGAGTAATAATGCTGTATAGTGGTAGGCCTAGGCCTAGAAATGAACGAAGATCATCACACAATTTACAGTCCTACCAATGTTGTCAATTGGCGTATAGTTCGAAATTCCTAGTTTTTCGCAGAATATGTCTGGGACCTTCGACCATGAAAATCATATGGATTGCGATCTTTTTGGAGTCGAGTCGAGGCCTTCCTTCGAGGACGAGGCCCTGGCCCGGGTCCAGGTGACACATGCCTTTAATACTGATTTTGATTATCCTTAAACATCTACCGGTGTCATTTCGACACTGTGATATAAAATGATTGTAATAATTAAATAACTACTGAGCTACTGTTCAGTAGGGTTCAGCTTTAAGACTTTAATATTATTTTCTGTAATTATCGTATATTATAGCTCTTTATATCATTACAAACTGTAACAAAAAAATTACTTAATTTTTTTAAATGGAATAAAACAATAATATTCATAAATATTTATGCACGCAACATCATAATTTTTGTGAGAAAGCTATTCTTTTTTGGTTATCATTAATCCTTTTTATGCAAAATGTTTTGTACATACCTCATTTGCAATTAATACAGTGATATTCAGTTTTTCCATTTACATTTTTCGCACACGTTTCGTGGCCCCGTTAGCCCAGTGTTCAACGTATCGGAACGTGGCTGACATGTCACGAGTTCGAGCTCAGTACCACTAAATGCCCGCCATGAGGGAGGGCGATGCCCGTTAAATCTGGCGAGAGCTCAAAAGTCCTCCCGTTGATGTGGTATGGTAGTTAGGAGAGGGGGTGCAAGCTCAGTTGTCTTCCTCGTCACTTGATCATGGTTCAAAATTACGAGGTTCGTTGCCGAAAGCCATTGGGTAGCGACGCTAATATTCACTCACTCACTACGCATACTTTTATCATGCAAGAGCCACATATGTTTTTGGTTTGCATTTCCATTACATTTTTTTCATTTCACGCCTTTTGCGTTTCAATGAATTTGTAATTCCTTTACATTCAGATTTTACCTGATTTTTCAAATTTCTTGCACTTACATAATTTGAACGTAATAGCGGATAAGCATATGCTATGTTACGAAAACTTAGGATACACTTAGCACAAGCGAAATCGTTGTGTCTGACTCATTTAGTCTGTGAACCCAATAGCACTGCATTCAAAGTCAAATATATATATGTGCAATATTTTACTTCCAGAAGTTTTTTCTTCTATTAGTATCTACTAGGTGAACTATCTTCTGCTGAACGACCGTTTTGTTACATTCATAAATTGCCTTGGTGACGAAACGACACCTGCGGACGTTCTAGGTATATTTAGTTGTAAAATCTCTCCTAATTAACCTAGAATCGCAAAACTTGTTCTGTGTAATCACCATGGAAAATGTTAAAAAGTCATAAAACACTTTCAAATTCTCTGTAAAAATGCGGAAAGGAGAACGAACTAAACAGGCTTTGGTGTCCAACTGACACCGATGGACGTTCTAGTGTTAAAATGTCCCTGGCTGTAGCCGTAGAAGAATATTCATACTTAAATTGCTATTAAAAATTGTGGAATTTGCGTTATACAATCGGACCTCCGTATAACGAAGTCACTAAATCCCGGAAAAATCGTTATATAGAGGTTCACCTCTCGATTTTCGGAAAAATAAAACAAATTTTAAATGCACATCTATAAATTAAAAAAAAGTAATTACTCGCACCTTTTTGTACATTAATATTTATTACCTATAAAAAAAAAAAGAGGAGGAAAAAAAATTAAAGGGAAGTTTTTTGATGGTTTTTTATCTACTTCCTGAAGAATGAAGAATTTTTTGTTTGATGCTCAAGCACTTACATTTTGGCATTTTCGAGCTATAAGAAACGAAGTTACCAGTACGACTGATTAACACTACAAATGAACGGAGACTAGTTCAAGGACAGAGGGATACGAAACAACTCCACTGAGGGTGAAAGGGGATATCGAAGATGTTTCTAATGCTTTAAAAACTGGTGGTTAAAGGTTACACTTCTTGAATGAAACGCTCAGAATTCTGTTGCTTTCAGGAAGTTAGGTACTTTATAATACCAGAGTTCAAGATTTATGACCACCATAAAATGTGTTAAAAGAGAGAATAACTTGAAATGTCCAGAAATACTTTAAAAATAGGGAGGAAAAAAATTGGATCGTAAGAAAAAAGGTCGTTATATAGAAAATTTACTTCGCTGTAGGGAGGTTTTTCTACGAAGAAAGTCGTGAAATGTTCTAGGTCCCCGGAAAAAGTTCGCTGTATAGAAATATTCGCAATATGGAAGTTCGCGACTGTATTTCACAATATATATATTTATATATTTATATATATATATATATGTATTTATATATATATTTATATATTTATATATATATATATATATATATATTTATATATATATTTATATATTTATATATATATATATATTTATATATATATTTATATATTTATATATATATATATATATATATATATTTATATTTATATATATATATATATATTTATATATTTATATATATATTTTATATATTTATATATATATTTATATATATATTTATATATTTATATATATATATATATATATATATATATATATATATATATTTATATATATATATATATACACTAGTCGTTACCCACCCGCTTTACTGGGTATTTCACGATGTTGTATATATGTATACTGTTTACATATATATTAATTACTGATATCTTGCACTAAGAATTCGATTGTATTGAAAAATATATTTATAGCTGTTACACTCTCGCCCCTTGAGATATAAAAAGAACATAAATTATAATACCTAATTTCTATTTATATCTAAAATAGAAGGAGAAAGATTTTTTTGCTCACTGAACCTAATAATCAAGTGGATTTCCACCAAAGCAACTTTCAGTGGATCTCTACTCCATAAAATAAACATGCGTGCTAAATTTCAAGTCTAAATCTAACAGTGCAAAAACGGAATTTTTTTATCAATACCTCGTTGACAGCATTCGTAGTGGATTCCAATTCAAGAAAAGAAGCATGCAAACCATATTTTATTATTATAGTCTTAGCAGTTCAAAAACGGGAATTTTGTCTATCATTACGCCCCAACAGCTCTCCCCGCTTCCCCTTGGTTTTAATTTCCGTAAAATCCATTCTTAGGGGAACTCTATTCAACTAAAGAAAAAAAAAGTGCTGAACAAATTTCAAGTAAATGAGTTAAATTCAAAAACAGGAATTTTTCTATAACACGCCTTAATCCCTCGCAATCCTTTGGGGGTCCGTTTTCGCAAAAATCTTTGTAAAATGAACTTTATTTTATGAACGGAATATATCTTCTAATTTTCAAGCAGGTGGTTCTATTAGTTGAAAAGCGGAAATATTTATCTATTACGCCCCTTAATCTCCCTCAGTAAGAATGGGGATTAATTTTACCCAAAACTATTTTGTAGCGGATCTCTGCACCATGAAAGGAATTCGCTTACCAAATTTTAAGTCTGTACGTCTAATAGTTTAAAAATGGAAATAATTATCTATAACGCCCCTTAAGCCCCCGCAACGCCACTTAGGAAACGATTTTCACAAAACCCATCTTACGACATATCACTATTCAGTGAATAGAATATGCTTACTCAATTTCAAGATTTTACGTCTAATAGTTTGAAAAAGGAGTTAATTACCTATGACGCCCCTTAATTCTCCACAACGCCACTTGGGGTCGATATTTACAAAACCCATTTTGCAGCGGATCTGTACTTTATGAAAGGAATCCGCTTACCAAATTTCAAGACTGTACGTCTAATAGTTTAATAATGGAAATAAATATGTATAACGCCCCTTGAGCGTCATCAACGCCCCTTGAAGGTCGATTTTTGTAAAAATCATTTTGTAGGGAATCTCTACTTTATGAAAGAAATCTGTGTATCTAGTTTCACGACTGTACATCTAATAGTTTAGTAATGGAAATAATTATCCATAACGCCCCTTGGGGTTCGAACTTTGCAAAATCCGTTCTTAGCTAACGTTTACTCCATGAAGGGAACCTACCTACCAAATTTCACATCTGTAGGTTTAATAGTTCCGGAGATATCGTGATTAGTCAGTCAGTGAGTGAGTGAGTCGCTATTCTCCTTTATATATATATATATATATATATATATATATATATATATATATATATATATATATATATATATTTATGTATATATATATATTTATTTATATATATATATTTATATTTATATATATATACATATATATATTTATATATATACATATATATTTATGTATGTATATATATATGTATATATATATGTATATATATATATATATATATATATATATATATATATATATATATATATATATATATATATATATAACAGAAAAAAATTATTTCAAAAATATTCTTATTTATAAATTGAAACACAATACGCATACAGGTAACATAAGCAATTGCTCGATAAAATACCTTTAATAATTACAAATAATCACTCGGTGAAATAAAATAAAGTAGTCGGATTAACTATTATCAGACTAAAAGCCCATTAATGATAATAATGTGGGGTAAAAACAATCGTCCATCTTGTTCAAAGCAAAAATTGAATTACACAACTCACTGCAATCCTCAGAAAGTATATGATTTGTACCATTGCATTACAGTAATCCTACCGTGTTAAAAGGTTTACTTCTTTTGTTACGCAATTAACGAATATGCTTTTACACTTCGTTACGGTGTGTTAAATTTGTTGTTTTATTACTTCATCCCTTTCGGAAGCTTTTATTTTTTAGTGCAGGTTTCCATGTTTTTGGCCTGCAAAAGCACGGAAAGCATACAATAAAGGTTTGTAATGAGGGTGTCTGTATTCAAGAAAGCGTAATTACGCTTTCAACACTTTCTCACTAAATAGAATTTTTATCATACATGATAGCGAGACTGTGGGAGAAAGCATTTATAGAGTTTTTAATCTAGTGCATAGATTAAATTTAGTGCTGTACATAAATAGCTAGGAGAGGGGAATGAAGCATTAAAGAATTAGTCTAGATCTTGTGTGTGTGTGCATATGTGTAAAGTAATTATGCATTTTAAACTTTATTTTTTTGAATATATAATTTTTAATTGTTTTGTATATTATTTATGAAAAATTTATATAAAATTCGTCAAAAGATTTCTGAAAATAGTTCATAAAATATAAGTAGGTCAATTTTTTTGGATTTTCCAATTTAATCGCATAAATACTGTTTTATATGACACATGCCTATTGTATTTTATTTAAAAATGACGTGACCTTTCTTCCATTTTCGTAAAAGTTTATTTTTTATTTCTTGATATGTTGAAGACATTTCCTAAAACTACTTGTAGCATTTAAATTACATTTTATAAATGTTACATGGTTTGTCGTTCTCACAAGTCTTGAAAGGTTTTATTTAGTTTCAACTTATAAATTCTTAAATAATGTAGAATTAACATGAACGAGTATGAAGCTCCGTCTCATCTGTTAGTTTATCATCTAGACCTAGTTATTAATTGCAAAATGTGTTGTCCTATGATCAGTTCTAATGTTACATCAATCAAAACCAATTATATATTAGAAATATAAAATGGTTGAATACCCATACCTTAAGCTAAGGCAATACACACACTAATGTGTTGATACGCAACGCTGTTATTTAGCAGAACATTATAATTAAGTATATGTGGTCACTAAAAAACATGTAATAGACTATCTGTCTTCCGCACGGATCTAAATGACATCAGCAGCAACTGTAATTTAGTGTAAAAAGAACAAATGTCAGAAGCTTGTGCAGCGAGAACCAATCCTAGAACCAATACAGCAAATCAATGTTCCATACTGATTATGTTACACACAAACTCAAAAACAAAACATTGTCCTCGCGAAAAGGTAAAATACAACGGATGGCGTTGGTAAGAAGCACGAGAATAAAGCTATTTATTTTACAGAAAATACATTTAAAATTGAATATAGCTTATAAATGAGCATACAACGCATATTAATACAAAAAACGTTTGAATAATAATAAAAACACAGAATAATAATAAATACAATTCTATCCAAACACTAACTCACAGCTCTTTCATTTTTTTCCAAAATTTGTTTCCTCTTAAAACTATCTGAGATATAACAATTTTATTTAAGAGGTGTTGGAAACCTTAAATCTCCTTAATATGACAATTTTGAGACATAACTTTTTAAATTGTATAGATTTTTACCTTTCTAAAAATACCTTACTTTAACCTCTAGGGTAATTATAAGCCTTTAAAACCTATTTTTAAAATAATCATTGAAACTGGGCCACGTCCATGTAAATGCCAAAAAATGTAAATAAACTATTTAATTTTTGCTTAAAAGTTGAATCTGATGGCATTTCATCATTTAATATGGAAAACTTATCAAAACCAGAAATTTTGAGAAAACTTAATATTGAGCCTGGTAATTACACGGTACAGGCAATAGAGCGCCTCGACAAACATAAGCTGTTGAAGGCTAAATACTCATGTTCACAAAAAACAAAGGAAGTTTGGAAAGAAAAAAGACGTAAAAGGAAGAGAGAGGATGATGAGATTTAAAAAATCGTGGATGATTTGGAGTATGGGGAGGAATGTTTTAATAAAAAAGTAATTATACATTTTAATATTCATTCATCTCAAAATGTCAATTTTTGATTCTCGATGTACCTTTTTTGGGAAAATAATGTTCACAGGTATGTAAGTTTTTTATGGCATATTTATAAGGATGGCTAATATATCTTTGAAATGAGAATTTTTGTAAGAAACTCAAAAATTTATTTTTTACAAATTTTCTTATGTGAAAAATGGGTCAAGTTTTAATATGTTTGATAAAATATTTTATAACTTATAAAAAACTTCGAAATTAGCTAAAAGCTCATTTCAGTATAATGAGAAAGGTATACTTTAATTGTAAGAAAATTTTCAAGCATGTACATATAAAACGTATTGAGAAAAGGTACATCGAAAACAGCCAATTTAACATTGTCAGTATAGAGGTTTCTAATTTATCTTAATCACGAAAGTTTTAAGAATCAAAGGAAAATACTTTAGTATAGATTATCTTATAATTATCCTAATGAACTGAATTGGCCAAAACATACAATTGCTAACCTTATCATGATTAAACTTGACTGGGATATGCTTATATTTTGAAATAGTTTTCCGATCATGCGATGAATAAATTTCACGCAGAAAAAAAATATTAGTTTCCAATCAAAATCAAAAGAAATTACATCTACCCCGCCTTTGTGAAGACAGTGAAGGTATGCTTCCAGGGCATCGGTTTGCGCATCATATTTGTTCCAGTTCCCATCCCAAGTATCAAATTACTGATGCCATCAAATAAGATAAACAGGATTATTTTCTCTTCAATGATGCTCCGTAATTGCACACGATTCCACGTTTGGAAATCCAATATCCCTTCGCCACGTTCTCGTGTAGATAGTTGCTATAAGTAACAAGAATGTTTCTGGAATGCTGCGACGAAGGAAGTAATTAAATTCCCCTCTCGGCTGTTTCATTACTAGACAAAAGTACAGTCCTTTTGCTTTGATTGCTACGAAATCTCTGAGACGAGGATGTTAAGTGTAATGAGCTAAAATGCACAAGAGAGGTACACGGGGCCTTAACTAACTTGGACAAAGCGTGCAGCGTCTTGAACCGCCTTAAGAGAATGATTGTGATCTTAAACTCGATGTTGACATTGTTCGTGTTGCGAAAAGGTATTGAATTATATGACTGTGTTTCTCTAAAATGGAGTAGTATTTGAAGATTTACAGTAACCCTTACTACGCAACAATGTACAATTGTGTCCTTCAGAAAGCCGTAAAGTTTTTGCCCACTGTTAATAATAAAATAAAACAAACATGTTTAGATGATACATTTAAAATATTATATAATCTTTAGAAATCTATACTATTTTTAGGAAGGGTTCGTATGTGTGTGTGGGGAATCCACAGTCTCCATGAGTTTCTAATGTAGCCTTCATAAAAACTATCACTTATGTTAATTATATGGATTACAACAGCTTGAAAATCAATGGAATTAAATAAAGAATGACATGAATGTATTTATGTTTCAATAACCACTTGTAGAATCAGACAATTACATACATTTGAGCGCCTCCTAGTTCAACATGGCATTACTACCAGAGATGATAATTTAGAGGAGCAATTGAGATTTCGTGTTCTGAGGCTTGATCGAAATATATATTCATATGTAATTCTTTCCTTTCCTCTTGGTACATAGTATGACAAACTACAGGCGAAGGTTGGCTGGCCCCAAAACATGTTTAAACCTGCAATCCTGGTTCCTAAGGCCAGGAATTTTTGTCATTATACTACTGTGCCTTCTTGTGCCTATTTATAGCTATCTTACGTTTATAACTATCTGTTTAATTTTATATTTTCGTTTATATATTTGTGTGTATATGTATTTATATATATATTTATATTTTGGATTATATATATATATATATATATATATATATATATATATGTGTGTGTGTGTGTGTGTGTACACACTATTAAATACTAGCAGGTTATAATTTTATCGTTATATTTTAATGGTATAGTGTATTTTAATTGTAAGATTTAAATTTCTCCTAATATTATTCTTTCCTTTTCCTTTGGCTCAGTAATATAGGCAAATTACAGGTGAAGGTTGGCTAGCCCTGAAACTTGTTTAAACCTGCAATCTTGGTTCCTAAGGTCAAGAGTTTGTTATTGTACTACTGAGGCTAATATTTTCTATCTTGACTACTTACTTCGGTTTTATAGCTATTTGTATATATTTATGGATTATATATATATATATATATATATATATATATGTATCCTGTATTGGAGTAATTCTTAGAATGAAAGGAGAAATGCAACGTGCAGCCGTTTATCATATTATATTTTATCTTAATGTTCAGCAAAGCAGTCTGTACCCAAGCCATGGCCGAAAGTCGAAGTCAAAGTCCTTATGCGGAAGGTGGGTTGAGTTGTTCTAATAGGAAGTTTACCCCAGCTGACACTTGAAGGGGTGGGATTCATCATATATATATATATATATATATATATATATATATATATATATATATATATATATGCATATATATATAATATGGTTCCATAAATAAGAATACCAACAGTGAATGATACAATGATATTTATGAATTTAATAATTTTATAAAAAAATAATAACCTAATAACCAATGAAGAATGTTATAACAAGTTTTTACCCTTATGTGAATACAAAAATATTTTATATTGTATTTTTTATGTCAAACACACACACACAATAAATTAATGAGTTAATTTTTTTAATAATATTTCCTTATAATACACAAAATTGTTAAAACTGTAATAATTTTAGGAAAGTCGTGTTTATAGGTACATCATCCTATGCCGGCTCTTTTATTACTACTTAATTTACAAGTGGCCTCTAATGGTCAAAGGGTTCCCCACATCTGGTGTAGAACAATAATGGAAAGACCCATACGAGTGGAACTTGATACCCTGAAATAATGGGTGATAATTTTGTACATCAAGAGGATAATTTTTAAAATTTAATTTTGGATATTTTAAATTCATCTTTGAAGTGTTTTTTCATTGCTCTTGCGATATAAAGTCACGTCTATCTTTGAATGTGACAGATTAACTTTCGTGTTGTTCTGGGAGATCGTTACACACTTTAATTTACATTATATTAATTTATTCGATTCTTGTAATTAAACTTATATTTTTTTTCTCGAGTAAATCATCGCAAAAGAGTATTCTTTTAGCAATTAAATTTTAATTTTGAGAAGCGTTCATTATGCTTTATTTCTGTTTTTGCACTATTAATGTTGTTTCATGCTTTTGTGTCTAAGCCTAAATGTTTTAACATTTTTCAGCAATCTTAAGCTAAATTAGTTTTATCTATCTGTTTGATGTGATTTTTAACTTCTATTCATGTTGTAATTTCTTTATTTAATTCTTGCTGTCGTGCTACCAATGGTTGTTTAAGCAAAGCTAAGACTAGTTATTTATAAAAAATTACATTTATTTCCGGGAATTTTTTTTTCAAGTTATTTTTCCCCGACCCTAAAATTATTTTAACTATGAAATAAAATAACAATGTTTACTTATCGAAATTAATTTCATTGACAGTATTTTAGTATTATACATAATTACCAAATAGCTGAATATTTAGTTTGAACTTTTGCTGAGATCGTTCCCAGGTGAAACCTGTTGCCGCGGTACTCTGATGATTACGGTCGCAAACTCGTGGGCGGCGGGTCATGAGTTCGAGCCCTAGTGCCACTACAGATTCGTCATGTAGAAGGTCATGTCAACTTGTGATGTGGTGAGGTATATAGGAGAGGGTGGCACCAGATCAGGTGTTATCCTCGGTGCTTGACTATGGTTCAAAATTATGATGTCTTTTGCCAATAACACTCAGGCTGCTTTTTATTGTGCGAACATTAATAAACACTAACTCTTTCTACAGGCACATTTTGTTGCTTCTGCTGCCTCCTTTATTTATGCTAATGATAAAAAATTCCTCAATTCTGGGGTACGCAATTGAATTCTTGATTACACTTTTAAAAAATGTCTAAATATTATTAATAAATTAATCACACATGCTTTTAACTATTTTTATCGTGTATTAAATTGCTTACAATACCTATAGGGTTTTTTTAAGCGAATTTTACTATTACTTTTCGTTTCCTGTTGTTTTTCCTAACAATCAGTAACAAATTAAAAATAGCCTCTTAATAATTTATAAATATTACTAGCCGTTACCCGCTCGCTTCTCTGGGTATTTCATCATGTTGCATGAATAAATATTGTTTTTATATATTAAGAATTTGATTGTACTGAAAAAACATTCATATGACCCAAGCCTCTCAATTTGAAAAAGACATTAAACAATTTAAAGGACAGAGATAACAATTTCTAAGTTTGAATTAAAAAGATCTTTTACGCTATCGTAACTACTTCCTCAAGTTGATTTCTTCAAAACCTCTTTTTATTGAGTCTCTACTCAATAAAACAAACATACTTGCCAAATATAAATCTAATAGCTCAAAATGGAGGTTTTTTTATCAATAAAATTCAGAAATCACCTTCAAAAAACGATTTCCGTGAGACGGTTCTAAGCGGATTTCAATTCAACAAAAAAGATTTCATTACGGTAGGTCTAGTAGTTCGAAAAAGAGAATTTTTGTTTGAATACGTCTCAGAAATCTCCTATTCTACCCAGAGGAATCAATTTCCTTTAAATCTAATCTAAGCGGATCTATATACAACAAAAGAAACATGCATATCAAATTTCCAATTTGTTGGTCTAATAGTTCAAAAACGGTAATATTTATCTATAACGTCCCTTGAGGATCGATTTCCGCAAAACCCTTCTTGCTTTGCATCTCTACTTCATGAAAGGAACGCGTCTACCAAATTTCAAACCTGTGTGCTATTAGTTCAAAAGCGGGAATATTTATCTATAACGTTACTTAAACCCTCATATCACCCCTTGAGTTTCGATTGTCCCAAAATCCGTTCTTAGTGGACTTCTACTCTATGAAAGGAACATGCATGCCAAATTTAAAGTATGTTGGTTTAATATTTCCGAAGATATCATGATGAGTGAGTGAGAAGTCGCTTTTCTCCTTTATATGTGTATAGATTTCTCACATTACACATATCTGCTCCCTAATATACTAAACTCTTTTAACATTTAAACTTTTCAAAGCTTAAGATAATTAATTGAAAACACATAAATCAGTATTTTTAACGAATTAAAAACGAGGACATTAGTTATCTTTTTCCAGCGTTCTTAAAGCAATCAATCCAGACCTTCCTTTTCTCCGTATTCCTCCCCCGTACCTCCGAAATAATTCCCTTTTAACTTCTTTCTAGAAGAAAAACTGCTCCATACAAAATAAAGAGCAAATCTAATCCATCTCCAATACACACATACCGCTTAATACTTTTATATCCACCATCCACTTTCAACAACCGAAAGCTTTTATTAACACGTAACACTTTTAAAAACATGTCACACGTTACGTTACACAAAAATGATCCATTACAATGACCGCGCATACACCCCTCTTCGCCAATTTTTTCACCCACATATCATCGCAGAAATCTCATCACCATAGCGATTGATTGCCCCGTTCCCCTGACTCATTAATTAGAGCCAGGAACCCCTCCGGTCCCCTTTTTCATTGATTATACACGCCCTCCCTTCCCTCCAGGCTTTCCCTTCGGGCAGAACAGGGTGGGTCCCGTCCTGTCACCCGAGTTGTCACCCGAGGCCGCATCGAGATGGACCAACTCATACACTTGCATCAACTCCAAATAGAAAGGAGGAATCAGGATGGAATAGCCAATTAGGTTGATTGTACTAAAGACTTTGTTTGACTGATTATTTTTTTTATTTATTATTCCTCTGGCCTTATTGGTCCTGACAGACTATGATGTCTTCCTTTTTTGTACCTTTGTCTGATTAGATGTGCTTCTTGCGGGGTGGAGGAGAGTACACTTCTTTTATAACGTCTCGTTAGTGCGTGGTATGAGTAGATCGAAAATGAATGTTTCTATGTTTAGTTGGCTATATTTGATTCGTCATTCTATTGTGTGTTAATGGTAGTGATTAATGGTGATTAGTTGAGATTGTCATTGGGTAGATAAAGAATTGAATTTGATGGGGACTGAAATGAAGTGATCTGATTGAGTATGAATGGGATTAATTTTTTATTTGCGAGAAATAAAACTGCTTAATTAAATACATTATTTTTTCTCCGTTTTTTAGGGTATTAGAAATGCTTATTGAATAAATATTCTCTATTACTGCGTAATATATATTTCTAATTAGCTTTGAAATGCGTAATTTATATTTATAAGTATTGTATGTGTTAAACATTTTGAATTTTTCGCTATTCTTGAAATTTATCGCATTCAAGAAAGTCCTATTTTTTTGCTTAATGCAGAGTATAAGTAATAGCTTTACTTAGCACACGAGTATATCAAAAATTCGAAATTAAATCATTAAAAAAACTTTTTTTTGTTTGTCCTGAAAACGGTCTTTGTAATTAAAAAGGTTTTTTTTAAAAAAAAATGTTCTCATAAAATGTTTGATGATATTTAGACAAAGTCAAAGGAAAATGAAACTTGAAGATTTTAGTTAAATCATAAAGAAAAAAAAGGACGGGAAAGGGGGAGGAGTTGAAGCTTGTGGTCCATTTTTTATTTTTTAAAAATACTTTAAATATTGTTAAGATTGTGAAATTTTAAGTAAATCAACTCAATACAAAATAAAAACATCGTTATTTTTAAACAATACAAATATTAAGTAATTATGTTGCTTTGAAGCAAGTTCTAAAATCGAAAATAGGAATTTTATTATTGTTTTTTAAACATAATTCAATCTAATTTGAAACGAAGAGTTCCCTTAAAAGTGCTACAACACACAAGCAATTAATTAAAAAAATTAAAGCAAAATTGAAAATTGTCTTATTTAGTAAATTGTGTTTCTAAAAATAAATAAAGGCTTGAATTCCTTTTTTTATTAAAGCACTTTTTCGTAATGTAGTTTTCTTTGGTTCTACGTCTTCTTTAAAATATTACATTAGAAGGAAATGAATCAAGCTATGGCTATTTTATAATGTAAAAATCTTATTGTATTTCCCATTATAATGTATAAATTCATATGAGAAGGTATCAAATACTGTTAATAAAAATTGATTTTGATTGTATGAAGTGCAGATTAAAAAAAGAATTTAATAGCGAAATATATATATATATTTGCTCAATTCTACGTTTGAAGCTTTTTAACTGTGAGTCTTGTTCCTGAAAAAAATCATTTTATGTATAAATTTTTCCTAAATTTTTAAAATCTTATGTAACATGCATTTGGTATCAGAGTTTTATTTAATTTCAAAAGAGAGTTAGAGTTTGACAAAATTACTAATTTATATATATTTAAAAAATATTAATAAATTAACTTTCTATGTTTAGATGCCATTTATTATTCCTTCTGTGATTTATAATAATGTACTTTACCCCAATATTTAACACATGCATTGTTTTTCTTAGTAAGTATATATAACTGCAGTATACGAATTCATGGCCGGAGTTGTCGAAACGTGGTTTCAAGTCCTGATTTCACTAAATACCTACCATGTGTAAGGGCGGATTGACGCTAGATCTTGTTGAGACTTAAAGACTTAACGTTGAGACGCGGTTTGGAAATTCAAAGAGAGGAATGTGACACCTCAAGTTATACCCTCGTCACTTGACCATGGTTCCGAATTAAGAGGGCCATCGTCAACGTTCCTCCTGCTGTTGCATAGGGTGAATTTGATAAATAACCAGTCAATCTTAGTCAAAAGACCCTTATCAAGACTTCCTGAATCTTGATATATTGGGCTAAATGCATGTGACGTCATAGTCACATGATAATGATAACCACGGGATTCAAGCCAATCAATATAAGAACTCATGTGATATCATAGACACACGATAAAAGCCAACTTGTGTTTCCATCTTATCACTTCATGCGCTTCTGTGTCGCCAACTTTGGCTCTTTGCAGAAACTTGCTCAGAAAAAGTGCAGATGCGTACAAAATGTATTTTAATTATAAGTACATGCATAAAATACGATTTTCTTATAATGTAAAAAAAATCTTTGTGAAAAAAGTTTTTTTCATAACATTTAAACATCTTTATCGGAATATGGAATTTGAAATTTTATCTAAATCTTGTAAATAGAACAACAAGTACAATTTGTTTAATGTCTGTTTTGAATTTAATGGAGAACACGTGTTTGTCTTTATTATGTGACCATTATGCATTGAGTCCATTGAAAACATCAACAAAATAAATTATTTAATTTGTAGTGGAAATATGTTTTGTTAATATCTTTGCTGAAACACCCCCAATCTTTAAATGTTGCATGAAAGGAAATATTTCCAAATAACATTTTAAATGAAAACATTTAATAAGAAAATCTTGCTCCAAAGGGGAAAAAAACACAAAGAATTTCTTAAAACTTCTCCTCTGGCAAAGTAGTTCTTGTTGGGAAATTTATATGTCATCTTACATGGAGCCAATATAATAAAGGAATATTGGAAAAGCAAAAATTGATGGGCGAAGTTTCGCCAGAGCTTGCGTTACACAACACTTTCTGTGGCTTCAGGTATCTGAGACGTTAGACCATTTCTGGGGTTTCCTCTTCTAAAGAAGGGTCTAATTGTAACTTTTCTCATGAAAGGCGGTCTCATTTTCGTAAAAGAAATCAAATATCTGGATGCTTTATATTGCTTGCTAAATATATAGCTTCGTCTATTTCAGCGTCATTAGTTTCAGACAGAAAATGAATAGGTAACAAAATAAAGAACAAAGGTGAGTGTTATAGATTACAAGTAACAAAAACATTTGAAAACAAATAAGACAAATATAGTCTTGCACAAGACCCATTTTCTTTCAAAACCCACATGATAACGTAATAACAAAATTATACAATTTCTTGCTATTATTGTCGTTTCCTTCCCGAAGGGAAGGAATGGAAGTTGCCAGAGCCTGAGACAGATTGAACTTCTACACGATAGATGGCGACACCTCCTATCTCCCCTTCCGCAATTTAGTCATGGAATTGGAGGGAAGGGAAATATATCCTTCAGCTCCTGCACCCGCGGTTTCCGCTGCAACCGCACAAGACCTTCGGATCCATTATTTTAACGAGCATGTACTCGGAAGATATTTTGTGGTATCGAGCATCGAACCCAGGCCCTCCGGTTTGGAGTCCGATGCTCTAATACTAGGCTACCCCCGTCTCTGGAAAAAAATATTACTTAAAATTCCAACATTGAAAAAAATATTTTTCATTGTTTTCTGGAACATATGTAGATTTTAAAGAAATAATTAGCTTTTTGATTCACTCACGGTTGGAATATTTAAATCGGAGTACCATTATTTTCGCTCTGGAAACGGAAATTTTATTACCGTACTTATTTGCTTTGTACTGACGTTTATGGAAATAGATTTTACTTTTGTTACTTCCCATAATTATTAAAAAAACTAATACGAGCTAATAATTCAATGATATTCAGTCAAATACACACTTAAAACTAAACAGAGTTTTTATCAAATCAAGAAAAAAAAAGTATTCTGCTAGATTTACCTTTCAAATACCCTCAAAATGCGTAATTATTTTTTTTATTGAATCAAAAGTTAGTTAAAATTATATTTAAAAAAATGTGGTATTTAAATCCTATTTTACAAGTTTAAAGGCATTTAAACGCTGACTTCCGGTTATTTAAATATCCATTTCCGGTTAGAAATAAAATAAAAACAGCTTCATAAAACTAAATAAATGCTTTATTCTTTCCAATCTGAAATGTGATTTTTTGCAAAAAATAACCATTTTAATTTATTCGTATAACTTAAGAAATTTTAACTGTTATCTAAAATTAACAGGTACAGCAATATTTTTATTTAACACTAGTAACGAGAAAAAATGCACTATTATCTTTTATATTTAATCAAAAAATAACTAGAACTCCTTTGCAAATATTTGAAAAATCCTTTTTTTTTGTTTAGAAATACTTTTTTTTAGAATTATGCTAAGTAAACAAGAATAAAAAATAACTTTAGGAAAAAGGGAAAGTGATGTAAGTTAATTGTTAAAAAAATTATTGGAATAAAATAACCGAATCTTGTAATTTATTATATGAATATTTCTCCCTTTGTAAATGGGACTTCAGATTGATAATTGCCATTGCCGACGTAAAAGTGATACCAGCACGGGAGCTGGTATCACTTTTTAGTTTGGTACCATATAGGTGAATACCAAATGCCAGAAAGTAATTTCAATGCCATGTCCCCCCCCAGAACGAGGCACCTGAGCTCTGACAATACGAATTTGTACAAGGGATTTAATTTTTCCCAAAGCACCTTAGTCCAGGTGTAGTGAACCCTTATGGATCAACATGCCATTTCTTTATAAAGAAATGTTTAAGGGGGTATACATATTCCAGCAAATAATTTTGACATTGAATTATTGAGAAAATAATAAACTAAATACTATATATATAACAACTCAAAACTCTGCATTTACTACTAAAAAATACAACACATTTTGCACTGTATTGTTATAAATGTTTTAGTAATACATGTGATTCAAATTAAAATAACAATTGCGCTACTTCTGTTGTTGCAGATTGAATGACAAACATGTTAGGATTGTGAGATGAATGTGTGGTCAAACGAATATGCTCCTCACCGCCTCGAACGATCACTCGCGCTTGTTCGTAATGTTTCATAGTGAACTTAATTATTTTGAGCTAAAATACAAACCGTTTTGATCGATGGCGTGCCCAAAATATTGTGTCGCGTGCCATCAATGGCACGCATGCCACTGGTTCGCCATCCCTGCTCTAGTCAAACAGACAATCTAGTGATCTTTAATATGCCGAATAATCATACTACATGGACGTTGTTGATGTTTTGCATCATCAAAATTCAACTATTTAGGCCGGATTCGAATCCAAAAGCTCGAGCGTAAAAGGCCAATGCCTAACTAACTACAACACCCAGCCGGCTTATATGAACTTTTTGATTATTGGCTATTGTTTATTGTGCTTCATATATTAAAGCTGAATTTAAATTTACTACTAACGTTTTGTTCTATTAATGTGTCTATTTAATTATAAGAAAACATAGTTCAGTAAAATAGAAAAAAGAATCTTATATTCTGTCATCCTGATTCAAGTAGCGAGCCTTACAGCAGCGGTATCAATTCTAGTTACAGTTTTTATTTTAAAAAATAACACAGACCCATACATATATACGTGGAACATGTGCAATTAATTTAAATCTTAAAAAAAAGAGTAATACAAATATAGAATTTAATGTGTTTTTTTTTACAAATTTTTCCTAAATTATTATTTTATCTTGCTTGGAAAAATTATATTTAATAAATAATTCAGAACATATCTTCTTCGCAATAATGCCATGATATTGTGTTTTTAAGTTTGTTTTCGGTTAGTGTTAAAGAATAGGACCCGCGAAATTAGGAACAGTTTTTCAGATATAAAAGAAATGAAAAATTTTAATATGATATTCTGGCTTCGCTATCTTTTAAAGAGCAGTATTTTTTTTATCATACTTCCCATTTTTAACCGAGTTGATTAATTTTTTCTGGTATAAAATGTGTTTCGTGTTTTCTCTCTTATATAGTAATATTAAATGAGCTACGCCTTCAGGTATTAAAACGAAAAAGAAAATATTCATGGAATATTTTGAAATTTTTAAAAACACAATATTGTTAACAGAGGTAAGCTAAGATATTGCAAAACTTCCATGGAAATTGAGTCATTTTTCTGTCTGAAAATGCGCTTCTTGTTTAGTTCAAGCTCTCGTACTTTTACCTAAGACAGCCTTAAATATTATCGCTGAATGTTTCAGTTAAATTTTGCTAAATATTATCGTAGAAAATTATGTTCATGTGTGCTGAGCTTTGAGTACAACTGGTCTTTCAAGTGTAAAAGGTTAATTTAGCCGGGAAATACGTTGTTTTCTTCTAATAAGATGGGGAAGACATCATCAAAATCATGTTCTTTGATAAGATTCTGGGGGTATTGCTCTAGTACATTGGTGGGCTGAATACGACAAGATGCGTATGTCTATTTGATAATAGAGAAACAGTTGTGTAGAACTTTGCAGTTTAAAAGTTACTCAAATTTTTTATCCCCTATTTTGCAATTCGAAAATTTCCCCTGAAAATTGCTTATTTTATCCAAATAGATGACTTCATAATAATAAGTTACATAGAAGTTAGCTTTAAATTTTAAAAGTGTGAAAAAAATGAGCCACGCGTTTCCAAATGTTCATAAAATGATTAGAGAGAGAATATATATGCTTATACTTTTACTTTTAATTCTTTTAAAAACTGAAAAAATATGCTATAAAAATACAGGAATTTAAGGCTTCATTATTTTCATCAGTATTAAAGTATTTTCCAAATATAATACTTTTCAGTTCGTTTTCCCTTTTTGTACTATAATAGCATCGACCCGAACCAAATTTTTCTTCTTTGGAGTGAAAGAGGTTAAAATTCCAAAGCTGAAAATGTGTATCCATCATTACACTAGTACATCTTTAATTACATAAACAAAATCTGCAGCTAAGAGTATCATTTAGTAAAACATTTACAATGATTACGTTTTTAACGTATCTATTTTTTTTCAATTTTGCTTTATCAATGGTAAAGGTTGACGCATGCGCAGTTTAAAAACACCCTCCCTCCAGAAGGTGCTACGTCGGTATCTGCCTTTGTTGTTCCACAAAGAAGAACGTAGCGTAGATACGGAATAGAAGGCTGGAATCACCGCTCTGGAGCTGAAAAGGAATAAAAAATTGCTGAAGTCAGCTTTAAAATGTCCCCCGACGATCGATTATGGCACATGGAAGGAAAATAGGAAGTAATACGACAGCACCGTCGTCTTAATTTTTCTTCTTTTTCCCGCTCTTCTTTTTTGCTCTTCCATTTCTCGCTGTATAGAGACGGATATATAGAAAAGTCCTCCTAACCGGAAAGAGCATTTTGTTGTATGGGGCTGGGAATGAACGGAGAAAACCATACTCTTGTTATGTTGTTATTTATGTTATAACTGGGCCAAAGATTCAGACGTATAATTTTTTTCCCTTTTTCTTTTTCATTTTTCCCCTTCTTCTCTACTCTCTGATATTGTTATTTTTTAGAGCAGTTTTTTTATTACTATTTTCATTATCATCATAGTAGGAAGGTGTTCGGTTCTTGGCTTCACTCCACAACTCTGTAGAAAAAGTCGAAAGAGGAGACAATATTTTTCTTTCTTTTTTTTTTCGGGGGAGTGTGCTGTTGTAGTGAGAGAGGGGGAGGGGGTCACAGCACATCCGAAAAATAAATAAATGAATATAGAGAAAGAGATGAGAGCACGATTTTCTTTTGTGTACCGGAAATTTTCGCAACGTAAGCCAAAAAGTGATTTTTTTCGGCAGGAAATAACTTGAGGTTTGGGAGTGACAGTGGTTTAAACCGACGTCTGATTTTCGCCGGGTACTGTCCTGCAACAGGGAGATAAAATATTTATTGGTCACATAATTTTTTTTCTTTCATTTTTCTTTCTTTAATTTTCAAAATTATTTGCTACTTTAGGTTACTGCATTTTATAAAATTTGTGTTTAGATTTTATATTAAAATAGATATAGTAGTACAGGCAAATACAGGGGAAGGTTGGCTGACCTTAAAGTTATGTTAAACACACAAAACAATCTTAGTTCCTAAGAATATTAATTTGCCATTATAATACCAAGGTTCTTTTTGATTATACTGATTTTTTTATTTCTAATTATTGCTTTGCTCTTATAAATTTATAGATATTTAGTACATGATTACTGATTTTTAATGTGTGTTTTTATTAATATAGTTGCAGAAAGTATCTTCTGCAAATCATTGATTATTACGTGTTTTACGCATTGGAAGGTTACAATTTTAAATATATGCATGACAAGTTATATATATCTTTAAATAGTGGTTGAAACAAAGCAGGAATTATTTTAAGTATGTCACATAATAGATTTATGAAAGTAATTTTTATCACATCATGAATCCTAAAGCTGTTCTTGGACGTAATTTATGAGAATTAATTTGAAGTTATGAATACTCTTGAATTATTTTGATGATGTAAAATGTATGCAAAAAGTAAATTATTTTTGAAATTTTTCGTTTAAATTTATAATTTTTAAATCTTTTTAGTGTTCTAAAAATTCGCGCGAAATATTTCAAAAAATAACATAAAATCTTTTCAGAAACGGAAAATAAAAACAAACAGATAATCATATTCTACAGCTTACAGTATTTTTTATTTGTTTTGTCCGGCATACTTTCTTTTCTTTTTTATGATTCTAGATTCTGAAATTTACACTGATTCTAATTCTAAGCGAAATTAATGAAACCAACATAGCCTTATTAGTATTTCTACAAATTTTTGAGATGGTCCAAATATTTTCATTTGATTTATTGAATTTTATTAAAAATTAAAATTTAGTTTTATTTCAAACAACATTAACCAATTTCTGAAAAGTATTTCAATCTGGGTTTAAAGACATGTGATTATTGCTTGAAAGAACCGTTTTGAATGTTATTGTCTCTAAAAATACTTAAAACATTTTGTGAAACAATGCCAAGGTAAGCTGAAAACTAGATATATTAGGTCTTAAAAAATATTATATGAGTAAGAAAGAGTAATAATATGTACTTATTAGGTAAATATAAGAGATGTATTAAAATAATCAATAAGGGAAATAAAAAAGGAACTTATGTTTCTGTTAAAATGTCTCTAAATAGACTGCAAATGATAAATGCCTAAATGTTTATCTACAAAGAAATAAATTTACTATAAAATACCTAAATCAGATATCAAAATTTCATTCAGGATTAAATATGAAATTATTAATTTGTCTCCTCTGCAAAGTTCTGACAGTAAATCTCTTCCACACAGTTCCTTAAATTAAAATACTAATTTCAACTATTTGCTGATTAGCACGTGCGAGTAAAGGTACATCGCACTCTATGTTGACACAGTCCACTAATTTCGGCCCAATATCCCCTTTACCTTTGAGTCTCCCAGACGGTTTTAGCTTAAATATTCAAGTCATGGCTTAAAAGAACACTAGAGGGCCTGTAGAAGCTCATAGGATGTTTCCATATTTAACAGGAATTCGTCAGGGAATCCTTCCGTGACTCTTAGGGGAGTCATGAGTTCTGTAGAGTTTAAAGCATGAAAGATAGCATTTTCTGGACATCACAAATCATTATTTTTTAAAAATCTTTTTGCAGCTATACTTCTTAATTTTGTGAGAATTTTGGTTAAAGCATTAAAAATACTTTTTTTTTTGTATTTCAACTCGAATTCTATATCAAGAAATGTGGTAAATTAAGTAGATGATAAAATTTAAAAAATACTTTTAAATAAAGTAGATGATAAAATATTGTAAACATACTTTAAAATGAAGTAGATGATAGAATTTTAAAAATACTTTAAACTAAATTTGATACTCTGAAATAGAAATGGTTAAGTAGTTTTTACGTATAAAAAAAGTTAAAGAGGTATTCTTTTTCGTGACTTTTATGTTTGAAAGGAATATATAATATATATATATATATATATATATATATATATATATATATATATATATATATATATATATATATATATATATATATATATATATATATATGCAGAAAATTTACAAAAAGGCAGAAATTTAGTAATATAATAATTTATTGAACTATAATATTACTAAAATATTACCAGTCGTTTTCTTCATTACTTTTATAAATAAGAAAGTTTAAGTATAATATGAAAAGCAGATTACAGTGAATGATTAATACATAACATGTATAGATATTTTCATTAAGTACATTCAGAAGATTTTTTTAGCCAAAATCACTGAAATGGAGTTTACCATACATTTTAGTCTATCATAGCATTTTTAAAACGGCAACGAAAAAAATTTTGAAAGTATCTTGGAAGATTTTTTTCCCTTTCTCGGTTTTCTTTTCATTCCAGAAACTTTAACTTAATAATATTTCATCAATTTTTCTTCATAACACTCTTCCCTCTTCTTATTTCTTTTTTTTAAAGTTTTCTATTTCTTGCAACTATTCCCTCTATGACATGTCATCAGAAGTAAATTGTTCTTTTTTTAAACGAAAGAGGCCAAGAGAATCGAAATCATACCTTAAAAGGTCGAAACAGATAGTAAATGTCAAAAGCAGGCTTTTGTACAAAAAACTAAAATCAAAAGGGCATCATTAAATAAAGAACTCTCCTTTAAAACAAAGGACGTATGATCAACTTGATCTTATGACATAAAGGAATATAAACGTTGATGCTGTGCTTAGAAGCAGAGCAAGGGGCCAGAAACAAATTTAGAATATACGCGTAGTTCATGATTTCAGACCTCATTTTTTGATGTATTACTCATTAAAAAGATTACTGCTTGACAATAACTGATTATTAAAAAAGAGGCTGTCTTGTCGGGAAACAAGTGATCATGGTAGCTGATTAGTTATGATGGTGAACTCGTGTCCGTCGTTGTTGAGTCGTAGTTTTGAGTTCTGTTGAGCCAATGTACAGAGAGGCAAGCGGTAAAAACCTGTCGCGTACAGGTGTGACAATCCGTGGGTTGTTGGTGTTTGAAGGTTCGATTAAAGATCTGCCATATTAACTTTTAAACACAATTTCATTACTATATTTATGATAATCCTCCTGGATTTCACACTGGACACCAAGATTGGTTTGAGGCAAAGAATGACCAGACGACATTTTTACAATAACAAATTATATTTATTCACTTGAATCACTTATCAACCTTCTATTTACAAAGATTAATCAATATGTCTACGTCAATGTGATTGACCCTTACTATTGAATCAAATCACGCAATATGATACTAATATATAACTAAATATAAAACTCAATATCGAACGGCATTACCGGAATAAGAGGATCGAGAGATTTACGCAATTTGAATTACTAGCATTCATTAAATTTCCACTAACTTTATTATATATTTACTCTTATGATCCGATAATCTAGATTTAAATCTCACCTTCCTTTTACTACCTAACTTTCCAGTCGTATCAAACTTCCCAATGGTAGATAATTGCCTAATGATCAGCGAGACGCTAATTGTACAATCCACTTGAATCTTCTTGGCGTAAAAGCCTACTGTTAACTTACAACACTCTCCATAAATACTTTGACTAGTTTGCATATTCCGGTTTCTTGTTTTAGAGCTGGTTGGAAATATACGCGAATTTACAATCCTCAAAGACGCCTAAGAGTATTAGTGATAAAGTGCCGTACAGATCTGCCACATATTCCCTTAATCAACGAACACAATTAAAGGTAGGGAATGCACTTAATAATAAACCTGGAAGAGATCAATCACGTTGGCTTAATGCAACTAACATATAATTAAAATTACTTAACTGAATCCTGAAGCGTCTTCTACTCCAACGCTTAAATTCTCTTTAAATATCCTGCTTGACTATACGAACTCCGGTTGTAATCTTTGTTCACATTTTAATCAATTTTTAATCACCAATTATCAACCATCAAACATCCACGTGTACTCTAATGCAAACGTTTAAATAGAAGTAATCATGATAAAATCCTAGGAGAGCCCACACCCTTGGCGACAAACCGATAAAAGCGCCAAGCGAGAACGAGATGGCGCCAAGCAACAACGACAATGGCGACAAGTTAATACGGTAGGATAAGGAGGATGCGTTATAAAAATATATGTAAACAATACAGAAATTAAACATTTAAGATAAAAAATATAAAAAAGCAGCACTTACTTTCTTACTGCTTATCTTTTCCAAGTGGACTGTAACCTGCTAAAATGCTCATGGTCTTAACATCTATTAGTAAAATTGATATCTGGAAATACCTGATATTCGTCAATTGTTAAAGTTTCTAAATATTTTCAGATGTAATAAAAATATAATGGCAATTGAAATATAGCTATAAAATATTAAATGTAATAAATATACAAAAAGAGAAAGTAAACAAAAAACATAAATAGATCTAAAAAAGCTTTCAGCCTAAATGTTATCTGCCAGTTAGCAATTTAGACGTTTTTTCGTACTTTTAGAGAACGTTTTGATGAAATGACTTATAGCTTTTCTCTTGTAAAAATAATGCTTAAACTCAGGCTTGCCAGTGAAGTTTCCATGACTTGAGAATTTAGAGGGTTACCAAATCCAAACCAAAATTTGAAAATTTCAGTAACAAGTCGAAAATGTATCTTTTACTGGAAATATGCAGTTCACTTCTGAAGTTTTTGGTCCAAAACAGTGAACAGAATGAAACGCTTTCTCACAAACTACGCTTATAAAGGGTCAGGCAGTTACACGTGATTTCTGAAGAATGCGAGTTTTCGTGTATTTTTTCCAATACTTTTCTTCGTGATGGTTGTACCGGGACAGGTTTCTCTGATGTAACAAAAACGATTGAATGTTCCATTATGAAAATCAAAAGGCACCCGCAGAGGATCAGACTTTACTTTTCAAGATGATGTACACAACGTAAGGGGGAATGTGAGTGAGTGATTGAATGTTAACGTCGCACTGTTCAGCTATACGAGGACTTATGGCAAAGGACCACGTAATTTTGAACCATGTTCAAGTGACGTGGACGACACCTAAGTTGGCACCCACTCTCCTAACTACCACATCACATCAACGGGAGGACGTTTGAGCTCTCGAGAGATTTAACGGGCATCATACCTCTACATGGTGGGTCTTTAGTGCTACTGGGCTCGAACTCGTGACAAGGCCAGCCACGATCCGATTTCTTGACCACTCGGCTACCGCTTCCGACGTAGGGAGGGGGGCAAGAGTAGATATCGAAGAGGTAGAGGTGAGTACATGGTAACACTTCTTTGAGCTCAAAATGAATCTATGCTGGTAATCTATATTCAAAATAACAGCTTGGCTTTAGAAGAGGAGAGTTAGGAAGTTTAGTTTTTAATTCCTTAAAAAAATGCACGCAATCTGTTAAGAAAAAGGACCAGAGAACTGTTTTAAAAGTACTTTCTTTTAAATTAACTTTTAATGAATTTCTAAATCCATGAACATTTAATTTTATAGCCATAATAAACAATAAACATTTAATCTACAATAGTCTCGCTAATTTTGTAAAACGTATTTTTGTATTGGGGCTCGCTAATCTCTCTCTGTGTATATATGATATTTATAAACAATAGAATATAAACATATTGCATTTTATTTTACCGTACTGTACACATTTGTAACCTCTGAAATTATTACAATGTAATTATTTCGATTTTTATGACTTCTGTGTGTCTTTACTTACATAGACAACTAACATAGTCTTATAACGGAGGGTAATTAAGCCAGTAGTTCAGCGGTCCTCCTAATTCTAATTCATGGGTTAAAACTCTGATTTACTAAAAAAAGAACTATTCAGAATAGTGGGGTGTGTTTCATGATAAATTAAACATGGGTTTAATCTTCGTCCTTGGCATAGTTTATGCACTTTTTCTATGGGCTACCAGTTAAAATGTTTTCTAAATTGTGTAATGGTTCCATATTAATAAATCCATCACAAGTACCCTCTTGTGCTGAATAGTGTAAACTATGTAACTCCATATTGATGAAGTTAGCGAACTTCATGATTGATAGTGGTCAAATGGAGTCACCACTTGGAATCCTGATTGTACCCAAAGCCCACCGTGGTGATTAATAGTTGCTCTTGTACTTGATCCTCCAAATGAACTAAGTGTGAAAGCTGGGTCAATTAAGTACTAACCGTAAACTAACATTGATTGATTGTTTATTAATGCCACTATTTGAAGCAACACAAGAACTCTTGGTAATGGACTTTTTAATTTTGAACAATGTCCTAGTAAGACAATAGAAATCCACTATCCAAATTTTCATACATTGTCGAAGTAAAATCTTTTTGGCGACACGCTGTTGGTGACGGAGGAGAGGAAGACCCACAAAGATCTTGGGTACTGCTTGGGTGCAGTGTTATTCGAAAAGGCGGGGCGCGAAAGGAGAAAAGGTGTTAATCGAAAGGAAAGTTGTTTTTTGCGTTTGACTTTCTGAATGATACTGAGAGAAGGTTGTTGTTCCAGCCAATTACTGTAATTGTTATACAACTTCAATAGGTTTAAGTGTCGTTGGAACGATTTTCCGTTGACGTTGCGCGCTCAATCTTTTGTTGAGACGGCGGGTCTAGTTGACACCTGCGCCGTTGCCGATTTTGAATCACTAGTCGTGATTTATTGAGAATGTCTTCGTTAGACTCTCTTTGGAATGAATGCATAATCAACCAGTATCGTTAGGTTCCGCTGCTATCTAGTGTTCGATTCCTAAGCTACCACTTTGGCAACAAGCTGTTGATCTTGGCAGGGGTAATTATTTGAATCAACGACCTACCGGTCCGCAGCTACCCCGTGCATACCTTAGACGACTAGGACGAAAGGAATCCCTATTCGGCCCGGTCGTTAAGGGCTTTTATTCCTGTCCTTTGTTGTGTGTGACTTGCAAAAGGAGATGCCGCTGCCACTTTAAGTCTTATTACATGGCCCCTCTTAACGGAATTTGATAGAAACAACATTGGGGACGAGGTCACAGCAATCTCCCTTTGGCTAAAACGGTCTTCTGTAAATTACAGTAGTCTAGAGAATTACAAGATCTTTCGTGAAATGTCCTCGTTTAGTTCTATATCAGTGTTAATTCAATGCTTAACAAAGTCATTAAAAGCAGGAGAACCTTAATGGAGAGTTGGAACCAAATAAACTAGATTTAAAATATTATATATTAATAAATTTTTCAAAAAAAAAAATAAAACAACTGCAAATTTTTTTTTTCAAAAATATACCGAGAAATCTGCTTTTACATTTACAGGGGTCATTGACGAAATTTAGTGACTCGATACCAATAGTCATGAAAAAATAATAAAATGCATCCTAAGTAACATTTACAAGTACTAGAAGTAATATTACAGACCACGTTACATAGATTTCAAAAGTTTGTTTTATAAGCCATGAAATTGAAATGATTAATTGATTATGACTTGCGTGACAATATTTTTCGTACAAAAACCATTTCCTTCATATAGTTAAATATATATGTATTATTTTTTTCTGTCATAAAATTAAGATTGAAAAGGAAATGCTTTCCATGCCTTTCTTAATTTGAATATTCTTGTAAATTGCAAAAGATCTGAATTTATCTCTGATTTTTACATAATTATTTAAAGAAACAAAGTATGCGCTTATTTGTCAATCCTTTACTTTATTAGCATATAAATATTTGACATGAAGTGAATACGTGCGGAAAAAAGAAGGGGGGGGGGAATTTCCCAAAAAATTATGGACACGGGTTATAAAATGGTAAAATAGATTTTTATAGGATTAAAAAAATATTTTTATCATGCGTTTCATAATTCACAATATTTTTTTCAAAAGAATATAAGCTATACAATGACTTAAATATTTTGCAACTCCTGCATATTTGAAAGTTTCTTGCATTTTAAAATATCCAATAATATTTTTTATGTACGCCAACATGACATAAATAATTTAATGCTGGAATTTTTAAAATAAATTCTTATTAGAAAAAGGAATGTTAAGGGGAACAAAGTGTATTTTTTTCTGAAATAAAAACCCAAATGCGTTTTCAATTGCTAAAGTTTCAAGAACTTATCATTAATCCAAAATCCAATTCACGATTTTATTTATTAAATAATAAAATAATAGTTCAATAATATCATGGATTCAAAACCAAATTGTAAATGTGTGAGGATTCATTAAATAATTTTTTAAAATAAATTCATTTTAAGTAAATATTGAATATTTTCAATAGGAAGATGAACAGAGAAAAATAATAAGAGTGACTTAATAACACACAAATGCATGATGATAGGAAAAAAAATTAATTATATGTTAGTGGTAAACTGCATAGAACACTTTTTAGTGAAATTTCTTTTGCTTAAATTTCCGATTTTAAATTCCTTTTAAAAAACCTATTTGGTTTTTATAAAGGATTTTCTTTTTAATCACTTCGAGATCTTGTAAATTTTAGTACATTTTGCCTACATTTTATCCCAGAGTAAATTAACCACTCCATTCTCCCACGGGAATGAAACGGGATTCCAAAAGCAGCCACTTAGTAAGCCTTTCGATAAAGACTTAATTGTTATGTAGCGGTTTATGAAGATTAATGAATACTTTGCACCTTATGCCTTTGATTTTGATTAATGGATAGCCATTGAAAAATTGGATATCCAAATTTCCTCACTTTTAATCGCTTACGTGTAATCGCTGTTTCATTACGGAAAATAATATTTTTAAAAAAAGAGTGACAAAAACATAGTGATTTATGATTCCAGGAATCAATACTAGTTTATGGATTTGAATCTGTTACACTCGTTATTCAGCTTGCTTTGAATTCTGCAAATACTGTTTTTGATGCGATATTAATATGATCGTGTTACTTGAATAAAAGGTATAAAGAATGCGTTAATAATTAAGGAGAAAGATGCAATGGAAAAAGAGATTATGTTCACGACAGTGTAATAGAAAAAATGTTTAATGAAATGTATTTTACTTTTGTTTGTATAGCAAAATACAATTATCTTGTCAGAGAAGTGGCGCATACATGAGAGGGGTACGCCACGGCTCCACCCATTGTCCTTGATTATTTTCGATTGATTAGCATCCAACACATGAAGTAAGTAAAATTTAATTACGAATTTCAAATTACTAATTTGTTTAATTAATTAATGCTAATTATTTACCATTTTGTCTAAATATTTAACCTGGAAAACAAATATTTCTTATTGTCCATCTACATTATACACTGGTATGCAAAAATTAAGGACGAGACGGTTTTGTCAATATAACTTTGTACAAAAGCTTTCCAAATCAACACATTTAATACCGTACGATTCCCAATACGTAATGACATGTGTAATGTAAGCAACACTTACTAAAAAGAGAAATCAGAGGGATAAAAGGAGCTTGATTGAAAAAGTAGCATGGAGCGCAATGCGACTGAAGGCCGAAACATCCCTGTGATGGGTGTCCAGCAAGAAACATCCGGTCTTTAGTAGGGGATATGATCTCCCCTGACTGCTAGGCAGGTTTCACAGCGTCTGCCCATGCTAATGAGGGTGTCAATGAGTTGTTGAGGCATTGCTGCCCATTCGTCTTCCAGCGCCAATCGAAGCTCCCGAATCGTTACTGGTGGTAGGTACGAGCTGCCAAGCGTCTGCCTAGAAAAAAATCCCATACATGCTCGATGAGATTGAGATCCGGAGATCGTGCCGGCCAATCCATACGTTCAATATCCTCACTCTCTAAGAGCTGTTCGGCAGCTACTGTGCGATGACATGGTGCATTGTCGTCCATGAAAAGGAACTGCAGACCCATAGCGCCTCTAAAAAGACGCACATATGGAAGAAGAATCTCGTTACAATAACGGTTTCCGTTGACTGAACCTGCGTCGACTATGTGAAGGTCTGTATGACTACCAAGCATGATGCCTCCCCAAACGAGAACACCGCGACCTCCATACCTGTCCCTTTCAATGATGTTCGAGGGATGATTGCAGCTTCCCCGCTCTCTCCAGATGAGTATGCGATGAGAATCGCTACTCAAACTGAATCTGCTCTCATCTGTAAAGAGTACTCGTCCCCATTCATTGTCTCTCCAATTCCGGTGTTCCCGGCACCACAGAGAACGCCTTCTCCGATAGGCAGGCGTTAAAGGTACACACCGTACAGGGCGTTGTGCAAACAGACCACCACCATGCAGTCTTCTGGTCATGGTAAAACGCGATATCGGTCGTCCAGTCGCCTGTGTCGTATGTCTAGCGATTTCTCCCGCTGTCTGCCGCCTATTTCTTCTGGCCTGTAAGACAATGTACCGGTCATCTGCGGGTGTGGTTCCTCATGGACGACCACTACTGAACCCCCGGATAGCTGTTCCTGTAGTTTGAAATTGTCTCCAAAGTCGTGAAACGATGCTGTGAGCAATTCCGAACTCTGCAGCCACACTTGTCACACTGCGGCCTTCCTCCAACTTCCCAATGATTCGATCTCGGGTAAAAGCATCCAGATGTCGTCTAACAGATTGATTATTCGCCATTTCTCGCTGAGGCAGCAACTCGGTGTGATTTTAACTGCTATATGGCGTGCAATCTCTTTGCCAGAAATACTGATCTTACACCGACAACATGCTTTATACTACTCAGACACTCCCCCATTACGTCTACCTGCATATCTGCGCATGTGCTACCGTACATCACCTTACTTAATCTCCTGATTGGTTTTTCTGTCCGCTCTGCCTCTTCGTTCAGCTGACATGCTAATTTTTCGACTTCGTCCTTAATTTTTGCACACCAGTGTAGAATTAGTTCGGGGGGTGGGCAATTGTTTTGGCTTGAACGCGAATATACTAAGGGACCTCACCTATTTAAAATAATTGAATTCATTTTGCATATCAGAAACATATAAATTGTTCCATAAAATTCAATAAATATATTTTAAATAAAATAGTGACAGATTTATTTAACTTATTCATTAGGCTAATTTCATATAATACATGTCACAGGTAAATTTAATTTTAGAGTCCGTTTACTGAGACAAATACACCTTATCACACTTTCCTTCATTTTTTTTTAAAAAATCAGGAATGAGATTACTTGTTAAAATTATCTTCATAGTATTGAAGTGAATGCCCCAGCCAACTTGTATCTATATTTACTTTTTTTTTATCTTGCAAGGATAACTTTCCTCACACATATGTGCTGGCGCCAATATAGAAATATTTCTTCTATATTTGGATTTCTGACAGTCTTGGTTGACTGCTATTTGCCGAGCCTTGAATTATTTAAACGTGAGTGAGTCTTAACATCGTAAAATTCAGCTACTCGAGAGCTTTTAGCGACGCACCTCATAATTTTGATTCGTGGTCAAGTGACGAGGACAACACGTGACTTTGCACCCCCCTCTCCTATCTTCAACACCACACCAAAGGGAGGACTTTTTTCCCTACACGGGGGGGTTACCAGTGGTACTAGGTTCGAACTCATGAAAGCTGAATTAGTTGAAATTTTAAATGTTCAAATACCGCTCCAACCCAAGAGTAAAAAAGGCTTTTTAATAAATTTTATGAAAAGAAAATGAAAATTATTCGCGATGCTAGACAATTCTTTGTTAAAATTTTTCTTTTTTCAGTAGGACGATATTTTGACAACAAAATACAGAAATAAAAAAGAAGTTCATTTCTTTTTTACATTTACCAAAAAACAGAATAGGAAAATGTTTCCATTAACAATTTTGCCGTGAATTTATATTCTTAGATTCACAAATTCAAACGCAGAAAGAGTTCTCTTGCAATTATGCATCAAATTAATAGAAAATGCACTTAATAAGGTGTGTTATGGCTTTGTTTAAAATAAAATTTAATTACGTTATTTTGGTATAAACCTTGAAAAAGAAATAGTTTTTGTTGTTTAAATACATTTTGGAGCTGGATGAAAACTTAATACTTAAAAAGTTTCTTTTCCACAATAAAGTTTTTTAATGTATTATGTTTTAATAAACTTCAGTAAATTACATTAATTTTAAAAAATACTTGGTGAAATATTAAGCATAACAATTATTTTAAAAGTTTCTCCTCTCTCTCTCTTTTCTAACATATTTCTACTATGAAGCACATAAATAAAAGTTCATTTTTTAACATTTACCAAAAATGGGAAAAGAAAAAAGAATTTTTTTTAGTTCAAATTGTTTTCATGGTTTTATGTTGATTAATAAATTCTATACCACGAATAATGTTGCGATTATTATTCTTTGAATCACTATTGACTAAATATTATTTTATTCATAATGACGAAGGAATGTCTAGATGATGGTCAGGTGAAATTGGAATTTTGTTTTAAATACACTTTTACAAAATTACTACTATATTTAATTCTTTTTAATCTTATAATTTATTTTATTTTAATATAGATATGTGTTTTTAGTGATAGTTTTTAAAAACATCTCTCAACTGGAGGCATTTAAATGATTTTTAATTTGTTAAGTCATATTTACTTTTTTATGTCTGCTTATAAATTTAATTATTTAGCTTTCAACTCATCCCTTTAAAAATAGATTAAAAGAAAAAAATTAAATTTATCCGAATGTGACATTGTGTATTATATGTTTCTACTATAATTGATTTTGGTTTCTATTCATGTCTTTAATGGCAGACAGTGTTAGAAAAAAAACTTCCAGTATGGGCGGACGGCAGAACTATGTCACGTCTAAGCTTGTCTAACTAGCAAATCGTGACGTCACTGACTATTCAAGATAAAATCGTAGTATCACAAGCTGTTCCAAAACAGCCAAGCAATCACATTTGGTTATAGCCTAGATATCATGAATAGAAATGAGCTAATAACAAAGAAAACAACTGAATAATAATAAAATATAAAAAAATACAAAATATAAAAAAATGATTAAAAAATATTCTTCCTTCACACATTTAATTATTCTTTATAAAAAGTAATATATTCCTAGAATTAATATATTACTTTCTCTTAAAATTCTTATAAATTAGAATAATTGCGTTAAGCTGTACATTTTTAAATTTTGACATGCGTTATTGTAAATCTCTTAGAGAGAATTATTTGTATGTGATAATAGAATACATAGTTTATAAAAATATTATTTTTTAAAAAATAATTTAATGATTTTTATAAAATTTACTTTTGCCAACTTATTTTAACTAATTCTTTTCAAGTATGGATACTTTGAAGTGATAACTAAATAAAAGATTGTTTCAGATTCTTTTGTTTTGTATCTTGTAATATTTTTTCTGCCGAAAATTGTGTCTAAAAATAAGATTATTCAGCAGATATTAAATATATATATATATAAAAGATAAAATGAAGCATGACATAAAAATACGTGATATCTCAAAACATAAAAAAATACGTGTTAATTACTTATTTGAGTCAGAAACGGAAACCACCTTTACAACAAAAGGTAAAAAAAAAGTTGTAGAGAAAAATTAATAAATTCGCTAAACAATCGAAAAAAAATTGCATACGATGTACAAAACTTGTAAATCAAAACTATTATTAGATTATTTGTATTTTGATATCATTTTTAAGGTAATATCCTTGCTTTGTTCATACCTTTAGCGACACAGAAAAAAAAAGTGCCAAACGGCACCAACAGCTCGTTTTTCTGCATTGGACTTCTATTCAACATGGAGACAAGAATTCACCCAATTCTTGATAAATGAAGAGGTGCACTAAAATATATGAAACCCTTTACCCATTATCAGTTAAATTACATCCTTTTTACTAGTACAATTAATTATTGTAATTATTTTGTTTCATTATTAATATGAAATCGAAACAAAACAAAGATATATAAAAATGCACTTCAACCATACTATCTGAATGGAAATAATTGTAATTTATCAGTATTTAAGTATTATTATGGTCGATCAATTTCATCAAATCAAAAAAAGGTTGCCAAATATCATGATACACATCCAATAGGGGGAACCATTCTTATGCTCTTTCGAACACGGTAATAATAACGATGGCCGCATTTGGCTATGTTTTTTCGTTTTTCGAAATTGATTGGCAGTATAACACGCAAGCATCAATTAAAGGTATTTAAAAAGTATCCATGACTAAACTATAAAAATTAATTTTAAATTACATTGTTAAAATATTTTCTTAAGTAATATGCAAAATTATTAAAATGTTCCGCTGCTACCCTTTTTTTCTTCTTTTTTTCTTATAGAAGAGAAATTTTACACTAATAATTATTAATACTAATGGAAATAAAACATAAAAATATTAAGTAGATATTAAATTTTACAGAACGATTTTTGTTGAATTCTTCTAACACATTAGAAATATGGAATGCATCAAACACTTTTTTTAAATGGTTTCTTTTGAAAAAAACTTACGTAAAGATCTCTTTTGAAAAAAAAACCTTTCAAAATATTTGCTGATCTTAAAACCAATAGCCTACATCGATTCAAGGTACTCGAATCCTGACATCTGAGCTCTCAAGGTATTTTAAAACCTTTTCATTTCAAAGATTTTGAAATTTGAACAGTTTTATTAAATTGTACTTCAAAATAAAATTGCATTCAGCCCGTGTTTCTCATAGTTATTTTGCTCGTCCATCAAACTCCTGAAGAATTGACGTTTTGCAAACTCTAACTTAGTTGCATTCGGCGAACGGTTAGCTTAAGTCACATATATTTTATTCTCTAGACGATTTATCTTTGAATCCAGGAATCCGGAATAAAGATAAAGATGAAAAAAGAGAAGGGACAAAATTTCGTATTTATAAAATACGAGACGTTCCAGTAAGATATTCGAAGACCAAAAACGTTCAAAGGGATTTGGAAAAAAAAGTTTTCTTCGAAAGAGGAAAACTTCTGTTTTGAAATCAGATCCCTTTTCCTTATGTGTTTGTAGATATTTTTTTATTTACTTTTCTTTGTAGATTTAGAACATATTTCGCTTCAGTGCTCTGTTTTCGATCTTCTGTTTAAATGTTTTTTTTAAAAAATAATATTTCTTTGAAATGTGGTTTAATATAGCTGTTAATCAACGGACTGAAAACTAAAGAAACTTTGTGAAAAATATTTTTGTTGACTTTTACCATAGTTATTTTTATTCTTATATAAAAATGAAATTCCATCCCGTAGCAGTGCTAGAGAAAGACATGATATGAAACGACACGAAAGAAGCAAACAAAACTGCGTGTAAACATGAAAGAAGTAAAACAGATTTCAAAACAAAATTTTTACTCTTTCTAGAAAAGTTTCAGCATTTGCTTTTTCTTCTTTTTTTTAAATCGAGGATTTTTTTATTATCGTTTTGTTTGAGACACATATCGTGTATTCAATAAGTTGAATCTTCAGATTCTCTTCTAAATTTTAAAGACGATATTTACCTTACTTTGTATTTTCGAATATACAGTAATATGAGTTAATACGCGTATTGGGCACATTTTTTCCTTAACATTCGACCCCAAATTCGAAGCCTGTATATAAACAAGAGTTTCTTAAACTGTGGAGCACGCACCCCCCTTAGGGGGGGCAAGATAACTCTACGAGGGGAGCGCGAGCATATTAAAAAGTCGAAAACAAAAGATTATTTTTAAAAATTACTAATTTACTGAATGTAAACAAACAAAATACATTCTGACAAAATACGAAATAAAATTAACATTTGCACTGATAAAATACACTTATAAATGCACCAGCACTACACAATGTATTTTATAATTAATTTAACAATACTAAATTAAGAACAAGTTTCATAACTACCAGTGACCCCATGGGCTTGTCATATACAAAATTATCTACAAAAGTTAACTCTCGCTCCCAACGTCTCCCGTCTCGCTGCAGGCGCGCGTATGCGATTCATTAGTGGTGGTGGTGGGAGGGGGAGAAAAAGACTAAATAAAAGGAAACTCTATGTTTCTAGTGAATCCTTATCAAACACTGTCAAGGTCCTTTTATTGCATTCCAAAGCATTCGGAATAATTTTATGCACAGAAAAAATCGTACTTCGTAAAAGTGTATATATACTTCCGGGGCATTTAACACAACGGTTGAGCGAGACGTATATAAATGCCGGTGGCACTTGAGAGGTAAAAGCCCCGGCGAAAAAATATATTATTATGGAATTCAATGTATTGTTGTTTTTATATGGAGGGGGCATGATGAAAATTGTGATGGAATATTGGGTCGCAAACATTGAAAATTTGAGAAGCACTGATATAAATCAAATTGTGAGGAAAAAAGTTGTTGTAATTTTCAAACTTGTTACCATGAGAGCGAAAATGTTGCGAAAGCCTAAAATGGGCAAACTATTTTCCAATCAAATTTGCTGTTGAGTAAAATGCCAACAGCAACAGTTATAGTTTTCAGGTAATTGGTATAATTTGGTATTTGGTATTACACATTTTTTTTCCATTCATTTGTTATCTTGTATTATTTCTATGCTAATCCTACTTTCTGCACCATTTTTGTTACTCGAAAAATGAGTGAATTGATAAACTTATATACAATATAAATCAACCTATCATCGACCTATGTTTCATCTATGACCTATCGGTTGTCATCGACCTATGTTTCATGCCTTGGAGGTAAGACTCTTTATTGTTGTTGCTGTCGTGTCCTTCTCGAAGGGAAAGAATGGAAGTTGCCAGAGCCTAAGAAAGGTTGGACTTCACGATAAATGGCAGCACCACCTATCTCCCTAATACAGGCATGGAA
The DNA here is from genome assembly GCA_019973935.1 of Trichonephila clavipes. Taxonomy (NCBI): domain Eukaryota; kingdom Metazoa; phylum Arthropoda; class Arachnida; order Araneae; family Nephilidae; genus Trichonephila; species Trichonephila clavipes. The sequence continues at coordinate 135,464 of BMAU01003939.1, read as the reverse complement.
CTGGAGGGAAGGAAAATATTCTACAGTCTCCTGCACCCGTAGTTTCTGCTGAGACCGCCCACAAGACTTTCGGAGCCACTGATTTAATGAGCACATACTCCGTGTGTACTCAGAGGGTGTTTGGTGGCATCGAGAGTCGAACCCAGGCCCTCCGGTCTGCAGTCCGATGCTCGAACCACTAGACCACCCACGGCCCCTAAACTCTCTGTATGCTGATCATATGTATTCTGACAATTCAATGAGTAAATGGATGATTTGGAGGCTTGAATTCTGATACTGATTTTGATGGATTTATGTGGCTCCTTTTTTCCTTTTTGAGTATAAATCACATTCCAAACATCAAATAAATAAACAAATAAAAGATTAAAATAGTTTGTGCGTGAATAATAGAAAAGTTGAAAGAATGTTTCCTTAACCTTCTTCCCCCGAGATTAGCAGATCCACATATAAGTCGACTCCCTTACTCACAAAGTTCCAAATATTTTCGGCTTATACACGTAAATATACAGTATTTTCCATAATGCTTTAGATATTTAAGAAAATCTATTATTTCTTAAGTTTTAAGAGTAATGCAGAGTGTATTTAATATTATCAGGAGTAAACTTGCAACGGTAGCTTCAAATAAATATGTTGGTAACTCCAAAGATTCCACTTTCAAAACCGATGCGGTTGTAGATGTCGTAGTCACAGCAAACCACAATCACAAGATTTGATTAATTGTAGTTTATTAATCTCACTGATCAATGAAATAACTCAATTTATGTGTGTGATCTGGATATTTTCTCACATGATTTTAAACTGCAACAAGTATGAATAATTTAGCCATCACAAATAGGGGTGGATACAGTGGTGGTGGGGCACTCTGATGAGGTGCTGGTAAGGCCGAATTACTGATGTGAGGGCTGCGTTAAAATGACATGTTGCTCATTATGCTGGCACCTTTAAAGGTTCTATAGTAGGTTTCAGAGAGTCCAAACGCATCTGGAAGTGAATCTCAAAAAGAGTCTGAGAGAGTGTGTTGCAGCTTCTTGAAACATCGTGGAGCGTATGTGCGTTTCCCTTTTTCGTCACTTTAAAGGTGGGATATGTCCGTCTTCATAAGTAAAACGTGATGCAGAATCACTTCTGTTTGGACGAAGCCTGGATTATTATTTGGCCATTGGTCCTTGCTGCCCCTCATGTGGTGGATTTGAGGCCAGAGATTGGCTTGGGAACTGCACCGTTCACTTCTCTGTCGGCTGGATAAAGGGAAGCCAATGCTTGACATGCCTTTGAACACAATCATTTGATTGTCCTGTCTAGGATACTTTCCCACGTGACCTTTGGGATGTAATTAGTTCTCTGACAGGAAATCGACCCTTTGGTGATGAAAGCCGTAGCAAAGTAAATGTAGTCAAGTCTGAGTCATGAGTTGGAATCTAGATGCTACTAAGACCTGCCGTGTCTGAGGCACGTCAAATCTCTTGAGGCTCAAATTCCTCCCTTTGGCGTGATGTAGAAGTTTGGAGGGTAGATGATATCTCAGGTTCATCCTCGTCACTCGACCGTAGTTCAAAATTACTAGATCCGTTGCCAATAGCCTTCTTGGTGATCCTTGGTGCAACGTTTAAAAAGAAATCAGTCCATACGCTGTAGGAGAGTGTGGTATACGAATGGGAAGTGGGCAACTTCAACATTTTTTTTCACTAGCATCTAAAATTCCTTTATTTTCCCCATTCTGATATGACAGCAAAGTTTCTAATTGTTTCCGAGATTAGAGAGCAGATCAGAAAGAAAGAAATGTCATACGATAAATGTATCATCGTAAAAATTTTGAATGATGCCAAGAAGTTCAAATAAAACAAAAAGTGTTTTATATCATATTCATCACATCCATAACTATCGAAACTGTCCCAATTCAATTTTGCAGCCTCTTTCTCTACTGAATTTTTTTATAATTTCATTTTTAAGGTATCCGACTTCGTGCGGAACCGGGATTTTTAAAAAAGCGCAAAAATAGATAGTTTTCATAGTGATTAGTGCCACTTAAATTAGAATCTATGTATGAAACTGTTTTAAGGACATTTTGACATTAATTAATTTAGAATAACCTTTTTTCAAAATGGTATTCTTTTATTAAAAATGGTTTTAAAATAATAATATTTTGCTTATATAAAGCAAAGACTTTTTCAGATAGTCTGAACTATTTTTTTTTGAAAAATTCACATTATTTTCAGAGTTACAACTAATTGAAATAATTATTGGCGCTTATTTCATAAAATTTCTCCCCTCTGTAGTCGTAAAACATGGATATAAACCGACTTCTAAGTTATATATTTCAAAAATTCTAGTTGAGCCTCTGTACAGAGGTCTGAGCTTTATACAGGCAAAATATTATTATAATAGAAGCATTTTTCACAAAAGGAGAACATTTGGAAAATGGGTCATTCTGTGTTCATTTTTTGTCAAAATATTGTACTTAAATAGTTTTTTATTGTAATACTATTCTTAAAACAATTTCATATACATTTTCTAATCTAAGTTACAATATATATCATCAATATTATCCAATTATACGCTGTTGCAAAATCAAGGTTCCGAACGTATTCGAATACCTTAAGCATTTTATAGAATTTTTAATTGGTTTTTATCTAAAAGATAAGTTTTCTAGAAAACTTCACAGCTTGGAAATTATCACTTAATATGTCGATGAAAATGTTTTGATAAAGTATTAAATAATAGTGATGAGTTAAAAGTTAAGCATAATGATTATTTCCTTCAGTTCGTTGCGAAAGAAAAGGCAGATATAGAAAATGATGAGACTTAGATGACTAATGTTGATAATCAGTTCTGTGATATACTTAGTGTATATATTTACTGCCTCATATTCTTCCCTTCTTATGACCGAGGTAGGCTAGTAATTACAGTCGGGAACTCGTAGATGGAGTTACAGAGTAGCGGATTTAAATTTTGATGCCACTGATGACTCGTCATACAGAGGGACTGATGCACCTTAAATTTGTCAGTTCTTTAAATTCTTACGTTGTCATGGTGGGGAAGTTAGAAAAGTGAAGTGCCATTTCAGGTGCCGTCCTCGTCACTTAACCATTGTTCAAGATCCCAATGTAGTCAACAATAGCTCTTCGATTTCTATTGTTAATAATACTTACTCCTTCACTCTTTCTCCCATATTTGAAACTTAACTATACTTCAATAATTGTGAAAATTCATTTATAAAAGTTGAATTGTTTTTATAAAATAAAAACAATCTGTTGTAAAGCAGTTGATGTTCTAATATAAATTTGGGGCAAATTCCTTAAGTTCTGTGCTGTTATTAGCATATATAGAAAACTTTGAAAAAATGAGCTTAATAAACTATTCAAAAACATATAGTACAAAGTTAGGTATATAAATTATTATAATTGCAAATATTTATAAACTATAATTAACTACATAAATACGTATTGCAGTGTACTGTTTTGTATTGTGATTTATTATAACAAATTGTATTGCATTGTATTATATATCATTATATTACTGTATTGAAAACAGGGTTCTACCATACAGAAATAAATCTTCATGTGTTGCAAAAGTTCTTTATAATCAACTATGTGGTGACTTACTGAGTTACTGACTAATTAATAATTTTGTAAAATTCATTTCTAAAAGCTTAAATAGTTTTAATTTGTACAGCAAAGTGAAGATAAAACATTCCGTGGCATTCTTTCCTTTTGCTTATGCGGTTATTTGGAAAACTGTGACAGTCAAATAGTTTATGTTAGAACTTTAAGATTTTTAAAAAGAACAAACATATATAAAAAAATATCACCTATTCCTTTTCCTTATCTTCTTCATATCAAAAATACGCTTGCGTATGAATATATTTTCTGAAATTGAGGTAGATTCGAGTAAAATACAAAAAGAACATATGAATTTGAATATCAGAATGGTAGTCTATCACTTCTGGCAGAAGTTTTTCATACATTTTGTTTGTATCAGAAAAAAAGCAGCATTTACATTCCAATGTAGCACTTCTGAATTCTGTTCAGAAATTTAAAACTTTATTTAAATTCAGATATCCTCTGATACATAGAAAAAAAAGTGATACATATATGTAATAAAAAATAAAAATAAAATTCTTGAAAGAAGTAATGCAAATTGTGGGGGTTTCCTTCACTGGAATTTTTCACATTGTAATACAAATTGTAATTTTATTAAATAAAATTGTAATTTTTTTAAATGCAAAAATGAGTAGATTTTTGTTTTTTATAAAATTGATGGTTCTAAATAAAATCAATGGCACACACACACAATCAAGCAATTTAGAAAAAAAATACATGACAAATTGATAAAACATTTGTCAACTTTCATGCTCATTTAGTTCAAAAATATCAGTTTTAACTTTCAAGATAAAAAGGAAATTTTCAAAATGGCTGAAAACATTGCCTAGAATTTATTTGGCTAAAATTCTGATAAATTGAATTTTATAAATTTTAAAAGTTTATCACATTATTCGTAAAAAAAATCTAAATATATTTTACGTAAATTAATATCGAAGTAAAAATGATCGATACTTTATCTCAATATAACAATAAAGAATTTTTTTGATCTCAGAAATTTCATTGAAAATTATATATGTTCTGTAAAAATTTTTTTTATTCATAACCATTTTATTTTTTTTCTAAATATCCTTTTGACATTGATGATAAAATTTTAAAAGATAAAATTTTCTAACCAGCCATTTAATATATTTCGGTTGGAATTTTGTAAAATAAATCTTTCAGCTTAGACAGGCCTCGAATAAAAATGAAAAAAAGAAATTAAATTTTGGGTGGCCGCCAGATATCTAATATTATGCCTGTATGAATTATATAACGCTGATAAAATGTAACAATCCATTAAGTGTTATATCTTCTATTCGTGAAAAAAGTATATTACTTTTTATGATTTTATTTTTTTTTTAATTTTATTACTGAAGAAAATATTTCTTTATACATATAAAAGCTGGACAAATAAACGAAAATTTTATTGATATAAATGTTGCACGTATATATATATATGAAGGAAATTCGTCTTTATTCTTAGCTTAATTTAATTGTATTTTTGAGAAAAGTTGAAATTTTTATTCGTAAAACACGAGAACATTTTTATCTTTAGAATTGCATTAATGTTAAGAGAGAATTCTGTTAAAATATTATTAATAATTTTGTATTATTACACATCTCGGAGTATTAATCCAATAAAATTGATTAAGTAGATCGGACTGATGTGCACATATTCCAGACAATTTGAAATCGATATCTATTTGAAAATAATTCTACTATAACTTGGGTCATTTCTATCTAGCTATGGAAGTGGTGAGTAGGGTTTCTGATTTTTTGAATTTTTCCCTTCCCGGGAATACATCAAATTTTCAATAAATTTGAAAGCATATTATTTTTAATTAATATTGTTAAGAATTATGTAAAACAAGGATACATATATGAATACCAAAATTTATACTCATTTACATATTCAACTAAAAGTAAAAAAATAAAGAAATGTGATAATTATTTCTTTTTAAAGTGTGACTTGATAAAGTATAGGCAATCTGTGCTTTTATCACTCAGCCTAGTTTCCTGTTTGAGGATCGATTTTTAATTATTTTTTAATCAATCCTGAATCAATTATTTTTCCAATGTTGCTACTAAGAGATAAATATTAATAAATACTTAAAAATTTCTTTGCTATTTCAGCAACGATCACATACGTTAAAAATATGAATTCGTGTATTTAAGAGATACTATTTGAGTAACTTATTTCTTGTTTATAATATTAACATATTTTTGTTACATAAAAATAACTAAACATTAACATAAGATATAAAAAGTTTAGTTAAGAAAAATGAAAAATAAAAGAAAAGTGAGATTTTTTTAATTTATCCTCCCCTAAAAGTTTGGGGTTCATTCACTTCTTGAAATTGCTGATTTATCAAAATAATTTATAATAAAGACTATAGTATCCAAAAAAATTTAAAAAAACAAATTAATAATTAACAGTTTTAAGTGTAAGTATTGACGTTAACACTGTATAAATCAAAATATCACATTTTTATTAGGATAGTCAGCTGGTATCGTACGAAACTATGTTCCTTCAAAAACTAAATACTTTTAGTTAGCATGCTTTGCTAACTAAACATTGCTTATGTTCTGTCATATTGAAGTGTCGAACATTGCTTATGTTCAACAGACAGAAACTGATGAGAAAAATAGGACTCTTTCCTACGATAAACTGTGAAAATTCCCCAACTTTCCACTGTTTCTCTTATAATCCACTCTTACCCCACTGCTGGGGGGACATTTCACCTTCCAAGGATTTCGGGGTAAGCGATCATAAATCGCAGCCGTGCTGTCAGCTAAAATTTATATCGAAGGTCGAAATACACTGTCCAGTCAAAACGACCTACATTAGATCATTTCAGTCCCGTGTCAATCCCAGGAATACAAAAAGTATGAAAATTTCACGATTTCCCAGGTTCCCGGGAAAGAAACCCCAGTGGTGAACCTTCTTCTTAACCCTGGAAAACACGCGCACTGAATACTAACGTTAGTGGTCACGCGGGGGTGACGGTGTGTGAATGAATAGTAACGTCGCACTGTTCAGCTACACAAAAGCTTTTGGCGACGGACCTCGTCATTTTGAACCATGGTCAAGTGACGAGGACGACACCTGAGCTGGCACTCTCCTCTTCTAACTACCACACCACACCAACGGGCCACGGGGGGACGGAGAATCACCTCAACCTTTCTTTATGCATATTTTTTTTTATTTTACACGATAAAATTCGTAGATCTAGTAAATAATTTAGATAAAAGAACGCATACCTGCATACTTTTAAGTACTTTTCATTTTTTCTTTGATAATTTGAGAAAAAATCCAATCAAACAGAACTAAAATTTTTCACATGGACATGACTTTAGGAAGACACAAATCACATACACCTTTCGCTACCATTACGAAATAATAATTGCAAGAAAAACTATCACATATTGTTCAACTTACCGTAGTTTGATTGCCCTTTGATTATTGACAAATAACATGTTGAATTTTTTCTTGCTTGTGTCTTTTTGATAAGGCACAGTGAATCTTGTAGTACCCATGTGGCTTTATATCTTTCTTGATGGAGTTTTTTAGGTATATATATATATATATATATACATATACATATATATATATATTTATATCTTTCTTGATGGAGTATTTATATATATATATATATATATATATATATATATATATATATATATATATATATATATATATATATATATATATAAGGAATGTAGTCTGTGTTCGCAGAAAATATTTTAGAGCAAAGGTGGTCGTGCATGGAACTCTGTCACCCCAAGTAACCTTAATTTTGTGAATTAACGTTTGCCATTTCCGAAAAGAGAGTAAGAAATGCGACAAATACATTTTAGTTCTCATTTAGGAGGATACTAATAAGGAGGATATAGGAGAATACAAACAAGGTCATTGGAAACAAACAGTTTTCCCAGAGCCTTGGGTGACTCTATAGCCCGCGCGACCACTCTCAGTAAAACTTCATAGTCGGCAATAGGCAAATAAGTTGTGGCATAAGTTCTGATACAACTATAAAGAAGTTAAAGTTAAACAATTTTAATCAAATTTGAAACTAAATCTCTTCTCAATTTTATTTTACCATTATATTTAATATATTTCCTTTTTTATTTCAAATAATCACCTTTAGACTTCTCACGGGCTTTTAGCCTCGTTGACCAATCAGCTAACGAGACACACTATCTCCACGGAAATTTCTATCGCTGCTTTTCTTAAAGGACATATAAGACTAGTCAAATTAGAATGCCGTTTCTGGCACACCTTTAACCTAGCGATACTCAAACTGCAGGAAGCACCTCCCTCACCCCTATAGGGCGTGATAATCGTACGTAGGGGCACGATCACGTCAAAAATAAAAGTTAACTTTAAAAAAGAATATTAATTGACTGAAGGAAAGCAAAACACATCCTACTCACTGAAGAAATAAAATACACATTTACACTAATGTAATATATACTCTTCTACTTAAATTGAAAAATTATATTGTAGAATTCTTGTTGCATAGATATATACTTCGTCAAAATTATTATTATTGATCAACTTATGTCTAATTTTTATGATTCATTACTTTTGCATACTTTCAAAGTTGAGCGTGTGGTAGTTAAGGGAGTGATGCCAACTCAGATGTCGAACTCGTCACTTAACCAAGGTTCAAAATTATAAAATCTTTGCCAATAGCTTTGCTTTATAGCGTAATGTTAATAAAATTCTCCCTCCAGAGATTTCCATCGCCAGGAGCAAAGGTTTCATCTTCCATTATGATGCTAATCGTACAAATTTTACCTTTTTTTCTGTCCATATTGTCGCAAGCATAAAAGTACTGAAACCTACATTTTTTAAAGTTTTCTTTCTTGTAATGGATGCGAGACTCAATCTAAAAATATTTTCTATTACATTTTCTAGTAAAAATGTGGCACAGAATGTTTTTAAAGAAAATAATTTAAAGAAAAGATTGACAGAAAATATCACCCTATGCCCTTGCTCTATCGGAGAGCAGGAGGGAGTCTTTGTTCGCCTTCTTTTCTGGTTCAGCAAGGATTGAACTCACATTTTAAAGAAGGTTGAGAGCATAAACATCTAAGAAAATAAGCACTTTTAGTGTTAAAAAAAGGGATTCTTGTGGAAAAATAAAGATTGAATGATGTTTTCCTCAGATTTTTTTTTAAAAAAAGATTTCGAAGATTCTGGAATAAAAAGGAAGTTTTTTATATACCTGTCATCCGAAGTGCTATTGATTTCATAATAAAAGCAATACTCAATTTTTTTGTTATCTTACAACGTGCTTTTGTGACTGGATTTTTGAAGGATAAAGTTATTCTATCTGTAGAATATATTCGGGAAATTCAAGATTATATCAAACATACTGTCCAGCTACAGAAAAATCGATTTATTTATAAGATAGATTAATAAACTAGTATAAGTCATACTTAAAATCTTTTTTTACCGGCTCATTTTTTTGAATTTCTAAGCACAATAGTGAGAGTTTTTAGTTAAAATGGTTCACATTGAACTGCGTCTTTGAAAATGAAAATTAGAATTTGAGAGTGATATTGCCCGTAGAAACTCAAGGTGACACTAAAAAAAAGAACTTTTAAGTTACCTTGGAGAATGATTTTAAAAAAACAACAACACTATAGTATTTATAGCTCTGATCACGATAAAAAGTTATCGCATCTCTCCGTAGGTTTTTATTTACATGATTCAGATGTTTAAGTAAATTGAGATCACTGTGTTTGTATTTCTGCTGTGTTTTGAATCTGTATACATTCATGATAATGACTATATACAGATTGGTAGCAGCTTAATTTTGTCAATGGTTGATAAATTATTATCCGTTACTTCAGCAGTATAAAATCAATATTAATACAAATAAAATTAGTTAAAAGTTGGAAATATAAAAATTAAAAAAAAATTCCATAGTGATTTACGCACATGTAATATAAAGTATTTTATTATTTTTTTTTTATGAATTTTGTGTTCACCTGAAATCTTTAACCTTTAGCTAGTGATGCAAATGTTAAAAATAAATAATGATTTTATGCCCAAAAATGAGCTGCCAATTTTGTTTTTGTTAATCTGCTTGTGTTTCGTTTTCTTTTATGTTTTAAATGGTTTGGTTTATGGGAATTATTAGTAATAAATATAAAATTTACTTTCCTTCTTCTCTATAAATAGGTAGTATATTTTTAATAAGTAAAAATGGGAATCTAGTTTTGCCTAGTAACGTAACACATACATATGTAAAATAACTACTCAAAAGGTAACTACTATAAAGTGATATAGTATTTACTCTATTTTAACGTATATATACGAAGTACTAAAGAGCACAAAAGAAAACACAAAAAATAGTATTTTCCGAGATACCTTATTATTTTCTAATTATTAGAATCAGCCCCTGGAATTATATGGTACATGAAACAAATCAGGACATAAACAGTAACAATTAAAAACATTAAATTAGTATTAGTCAATGAGTACTCCTTAATAAGGTACTTCAGTTAACTATACTTAAAACAAACATCATAACTATTATTATTCTCAATGAGAACTGAAATTCTACTAATGAGAACATTGAAATTTCTCTTTGAATGAAATGAATTTAGAGCTATACAATAACATGTTAACGAAATTAAGTGATTAACTTTTATGTTATAATTTAGAAATTTTACTTAATAAGGAGATGGAATAATATTTATGGAAAACTGCCGCTATATATCTGTTTTAAGATAATGTACATAATTTAAATTCAGATGTATGTGTGTGTATGTAAATTGTTCTCGATGTACTCCATCAAATGTGGAAAAATTGTATGATGTATTTTCCCCCTTCTATAATTCTTTGAAGCAGATGATAATTTTTTCTTTGCTTTCGTACATAACTTAAATTTTTGAAAATAAAGAAAAATATAGAAACAATACTGAATATATATATACATGTATATCATCTTACAACAATTTTTGAGATTAATGTAACTCATGTTTTAATTTTTCAAATATTTTTTATTTTGTCCTTTCATGATTATATAGTTGTTGTTGTTTAAAATCACACATTCCTAGAATTACTAATTACTCCAGTTGCTTAGAGGTAGAGTACCCACTTCGTTCGTTATTATTCATAATTAAATAAAATAATTCAAGTGTCCAAATTTGGTAACGAAGCCGCCACTAGTTGGTGTCAGCATGAAATTCTATTCATGTTTGGGGACTTGCCATGTCTGCAAAGGCTAAGTTGGTAAAATGCAGCCCTATATTGGGGGAAGCAAACTGATTACTTCTTCACTGATAGTGAAGCTATAAGTTCATAATTCAATGTTTTTATTCTTTCATGACTTTTTTTCTATAATGAAATATAAAATTAATTGCATTATTTTATCTCTGTAAGAAAATATTCACTCACAGTAAAACATTTACCGACTTCTTTACCTCATGCTTTTGTAATTTGAAAGGATCGCTATGGTCGAGATTCCTAGCCTCGCTGTTTCTCATCACGACTAACTTGAAAATAATACTTTTAATTTAATATATGTAACTTTTACGTCGTTGCAGATGTGTGGCAACGGATTACGACTTACGAGCAAAATTATGTAAACTCGAGAAGCTGATTTCGCCATTTTTCATTAAACTTACTTGTTCTACTCATTTGGCTTGCTATAAATTTACATGTGCTATAACTTGCCTAACTTTTTTATAGCAATCATCTGAACTCTCAACATCACTCTCGGACTTTCTAAAAATAAAGTAGGCTTGATTATTTTAATTATTTGAAGTTAAACCCAAACTCTTAGATTCAGAAATATAAATAAAATGCAAGTGAGCGAGTGAATATTAATGTCACACTGTTCAGCTAAACGAGGGCCTTTGCCGAAGGACCACATAATTTTGAACCCTGCTCAAGTGATGAGGTCGATACCTGTGCGGGCACCTCCTCTCTGTACTACCACACCCCACCTTTGGGAGGACGTTTGAGTTATTGACAGATTTACCGTGCATCGTTCCCCTACACGGCAGGTCTTCAGCGGCACTAGGTTCGAACTTATGACACGTCGGCTACGAGTCTGCTACCTTGGTCACTAGGCTACCATGGCCAAATAACGTACAAAGATGTAATAAATTATCTTACATCCTTATTTACATTGCTTCCTGGTCCCTTCACTCAGCTTAATATCGATTCCATAATGTTAAACAGGACTAAGTTTAAGAAATTTGCCGGTCGTACAGTGAACTGTATTTACCTGTATTTATCGTATTATTTTAAATAGAGGATTTTTTAAAAAATGAATGTGGCTGGTTTTTTTTTTTCAAAGAAATTCATTTCAATTCGTAATTTTTTTTGAATAACTTCTTTGCTTCAAAATCTATCATTAAAATACATAGTATATAGTATGAATAAATGTACACAAAGTTTCAAAGTTAAAAGATGAATATAATATTTAGATACCTTCCTTTTGAGTTGCAATTTATGCTCTTGAGAAATTGCGATTTAAAGTAAGCACTTTTATCGTTAAGTATTTTATACTAGATCCGTGATTTGGATTGTTAGTATACTTGCATTTAGAGTAAAAATTTAAAATACATTAGGAGCAGAAGGACAGTCACAGTTTATTTTCCAATTAAATTAAAAAATCAATTATTTACTTGTTTTCAGGAAATTACTCCTTAATAAAAACAAATAAATAAGTAATTTGTGTTGATATCACGCCTAACAGTAGGAACGATACACCTCAGCAATAAAAGAAAAATCGTTTCTATGTTTCTTGTGACATGCTGACTCATGCTCTTTTCACGGATTGACAAAGTTCTCTTCTGGAATGGAATTTAAGGCATTCGATATATTTATACTGTTTTTAAAAGCAATTCGATTGTTAGATACCTTTATTCTAAAATATCTTCCTTTTGATTATTTACTAGTACAAAATACCCCTAACAAAGAATGAGGCATTTCTTCCCTCTCCCTCTACATTCAACCTTCCGCCTGTTCTCTAATAGATACAATGAGCGAGATTTTATTAAAGTAATAACAAATATCTTATATAAAAATATCGCTTTGCCTTTTGTTTTGTTTGTTTAACATATCATAATCAATAACAATTCATAAATCTCAAGAATAAACATTCAACAAAACTTATTTTTATTTGGAAAAGAGAACTTGTTTGTATAAATTATACTTAAATGTGTCTGGCATTATTTGATTGTAAATTAAAACAGACTTTTCAGCTACAATGTAATATCAAAGAATATATATTCGTTGAAGCATTTCAAGCAAAGCATTTGAAGCCAATACATGTATTAAAATATTTTCAAATATTTCTCAAATGTTTTCCAAAAATTCTTCGAGTCAATGCCAATTACGGGAGTTTTCCATTGAAACAAAGCCTAGGTTTGTTTTTAAGCAGGACGACAAATTCGTTTGTTTATTGAAGCGGAAATATAGTTAGTGAAGTGTCAAGGGTTGTTTTTATTATTTGATCGCGGCTCAAAATTAAGATTTCAGGTTTCAAAAGCAGGGCGTTATTTGTGACTAAAAAAATTAATTTTAATATCTGATTTTTTAAATTAAATTTTAAGAAATCACTAATTTTTTTAAGGAAAAAGAAAACCCGAATCTATAATATTTTCGCTACATAACCCATTCAAGTACCTTCCCTTACGTCTCATAAACACACAAAAACAAGGAAAAAAGTGTAAAAAAAAAATCTACTATATTTTTTTTTGCCTGCATACGTCTTGGAAAAATTGGAACAAATATTTCACACATAAATGAAACTGCAGTTCAGACAAAGAAAAAAAACGAAAAAAAAATGTGTTCAATGCTCGTATTTGAACGTAATCGTAATTACCCGTTCTTTTTCTCTCACTCTGAATATCATGTACGGAAGAGGAGTGGAAAAAAAAAACCTAAGGCCCGAGAGAAATCCACTTTACGCTCGAACTCCTATTAACAGAGAGTGAGGAAGGAGTGAAAAATAAAAAGATCACGGACGAATCAACGACCGAAACCAATATTGAAGGATGTGAAACCCCCGAAAATTTGGCAACATATCAAATTCCTCTCCTTCCCTACGCATTTAAATACGACATATAAAATGCATCGCCTCCGATACTGATCTACCAAGTCCCATGCATAATTTATAGCCCCCTTATATATATATACCTAACCACACATGTGTGCATGCATGTATATATATATGTGTGTGTGTGTGTGTGTGCAAAAAAAATAGAAAAAGTCGCCGCAATCGATTACGGACGCTTCTGTGTTACCAGTTGGTTGTTTTTGTTTACCTAAGCCCGAGATTGAGATTGAAGTGAAAATATGTGAAAAAAAATAAATTTCTTTTAGAAGGGAAAAGAGGCATTTTTTTGAATAAAATATCGAAGAAATTCATTTTTGATCGAAGGGAACAGTTTTTTCTCCCTTTTCGTCTTTTCCCTTCAGTTTTTAATGCATATTGGCTGTTTTGAATTTTGAAATTGGGAGGAGGGGGGTGTGTGTTTAGGAAGGGATGAAGACTTTTAAAGGTGGAAAGGGAATAGAGGAGAAAGGGGCTTTGTGTAGTGGTTTGTATGCTGAGTGGATGCTGTGTAAACAGTTATTAATTTTTGTGAAGTTGTGTTTGTGAAAACGTGTCTTTTGTATAATGGGAAATTTTTTTGTTTGTGATAACATTGAGTTGAGTTGCTGGTAAATATCCTAAATATATACTTTTTTTAAACTAAATTTATAATTAAACGAGTAAACATATAAAAAGAGTTATTCAGTAAGATTTATAATTCTGTCATTAAATATAAAAAGCCTTTTAAAATAAATTAATCAAATTCCGCAAATTTGTTTTTACCTCAATCCCCCGAATTTAAGCAATGCTACTAAATCCATCGAGTTCAAAGACCTCCCGTTGACGTGATGTGGGAGTTCGGAGAGGGTATACAAGCTCTGGCGTCGTAATCGTCACTTAACCAGGGTTCACAATTATCTCCATCGCTAATGACCCTCATGTTGCTTTCTAGCGCTACTTTAAAATAATTCTCTTTTTTTCACCTATTCCAGCAGTGTTTTGCCTCTATCTATAAGAGTGTATACCGAATGATTCTATTAATGAATTCGAAGCAATATTTTGCTTAGAAAGCTCCATAGAATCGAAGACATGATCAAGGGTGGCTTCGTATAGGTTGGAAAAGACAGATAAATTGCAAAAGTGAAAGTTGTTTGTCTTGCTTACTACTCTGATAAGAAGGGACTTTTTACGACATCGGTCAATCAGAGCCCGAGCCCAGGGCCTCACTCTCAGTGGAGACCTTACTTTGTCCCGTTGGGCCCGTTGCCCATGTGTACGCCTAGGCCTAGTACCATAAACAATCATTCAACTCATTTAGTCAAAATGCAGACATCGGTCGAGCCTGGTTTGTGAGATTGTGAGTAGTGCACAATTATGTGTTTCTAATTACCATTTAAGAGAGTATCGTCTATTTTTAAAAATAATTAGTACGGCCTACTTTGGTATAGGAGCCAAGGGTCTCAGAAAATATTTGTGCCCGGGGCCTCAAAAAGCCTTAAGATGCCCTGGTGATAGGCCAAAGAACCCTCAAGGTGGCCATCATAATAGGACAGATGCCCAGCTCAATTGGTCCAACTGGCTCTGTCTTTATTTTTTATTTTAAGAATAGTTCCATAAAAGCCAGGAGGGCTTGGAAAAAAGATCTCTCAAGCACACACAAACCTCTTTTAGCCGACGAAGTTTAAAGTTACATAACAATAATCATCATTAACATGGTTTTGCTGGAAAAAATAATTGATAATCATAACTGTATTACAAGCAGATATTAATAGCGTGCCTAGGAATTTTTCATTTAAAAACCATCAGCAATCATTATTTTTCATTATTTCAGTAATTTTGTATTTCGAATATAATACTACATTTTTAATAATTCAACGTTATGAGTTCAAGTATCTTTTTTGTTTGCATGTAATATATAAACACATTGTTGAAATTCTGTTTCTCATTATTTCAATTAAATTAATTCTAATACATTTTCCAAAACTTTATTTTCATTATGAATTAAAAAATTAAATTTTGATCTTAAGTTTTAATTTTCACAAGTCTTATTACTACAGAAACATCTTTCGAAATAAAAATACTAAACTTATTACTCGTCTGAAACAATCGATTCATGTAAATTTTTCCTAATCACATAATTGAATTTTTAAGTATGAAAAATTATTTTTTATTTCTCTCTTCTCCTTTGATACATTTTAATTCATGTTTTGCTAAATACTTTTCATTAAAACCTTTTAGTTCAGTAGGGAGTTTAGCTTGATGAAACATCCACAGTCAGAACGCTATCACTTTAAGGTAGATACATACATTTTAATCGTATTTTTTTACATTTTCCAAAAACATTTTTTTACTTATAAATATAACTTGGACTGTAATTTTTTATATAATCTCTACACAACGCACAACATGTGTGCTAAATATTATTTTCTATTTGTATTGTGTAAAAGAGTAAAATAAATTAAATTGAGTTTTTCAATTCCCATTATATATATATATATATATATATATATATATATATATATATATATATATATATAGTTCACTCTCTCCCTATATATACCTTGTTCAAAATGTTAATCGTTAATAAAATAGTTTCTATTAATTCATTCAAGTTCAAAAACATTTTTTATACTTGTGCTGGATGACACTTGATATTATTACAGATTTGTCAAACATGTAATTCATTAATTAAATTTAAAAAAATAATAAATAGTAACAAACACAAATAATAGTCCAACAGAGCATATATAGAAAAAAGGAAACTTGTTCGTTGTGTCCCTGTAGCGCAATGGATAGCACGTTGGACTTCTGATCCAAAGATCGTTGGTTCAAATCCCACCTGTGATGGCTTAATTTCTGAGACTGTGATCTCTTTTTTTTTTACTGCACTATTTTATTAGAATAAATAAATTTTATTAATGAATAAAAAGTAACAAACAAAAAAAATAGTCCAACACCCTATATCAGTGCTTCTCAATCTTTCAATACTGGCGCCCCCCTTTTCGATCACAATTTTTTTCGCGCCCCACTTATACATTAATAATGTACTGAATGCAATAATAATGCACTTTGACGCTAAAGCTACAATAGGCGATCTTAATTATAAACCATACAAATTAGTAACATAAGTATTAAAAAAATTTTGTATACTACTTTTAAGCAAAATAAATAATTAAATAAAATAATAAGATAATTATTATGTTATTTTTCCTTTCTCTAATTTTTAAATTGAACATATTGCAAAATGCGGTAGCTGCTTAGAAGACAAAATATAGATATCTGCTAAATATAGAAAAAGAACTCAGAGGGTCAATTTCTAATAATAAGCATTTTTATAAAAACTTTGCTTTCCAAGACAAGCTCATGGACGTCATTTATACTTATTAAACTTGTTCTTAATTTAGTATTAATTAATTAGTTATAAAATATTCTGTGCAGCACTGATACATTAAAAGTATACCGGCTGAAGTGCCCGCTCTTTGCACGAGTTCATTTATAAGAAAATAAAACATTATTGATATAATAGCTGAATTGTAAGGGAAGCAAAGCCAAGTGCTCGACAATGTTTACAAAAACGTAAAATGATTTTTTTAATATCGTTGCTCAAACTATAATTAGTTTTAAGCGAATTGTAATTTTAAGCCTCACATAATTAGCATTTATAATTGATGTTAAACAGTAGCGCATACAGGAATTTTTCAAGGGGAGGGGGTCCGGGGTAGAAAGTTCACCAATCTTGTATCAGGTTCCTTTTGATTTTGTCGATTTTCGGGAACAAAACACAGTAAAAAACTAATTCTTGAATAAATAATTAGCATTAATTAATAAAATTAATCATTAATAACAAATACTTAACTGAATTTTGCGTACTATAAACTTAGAATTATAATCAATCGGAAAAATCAAGGGCTTTGGGAGGGGTCCGGACCCCCCCCCCATCTTGTGTGCGCTACTGATGTTAAATAATGATCAATAATATAAAATATCGATGAAGAATAATTGTATTATTTTTAATATTTAAAGCGAAAAGACTTCAACATGTTTTAACACGCGAGCAGGCGCGCACTCGATACGGTCGGGGTTATTGAGTCACCCCAATCTTTTTTTTTATAATTATTTTATTGTACACGATACAAATCGTGATTCCAATGAATAATTTAACTAATTTAACTAATAATTTACTTACCTACTTTCAAGGACTTTTCAATTTTTCTTTGGTAATAAATAAACAGTTTTGCCAGAACTAACGATTTCGTAATCTGTGTGTCTCGCGCGACCACTTCCGGGTAAAAAGTATATTCATTATGATAATATGTATGTTATTGCTAAAAAAATTGTGTGAAACGTTTTTCGTTATGCTTTATACATTGAGAATATTTATAAAAATATGTCTTGGCCAAGTAATCCTTCATGTGCTTGTGTGTGTGTGTGCTCTCCGTGGTTTTCCAAATATCATAAAACTCTTTTGAATGAAAAAAAGCGCAACAGAGAACACGTAAGAGAGGGGTCATAACTAACTGTACCAATAACTTAGAAGGTCAAACAGATTACAGCTATAATGTGCAGTATTTCAAAAATAATGACAGTGATGAATTTTTTATGTTCCTAAAGTTTTTCGATTCTGAGTCAGGGATCTGTTTTTTCTCTGAAAGAGTAGTATGTTAGGTTAAAAAAAAGCGTAATAAAAAAATCTCTCATCGCGGGATGACAGCAAATCAAATAAAAGTTTTTTTATTTGGTTATAGGATCAAAGATAGCTAATTAGGTATTGAAGAAGTTTTTATTTTTGATGGCTTAATATCGCCTATAAATTATATCAGAGTAAAAGTGCATTTTTTATTATGTCTGAAAGTATTTTGTTTTAATTCATTCCAGTAAACTAATTATTTTTTAAATCTTTTATTTTCGATATGCTCGCGCCCCCCTCGTAAGGTCATCGCGCCCCCCCAGGGGGCGCGCCCCACAGTTTGAGAAGCACTGCCCTAAATGGAAAGGAAAATGGAAAATTGCAGAGAAAATCACTTTCTATTTTATCACTTAATGCTCCGATTTGGTCATATGTATATACATGTTTATATTAAAAGTAACTGTTAAATAAAAAAGTAATTAAAATAAAATTTTTGTTTGTTGACCTAAGTAAGAATTGACTGAAATTTTTTTTTGTATTATTTTTTTAAGTTTAGGGACAATTTATTTGTAAGAGTTGGTAATTTTTAACGATACTTTAAATAAAATAATAGCTTATATAATTTAATTGCAAAAATAATATAATTGAATAACGTATCTGTATAAGAGAGATGTATTTGTTTTTTAGATTCCCATATATATTTAAGATGGGGGGGGGATTATCAATTCACATTGCTCTTCTTATCTAAGTAGCATCTAAAACCTTCTTTTAAACCTAAGTGGGTCCAGTGTTCAATGTTGCGTGTTTCCCAGTATTCAAGTTAAATGGCAAATCCCAACAGAAAATACAAAATAAAAGAAGAGCTAAAACTATGTGTTAAAAGTGACCATCGAAGTTATCTTGTGTTATGGGAATGAAGTCAGGAGATTAAAGCAGCACTATACCGTTGAGTTCCTCTAACTGGTCCGGGCTTTGCAACCCGAAGTTAAGAATCGGAGGTTCAGAGAAAGCAAACCAATGCCTTAAAATATCATTTCTTTAATATTATTTTACAGTCCAGTTACTCAACTGCATGTTTCGGTAACTGATTGAATATCATTGGCTGAAATAGATAACGTGATCTCAAATTATTTAATTGCATTTTGCACTCAGTACTCTTCTACAAATACATATTACTTCTTGATACTGAAAATCGGGTGAGGCTTAGAATCGAATGTGGAAGAATTCGGTGAATGGGAGAAATTGAACACGATTCTGATGATAAGAGCAATTACAGGCTCATGTATGCATTTAGAAGTTTTTAATAATGTTAAAATAAATGAATTATTCATTTGATATTAGTTCTCATTATTTTTTTAATTCGTTAATACAGTCAAAATCACGTAAAATGAAATTGAGGGGTGCTGAAATATTTTTTCATGTTAAAAGAATTCGTGTAAGAGGATATTTCAATATGTATGTATATATCAACAAAATTAAGTTTATTAGAGTTTATTTGATTTACACACACACATATATAATATCCATACATTTAATACAAATCAATGAAACAAAAACAATCACGAAAACTTAATGAAACTTAATACAAAATTTTCAATTTTTTTTTTCAAAAACAAAACATTTATTGAGTTTTGAAAAAGTAATCTGATATAATTTTCTTTGCATTGTCTTTTTAGTATGAAATTGCTTGATATCGTCCATTTTGTTATTCATTTCACCATTGGAATGTGCTTCTAAATAATTTCGCATACTTTTCATGTTGTATCTCATTTCGGATGATGTGGGCTGCATTATTCATTTCCTTTTCATATTTGTATCATCATCTCCAAAATGTCTTTGTCAGCTTTAATTGGTTCTGTACACACATTATCATCATCTATTGCAACGAATTATTCCGATGATACAGTAGAACAGTTAAATCCGACAGGGGTTTTCCGTATTTTGTTCATCCCCAGAGGGGCAATATTTTCGTGTTAAGCGATTTTCGTTTCGTTTAAAAAGAAAAAAACTGCATTAAAATGCATAGAAGCTCGTCGGAACCGTTGTATTGTTTCGTGTTAAACGATGTTTCGTCTTAAGCGCTTTTGCGTTAAACGTATTTCACCGTATTAGATATCAATAAACATTTTTACATTGTTTTATCCTTTTATTTTTTCCCAAAATCTGTTGAGAATTCGGGGTGTGGCTTAGAAAACTAATTTCTTAGTACTCACATCGTTTCTTCATGCTTTAAGTTGAAATTTTTATATCCAAAATGTAATGAGCACCCATATATTTCGTGTTAAATTTGTGTATTATACTCTGGAATATACGTTTACGATGAAAACAATTAAAAACATTTGAAATGTAACGGAAATTAAGAGAAGTTGGAAACCTCTCTCTCTCTCTCTTGACAATGTTAAATTGGCTGTTTTCGATGTACCTTTTCTCAAAATTTGTTATATGTACATGTTTGAAATGTTTCATACAATTAAAGTACATCTTTCTCATTATACAGAAATTAGTTTTTAGCTAATTTTGAATTTTTTTAAAAAACTTATGAAATATTTTATCAAACAAAGTGAAATTCGATCCATTTTTTACATAAAAAATATTTGTAAAAAATAAATTGTTGAGTTTTTTACAAAAAACCTCATTTCAGTATATATTAGCCATCATTATAAATGTATCATAAAAAATTTACAAACCTGTGAACAGTAGTTTCTCAGAAAAGGTACATCTAACATCAAAATTTACATTTTGAGATAAATTGATTTTAATGTATATAGTTAGGCTTCTAATCGGCTTGTAAATAAATTATAATAGGCTCAATTTAGAACAAAAGATACCAGATGTTCAACTTTTAAGCAAAAAAGGAAGTACTTTGTTTACATTTTTCGCCCTTCAAATGGGTGTGGGACAGTTTCGATGATTATTTAAAAATAGGTTTTAAGTGCTTCTAATTACCCTAAAGGTTTAAGTAAGGTATTTTTAGAAAGGTCAAAATCTATACAATTTTAAAATGTGAAAACCTCAAATTGTCAGAAAGAATAAGATTTTAGCTTTCCAACTGCCCTTAAAGGATTTAATCAAGAAATACATTCTTAACTTTTTATTCCATGCATAAAAAATACAAGAAAATTTAACCATTACAATTTCGATTTTAAAAGTCGTTGACCGTGACTCAACATTCAATTCCAAATCCCTCAAGAAACAAAATCACAAAAAAACACTATAAACACATTATAAACAACACACACACACACATTACTTCCAAATCCAATTCACAATACAATCTTCAAATTAAATCACAAGGTCAGAATTGAAGCAATCCTTTCAACACATCGTTCCCCTGTAATCCAGACACCATCCACTACTACAGCAAGCGCGTACTAGCTCCAGTCTATAGTCCGTAAATACAAAACACTGTAACCAGCTAAACGACACAACGGGAGAATTGATTTCGGTTTATAGGGAAATGTGACTGATAATGCGAAATTCTCAATCGCATTGAGCTCTTTGCTACGACTTCTAATGAAAGGCGCAAGTCGTAAAATGAAAGCAAAAAGACTTTTCGACGTCTAGACGCTGTGACCTAGTAAAATATCGGCTGGTTAAGTCGTTGAAGGAAGGGGGCAATGTTCTGATTTTAGGTGTCAGGGACGTTTTCAATTCGATTCAATTGCTCCGAACATCTTAATTTTCGATAAGAACCGTTTCGAGAAGAGAAGGAGAATGCGCGGTGGTAGAATAAAGGATATCGGACGTAATTTTTCGAAGTTTTAAAGAACTTTCGAACGTTTTCATCGTTTGCTTTGTTGGAAAGTGTTCGATTTCTGGGGGCATTGATCTTTTTGTTTGTCAGGGATTGGATCTTTGACCTCAATTTCCGAAAAGGTAACGGAAGATTTGAAAAGACAATTATTGGAATCTCTAAGCGGATCAGTTTTGATGTCGTAATATCGTTTAAAATGGCTTTGAGTGTCTAATGTGTATATTTCTATCCACGTAAATTGTAACATTCCTTCTTATTTCTATTACTATTAATAAAAAGTTTGTCTTGAATGGGTTAATTTGCATCATCACTTACTTTTTTTTATATTTGAAACTAAATATCCATCGCATATGTGGAACTTTTTTTTTGGGGGGGATTGGTGCGTTACTATATGACTGCTAAAAATAACAAACTTTGAATTTGTAATTTTATTAATTTATTAAAATTTGAGCTATATAGTTAGATTAGTGCTCCCCAAACTGTTTATATTGCAGTGGACCGGTCAATGCCTGATAATTTTACTGTGGTCGGCTAATGACTGTTGACTGTTTATGTTTTAGATTGTTTTGATTTAATAATTTTAATTTTATTGCATTTAAACATGCCTTCAGAAAAAAAAAGTTACACCAAAAAAGGAATATATATATATGAAGTGATTTAACGTGCAATATAAAGGGATTTCCATAAAGAGTCGCATACATTAAAATCTCTATTAAGAATGTCCCAATATTTTGAATTCTGATAAGTGGTCATTTTAGCAAATATTAGTTGCTTGAAATAAAAAAAAATCCTACTATTAGCTAACATTTTCCCTATTTATATTTATATAATCTTGTTCAAATTTTCAATCGTTAATAGATTACGTTTTATTCACCCTTTCTGGTTCAAATACACTTTTTTAAAATTGTAGTCGATGACACTTGATATTAATACAGTTTTTTAAATATTAATTCACTTATTAAATTAAATTAATTAATTATAGTTTAAGACATATATTTCAATCGAATTATTTCTCTAGAGGGCAGCACCATTGGATAAAAAGCTTTTCTTAAATTTGTGATGAAGATTTAATTTAACCAGAATATAATCATAATCTATTTGGACATCGGCATTCCTTTTATACTGGTTTTAAAATAAATTCTTACCTGTTATATTCAACTTTTATTTAAAAAATGTAAATACGAATTTAATGGGGTTAAAAGGTTTTTAATGTTAATTTAAAAGAGTTTTGCCACTTAATATTGTGATTCTGTCATATGTATACATATATTTATATTAATTGAAACTATTTAATAAAAAGTAACTAAAACAAGTGGTTTAAAAAATAAAATTTTTATAGTTAATTCCTACTTAGGTCAACATAGAAAAATTGTACTTTAGTTACTTTTTATTAAATAATTACAACTATATAAAATGCATATATATATGACAGAATCACAATATTAAGTGGAAATTAATTTTTATTAATTATCAATAAAGTTTCGTATTATCATCCAAAGCAATCTTGCATATAAGACTTCAGTTCAATGCTTTTAAATGTGAGAAAAAATAACTGTTTTATTGCAGTGCTTCTCAAACTTTCAATACTGCCCTCCCCCCGCTTTTTCAATCACAATTTTTATCACGCCCCCCCTATACATTAATAATGCACTGAATGCAATAATAATGCACTTTGATGCTAAAGCAACAATCTTTATTATAAACCGTACAAATTCGTGACATAAGTATTAAATTTCGTATGCATTACTTTTAAGCAAAAAAAAAAAAAAAGTAATAGGATAATTATAATGTTATTTTTCCTTTCTCTAACTTTTAAATTGGAACATATTGCAAAATGTGGCAGTTGCTTGGAAGACAAAATATAGATATGAGCTAAATATAGAAAAAGGACTCAGAGGGTCAATTTCTAATCATAAGCATAGCTTTGAAAAACTTTGCTCTGTAAGACAAACCCATGGAACTCGCTAATACTTATTAAACTCGTACTTAGTTTAGTATTAATTAATTAATTAGTTATAAAATAATCTGTGCAGCACTGATACATTAAAAGTACACCGGCTGAAGTGCCCGCTCTTTGCACGAGTTCATTTATAAGAAAATAAAACATTACTGATATAATCGCTGAATTGTAAGGAGAGTAAAGCCAAGTGCGCCACAATGTTTACAAAAATGTAAAATGATTTTTTAAAATCATTGCTCAAATTATAATTAGTTTTAAGCGAAATGTAATTTTAAGCCTCACAGAATTAGCATTTAGAATTGTGATGTTGAATAATGAAGAATAAAAAAAAATTCTGATGAAGAGAATAATTGTATTATTTTTAATATTTAAAGCGAAAAGACTTCAACATGTTTTACATGCATGTTTTACATGCAACATGCACTCGATACTAATGGTCTAGCGGGATTATTTAAGTCACCCTAATCCTCTTTTTATAATTATTTTTATAGTACACAATTAAAATCGTAATTCTAGTAAATAATTTAATTATGAGAAAATATACTCACCTACTTTCAAGGACACAGAAAATATTTCGGAAAAAAGTTGTCACACAGGGAACTCAGTCAAAACAATTACCTTAAGATTGTAAAAAAAAACGTTTGTCACTACCAAAAAGAGAGAGATATGAGACAAATGCATTTTAATTCACGTTAAAACTGTTAAAAAGGAAGATAGTGTGTCAGGGTCATTGGTAACAATTAAACAATTTTGCCAGAATTACTGATTTCGTGCACTCTGTGCTCGGCGTGACCGCTCCCAGATTAAAAGTATATTTATTATAATATGGACGTTCTAAAAAATTATGTAAACGTTTTTCATTATGCTTTATATGTTTGGGAATACTTATAAAAATAAATCTTGGCCTGGTAATCCTTCAAAGTGCTCTCTGTGCTTTTCCAAAAATCATAAAAATATTTTGCAAGGAAAAAATGGCAGCAGAAATAGTTTATTTACAACTTCTCTAAATGAAAAAAACAAATTTATAAGAGCAGGGATGTAACTAACCCTACAAGTAAGTTCGAAGGTGAAACCGCAGCAAATACATTCAGCTGCCTACAACTGATGGCAATAATATATAACAGTGATGAATTTTTTATCTTCCTAAAATTGTTTTTGATTATGGGTCTGGGTTTTTTTTCTGAAAGAGTAGTATTTTCGGTTTGAAAAGGAAACGTAATAAAAAAATCTCTCATCATGGGATTACAGCAAATCAATTAAAATGTTTTTTATTTGGTTATGGTATCAAAGATAGGTAAAAAATGAGGTTTTGAAGTAGAAGCTTTTATTTTTGCTGACGTAATATCACAGATGATATATATAAATTATATCTTTGTAAATGTGTATTTTTTATTATGTCAGAAAGTATTTTGTTTTACTTCATTCCAGTAAATAAGTTTTTTTAATCTTTTATTTTTGATATGCTCACGCGCCCCTTGTAGGTTTATCGCGCCCCCAGAGGGCGCACCCCATAGTTTGAGAAACACTGGTTTTAATGTTTTGACCCAAATCGCTAAAAATGAAGCCAACGTGACTCTGTATCCATAATTCTTTAAATATTATTTCAGTCGATTAATTTTAATTAATTATAATTAAGTTACCCAAAACAATTGTGTATGGAAAATTTCAGCTCAATGGAAAATATATTTTATTAACGACTGAAAATTTGAACAAGATATGTGTATAGGGAAATGGTGAACTAATAGTAGGAATTGAAAAATGTTTTTTTTTTTTTTTTTATATATTACTTTTTTTTGCTCAAGATTATTAACCGTAAAGAAATTTTATTTCCAATGCTTACAATTTTATAAATCGAAGTAGATTGCCAATGATGCATGCAAATGCAGCGGATAAACATGGCCACCAATCCTCAGCAAAGTACTGAAGTGTATCCTCCAGCCCTGCTAAGTGTTCCAGAAAGAAAGAGAAGTCCAAAAGAAAAGGGGCAGGAGGAAACCACGAAGGGAAAGATTCGCTAGTTGAGTTGTTACTTCCCTTCGAGTCAATAAACGATAAAAGGAGAGAAAATCCAATAGCTTTGTTCGTGTCTTGTTAACAGCCGAGAAAGAAAAAAAATATATCGGACAAGTAATAAGGTCTTTTATGCCGACATTCTTAGATGTGGAAGAAGGAAGGGAATTCGACGCAAACAAGGGGGGCTTTACGAGGGAACTTCCAAGATTGGAAGTGCGGAATAGATGTGTTTGAACAGAAAGAAGACCGGACAGAATAAAATTTTATAACGTCAGAGTCCAGTTATGGCCAGTAGAGGGGGGAAGGAGAGAAAAAAAAATAAGTGTTTACCTTTCTTTACTTTGGGTGGAGGACTTTCCTACCTTGAATTTATACCTCCAAATGCACATAAAATGTAGCAGTTTCAAAATAACAAGGATAATTTGTAAGAAAGGTGTCGGTATGTTATAGCAATTTTATAGGGATAGTGGTTCGTGCCTGTATCTGTGGATAATGTGGAGCGAGCAGTTTTTAATTGGGTGGTTATTAGAATTTTAATACCGACCTAGAATATTTTATTTTTAATTGCGTGAATGCAACAGAAATGAAAACTAATGGATTAGACCAGCCTTTCTCAAACTGTGGGGTGCGCTTCCCTTGGGGGCGTGATAACTGTACGAGGGGGAGGGGACACGACCATATTGAAAAGTCGAAAACAAAAGAATATTTAAAAATTATTAATTTACTGAAAGTAAACAAACAAAATACTTTCTGATATAATGAAATATAAAACACACATTTGCACTTCGTATAAATATAGCAGTACTGTACAATGTATTTTATTATTAATTTGACAATACTAGGTTAAAAACAAGTTTGATAATTATCAGTGACCCCATGGACTTGCATTGACACTCATCTTTAAATTTATACGGTTTATAATTAATTCCTTAACTGCCGATTAAAAGTTATGCGATTCATTCCCCAGTGCCACCGTTTTCCACGCAAGCGAACGTATTTTGATGGGATTTTTTTAGTGCGAGGGGAGGAGAAAAGAGAGAGAGGGGGGAATAAATAAGCAAATGCTCTGAGAGAAGTAAGTAAATCCTTCGCAAATGCTGTCATTCAAAGCCTTCGGAATAATTTTATGGATAGCACTGCAAAGAAAAGATTGTACTTCGGAAAGACGTATATATACGGCCATGAATATTATTGTTTTGGCTGAACGAGACGTTTATATACGTCGGTGGCACATAAGAGGTTAAAGTTGTATTGTAGCTTTAATGTCATTATTACATAATGAAAGAATAATTTTTTAAAACTTATTTTATAATCATTGAACTAACATGAAATTCTACATCAATAGATTGTATAAAAATTAATGAAGGAACATTTGTTTTTTTCTTTCTTACTTCAGTTTAAGCTACATAATTAAAAAGTTTTTCTATTGACAAATAATACAAATGATTTGAAGGGGAAAAAGTCGCAAAGATTTCTTGTTCGAAATAAAAGTTATGTTTTGGCTAAAAAAAAACCTTGTGAGCAGTATTAAAATAGATCCCTTTAGATGATTATACATCAACAGAATTTTGCAAAATACAATCTCTCTTAGCTTAATTTTTTACGTAATTATTGCTGGTATTGCATTATTTAAAATATATGACTATATTTTCGGAGATTTTTTTTTCTTTCCTTTCAATTTCCCATGAATGATGTAAACACAAGAAGAATAAAAGAAAACACATGAGATGATTTTTTATCCAAATTTATACACAAGCTTCATTACATTTCCACGTGGAGTTCAAGTATTTGTCATATGGGTGGGGTGAAGCCTTTCAATGCCAGTGATATGAGCTGAACCTGAATATTGTGTTGAAGTTCCATATCATTCTGAATACTTTGGTCCCCTATCTGGGTTAGAAAAGAAGTAAAAATCATTTGGCGCTAGACGGCGGGTAAATCGAAGTAAAACTCATCGGGGACTATGCGGAAGGTGATCAAGGTTAAAAAAATACTTTCCATTTAAAGCCACTGCAGAAGTTGGTGGGCTACAGCAGCATTGTGAGTTTGAGAATTGGTACACAGAAAAACTGTTTTGAATAGCTCTTCGCAGTTGTTTTAATATATAACAATTGCACAAATCCTGTTTTATAACAGTCTCAATTGCATAACTCACGTTTACATTTCTACAGCTTAAACTAGTGTGTGCTTACTTTAATAGTAAGAAATAGTCGTTGGTGAAATGAGCAGCCACTCACCCTCTGAGCATTTCAAGCTCTTATTTCTTGTATAGTTGTTAAGTGGTTTTGCCGAAGGCTGAAGAAAACCTTTTGTATAATTTTAATCTTATCATATATCAGCCAAATTAAATCGTAATAAAACTTCTGCACACGAGTATTAAATGATATTAAAAAAGTACTGAAATGCCAAACTAATAATATCGAAATATACTTGAACTTTTTTGTGCACAGTCTGTATTGTCTAGGGGACTAAAATGTTTTAATTTACATATCACTGACATATTTAGCTTTTTTTATGATAAAGTTTTAAAAAAATGAGCTGATTTATTTAATAATTATAAAAATATTATTGAAACACGCACACACAATGTAAACAGTGAAATATTTGTCGATTTTTAAATGAATATTTTTTAGTTCCTTTTATTATCTCTGGTTTATGAAGGAATAAAAAGTTTTTACCAAACGAATAATAAAATTATTAGCCTGCATTTTATTACAAAATATCTAGAAGCATTCGGAGAACACAATGTAAATAACAAATTAAACAAATTAATTCTTTTGTCCATAAATTTTAAGCTACTGCAGTCTAATTAGAGTAATTCACTAATTGCAACTTAGGTCTTAACTTCATTATTAAATTAAACACATAATTATGCGTTTTTGCTTTCGCAAGACATATACACCACTGAAGAATACAAATAAAATAATCGCACTAACAATATATTGTACTGATAAAAAAATAAATAAATACGGGTTCATAATAATTAGTAAAAATAATAGAATAAACACAAAATAAAAATGTATATTAAATATAATAATTTCTATGCAATGCATATTATATTTTATGAAGGTTACTTAGGGTTGTATGCGCCAGATTTGTAATATTTAACAAAAAATGTAAGGTTCTCATATTTGTGCTAAACATACTATAATAACTTATCTGTTCTTTTACAGGCTTTTTTAGATTAATATATTTTTATGTAGGAATTTCTTTTTGGGAAAAACTCAGTTCGCGTGTATATAAATATTATAAACATCATTCTGTAAATACTTGTGACGACGGTAGTCATGGCTGAAAAGTTCCGGAGCCATTTCACCTCGTAGAGAAGCTGATGCATGTGAAATCATTCATGGCTCAAAGTCTTTACGTAAACTAAGTGTGGAAGTTTGGTGATGGGGTGCTAAATCAGTGAATGAATATTAATATAGTACTATATTCAGCTGCTGAATGGCTAATTTTGAACCAGAGTCAAGTGACAAGGATGATACTTAAGCTGACACCCCTTCTCCTAACATCCACACCACACTTACGGGAGGACATTTGAGCCTCGACAGATTTCACGTGCATCTTACTTTAGCACGGTGGGTCTTCAGCGGTACTAGGCCCGAGCTCATGACATGCCGGTCATTAGTCCATCTCCTTCACGCCTCAGTGCTAGATCAGAGAGGATGTCCTCGTCACTTGACCGAGTTTCAACATTACGCGGTCCTTTGTCAACAGCCCTGGTGCAGATTTATAGTTCATCCAATCAAATTAAACAAATTCTATCGAAAGTGGTTGTTGAAAGGGGTTTTTTTTCTATACATGAACTGATGCCAGTCTATACACCTTCAATGCCCCTAGTTTGGTGAGTTGAAAATGTTTGGTGAGTGGAATCCCAGCTCAGATGTCATCCTCTTCATTTGACCTAAGTTCAGAATTACCTGGCCCCTTTTCTGATAGCCTTGGTGTTGCTAATAATCCATCTCTTTTATTTACTTATTCATTCATTTTAAAATGATGAAAAATCTATCAATCTCATAATTAAATTGACAATGGTAGCTTAATGGTCAAGGTCACGACCTTTTGATCGGCGTGTCTTGAGTTCAAACCTTAGTAGCATTGAAGATACACTGTATCAAGGGTCTGATGCATGTTGATTTTGTAGTGGCTCTGAGTCCTCCCTTTGGCATGGTGAAGACGTTTTGGGGTAAGGGTGCCAGCTCAGGCGTCACTTGAGCATGGTTCAAAAATACGAGGTCCATCGCCAACAGCCCTCTTCTTGCTTTATAGTGCAATGCTAATAAACACTTACTCACTCACTCGATCTCTGAAGCAAAGGATGAAGATAGTTTTTTTATTATAATTGTGGGAAACAGACTATACTTGACGCTTGGATATTTCATTTCCTTTACCACTAACAAGTTTCACTGTTAAATATCGTATGGGATGTACACTTTCTACAGTCCTTCTTGTTCCTATTTGGTAGCTCTCTGCTATAAATCTGCACCAGAGAGGTTTATCGACAGGGTGCTTGGGGCTTGTGTCCAGCGGCCCGGTTAAGCTGGGCTTAATCAGGTTTTCTGGTAATAAGTTTCGATCAGCCAGTGCCAAGGGGTGCTGTAAATCTTCTGCGCCCAGGCCCCGAAATTAACTTAAATCGCCACTGATCTACACTCATTCTGTCACAATGGCATATGTCCTCTTTTTATTTGGGCAAGCCTTATATTTATTTTTCGGGGAGGGGGTGAGTTAAATGCGAATATTTTGATTATTCTTATTGGAAACCTTTTAGAAAACTAGACCATTTCTAGTGAAAAAAATAATTGCAAAGATATTTCCAATTATTAATAGTTGATTTGTATAAAAAATAATAAAAAATAAGTACATATTTCATCAATGCTCTTTTTTTTCTTATAGGTAAGTAAACCAGTTTTTGTGAAACAAGTTTGTGTGAAATGGAATACATAATCGGATTGAAAGACAAAGTTCCGAAGCTCTATGGATACATCGTGTTGTTATTCCTTTAAGACTTCCTTTCTCGTGTTGAAGTTACGTGAACTAATTGTCACGTGACAAATAGTTTTATTGTGAATGAATACTACTCTACACTGTGCATTAATCATATATAAGTGTGAAAAAATTCAAAAGAGTGTTACGGTTATAGTGAAGAAAAAAAGGGGTGAGTGAAACTTTCTTTATTTAGTTCTATATTAGAAATTTTGAAATTTGTTTTGTTTTTTCATATTGTATTCGTATTGAATAGATGTCTTTGTAGAGTCTATGTATTTGAAAGTATTTTATGTTTCTGCATTACTACTTTTTTTAGGGATTACCTAATTCGAACTTAAATAATCTTTTTTGAGCGTGTTTCACTATTTAATTGCTTATTTATTCCTAATTCATATAGAATGTATGCTTAAAGCAAAGCTTTTTGGAAACGTATAGCAGTTAAGATAAAGATAAATATATGCGAACTTTTATAAAAAAAAATATGCATCTCTAACGCAAAATTAATTCCGTTTCAAATGTTAAATTAAATGTCACATGTTTACAGCAAATTCATTTTGAAGTTCACCTTAACTATTAAATTTTGTTTTATTTTTAATAAAGTTATATTTTGACCTCTAAGAGGCATTATCCTTCTATAGAAGGGAAGCAGTTAACGTTATTTGATAAACTTTTGAAGATATATTAGTGCATTAGAATTTATCAGAAATTGAAAAATGTGGTGTCTGTGTTCAAACATGATACTTTTTCTGTAAAAAGCTGAAATAATTTATTAACAAAAAAGTTAAAACAATAATATGCATTACAAAAAAAGGAATTTTAATTACATAAATATCTTTTTTGTAAAGGTAGTTGTATAAATTGATTGTATCAATGAAGATGTAGAGAATTAGTTAAGAAACATATTAAACAAAATAATATCGGTTTTTTACTTATTCTTAAGGTATTCGACTACTTTCGGAACTGTGATTTGCAAAAGCGCATAAATGGAAAACTTTCATGATATTTAGTGTCACTTAGATTAGAATATATGCATAAAATTGTTTTAAAGACATTTTGACGAAAAAAATTTATTTAAATATAATATTTTGGCTAAAAATTAACTTAAAATAATCTTTTTTTCCTTCTTCTTTTGTGAAAAATGTATCTATTATAATAATATTTTGCCTGCATATAGCTCAGACCTCTCTACAGAGGCTCAACTAGAATTTTTGAAATATATAACTTAGAAGTGGGTTTATATTCATATTTTACGACAACAGAGAGGAACAATTTTAAGAAAAAAACGCGAATAATTATTTCAATGGGTGTTAACTCTGAAAATAATGTGAATTTTTCAAAAATTCTAGTTGGGTCTCTGTACAGAAGTCTGAGCAAAATATTATTATAATCGAATCATTTTTCACAAAAGGAGACCATTTGGCAAAAAGATTATTCTAAGTTATTTTTTTGCCAAAATATTATATTTGAATAATATTTTTTGTAATAATGTCCTTAAAACAATTTTAAGCATGTATTCTAATCTGAGTGACACTAAATATCATGAAAATTATCCATTTATGCACTTTTTTTAAAATCACGGTTCTGAACGTAGTCGGATACCTTAAATATATTTATCATTACAGTGACAGCAATAAAACTGATACAAAAAGTAAAACGGAAAACTAATAAATGAATTAAGAAAACCTGGTTAACGTCTATAAAATCTTTTTTTAATAAAATAAAAACGTATAAAGGAATTATTATTTATATCCAAAACTTTTTTCCATTGTAATGTTATATTAAGTGATTTATGTGTGTGAGAATTAATGCTTGAATATAGATTGAATTTTTGATTCGAAAGAAAACTAAATAAAACTGTATGTTGGGAAATTTAGAATAAAAATATTTGTCAATGAACTTCTTATCACTAATTAGTATGTATTGGATGTAAGAGAAACTTCTATCGTTCTTATCTGAGCTTTTATCTCTCACTTTTTAGTAGAAATGTAATCTAAATTATAGTGTCCTTTGTTAGTAACAACTGTCGGCCAGCGTTTTGGCAGCTTATATTATCTCCTGGAAAAGAAATCTGTTTTGGAGACAAAATATTCCTCCACTGCTATTTGGAAGTCCTCATAATTTACATATTTATTTCCATCAAGAAAGTTTTGCAGCCACCTGAACGGATAATAGTCAGGTGGTACAATATGAAGCGAATATGTTGGCTGAGATAAAATTTTTCAACCCAACCCCGCAAATTTTAATGCTGTATTCCATGCTTCGAATAGTCTAGCGTTGTCGTGATGAAGAAACACACCCTTTCTGTTAGCCAAAGACGGAAGTTTATGTTGAATTTCTTTATTCAAAGCATCAATTCTCAAACAGAAACGGCTATTTCCTTTTCTTTTAGCATTTAATAGTGCACTATACCCTTGCTGTCTCACCAACAGCACCATACAACCTTCAAGCACGCCAGCCTTGGATGTAAACATATCCTTTTGTAAGCATATCTTTTTTTTCTACTCACGTGTGTGTACCCTATTCACTTTTAACCTCCAATCACCAAGTGATCCCAAAACGTTTCGCTTTTGTAAAGAGCAGGATTTGAAGAACATACTGAAATTCTGTCCATTACTTTTGCTTAATTCTGGGGCAATCAAACATAGAGTTTGGACACGAAAACAATCCTTATCATGCAATACAAAGCACTATTCTAAGTTTGAAGTCCACTTCCGTAAAGGTTAACGAGGGATTTGGCCTGATTATACTGCGTAGCACTTCGTCACTGACATCTGATGAGCTTCCTGAACTGGGTTATTATTTCAAAGTAAAATTACCCAAGCTAAATATCAGAACCCTCTTTGGCATGTACGAGCTGTTGCTGCTTCTCCAAATACGTCACACTAGTAGTTTCTATATGTCTCTATCACATCATTACCTTTTTGGAACTCAAACAACATACATTGTACACTTTTTCTTAATTCATGCTGACAATTTTGCAAGTTTAAAAAAACTGACAAAAATGAAAAGAATGTGTTTAAATCATCAATAGTATATTTATCCAAGTGCTTAAACTTGTATCACTCGTATCCGAATACTTGTTAAGGATTGACAACGCATAAAATTGCACGTGTTCAAAAACGACAGAACTTTCCCTTATAACCAATACTTATTTATTTACTTATACATACAAAAAACTAATAATTATCCAGACCAACCTATTTAGATATACCCTCTCAAGATAATTTTTCACCATTTATTGGAAATTTTAAAAATAATATGACGATAAAATAGTCTGTAAAGGCAAAGCAGTACAAGAAAATATACATCTGCATTTACATACATATTAGTTTGTGACATAAATTTCAACAAATAAACGACGTTCAACTTTTTTGGAGCAACATGGTAAACTTATTCAGATGAGGTTGAATATTATTTTCGTAAGGGAAAAAATGCGTTCGTAATGTCTAAAAATATCGCATTTATACTTATATACCTGGACTTTTCGAGTCTTAACTTGAGGAACGAAATAAAAAAGGAAAACTTGTCAAAAAATGTAGTTCAAGAATATTATGGGGGTCGTCTAGGGTTCTATACATATATCGGGGTGTAAAGCCATTATTCATTCCAGTGCCGTATTTTTTTCCCTCAACTTGTCAAAACATCTACTCCGAAACTTCGTGAGATGGAAAAAAGTAGAGATGAGGGGAAGGAATTATTGAATACATATATATATATATATATATATATATATATATATATATATATATATATATATATATAGAAAGTCGTCGAGAAATGGAAAAAAGAAATAAATTCTTACGTGTTACGTTCAAATTGACAAAAATTTCTTTTTGTGGCATTTACGTCGTAAAAGTAAATATAGAATCTTTACATATAACTTTATAATATAACTTTAACACTCTCTTTTAGAATGTACATTTTTAAAGAATATCACCGAAAAATGATTCATTCATGCTTAAGGTGACTGACTAGACTTGGAATCGCGATTTTGAAAAAGCATATAACTGAATGATTTGATTTTTAGTTGCAGTTGAATTAGAACATACATATGAAACTATTTTAAGGATATTACTACAAGAAGAAATATTTGTCGATAAATGGAGCTAAATTTGCACATGTTAAAAATATTCTCCTTTTATGAAAAATGTATCTATATTAATAATATTGGTTTTATAAATAGCTAAGACTCTTCTACACAAGGATTGAATTAGTATTTTTAAAAATTCACTCTATTTTCAGATTTATGATCGATAGAAGTAATAACCGATGTTTTCCCCTAAAATTTGCTTCTGCTCTCTGATACATTAAAAAATGAATAAATCAACTATTCATTTTTTTCTAGATTAAATATCTAAAAATTCCTATTTTAGTCTCTCTGAAGAAGTCGTAGCTGTACACAAGCAAAATATTATTATTATTATTATTATAGACGCATGTTCCATAGAAGGAGAATGTTTTGAAAATACAGTGGGACCCCGGTTTCATACGAATTCATCGGAACCGAACATTTTGTTCATTAATTTGGAGGGGGTCGGGGGTCCAAAAATGTACAAAATTTAACACTTATCGTTTGGGAATTCTATAATAATCAATTACACAAAAAATATCCTTAGTTACAAGTTATTTATTTTTATTCAGGAGTTAAAAGTGCTATTAGGGAATTGTTATGCACCAGTTAATTGAAATTTTTTAAATATTGACTAGTGGATGTTTGTCAATATGTTCATTCCTGACTCGAAAGAGTTCAGATCCTATGTTATGCAGAGAAGAAAATAGAGCGTCTTTTACATCCTACTTCATGAGGTTCGCTTACACAGTTTCCAAAAAACGCAAAGCATTAGAACATGTAACAGTTCTGATAGGAGTTTAATTATAAATTTCTACATAAAAATCGCTACGCATTCGTTTCTAATAATCTGCCTTGCTTCACAAATATTCAAAAACGAAGTTATAAGCCTCTCAAAAAGAGCACAAATGGTAAAATCTCCTAAAATAGCTCATGCGTTGGGAAGTAAGATAAGAACGGAATTTCCTTTTCTATTCAAAACTCACGTGGTAGGTTACATTCATTACTCATCTACACAAGTAAAGTCTAATAATGAGCTGCATCCTTCGTTGTCGAAATTTGCAACTTTCATGAAAACGTTTTCTGCTCCGGGCGAAAAAAATATCATTTGAAAAAAAATCCAATTTTTCCTAATCAAAACTAAAAAAAATAAGTTCGGTGGCTTTTATAGTTTGTTAATTTGAGGTTTTTTATTCGTTAAATAGGGGGTTTTGCTTTCATTATAATCGCGAAGAAGAAAAAATTCGTTAAACCACGAAGTTCGTTAAATATGATTCATGAAATTGGTCTTCAACTATATGTTATTCTATCTTCATTTTCTGCAAAAAAAATTGCCTATAAATATTTTTTTCTCGTAACAATACTTTTAAATCAGTTTTATATGTGTATATTTTATTCATTTGGTATTAAATATTAAAACCATTATCCACTTATATCTGAAAGGAATAGAAACGAATACATATTTGTAAGGCTCTGTGAAGCCTACACGCATTTTTAAGGTTACTAATTCGTATTAAAATAAATTTGTAAACGTATATCTACATTATTTTTTATATAAAATCAAATTTTAATTATATTTAAGCTTTACAGGAATTTTTTACTAATGATCTTGTTGCTTCCCATGATAAATTCCTATGGTGTTCAAGTAAATGTATATAAAATATAAAAAGAAAAATGATTAATATAAAAGAATGCAAATGTAATAGAATATTCACATTTGAACGTGTTACATGCTTAACAAAGTACGTAATCCACATCTAAGCTTCAATATTAAACTAAATAATATCAGAGATAAATTTCCTTCTCATTTAATATCTGTATACATATACTCACGAGTTTTTTCCAAACTTTTTCCTCATAAAATTAAATTATTGAATGTAATACAAAGCAATCAAATGGAAGGATTTCATTTACATCCTATTAAAAACAAGTAACCTTATTCTTTAGAAAATTGTTATTAATTTAAATAAATATATTTTATTTTTAACTAGCCTATTTCATATTATTGACATAAACTTAACAATTCATTTCCATTAAAAAAAAAGAAAATAAATTTTCAAGCTTTAAAATATTTTACACGTATCTTATTAAGCAATGTGTGCTTACTGTCTATAATTTAAAAATATATAAATTTAATTTTTTATTGAAGAGTTATAAAGTAACTCCAGGAGGAGCTTATATAGTATTCCTCACTTGCTGTGTGATTTTAGAACATATTTTAAAGATAAAATGATTTTGAGCTATATAA
Organism: Trichonephila clavipes; assembly: GCA_019973935.1. NCBI lineage: Eukaryota > Metazoa > Arthropoda > Arachnida > Araneae > Nephilidae > Trichonephila > Trichonephila clavipes. The sequence goes on along the minus strand of BMAU01003939.1, from coordinate 98,153 downwards.
TTCAATGTTAAAATTTTTAAAAAAGATATACTTACTCTTTTCTGGTCAACTAAAATATTTCCTTAAATTTCCTTAACTATTAAAGTTGTTAAATTTTATCAATTTTCCAGTTTCACAACATTTTTAAACTTTGATAAGATTTTAGAATTTTGGACATTTATAAATGTATTTTAGATATGCAATAGAATACATTTTTACAGTAACGTAACATACTATTTCATTGTATAAAATGGTTTACTATTCAGAATTTGAAATTAGAAAATTTAACTTTTTGTCGGGCTATTTCAAAATAGATATTTTTAAGGTCAAAACGTAATCTCGGTAATGATTAGGGATCCTGTCTATGTTAATCTGTTATATATTATTAGGAATCTGGTAGACAAAAAATAAAAAAAAGTTTCAATATATATCCAACAACACAAAAATACATTGCAATGTTTGCTATACAGTATAGCATAAAACATAACATCTAAATCATTTCTAATGCTATATGTGTTTCAAAATCCACCAGTTAAATTTTTGGTTTTGTCTGTAAAAGTAATATAATGTTAGCCTCTCAATTTCTTTTAATCAAATAGAGGAAAATAAAATTTTATAACACAGTTTGACTTGTTCCGCATTAATAAAAAGGGTCAACGAGAAAATTCAGCTATTTTTTAGTTTATTTACCTTAAAGAAAATGCAACAACTTATTAGTTCTAACTAAATTTTCAAAGTTTATATGATAAATTTTGGGACATTTTATTATATCTGTAACATTAATACTTCGCTAATTCTAAATTTACACTTTAACCCTTTCTTGGGTCATTTATTCTCTTTTGAATTTCTCGCGGTCCCTTATGTTTTATTAACAATTAAGCAATATCATTTAAGGAAATATATTTTATTTTGCCGAATTTTTTATGTTAAAGTTTAAATTTTAGAGGGGGAGAGGCAGAGAACACTTCCCAAGGAACCATTTATCACCGTAAAGAAAATTAAATTTAATGGTGATTATTTGCCATGAAAAGATGAGAAGCATGTTGGAATGCACAAGGGGACCTTACATTCTGTACACATGTAACTGGTTCTCTTTTCGTGTCCTTTTATGCGACATTTCCTACATAGTCTATAGTTGGAAAACATTTTTGGCATGTGATTTCCCTCACTGCGCACACTTTGCTTGGAAACTAGCAGGAAGTCCTTTCCTTTTTCTTGAGGAATGCCCGTCTATTAGCTGACGAGCGAGTGCAATGCGGAATGTTAGCTAGTCAAAACTTCTGTATCTTTTATTCACTTACCACACTATGAAACTATTTATGATGGCAAGGTCAATAAGAAAATAAAAGATACGATGCCACCACTTCACAGATCTTCTTGTTTGGTACTCTTCTTTTCTTTTATCGAAGCGATCAACTCATCCCATGAGGTGACAGTTTTTGAAAGAGGTACTTCTTCTTTAGTATCATCTTTTTTTGTCCGATGCACATGTGTCATAACCAAAGGTTTATGAGCAGTAGCACAAAACTGAAGCGGGAATTAGTCTTCCCACCGTTATAATAGCAAGACCAATGTACACTGATGTTTGTAAAAAAGTGCAAGACCATGAAGGAATCATCAGAACTAAATGAAATTTGCAGCGAATATCAATTATAGTATGTTACGTAAAATATTAATGTTTCAGAGTCACCACCCTCTGAACTGATGCTGAATGCGTATAAATAGAGGACTGTAGCGAGACGTTGAAAATAGTTAATCATTATTTGTTAGTGGTGAACGTTTAGGGAGACCTAAGTATGCCCCCCTCCGACGACTAACAACTTATGGAGTTTGAACGAGGGAGAATTATCGGCTTTCGAGAAGGGGGATTTTCCTATCGCGTAATAGGAGCTCATGTGCAGCGGAACAGTTCCACAGTGATGCAAGTTTGGAAGCAAACTGGCTCGAAAACCTAGCAGTGAATGACGGAAGGTGGCATCAACGTGCGACGATCGACATTTGCCCCACATGACGGTGAATGACTATACACCTTCCTTCAGGCAATTGACAGCACGTTCGTCTAATGCTACAGGTGTACTAATATCGGCTTTGCCAATTCGTTGACATTTGCTGCACCGTGGATTACGTGCAAGGGTTCCTTTATACAAGATCCCCCTCACAGCAAATAATCGATGACTGTGTCCGCAATGGCCTCATGAGCATAGAGCCTGGCAAGCGGATTGGCCCCAAGTTGTCTTTTCAGATGAAATACGCTCCAATTTGTGGGATCATGATGGCCGCATTCGTGTTAAATGCTATGCCGCCAAATACTGCCTTCCCGACTGCGTTATCAAATGAAATAGTGGCCTAATACCCGGAGTTTGGGGTGTGATTTCGTATCATGAACTATCCAATTTGCTACGAATTGTGGGTAGGTACTCTCAATAGCAACAGGTACGTCCGTGAAGTGCTACAGCCCGAAGTTGTTCCCTTCTTTTAAGACATCCTTGGAGCTATCTTTCAGCATAATAATGCACGCCCACATTTTGCAAAGACTTTTCGAGACTTCTGTTTAGCCCAATACATACAACTTCTTCCTTGGCCTGCTAATTCGTCGGATTTGTTGCCTATTGAGAACGCGCGGGATTTGGTTGGTTGGCGTCTCGCTCGTGATCCTCATCCTGTTGCTTCCAAAGACGAACTTTTGCTGTGCTTACAAGCAATATGGAATTCTCTTCCAGAAGCAGACATCAAAATCTGTTTGACTCGATGCCACGTCGTATAGCAACACTTATTGCAGAACTTGGTTACTACACCAAATACTAATTTCGGGCACTTAATATTGTGTTTTAGCTTTGAACATTTCGTCATTTGTACTAATACGAGTCGTTTGTGCATTAAATTTTATTTAATTCTGATGATTCCTTCATAGTGTTGCATTTTTTACAAACAGCAGTTTATTATAATGGGTTTTGCGCTTTCCAGAAGTGTATTTTGCAAGATTCTGGAGATGGGAAGTAATCTTCCCCAGGACGACGAAAGAGTTAAATATTGATTGATTGTTTATTAATGTCCCATTTTTCAAATCTAATGGGATAAATGACCCTCTTGTTGCTTTAGAGTCCTACGAAAGTTAAATTCAAATCAAATCCAAACTACATGAATGATATGGCAATGAAATTTGTAAATTTAACCCCGATAAAGTGTTATGAAGAAGATGAATATATAATCTGGAACCTACTCTCTATATTTCCACACCATGTAAACGGGAATACTTTGAATAAATTTAGAGTGTAGAAATTTTCCCAATATGACCAGATAACAATTTGTTATATTTGCTTATCATTAAACTTCAAGTGCATGGATTTTTAAAAATGCTTCTTTATAAATTCATTCTGATTTTTTAAGCATGTAATTGTCAGACAAAATTCCTTCACATTGTAATGGTCGGGAAGTTTTGAGAGGGGGTTGCAAGTTCAAGTGTCACCTTAGTCACTAAACAGTGGTTCAAAATTACAAGATCCACTTCCAATAGCTTTCGTTTCTTTTGAATGCGACGTTAATAAAGCAATTCTATCAACCGCAACTAAAAACAAAATTATTCTCATTTTTTTAAAACAGGGCTTCTAGAACTTCTTTTAATATTAGCGACCCAATTTTCAATGACAATTTACATCGCACCTTCCTTTATAAAATGATAATATATCCAATGCAATAATAATTTACGCTAAATCAGCAATGCGATCTTATTTACATAAACTGTGCAAATTATCAATTTAAGTATTAAGTTTTGCATGTTTACTTTTAAGTAAGAAGTGTAACGGTTCTCTTACGTCATTATAGGGTAAACCAAAATAATGGATACGATCTCGGGGTAATTTAAAATAGTTTTAATGACATAAAATAACACAGTCACAATGGACAGACATTTAGACACAATACAGGTTAAACATTTAAAGGAAATAAGGGGAAATTATCTATAGTACATAGTCCAGGATTGGACAGCGAGACGAGTAACGGGTACTCGTTCAAATCCCAACTCTCTCTGGCGTAATACAGAGCTTCGGTCGGTAATGCTTCCGTTACAAGTACCGCCATCTACATTTCGGTCTTAGTATTAAACCGTGTGTTACAGACTTCCCCTCTGGTTCCGTTGACGTCTCAGCTCGGAATCGGGAGATAATTTCTTTTTTGGGCGTCTTCTTTTCCTTAGAGGAGCAACAAATCCGGTGTTTCTTTTTGTTTCATGTCCCTGATAGTCCTTTAAGGCGGAATAATGATAAGTTCCAAAGGCTTGGTATGGGTTGGCCGGGTCGGCAATCTCATATGTTACTGATGATCTCAAGGTGAGTATGAGGTAAGGACCTTCTCTCTTGGGCATGAATTTCCTGCTCCTGTTTTTACGACTTGTGGGATGAATGGTCACCCAAACATTGTCACCAGGTTTATAATATTTTCTTCTCTTCGTCGATCGAAATTTTCTTTCTGACAATCCTGTTTCTTTACGGGATTCATCCTGTAGGGATACGTTGTTATTGGGGGTTGATCACCCGTGTCAAAACGGTGTTCAATGAAAGGTGTGTGCTCTCCCCCTGGTTGGAAACATGCCTCATTTCTGTCCAGGAGTATATTGATTTTTCTTGCCTGTTCTGGAGATAGATTTTTACCCTCATCCTCTCGAAGTTCAAATGCGCTAAGTGTTATATCTTATAATGTCTTTTTGAAGAATTTGTACTGTTTCCGAGGATTTCCGGAAAAGTGCCATTTTCCACCCTGGACGTCAAGGACGATACCAGCTGCATTGAGGAAATCAAGTCCTAGCAAAGTCTTATTTCTATTGGCATCAGGCAATACTAGAAATTCTGTAGGAATAACTTTGCCTTCAATGTACATGTCAAAGACAGTACTCAGAGCCATAATGGTCTGCCGAATTCCATCAGCCATCATAAATGAAATCCTTTTGTTCGTAAAGGTGACATCATGCTCTTGTAGAAATTTAAACATCTTTTCACCTGCAATGGTATGGGAAGCACCGCTATCAGCACATACAGCAATCTTTTCTCCAAAAATTTTGAGAACAATCATACGTGTGGGAAACAAGTTTGAATTCAAGTTGAATAACGTCATACAGTTCACTGCTGTTTCCATTTCATTAGCTCTCGTGCATTTAGGGCACTTTGACTTGACGGCACCAGGAGTTCCACATCCCTAACACTGTATGGGGTTTCTTCCTTCATTTTTGAAGCTTGGGGATCCAGGTACAGTTCTAGAGGGTCCAGATGAGTGGTTATCATGGGATCCTCCGACAGGTTGACTTGACTTTTCTTTATTGGAAAGGGTTTCCTGAATTCTTTCTTCTTGAAAGTCTGATTTGAATTATTTTTCATTCCAGGCCTTAGGCTATCATATGCGTCCAACTTCTCAGCCAATTCCAAAGGATCGTTCAAATCCACCCAAATATCCAGAAAGTGTTCTTTGATATTTACTGGAGTTTTTCTTTTTATCTGATCAGCAATTATCAGACTTTTAAGTTGGTCAAACGCGGTTATCTTCAACTCTTTAATCCAACCTTCAAAATAAGAACTCAATTCGAAATAAAAGTCTCTCCCTGTTGAATCTGGGTTTTTCTTCTGTTCGGAAAAGTACTGCCTAAACCTATCCCCTGTAACTCGAAATCTTTTGAGAAGCTTTTCTTTTACCTTTTCATAGTTTTGAGCATCATCTTCATCCTCTCTTGCGATGAGCTGAGCTATATCAGGTGGCAATGAGCCAATCAGGTATGCTGTCCAAGTTTTTTTAGGAATGTTCAAGAACTTCACTTGACGTTCGAAAATTGTCAAGTATAGACCCATTTCATCTTCCTTCGAATTGAATCTCGGAATAATTCTATTTACCTCAAGCTTTGGGTTTTCTAGCTATTGGCTTGTAACAGGTGCTTGTGACAGCTTCTGCATTTCAAGTTGAATTTTCATTTTTTCCAGTTCGTATTCTCTATCTCGTTGCTGAGCAACAACCACGGCTTTCTGTTTCTCCTCCAGTTCCGCAGCTTTTTGTTTTTCTGTTGCAGTACGTTCTTCCACAATGACGCTGAGCACATTTTTGACGAATTCCTCATCATACCTATCACTGTTGGCTATGAGATCTTTTAGTTCAATAATTTTGAGATTGACCGACGGAGCCAGACCCAATTCTGTTGCCACCATTCGTAAATCCTCTTTTCTGGACCTTCCCAAAAAAGCCATTTTTCGTCACTTTTAGACTATTTCAAACTTAATTTAGTAAAGTTCAATTAAAGTTAATGAATTAAAATTCACTCAAAACTGTTAATTCTGTGATCTGAAAATATTATAGTCAAACAATACTTATGCACTTAAAGTTTCCGGTACATACAAAAATACTCTATAATATAATACACTCTTCCTGAATGACAATATAATTCTCTAATTTCAAAATGTGCTAATTAATTTTCACATAAATATTAATTAGATTTAAAAAATGAAACAAATTCTTCAATATCAACTATCTTCTAATTTCGTACTTCAAAATCAAGATGATAACATTTCAATAATATTCATTATTAATCAAAAGAGTATCAGCAATTAACATGAAATCATTTAAATTAAATCAAAGAAAAATGTCGTTTTCGTTAACTTAAATCAATAAAATTGTTTTTAATCAACAGCAATTCAGGTACGTTTTTAAATCGAAATACCATTCATAAATTATTTCATCCACTCTGAAATTAACACTATTACAAACTTGTTTACACTTAGAAGTACTTGAAATTATTTTCCAAAAATTTTTAAGTAAAAAGCATAAATGTTTATACTTTATCAAAACATACAAGTTTTTCAAATGCTATAGTAATACTTCGTAATAAATCATGTACTACACAAAATAATTATTTTTATATTAGACATAAAAAGTAAAAAAAGAATATTATGATAAAAATTGCATTCAACTTAAAATTTAATTAAAAGTTTAATAATCAAACAAAAATCAAAGTGAAATTATTTGAATAAATACAAATCGCAATAATTTCTTGATAATAAAAGTATATACATATGTTAATGGCATTAAATTCTTAATTAGTAAGAAAATATACATTCATAAATAACTTTCAATTAGCTTTAATGAGAACAAACAATAGAAGGCGAGTTTCGTTTTCAAAAAAAAAAGTATTAAGAATACTGACAAATAAATAAGTGAAAATATCACTTAAACTTCAATTACGTTTACTATATACTGTAACACACAATACATACTAAAAGCAATAATATATAATAACTGTTTTTATACAGAGTAACAGAGCAAGAATATTTAGAATAAACAACACTTATCTATTCACAGGTTTTCTGGATGAAAACAATATTTATTTATTCGCAGGGTTGCGAATTCTCTATTTGTTGTCGGGTGACAACGCCTCAACCTAAGTGGAAAAAGCGGGAGAAAGCTGGGTATTGTGTTCGGATCGGCCCGACGTTTTGGCACCAATTTGTAACGGTTCTCTTACGTCATTACTGGGTAAACCAAAATAATGGATAAGATCTCGGGGGTAATTTAAAATAGTTTTAATGACATAAAATAACACAGTTACAATGGACAGACATTTAGACACAATACAGGTTAAACATTTAAAGGAAATAAGGGGAAATTAACTATAGTAAATAGTCCAGGATTGGACAGCGAGACGAGTAACGGGTACTCGTTCAAATCCCAATTCTCTTTGGCGGTAATACAGAGCTTCGGTCGGTAATGCTTCCGTTACAAGTACCGCCATCTACATTTCGGTCTTAGTATTAAACCGTGTGCTACAGAAGTATTTTAAGTTACTTTTAAGTAAGAAGTATTTTAAGTTACTTTTTAGTAATAGGATATATATTATATTACTTTTCATGGATCAGAATGTATTTTGTTTTCCTTCCTTTTAGTAAATGAATAATTTTTTAAATAATCTTTTAATGTAGTTCATTTTTATTATTCCTCATACTTATATAAGTTATACTTCCCCATACTTATATCTACTGAACCTCCTTGCTCTTCTAGAAAGAGCAAAATAATGTAAAATATATAAACCAAAGACCGAACCCCCCCTTTTTAAGGAAAACGAAACTTTTAATCTTTTTTTTTTTATCTACACTCACTCTTGCTTAGCACTCACCATGGGATTAAAGTTCTATAAACTTATGGCAAGAAAAAATTACATTTTAGCAACACAATGGCTTACCGACACCATTACCATTCCGATTCATTGAAATCTTTGTACCTTTCCGAGTTACTAGTTCTTCCCGTCATTGCCCTGATTTGTTCGACAACCATCAACCAAACTACCACAAAAGCGGAGGGGGAGGTTGGGAAGGAACCAGTCCATCAAAGATCCATCGTTTGGCACTCCTTAACAGGGGGAGAAGGACACGGCGAAATGGTGTTCCCTCTCCAATGTGAATTGGATGCAAACCATTGCACAAGGCAAATAAAGCTTCCTGCACCCCCAATGTCGTCATACATTCTCCGCTCGAGCGGCTTAACGTTCGATTAAGCTGGAAAACCGTGCGCTATCATTTCCTCCTCCCTGTTAACCTCCCTCAAAAAGAAGAAAAATATTTAAGTTTCATTTCGAATTCGATGATGGCGCTCGGTGAAATATTCCAATCGTTATGATCATCCACCTTCCCTTCCGCATCCCCCCAATTTCTCTTCTTATTCGTGTAGAGGTAGGGGGACTGAAGATTTGGACCTCAAAACGCTGCTGGGAATAAGCAAAGTGGGGGACGATTTCCATAATTACTTTTCGAAATTTTTCATGTTCGGCATAATTAATTGAGGAGAATATTAACTCACTAACGTCAAGCTGAATGAATCAGTGTTTCCGGAATGTTTTTGAGTGGGCTATTATGGACGAACGTGCGTGTTTTCGTTCGGATGAATATTTTTAAAAAATGTATATTTTATTTATAATTGAAAAATTTGTGAAAAAACAATGGTTAAGCGTTGTTTCAGGGAATTTTGATTTAAACCCAATACGTGGTCCCTTTACTTACCACAACTGGTCTTATGAGTCAAAGCAATTTGGACTGAAGTTCTTATTCTTTCCACCCACTCGATATATTGCCAATCAGGGACTCGACTGATTAATTTTTTTTTAAATTCGCGTTTTGCAGTAACATTGATTGTTATAAGCTATACCTCTCTTAATTTTGAACCTGTGTCAAACAACAAGGTTGAAACCTGAGTTAGCATTTCCTTTAAAAACTTACCCTCCACTTACAAAGACTTAACGATTCCCAACAGACTTAGTGTGCATCATCTACTCCACACAGTGGACCCTGGACTCGAGTCCATGCCAGGACAGAACTAACGCCGACCACAAGTTCACGACCATAACTACTCAGCTACCGCGGTGAAATGGTGACCGGGTAGCCTATGAGGCAAAGACCTGAGTTCGAGCATAGCGCCAATAAAACCCCGCCATGGAGATGGTACACTTTGCACGTTAAATCTGTAGAAGTTCTAAGTCATCCCGTTGAGGGATGATTCACTCACTCTTGAACAGCCGAAAACTAGTTACTTAAACGTTTTCATTGGAATATACAGGGTGTTTATAAATGAATACATATCTTAGTTTTAACGCTTTATAGTATTTATTACATTTAACTTGTAAGTATAACTCATGCATCGAATGAAAGACCAACTGAAACAGTTTTCTTTTCTGGCATGTGTACGCATGCGAGTGAAACGTATGTTAAACCCCCTCCTTCCTCGCCGATCAGCTCGCTAGTGGAAAAATGGCGACTTGTGAACAGAATGCGTTTTGTGTTTCCCAGTTTTCAAAGACAGAATCTGTTATTACTCTGCAATGAGCGTTCCGATGGACACCTCAGTGGACATGTGGACACTCATAATGCACGCATCTGGAGTTTCGAAAATTCTCACGAAATGCTGGAATCGCAAGGCGACTCACCTAAATGGAATGTTATTTGGGCCATATCACGGCGGTAAGTGTATGGCCTTTCGGTTTTGGAGAACCAACTGTGACCGGTTATGCCTTTCTTGATGCGCTATAACTATAGTTATTTCCTCAATTGAAAGAAAGTGAACCACAACTTCATTTGACAGCAAGTTGGTGCATCGCCTCACTCGCATCTCTCAGTATGGGATTGGTTGAACCTCACTGTGCTCGACCAAAGGATTTTCCGCAAAGGAAATGATGACAAAGCTTATTTCGCATGACCTCCACGTTTACGCGATCTGACACCATGTGATTTTTATCTGTGAGGATCCAATAAGGATTGCGTGTACGTACCTCTGCTACCAGCTGACTTTCCAGAATTAAGACACAGGGTTGGAGCAGCTGTTGCAAGAATTACCTCAGACACACTGGACAAAGTTTGGGATGAACTCACCTATCGACTTAATGTGTGCCGTTTGGCGAATGAGGTTCACATTGAACAGGTACGCTTGTAGGTAAAAAACGTTTCAATTACTCTTTCATTCGATGTATCAATTGTACTCGTAAGTTAAATGTGATAAATAGTATAAAGCTGTGACAAATCTATACGGAACTTTATCACTAACCTTCTGAGTCGTCTTTTTAAAGGAAATTTAATTCCCTAACTATTTCCAATCAGCTCCTAAAAGAGGACTGGATTCATTGTTATATGCAGATTAGATAAAGTATTTAAGTCAAACGGAATAGTAAAGTTAGAGCAGTAGGAGAGTGAGATTGAAGCAGAAAGTTATAATAGTGCAGTTAGTTTTATAATTGAAGATTTTTTGGTGGATAATTTAATCTCAGGAAGAGTTGAGAATCAGTGTGGTAAATATTGATTTATAATTAAAGTCTCATTAAAGCTGTATATTAGGAGTGAGATTAAAGTTAAATGTTCAATAGGAACATTATAGAATATAATTCTGGGATCTCTTATCGTGGTAATCTCTGCGTGATCGATATTCTAATTGTTAATTAATTGGATCATTAAATTTTTAAGTTAATTTAAAGGAAAGTCCCTTTTAAACCTCATATAGCTAATTTGAATTATTTGTTATTAAAAGTCTTTGATTCTATTTGGGAAAGATAACCAAATAAAGTTATTTATAAAAATGGCTACTGGTTCTTATATGACTCCAATTTATTCTCGTTCTCAAAGTGAGGTCCAAGGGGACCTTCACAAAGCGTTAAAACTGCGATATATATTCATTTAGTAACACCCAGTATTTTGGTGTGTTGTATTTTGTAAAATAATAAAAGGAAATATATCGTACAAGCAAAGAGTTTCACTCAAATTAGATGATCTGTTGTTGAAAAATACAATATTTCGGTGAGATCTAACGTTATCTTACTCATTTGTTGGGTAAATGAACATTGTAACAAAAATATAATTGGAAAGATATTATTTTAATAACTAAACTAAATAAAACGGTTAAATTAAAGTGGGAATTCAGGATCATAAGTTCGTTTTTAGTTCGAGCGTTGCTAGGAACTTCATTGTTGCTTGTAATTTTAATACACAAATAAAAGACCTTGACATTCTAAATGTATTTCGCGATGTCAAGAAACTAAAAATGCCTTCATATTCTATTATTACATACATTTCGGACTTAATATTCGCTTCTTTTTCGAAAAGATAATGTTCCGGAAAATACCTCTGTAGCTAATCTTCAAATTATATTGTGAGAATCGGATTGACCTTGATGACAGACAACTCTACAAATTTGGTGACAAAAATAAATGCTTCAAGAAAACCCTAGAAGGCTTTAGGATAAATTTTTTGATGAAATAACTTTAGAAGCACCTAAAAGATATTTCCCAGTTCATATAAGAATGATGCAGGGAAGCAACACTAAAGTTACGGATTTGACAATGACTATGTTTTATTTGCTTTATGTTGGCTGGGTGTCGTAGTTGGTTTGTCGCTGGCCTTCTGCACCGAAGGTTGCGGGTCCGACACGGCCCATGTCGGTGGATTTTCATGATGCAGAAAATCGACAGCGTTTATGTTGTATGATTTTGCGGCATGAAAAAAATCCCTTGAGTGCCCATTTAGATTGTGTGTTCTCGGTAAAATTAAATTCCTAAGTACAATTACGCATCGTCAGAGCTCAGTGCCTCTCTCTGGGGAGAAACTGGGAATCAGAATTACTTGCGAAAATTGATATCACCTATATAAGTGCCGCATTAAAAAGTGATACCAGCTCCTAGAGAATGTACTAGATCTGCAAAGGTAAATACCAATTTGCAGCCCCATTAGAGAAAAAAAATTGCTATATATGAAATAGTGATTTTGGATTCGAATTGTTTTCAATATTTATGGGATTTTCGATTGATTGATTGATTAAATATTAACCTCGCACTGTTGAGCTACACGAGGGCTTTTTCCGACGGACCACGTAATTTTGAACCATGGTCAAGTGACGTGGACGACACCTGAGCTGGCACGCCCCTCTCCAAACTACCACACCACACCAACGGGAGGATGTTTCAGCTCTCGACAGATTTAACGTGCATCGCTGCCCTACACGGTGGGTCTCTAGTGGTACTGGGCTCAAACTCGTGACAAGGCAAGCCACGAACCGATACCTATACCACTCGGCTACCACGGCCACATGGGATTTTCGAATTTGATCTGTTGTTAATTTGGAGAAAAAAAAGTAGAAATCCATACCTTGAACAATGCATAAATACGTAATTCTTCAACTCTAATGCAGAAGGTCTCATTACGTGTGATTTTCTCATAATTACTAGGCGTATTGCAGTCTGTAGCCTTTACATTGCTCCCGAATTCAATGTAAATAGGAATACGAAATATAGAAAAATATGAAATGTCATTTTCGTTATCATATAATTATTTTAATAAAAAACGTAATGAAATTCATCGTTTAGACCAGTGATTTCCAAAGTGGTCTATATAGACCCCCAGGGGTCTATGACGACATGCAAGGGGTCCACGTTAGCGAAAAAATAATTTGTGGGTCCATGAGATGTAAATGGGGGTCTACAGTAGTGGCTTTCATTAAACAAAATCGTGACTTTAATTTTAAAAGAGGATTTTTAATCAATTGGAAACCAGATTTTACCTATTTATTTACTAAATTTAATGCGGATAATTTACAACTACATGGTGACAAATTTTAAGTTTTATTGAAACAATGACCATCATTTCAGCGTTTCTTGCCAGAATTAAGCTAAATGAGTATAATATTGGATGTCGCAAATTTTCCCAGTTTCTCAATTGTCACATGCAATCTGCCAAGAAAAAGACACTTTAAACTATGTTCCCTTTTTTTGAATTTTGAATGAAGGTTTAAGAATGCTTTGATTATCCCACAGTAGGCAATGAATTCATATGGTCATATTTAGAAAAAAAAATGTCAGATTACAAGAATTAGGCACTAGGAATAGGCACTAAAGAAGATCTTAAAGTAAATTTTAGAAATAGATGTAAGCAAGTTTGTCTGTAAAAAGATATAAATATCTGTTATTTATCCCAAATTAAGGAAAGTTTTTAATTGCTTTTCCGATTGAGAAGGAGTTTTTCAGCGTGTTTGCCAATCTCCACAACAAAAAAGAAGAAAGGATTGGGCACTATTAACAGAGGAGATAATTAGGGTTAAAAAAAACAAAATTGTTGCCAAATGTTGAAATTTCTTTATTGAATTATGTAACTTAATTTTTTATTAATTAAACATCAATTTAATTAATTAACATGTGTTCTTTAAGTTTTAAACACTACAGTTAGAAATTTAAGTCTTTATAAGTAAGTAGTTCTATAACAGATGTCAAAAATATATTTTAGTTGATGAATTTGCTAAAATTTAATATTAGGTATATAAGTAGAGGTCTACCCAAAACCAAAAATCCTCTCAAGGGGACTATGAGATAAAAAAGTTTGGGAACCTCTGATTTAGACGATACTAATACTAAGTATTTTTACTTTATAGTAATTATTTTAATTATTTTTGCGTGAGTGTGGTTTATAGTCATATGATTGTTGCGCGTTTATTTACATTTAATCATAAATATCGTGAAAAATAAATGAATTCATTAATGGAAAATACATTTTTTTAATTTGTAATTTTTAGTAAAATTTTTAATTATTAAAATTTATTCCACATCGAAGTACCTTTTTTAAAAATTTCTTTTTGAACAAAGATATATTTTGTTAAACATAACATTATTAAAGTTTCTAGAAATCATTTTACTCAAAAAAATACTCTAAATAGATGAAATCATTCTGTATGAATTAAATATTAAATTTAACTCGTTTTAATATTTATTTTTATTTTTTATGGTATACATAAATTCGGCGCAATTAAAACGAAGTGGATAACTAAATATTAAAATAGTTTAACTGGAGTCTCATATATTACAGGAATTACTAGAAATTTTTAGTAAGACAAAAAATAAAAAGAATCACAATTTTAACTTTAGAATTCCCTTTTACAGTTTTCAGTACCTACTCCAATTTTAACTAGAAGGCAGCATAAAATTAATTCCCAAATCTTCTGCATTCGATTTCGCAATGGTAGGAAAATAGGGTTAATACACGAGAAAAATAATAAATAATAACTAAACAATTGAAATGTTTATAATCCGTCAAAATCTGAAATGGATTTGCGCCAAATCCTTAACTAGTTCCTTTGACTAGTTTTTGTCTTTTCCTTTCAGTATGTGTTTCTTTTGTAATATGTCACATGCTGTTAGCGAAATAACTTGATTGCAATTTGTGATCATCATTTCTGAAACAATCCGTCATACACACATTTACTGGATTTAGCGCAAAGGGGTGGAACACAAATTGATATATCGCTATTTTGCAATCCCGATACGATTTAGGGAATAGAGTAGGGAAACGGTTTAGAGAGGTATACGCGCAGCGTGTGTTAAATTTAAAAAACATATATATTATACGTAATTTTTAAGAATCTAACGTTAGCATAAAATACTGGTTGTATATTAAAGGTTAAGAAGATTATAGATTTGCATTCCTAATGCGGGTGAATAAATCTTTTTTTTTAAAAAAGGCTGGAGGGTAGGAAGAAGAGCTTACAGTTTTAAGAGAGAGTTGTTAAGTCACAGTATTTAGTCGTTACCCTACACGCTAAATACCCTCACGCTTCGCTGAGTATTTCATTGTGCATGACTACAGACTTTTTATTTATAAGTCATATTGATATCTAAGTCATAGTATTAAGCATTCGATTGTATTTCAAAGCATTCTTATAATTAGGGGCACCGTATCAATGATAAGGAGCCCCCAAGGTACAAGACCCCAAGATGTGTAACTACAGTCCCACCAGGAGGGTTCTCGTATCTTAAAAAGGGCCCTAGATGAATTTTAATAGAGGACCAATCAGAACTAGATCCGTCAGGGCTTAAAACACCCTTACCTCTTGATTAAAGTATCCGACTACCATAAAATCATGATTTTTTTTTTCAAAAATTGACATTTTTTTAATATGATTTTATTTCATTAGGCCACCTTGTTAGCTTAATAAAAATACCAAAATTTTTATTTTCCATTCACTGGAACAAGAACTAGAAGTAAAAGCAGATGTCATAATTTTATACAAGCTGCAAAACTTTAAAATGCGTTCACTCTTCTGACAAGATAATTTGTGTTTTGTTTCAAAACACCGTTTTTTACAGCCTATATTCTACATACCACTGTTCCAGAACATAAAACACACACCACTTTGTCGCCTTTACTAAAAAATGCCATATTTCTAGGTTCACCAAGTTTGAAATTCTCTGTTACACTTACTACCTTGCCCTTTTTGTTCTTTTGCTGCACTAGTCGTGTTAAGTAACAGTTAAAAATCGTAAATATAACATAAATAAACTTTAGAAGACAGTTGTGTCAACGAAATTGACTATGCTATACGTAGACAACTTTTGCATGATAAGCAAATTTAGCCCATGACGTAACTAAGGCAAGACAAAAACAAACGAGTGTCCTCCCACTAACCCTCGACCGATCACTTGAGTTTCGTGAAACTTCATAGTGAACTTAATTTTGAAATAAAATGAAAACCATTTTTTTTTATCACTGACGTGCCCAAAATATTGTGTCGCGTACCATTGATGGCACGTGTGCCAATGGTTCGCCATCCCTGTCTTGAGGCATGGGTTAACTGGGCCCAGGACCTCGTTCTCCACTTGGGGATCTCGTTTTGATCTCGATTAAGCCTTTATAAGATCTTGATTCGAATAGCTTTAACAGTCAAATGTTATTTCTGGTTGTTATTTCAGAAAAACTGGGAATTTCTAAGTGTACGTCAATTGGTAACTATGACGAGACTAAACTATTATGTGATGATAATTGTCTATGTTTAGGTCTAGAATTACAACCATACGCCATCATTACTTACTAAGTCAAAGAACGGCAGTGGGTCAAGCCGATTTGGGCAATAGTAAGTCATGCTCATTTGTTTGTTTCGGGTTATTATTTGTACAAGTATTTGGCAATGTATGCCATGTACTATCTACTTTTGAGGATCATAGATGGGATCTACATTTGTTAGAGTCCCAAGGTCTCAACAAGTCTTAAGGTGTTCCTGGAGTTAATACCTCGAATAAAGGACTTTAAAAGATAAGAGCATTGTGCTTTTCAAGTGTCTTCGTAAAACAAGGGAGTACGTGTTATGCAGTGAATTTACCTAAAAATTAAAGAATGCAGCCTGAAAGTGTAAGTACGCGTTATGTGCCGGACTCTACGGTACAGAGTGGAACATCAGTATTTTAAAGGAATGTTTAAATAATTCCGTCATAGTATTAATATTTTTAACTGTAGATTCATGAATATGACAAAAATAGGAGCGTTAAATTAATCCATTGCTTTTAAGTACTAGCGAGATAAAAAACGTTTAAAAAATAACTGATTAATTAAAATAAATATTTACTCAATTTTATACAACAAAACTATTTCAAAATAAGTCAATATTAAAAAGTAAAAAGTGTACCTATTTTTTTAACTTTTGCTCTAAAATGAAATTAAATAAGTATAATAAATACATGGCTCCTTGATTGTTGATACCAGAGGTCCAACTCCTGTGTCACGCAAACTTAGCAAAAAAGGGATATTCCTGTTTGAAGATACGAAGTTGATCGGAATCTGTTGCCATTTCTCCGTCAGAATCTTTCCCCCATTTGAAGAAGTTTTAATGATCGTTTAGCGAATGATAAATTCCGGTGAAAAGCCTTTCGAGGATATTCCGCTCTTATTTCTGAAAGCGTTCTAATTCTTTATTCACAAACAGGCGCGGAATGCTTTTCTTTTTTCTTGTTTTATTTGTTTACAAAATCAGGGACATCCAATCAAAGTGATGAAAATACCGAAAGACATAAAAAAAGTAATTGAGATTTATATTGTTTGTAAGTTAAGAAATAGATTTAATAAAAATATTTATTTTTGTAACATCCTCTTATATTTTGGAGAATGGTAGTAGTTATTAGTACATCTAAACAAGGTGGATATTTGTTATTATTTCCGATTTTTGCTTCTAAAAAGAATGCGATAGTGCGATTCCAGTATCTTTCGCTTGCTGTAAGTCTTGGCAAATTTTCAGTTAAATTTTTATATATAGCCACTAAATACATTATATTTACTCAAGTTTTTCTAAATTTCAACGGTATACATCAAGTTATATATATATATATTATGTATAATTAGCATAAATCATTGAAATATATTTAATATGAATTTGAATAAAGAATTAAATGATTGTTCATAAATTTTCTTTGTATTTAAAAACTTACTAATACTGAAAATTGTAATTTAATGAATATTTAAAATAATAATAATAATTCAGAAAAAAAATAATGCAAAATTTTTGATACAACAAACAATTTTTTATCATTGGTGTAAAAAAAGAGTATCACATTTAAAAGCGTTATAAACTTTACATTTCATTAATGATGGGTTTTTATATAAATTGCGATATATATAATTGATGTATTTATGCAATTGCAGGAAACAAGTAAATGCACCTTAAAAGTAATAGTTATCTCATTTTTCATTGCTAAGGAAGTCTTATTTACGACTAAATTTGGAACCATGATTTTTCAAAAGCGTATAAATGGATAATAGTTATGATCTTTAGTGTCACTTAGATTAGAATACGTGTATAAGTTTTTTAGGATATTATTACAATAAAAAATTATTTAAATACAATATTTTCACACAAAATGAACTTAGAATTATCTATTTTCAAAACATTCTCCTTTTATGGAAAATGCTTCTATAATAAAAATATTTTTCCTGTATATAGCTCAGACCTCTGCACAGAGCCTAAACTTGGATTTTTTTGAAATATATAACTTATAAGTGGATTTTTTTATCCATATTTTAATACAACAGAGAGGAGAAATTTTAAGACAAAAACGCTGATAATTATTTCAATTGGTAGTAACTCTGAAAATAATATGAATTTTTCAAAATTCCTAGTTCAGGCTCTCTGGAGAAATCTCTGCTTCATATTAACAAAATATTATTAAGGAAACATTTTTCATCAAAACAGAATGTTTTGAAAATAGGTAATTCTAAGCTCCTTTTTTGCCAAAAAATAGTGCATTTAAATAATTTCTGATTCTAATAATATTATTAAAACAATTTTATACATATATTATAATATAAGTTGCTCTAAATATCATGAATATTATCCTCCGTTTATGCGCTTTTTTAAAATCACTGTTCTGAACGCGGTCGGATACCTTAACATGATATAAAGCTGCAAAATATTTTGATGCTGTAATAATACTTACATAAATGTTTGGATTTTTTTTAAATCTAAGAAATAGAGGATAAAAGGATATAATTCGGCTTCCGGAAAATTTTTATTTATATTTAAATTTAAATTTTTATTTATTCGGTAGAATTAGAAAGATAGACAAGTAAAATGACTAAGAAAAGGAGTGCAATCCAAATATAAAAAAATATATACTATAATTAAAAAGTGTCAACTGTGTGTGTGCTATTCATAACAAAGAAAAGTATTTATAAAATATTTTTTTTAAAAAATAACAATAAAAAGAGTTTTATAAATAAATTATTTTTATTTGTTACAAATACAGTATAAATGCTAAAGATTCTTGAGCATTCAGACTTCCGAGTTTTTATAATTACTGCATTGCGCTTCATTGTGGGTTTTCATACCTTTAAAATATGTATGTTTATTAAGGTATCCCACTACTTGCGACAACTTTTTTAAAAAAAAATGTAGATTTTTTTGTGATTTTTAGATTTATTTTGTAAATTTTAAGAAAAACATGCTAAAATTAAAGAGAAAAATAAAGTATTATTACTAAAATAGGAAAAATTTCCAAAAAAAAAAAAAAAAAAATTACGTAAACGGGGCTTATTTTGTACAAAAAGTTTATGAACAAATTTTCAATTTCTCAACTTCGATGTTCTTCTATGCTGTTCATTTTTTAAATGACCTCCAGGATAAGGGATACTTTTATTTTTGCAAAACATAGAACGCTTTATCTTAGCTAGATGAAATTGCTTATAAAAAACAAAGATTATATTCACATAAGGGATGGTAAATTTTGTAATAGCGGTTAACAAATCTGAAGATTAAAATGCTTCTACTATTGTTTAGAACAGATACAAAAACATTCAGTTAATTATTTTCAATATTTTTTGAGCAATTGCTGTCTCCGTTTGAGCATTTTCAAAAAAAAACTCACACATTTCGATTAAAACGCATCTTAAAGTTTGACATCTTATGGCATCTGCTTTTACTGAAACATCTATGGTTTTTGCTCTACTAAATGGAAAATAATAAACTTGTTATTTTTATAAACCTAATAAGTTATCTATAAAATAAAATCGTAAAGGTTTTGCAATTTTTGTCAAAATTCACAATGTTCGTGTAGTTAAAGTGTAGTTAACCTTAAGTAGTTATTTATCACCAAAAAAATTAACAGTACATCAGAGATAAATTGCCAAATAGTTTATGAGTTATAACAACCTGTCACCAGTTTTGTGGTTTTAGCACATAGTTCGCCAATGGTCTTTTAAAACTCTCCAACTGTCGCAAATAAAACTTTCTTATAAGTTTTCCATGTAATAATCATATTCCATGTAATAATCAGACTAAATACTGTGAAATTAACATTTAAGCACTTTAAAATTAAGGAATAAAATAATTTTTTTTCTCAAAATAAAAACATCATTAAAATTTTTTTTTACTTATTTTTGAAATATAATTGCAACTGATGTCTAGTTTCAGTTGGAGAAGAAAATTAAAATATTTTGACTGTGTGTTGAGAGAAATTAAGGTAGGCACAGAAGACAAATACTTTTAAGTAGACTAATATTATAAATTAATATATTGGCAATTTGATACATTTGTAAAATATAAATGAATGCTTTTTAATATATTTTATACAGAAGTATTTCCCTTAAGTTAGATAATTAAATCTGTTAGATAAAAAAGTCAAAGAAGTTTATTCACTGAAAGATACTTCTGTTTATATACATGCAACAATGTAAATGTATCCATTAAGAACGTGTTTAAATGTATCCTTATAAATTATTTTTAAATTGCTATGAACATCTTATCTTTTTTTTTTTGCTTATAAATCATCAAAATATACTCCTTATCGACCGAACAACAATCTTCTAAAAGCTTTCAGTCCTGATTAAAACTCCGAAGTTAAAGACCTCGATATTGCAAAATTAACAAAGTCAATTAAGTGAAATACCAACCGCCCGACTTGATGGTAGAATTTCTTCTTACACTTCATTGGGTGATCACTTAAAGAAATTAAACATACCCTCAGCTAAATGAGACTCTCAGCCCAAAGAGAAAATAAACGATAATGGTCCAATTCGTTTTAAGAATCCCTGACCACAAATAAATCACGAAAAAGTCCCTTTTTTCCCCGCTATGCTCCAAATTTCGAAGATGGGCTGGGATGGATGCTTAGGAAAATCGTTCAGAACGGACTCACTAACTGAGCGTTTGAAAAGAATCTATTAGTTGGAGTCAGGCCGTTAAGTCCCCGGGCTAATTGGTCCACCTCCGGACAAGACCAATTACTTTTCCTCCGGCGAAAAACCGTTTTTCCTTCCCCTTTCCTTTTTTATTCCTCAAACCCTCCAATGGACACCCGGACGATCCTCGATGGTACTATTCCCCAGTCCTTGTTTTGCCGGAGAGTACAGAACGTTTTATTGGTCTAGAGTCCGGTTTTATTTTCCGGTCGAGCTCCAGGAGCACGTCTTCCGAGATTTGAAGCAGACAGGGAAATGACAACAATGATGGCGTAAGAAAAAGATGAGAATGTAACTTTGGTCTAATTGGACCGATTCGAAGAGGTTTTGGAATGATTGCGTCTGACTTTGACATTCAAATCTGTTCGGTGTCTGCTTCCATTTGCGGAACAATGAGGATGGGTTTCAACTCATTTCTAAATTGCCTTAGAAAAGTCAAGAATTGCTGCCATTTAATGTTTGTCTTTTCTTATTTGAACATTAAAAGAGACTTATATTTATTTTCCCCCCGATGAAACAAATGCGGAAAGCAAGTTAGAGGATATGTTTGATATTCATTTTTTAAGGAATGTAGACATTTCATTTTTTTTTGCCAAATTTTGTACTTGAATATATTTTCATAAAAAAGAATGTATGGTTTATAGTAGGGGTCGGCAACCTTGTAGTTGGGGCATGCCAAGCCAATTTACCAATAGGATTCAGCGTACCACACAATAGGACATTTTTGGAAGAATTCGATTCTCGCGATAATTCCTGCAGAGTTAGAGAACAGAGCTCTATAATATGGGTTTTCAGTTTTACGATATATTAATTTTTAATCATTTAAAGATATTTCTTAACACAAAATAAACAACATAAAATATAACAATTTATTCAAAAAATTAAAATTCTACGTGTAGTATGTATTTTTTACATATTTATTAGACTAAGAAAAAGACAACATTAGATATAAGTATTTCTCATCATTATAGTTAAATATAATTCGAACCAAGTGCTTGCAACACTCTACTTTCACATCGCAACATCAGGAGTATAATGTGCGATTTACAATTTGACACCATTCTAAGCACTCAGTTATTAAATAATTTCTTTGATGACTCGAACTATTCCTCATGTGAGGAAAGATTTATTACGTGGAGATGTAGAACCCAAAGCGAAAAGCAGAGTACATGCGATTTTCTCTCTTCGAACAATTAAATCTTTCCAGTAATGTGACATTCAATTATTTACAAAATAGTTGTAAGTTTATCTTTAGAGTTATCTTTCAGATTTTTTCATAACTCAGTAAATGTCCTTAAATCTGAAGACTGTCAAATAAAGTCCATTGCAAATTTATCAACTTCCGTTCACTCAAAAATTGACAAATATTTGTAGAGTAGTACAGAGTGTCATTCAGAGTTGTACCGCGTGCCACATATGACAGGTGTGCCATACATTGTCGAATCCTTTTCGATATTGATTCATCTACAATTTTCGAATTTCAGAAAAAAAATCGGCAACAATTCAAAATTTTTAATATAAGTAATTCTTTTAACGTTTAACGCATTTAAATATTTTAAAAATGAAATTATACCAGACTTTTGTAATTAAATATAGTTTATTTGGATTAAAAGGATTAAATTATTAAACCATTTCTGAGAGATCTAAATTTAAATCCTCAAATTGCTTCTTATCCTTAAACGATCTGACATTTGTCATATCAACTCCAAAAAGTTTTTCACAACCAAAAAATCTATAATAATAAGGGAATCTGATGATAAATCCCCTCACTCAAACTATAAGGAGGAGGAAGTTAGTAGCTTTTGATGGAAATCCTCGAGTAACAATGGTAATTGAGTTATCATAATGCGTTTTGTGAGAGATTGTTTTGGTTGCATTACAGTAAAATCCGGCGTATCATGCGCACCCATACATAAGAGCTGCAGTTTTAAGATACATTCAGCGTATAACGCGCATCTCTTTTATACGAAGAAACTTGAAATGTACGTATGCTATGCTCGTATGTTTTGAAGTCGTTTATTTGAGGTATTATTACAGGCTCTTCAAAAAATAGTATACTTCTAGAAGGGCAACCCCTTAAGTTCATAAGAAATGTCAATTCCTTAAAAAAACAGTATTTTGATGCATGCAAAAGTCCAATTTTCTTCTATGCTCATCTTTTTTTCATTTTTCAAGCTCTCACTTTTATACCCGGCGTATACCGCGCACCCATAAATGTCGATGTTATTTTTTGTGTTAAAACTGCGCGTTCTACGCTGGATTTTACGGCATATTTTTCAAATGTGTAATTTATATGTATATCTCAAGTAAGCTCTTATAAAAAGTTATTTTATACAGCAACCCTTGTGACAAACCTATACGGAACTTTATCACTAACCTTCTGAGTCGTCTCTTTTAGGGAAATTTAATTCCCCTACCTATTTCCAATCAGCTCCAAAAAGAGGACATGATTCCTTGTTATGCAGATTAGATAAAGTATTTAAGTCAAACGGAATAGTAAAGTAAATAGCAGTAGGAGAGAGAGATTGAAGCAGGAAGGTATAACGGTGAAGTTAGATTTCTAGGTGGATAAATCTCAGGAAGAGCTGAGCTGCAGTGTGGTAAATATTGATTTATATTTTAAAGTCTCGTTGAAGTTTTATATTAGGAGTGAGATTAAAGTTAAATGTTCAATAGGAACATTATTGAACATAAATCTGGGATCTCTTATTGCGGTAATCTCTGCGTGATCGATATTCTAATTGTGAATTAATTGGATCATTAAATATTTAAGTTTATTTAAAGGAAAGTCCCTTTTTAAACCTCACATAACTATCTAGATATATTTGTTAATAAAAGTCTTTGATTCTATTTGGAAGAGATAACCGAATAAAGAAAGTTATTTATAAAAATGGCTACTGGCTCTTATATGACTCCAATTTATTCTCGTTCTCAAAGTGAGATCCAAGAGGATCTTCACACCCTTTTCAAGTTTCTAATTGTCTGCATATTAATTTCAATTACAGTTTCTTCACTTCAAATCCTCACACTTCCTCAAAGAGTTAATTGTTATAAGTCCTTTAATATAAATTTTAAACTATAAACAGAGTCAGATGAAGCAAAAACGCAGTATTTTGAATTATTAATGCATTTTTGTTCTCTGTTAAAAGTACGGAAAACGCTTGAATTTAGAATAAAAAATCTCTCTCTTCATATATTGCTTCAATTGAATTAAGTAATTTGAATGTATATAAGCAAGATCTCTCTTTTGATATTTACGATACAGTTTTCTTTGATATTCATTAATTGTAAAATAATTGAAAAAAAGTAAAGCTATCTTTTTTATTAAAATGCAATAAATTATTTTCTTTAATAAATTTTTAACCAAATGATGTGCTGAAATATTTATTGCAATTCAATTTGAGTGAGTGTTTGTTAACGTCGCACAGTACAGCAACTCGAAAGCCATTGAAGAGAAACCTCGTAATTTTGAACCCCGTTCAAGTGACGAATACGACATCTGAGCGGTCACCGCACATTCACTCTTCTTCCACACTCCACCAACGTCAGGTCTTTCATCTCCTCTACGCGATGGTTCTTCATTGATATCAGGACTAAAACTCGTGACTCGATAAGGCTGGTCTCGAGTTCGTGACCATGATTACTAGGCTATTACTGTCATTGAGATTCAATTCAACCTCAATGAATTGTAAATGTTTTTTCCAATCAATGTATTTACCTTTTTAAATACCTATCGCATTGTCATCTAAAACAATCGTGTCTATGAAATTTCAGTTCAACTGAATGCTTTTAAACGTGAGAAAAAAAAAGTTTTGACACAAGTCGCCAAACATGATGCCCACGTGGCTGAATTTGTAATTCTTTGAATAATTAGTTTTAATCAATTAATCAAAATCATTCAATTAATTGTTATTAAATATAATTAAATTACTGTATTGCCATCCAAAATAACCGTGTATATAAAATTTCAGCTCAACGGAGTGCTTTAAAATGTATTTTATTAACGATTGAAAATTCCACCAATATATAGAATGTGAGCTAATAGTAGTAATTGAAAAAGATACAAATGTTATATACTAAAATTTAAGTCTTTTAGTATTAAATAGTTTGCTTTTAAACAAACTTTGTAAAGTTATACTAACTTTCTTAAATCTGATTGCACCTCTGAGATGAAAATGGGACTGCATTAGATAAATTAATGTTAAAGTATATATATGCCTATAAAACTGTATGGAGTTCCGAAAAATTGCAAGGAAGACATAGGGACTAACACCTTTAAAAAAAAGATGGGGGAAGGGGGCTCGTTGATTGCAAAATCCAAAGCGAGTTTTTATACCCCTCTAATACTTCTCTATTAAAAGAGGCGAAGTTTTCGTCCCAACCTATTTGGGAAAAGCAAGCCAAGAACCGCCAAGCAATCCGATTCGGAGCAATTGCCTCCCGTTTTAATGAAACAGTTACTCTAATTACTGGACGTGACTGGTAGAGCCGGTGCTATTGATTGGTAAATAAAAACTTTTCTCTTCCTCATTGGTGATCTCGGCTCCTACGAGACCATTCCAAACGTCGTATCCTGATTGCATCGTCATTTACGGAAGGGAAATATTCGCCTCATTCGAGCGGCCATTAAGAGCCTCGCAGACGGCCAAGACTTCCGTGCTTTGCCTCAGAGATTAGATGCCAACGCCACCGGTTCCAGAATAAACTTTGTTGACGCTCAGGGGTTAAAATGTGATAGGCTAAATTAGGTCAATCCCTGTGACGTCATTTACGTCTTAACCCCCATGAAATAAGTTTCAGCAGGGATCACGCCCTTTGAAATTCCTTGCATCTGTTTAATGGCAGCTATTCGAACATTCTGAATCTTAAACAGCTACCGTGGAAGTAGTGCTGTCTGAGTAGTAGCCCCGTCCATTACAACCGTCTGCATTACTTAACTATTTGGTTAAATGGGCATGTTACGGGGAGGGGGGTGTGTGTTTTAATGAAGTTCTTGGTTTGAAAGAAGATAATCTATTTTAGTGTGGATATATCTGGTTCAGTTATATCGAGAATTTACGGTCAGTCTCCTTGTAGAATTTAAATTTAAATTTTGCGTACCTTTCTTTTAAATACTCTATACCAGGGGTGGTCAACCCAAATGGTCTTATTGGCATCTTCGGAAAAAATGATAATTCCGATGGTCGCATATAAAACTATATATCTTTTTACTAGATTCGGACCCATTACAAACATTTATTGGAGTGAATATTTAAAACAGAATGAACTATTAATATTGTTTCTATTATTTTTCATGTATACAAGCATAGGTAATATAATAATTATAATGCAATGATCAGATAACGTTTGATTTATTTAAAAAGTGAAATATTTGTTTTATATCTCAACTCTTTCCCTTAATTTTTGCTAGTCGATCTCAATGGGTGTACTTGCACATCGTAATAGATGTTGCAGTTTTTCGTCCAATTAAGTTTGAGCGCGATTTATATTTTATAAATTTCGTTTTCGAAAAGAACGATATAAAGGTGTAAGTTGTTAAGAGTTGCTAGAGTCAAGCAGGATGCTGTGGAGTATCGATGCGATACAACACTGCCCACTTCTGACTACAGTAGAATCTGCGTTTGTTCGGTCCTTTTTTATGCGATTTTATTTTTGTACGATTTTTTTGTGATCTTTTCTTTTAGGTACATGAATTTCAAAAGCTTTGGCGTCACTGTAATGTTTTTTTAATCAATGTACATACATGCACTTCAAGACACTCACTTCATTGGTTATAAAAAGTCTCTCGACAATGCACGTTCAATTGTTCTTTCTCAACGCACTAGCAGCACATGCTTGATTGAAAACGAAATTTTCAATGACAGTGGCATTATCAATAATTTGATAAATTATGAAGAAGGACCAGAAGAGCCAGATTCTTAGAAAGCGGACAAAGTATATGCGGGGATTCAGCTTTCCAACAAATCAGAAAAGCATTTTCTTAAAATAGATACCAATTCTGAAAGGAGTTTGAAATTCCAAAAAATGCTTAGATCATGCATATCTGGTTATGGAGACGTTCTCACAAGCAACTGACCAAACAACAGTCACTTACTTTATCATGCCAAAAAATAAAACATTTGAATTTGTATCTTCAAGTGACGAAAGCGATTTTTAACTAATTCATCACAGGGAGATTCGCGCTTTGGATTACAATCAGAAGCAGTGAATTATGTAAGCGCATTTTGAATATTTCTCCATGTATACAGTGGAAAATTTAATGTGTTTTAAAAAAACTTCCATGCGAAATTTAACTAATTATTTTTTTGGATGTACTTTCTCATAAATTTCGTATATAATTGACATAATTTTTAGTGCGACTTTTTTTATACGCTTCCTATCCACGGCAAAAAAATGCAGTATGTCGACAGTAATGACATTTTCGCATTTTTTGGGGGCGGTTTATTTTTATGCGGTCTCTATCTAAAGCATAAATACAGGTTTTATTGTATCTATAAAAGCAGAAGCAACGGGATAAACTAGAAAAAATTTTAAGATACATTTGTTTTAAGACACTACTGATATAAAATAAAATGCACAAAGGATCGTATTTTATAAAGTTATAAGGATTCTCGTGGGCTGCGGGTAGGCACCCTTTACTCCTTATTATGCTCGATTATACGCTGAGTAAGAGAGTCTATATGCGTCAACTATTTTTGCTTTCCATTTTATTTTATTTTTTACCTTAGAGTTTTCCCATTTCAAGGGAGACTTAGAATTTAAAATCGATTAATCATCGCTAATAGATAAATCGTCACCGATCAATTTTGGACATTGAATGTGGCCGCAGTAACCGAGTGGTCAAGGTATCGGTTCGTGGCTGGCCTTGTCACATGTTCCAGCCCAGTACCACTAAAGACCCGCCGTGTAGGGGAGCGATGCTTGTCAAATCTGTCGAGAGCTCAAACGTCCTCCCATTGGTGTGGTGTGGTAGTTAAGAGAGGAGGTTGCCAGCTTAGGTGTCGTCCACGTCACTTGATCATGGTTAAAAATGACGAGGTCCGTCGCCAAAAGCCCTCGTGTAGCTGAACAGAGTGACGTTAATATTCACTCACTCACTCGGACATTGAATACTTATTAAATGTTCCTTCGTCAGACAAACACTGTTAAGATTGTTTTGTACTTGCTTAGAGTAAAGCAATTTCATATTACAATGTAACTGCATTGTTAATGTTTTTGACCTTTTTTCTCTTTGCTCTTTTCAACATTTTGATTAGGGAAATCTCATCCAGTTACCTCGTAATTTGGCACCATAGTCAAGTGACTAGGATGACACTTGAGTAGGCATTCTCCTCTCAGAATTTCCACACTAAGGCCAACGGAAGGCTTTTGATGTAACGAGCATCAGGAAATCCGCGCGGTGGGGCTTCAGCAGTACTTGGTTCGAATTCATGACATGCTGGGACATGAGTCCTAAGCCATGGACACTAAGCTACCGCGGTCACCTTATTATTCTGAGGAAAAAGATAGTTATGCACTTGATTCAATATCTTTTTTTTCTTGTAAAGAATTAATACTTTGACCAGTGATTCAAAACATTTTTTTTGTTGCGGTACACTTTTAAGAATTTCAAATTTGCGTCAACTAACAATAAAATAAGTTTAATAGAATTTTACTTATCTATAATACAAAATGTAAAATAGTTTATGTTAATAATTTTCAATATTAAACAAAAGAATATGAACGACCAAAATAACAAAATGTTTATTTAGTCATTAATTACAAATGAATTACAGGAGCACATTGAATGCGAAATTTAAGCATGCTGATTTTTGATAGTTTCATTTATAATGAGTCGTAAAAATGACAATTGTACTCTCATTTAATCATCTATATATTTAAAAGTTTAAATTTTTTTTATGTGTAACGTCTTTCCTCTCGGTTGCTGGTTTTTGTGGGAGTGATTTCGTGAAAAGGGATGGATGTGTGTAACAGGATGTGACGTAAGCGTGCACTACTTGATTTGACCAATGAGGGTGTGTGGTGTTGTCTTTTCACTACCCTCGCATGGGGGTGCAACTCTAGTAGCCATCAAGCACTCGAGTGCATGGCTCATATGTAGTCACGATAATGGGGGACATAAGTGCGGCAGAATGTCTATTTGAAAATGGACAAACAGTGATTTCGGTGGTCGTATAAATTTCTTCGAATCAAAGGGTTAAAAAAATAAAAGATTTCCTGCATTTTGTACTTTTACCATATAACAAAGGTGGTTCTGCTCTTTAAAAAAATTATCGTTCGCTTCCCCTGATTTTGAGTAGTTATTTTAACTTTAACTTCAGTTTGCCAAAAGCTGAGCCGCTCATAGCTTTTATGAATGATGAACTCAAGCTCGAAATGAACACAAATCAAAATGTTTCGACAACTAATAGTGGTAATGTTATTGACGCTGTTTTTCAACGGTTTTTAAATACTTTGAAAACACAAGTATATATGTGTCATATTTTAGTTATAAGTCTATTGTCTCCGCTCTTCCCCAAATTGAATAAGAATAATTATTTTTGATTAAATATTGCCTTTTTTTTTACTCCTGTTGTTAATTAAATACAATTTTCATTAAAGATATAATTATTCGATAGAAAATTATTTCCAGTCGTACCCGATTCATATTTTTTCAGGAAAAAAGTTAATATTGCGTATTTATACCACGATAACATGCCAGATGTTACACATCATATGCGGCTACTGCAAGATTCGTTTCTTTTTCAAAGTAGTGTTAAATTTGCACTCATTTGCCTCACAAAAATTTCTCTTTTAAAAATGAAACATTTTTTTTTTACATTTGTTAATGCTGAAAATTTAAATTCATGCAAATAAGATGTAGAAAATTGTAGCAACATGTTTAAAGCTTTTTTGGCTATTAGGAGATGATCACCTATAATTTTTAATCCAAAAGAAGTTAATTGACTCTTCCGAATGTTTTGAAATCAAATCTGGATTATTGCAGAGTGAAATTAGTTTCTCTTTTCATCTTCATTAAAAGTAAATTCATACAAAGTTAAATCCATATCAAAAATGGATTACGAACCTAATCAAATTTTTTATGCCCTCTTGTCCATGAAAGGATAGGTTAAATATACCACGAATAGCTTAATTTATTTCTATAAAATGGTCGAATGATTTGGTCCCGGGTGCTATTTTCGCCAACCCCGCCGTGGTAGCCGAGTGCTCTTGGTCCCGAAATCGTGGATGGCGTGCCGCTGGAAGACCTATCGTGCAGAGGAGCTGATGCTCATTACACCTATCGAGGCTTAAAGTTTTCACGGTGGCGTGGAAATTTCGAAGGGGTGCCAGCACAGGTCTGACTTCCCTTTAGTTGATCGTTGCTCAAAATCATGAACTTTCGTGTCCATGTGAGGTAAGTTGAAATTTAGTCAAATACTATTGTGTGGAAGTTTGGGAAGTGGGTTACCAGCTCCATTGTGTCGTTTTTGTCACTTGGCGTGGCCCATCGCTAGCAATCTTCAAGTTTCTTTGAAGTGCGTTCATATGTATAATAATATTTTACGTCAACAGGTTCTTTTGAAGTTTACTTCTTTTTTGTTGCTGCTAATGCTACCTGTCGGAATTAGCCAGATCGAAGCCCACGAAATTCATCATGGCTAGATGTACGCCTGTCGTAGCCTTGAGCACCATACAGGTGACAGTTCAATTTAGCTCGGTTCCATCAGAATTTTGAGGGAGAACACCCTGGGCAAGGGGCCTCCCACCTCTCATACCCTGCCACCAACCCCACGAGAGGATTTGCGGCTCGAAGACTGTTTAGAGTACCCCCGTGCCACGAAGGCACTATACATTTACAAACATTCATGTCTTCTCCGGGGTTCGAACCCAGACACTACGGCACAACAATCAGCGTTGCTAACCACTATACTGGATGGGTGTAATGTATATTAATTGTAATGTATATTTTTTATTTTCATTGAGCTAATTAAATTCTTTTGGAAAGATTTTCAAAATATATGTGATGTCCTCAAAAAGTTTAGAATTATACTTTTTCGTATGTTTTTAACAAATAAATCGCATCACAGAAAACCCTTTTTTAGGCTTGCATTCTTTTTTATTTAGATTTATTTATTTTTGTGAAAAATTGTTATCATAATTGCAGCTTCAAACCTTAACATTTTATTTTTAACAATTTTCCTCGAGGAAACAGTATCTGACAGGACCTTCGACCATTTTCCAACGTCGACAATAACCAATTAAGTTTTCACGACACACACACAAAAAAGAAACTTTTTCAAGCAGCTCTTCTTCCGAATTAAAAAAAAATGACGTCATCGGAAGGCGTATTTAAATTTCACTCCCTTTAATAAATTAAAACCAATTTATTTCCCAGTGAGATGATGAATATTTTTTTAAAAAAATAATTTATTTTTTATCAGCTCATGCAATTCAATCCCTTATCTGAATCGACTTAAATATTAATTATAGATTCCTGACACAATTTTTTCTTTTAAACTCCTATGCGAGTTGACTCAATAGAAAATGGAGTAAAGCTCATTTTTATTCATCGCAAAGCACATTACTACAGAAAACATTATTCATGAAGCATATATTGAGATTGATTTGTTTTAATTTCCTTTTATTTTCTGGACGTGAAGGCCCGGGGCAGTTCAATTGACGGGGGATGGGTAAAGGAAACTGCGGAACTGATAAGAATTCGCAACTGAATAAAGCAGAGTCTATTACGGATCGAGATTTTCAGCCCGGAGCATTGAAATAATGATTCAGTTTTTATCAAAAAAGGATTCAGATTTAGTGAAAGTGATAGTTATTCAGAGGGATATATCAGACAGCAAAAAGAAGAAATATCCACGCTGCTGAAGACAAATTCCTGAGACTTACTTCATGCTGAAATATCGATGAATCCTATTAGCAATTGTAATCTTGTATTCTTTGGAATATTTAATTTTTAAAGAATTTTTTTTTTGAATAAATTATTGAGGATCACATAAAATTTCAGTTAAGATTTCAAAACGTCGAAGATGCATCTCTACAATATCGTGCGAATAATAGATATCTTAATTTTTTTAAAATGAAGCATATTCGAATATCACTGAATAATGCATAATAATACATTTACTGAAAGAATATTTGAACACTGAATAATACATTTGCTGAGAGAATGTTTAAAACATGTAAAATTAAAAAAAAGTTTAAAAGTCAATTCCTACTTAGGTCAACAAAGAAAATGTTTATTTTAGTTACTTTTTATTACAATTAATATAAACATGTATATACATATAACAGGACTACAATATTAAGAGGCAAAATAGAAAGAGATTTTCTTGCAGTTTTGCATTTTTCTTTCTATACAGGGTGTTGGACTATTATTTATATTTATAACTATTTATTCATTAATTAAATTTAATTATTCCAATAAAATAGTATTGTAAAAAGAAATCACATTCTCACTGAAATTAGGTCATCCAGGTGGTATTCGAACACAGGACTTTCGGATTAGAAGTCCAACGCACTATCCATTGCACTACAGGGACACAATGAGCGATTTTCCTTTTTATACATTTTTGCTTGTTACTACTTATTTATTAATTAAATGGAAGTGATGAATTAATATTTGAAAAAAAAGCTGCATTCCATTAGAAGTTTAACAAAAATAAGTGTATTTGGACATGAGTGGAAGAAGTAAAAGTATTTTATTAACGATTGAAAATTTGAACAAGATATACATTTAATAAATAAATATATATAGGGAGAGTGTGAACTCAAAGTATAAATTATAAAAAAAAATAATAAAGGTACTTTTGTTGGTGACACATGGCCTCCATTATTACTGTACAGTCTTGGGCTCGATTCCTATTGCCACTAAGAATACTTCGTTTGAGGAAATGTGATAATGTTAAAACTCATTTAGGTTTAAATTTATTTTTTTTATTAATTTCGTATTTAGAAATTATACGAAACGATACGTAAGTTTAAACCCTGGTCATGTGTTAAAAATTATACCTAAACCTAGTTCGACACTCTCCAAACTTCCACAACCAAGCCAACGTGAGGATTTTATATTAGATAGATTTAAGGAGACTCAATCCCTTTATATGGCAAGTGTTCAGAGGTATCAAGATTTGGTATTCAGTCATAAGTTCGCAATTATGACCACACGGTTACAGCAACTACTTGTCATGAATCGAAGTCTAAAAGACGCGATTTTCAGGGACGTTTGAAAGCGTGATCTAAGTAATTTCAATTGTAAAATGCTATTCCTAGATATACACTCATGTCCATAAATTAAGGATAATTCAGATTCACACAGAAATTGAACTCCAAAATAAAAATTTCACCTGTAGAATTATCACACACATCTTAAAGAAGAATATGCAAATTACAGGAAACCACCAGATGGTGCGGATAGTAAGTCATAATGACGAGAATGTACGAGAGGGGTACATAAGGAATGGTGGCAAAGAAGTAAAATTGTTCACACGCCCTTTAAAAGTCTTTCAGTGCAATAACCGCATAGTTATGGCACAAAGGAAGCATTTGGATGATTTTTTACGTGGTAGAATTATTGGACGACTGGAATAGGAACGTATCCAGCTGGAAGTATCCGAGGAACATGGAATCGCCCAGAGTGTCATCTGCAGGCTTTGGAAACGATTCCAAGATAACGGTAATGTGAGTAGGTGTTACAGCACAGGTCGCCCCCGAGTTACAACGCTGACTGAGGACCCATATTTGGCAGTTACTGCCAAAAGAAACAGACGGAGCACAGCATCAGACCTGTCTCGTCAGCTCTCTTCAGCTACCAGTACGATAGTTTCAAGGCAGACCGTGTACAGACGCTTAGGGCACATTGGTGTATATGCTCATAGGCCTGTCAGATGTGTTCCACTTACCGCAACTCACTGTCGCCTGCGATTAACCTGGAGTAGAGAGCGTGCATTGTGGACAACACAACAGTGGTCTTATGTGATGTTTTCCGACGAGTCCAGGTTTAGTTTGCAGTCTGATTCTCGCCGGACTTTAATATGGAGAGTGCCAGGTACCCGTTACCACCAAGAGAACACCATTGAACGTCACCGTTACGGTGGTGCAGGTTGGCTCGTTTGGGGCGGAATTATTCTTGGGTTCAGAACTGACCTGCATGTTCAGAGTGTAACGATGACAGGCCACATCTATCGGGATGTCATTCTGGAGCAACATGTACGTTTGTTTCGGGGCGCCATGGGTGCTGAATTTTTGTTTACGGATGACAACGCCCGTCCTCACCGTGCAAACATTGTAGACGAATGCTTTCAATCGGAGGATATCACCCGTATGGGTTGGCCAGCATACTCACCGGACTTGAATCTAATAGAGCATGTGTGGGATATGTTTGGCCGACGAATTGAGGCCCGTCAACCCTCCCACCTGTCTACCGGAACTTGAGGGCATTGCTTGATGAGTGGTATAATATTCCCCAAGATCGGATTGATAATTTGATACTCAACATGCCTAGGCGTTGTAAGGCTTATATTGCATCGTCCGGGAGACATACTCCGTATTAACCATCATACTAATCATGTTATACTGTTTTTTGTAAATAGGTCCTTTTTTGAAATTTGCTCCAGGGAGTAAAAATCGCAATTTGTATTAATCATGTCAAACATATAGCATCTTTTTTGCTCTTTGCCTTTTGTTTGATAAATAGACTTTACAAATAAGTCAAATTTGTTTTGCTTCTGTCTCTTTCTTTGTCTGAACTTCATTATCCTTAATTTATGGACATGAGTGTATATATTTCGAAAATTAGGAATTTTTACTATGCACCAACTGGTAACTGTGTTGAGACTGCATTATTTTCTCTTATTCATCGTCCGTGTTTAAGCCTAGGTCTACCACCCTACACTATTATTACTCATTTAGTCGAAAGATTGCTTTTGGTGGATTTAGATTGTGCTTATGTTGATGTGAGATTGTGAGTCACACACATTTATTTGTTTGAGAATTTGCCACGTATGCTATATGCCAGGGATGGCAAACCTTTTTGGATCAACGTGCCATTTTTTTCTAAGGAAGTGTTTAATGAGGTATAGACGTGCCGTCAAATAATTTTGACTTGTGATTATTGCGGAAATAATAAAACTAGATACTAACAACACAAAACCCTATTTACTACGAAAAAATACATTTTGCACTGTATAGTTATAAATGTTTTAGTTATACGTCTATTTCAAATTAAAGCAACACTAGTGTGACTTCTGTTGTTGCAGAAAGGATAGCAATTAACTTATATTAGGATTGTAAGATGTTACATTTTTTTTTGTAGAATACATGTCGAATTTGAGTCACCTGCCAAATTGTTTCGAAGCAATTAATTATTTTTGCTACGGTTCACTTTTTTTTAACAAGAGAGTTTGTGATTTGTTTCAAAATACCGTTTCACAGACGATGTTCTGCATATCACTATTCCAGAACATTCAACCCACTCTGTTTTGTCGCCTTTACTAATAATGCAACTTTTCTCGGTACACCAAATTAGAAATTCTCTGTTAAATTCATTAACTTGCACATTTTTGTTCTTTTGCTGAACGAGCCATGTGAAATAACAGTTAAATATCGTAAATATAACACTAATAAACTTTAGAAAACAGTTGTGTCAACGAAATTGACTCTGCTATACGTAGACATTTTTTGCATGATAAGCAAATTTAGCCCATGACGTACCGAAGGCAAGACAAAAACAAACGAGTGTGCTCCCACCAACCGGCGATAGATCACTCGAGTTTCGTAAAACTTCATAGTGAACTTAATTTTGAAATAAAATGAAAACCATTTTTTTATTACTGACGTGCCCAAAATATTGCGTCACGTGCCATTGATGGCACGCATGCCACTGGTTCGCCATCCCTGTCTTAATTTTCCCTTAAAAGTCCCTGTCTAGAATTTTTGAAAAATTTACATTATTTTCAGAGTTACCACCGATTCAAATAATTATTGGCTTTTTTTCTTAAAATTGTTCCCCCCTGTTGTCGTAAAATATGAATAAACCTACTTCTAAGTTATATATTTCAAAAATTCTAGTTCAGCCTCTGTACAGAGGTCTAAGATTTATACAGGCAAAATATTATTACAATAGAACCATTTTTCACAAAAGGAGAACATTTAGAAAAAAAGATTATTCTAAGTTAATTTTTTCCCAAAATATTATATTTAAATAATTTTTTTTGTCAAAATGTCCTTAAAACAATTTTATGTATATATTCTAATCTAAGTGACACTAAATATCATGAAAATTATCCATTTAAACCATGCAAAATCATGGCTCCGAACGTAGTCGGGTACCTTAAATAAGTATAATAAACACATGGCTCCCTTGATTGTTGATACCAGAGGTCCAACTCGTGTGTCACGCAAACTTAGCAAAAAGGGATATTCCTGTTTGAAGATACGAAGTTGATCGGAATCTGTTGCCATTTCTCCGTCAAAATCTTTTCCCCATTTGAATAAGTTTTAATGTTCGTTTAGCGAATGATACATTCCGTTATATATAAAAGATATACGAATAAGATTTATATATGATTATGAAAGATAAAGAAATATAAAAGAATGATAAAGTTATGTCAATGAAATTGACTATGTTGTGCGTAGAAAACTGTTCATAATATGCAATTGTAGTCTACGAGAGAGAGAGAGAGAGACGTAACTAATACAAGACAATGACAAATGAGTGTACTTTCCGCCGCCCCGTAACCGATCACTCGCGTTTGTTCGTAATACTTCATATTGAACTTTGAAATAAAAAGCAAATCATTTTGGTCCCTGGAGTGCCAAAGATATTGTGTCGTGTGCTATGAATGGCATAGCTGCCACTGGTTCGCCATCCCTGCTATATACTGTATACTTAAAAGAGTCACAGGTAAGGTCTACTTTTGCAAAGGTCTCAGGGCCTCAAGAAGTATAAAAATATCCCTGATGATGCCAGCTCAGTTACTAGATAATTTCTCTGAGTTAAGGAGCTCATTATCAATAACACTTACGTATTTTCTCAATGCGATGGAAATAAATATGCAATCAATGATTTACGAATGAGTGGATTTTTTTTGAAGTTTAAAGGAAGAAAATTTTATAATTTACATTAAATAAGTATTTATTTATTTCTCTTCAAACAATTAAGCATTCTCATTTAGTGTTATTTAGTAAAAAAAAAATAAATTTAAGGGGTGAAAACACTTCTGTGAGCACGTTATGTATTAAATTTCATTTGACTTTTCGTAAAATTATTCTTTCTCTTGTACATTTCTTTATACGCGCAAATGCCAATTAAAGTGTGCCTATGAATCATATAAAATATTAGTACTGTTAAGTTTTTGAATTATATATTTACGCGAAACTCTACTCTTATCCATAAAGTCCAAGTTAATGCCCTAGTTAATAATGAGAAAAATTTCGACTAATGATTTCTTGAAAAAAATATTCATTTACTTCATTAAAAACTTATCTTCATTTTAATCATTATATCAATAACATTTGAACATTTGAACTTATATTTAGAACGCATTGTAATTAAATATAACTCACTAACAAAGGTAATTTCAAAAATTTTCAAACGAAAACTGGATTTATGTTTTAAATTTTTAAAAATAGCGCAAAAGATCAGATAAAAATTATAAGATAAAAATGTCAACAATTCTAAATTCATCCTCATCAACATTATATCTCCTCATTTACAATTTAAAAGCAATTAACATAAGAATTTGGTGACAGTTTTGAAGTACATTTAATTCAAACCATAGATAATTTTTGACTTAAAATGTAGTGCTTAAAGAAAGCTTTAGTGTACGGATAAAAAAAACTAATAATAATTGAAGTGTTTTCCCTATTTCTGTGGTTAAAAAATGATAAATCCAGTACGCCTATTTTTTCTCGTTAATGATTAAAATAAATGATTGGTTTTAGAAAGAGAATTTTATGCATCCCATTATAGAACATATCCCAAATATAGAAACAGGATTATAAATATCTATATTTACACTCACTCGGGATTGAAGAGGGATCTTTAGCTCATTCAAGCCACAATTATAAGGATTCATACTGCTATTCCCATTTGTCCCCCCCCGTTGAGGTTATAATTTATCCTAGTAACTTACGAATAATTGATAAATCTCAGGTGTTACTTCGTGAAGGAAGTGGGAATTTTTTTTTCTGCTAATGGTTCCATCTTCAACTGGAAAAAATCGCCAATGAGTCCCCCTTAAGTGGAAGGGAAAAAGTTACATAATCGGCAGGGTCTTCTAAATGGAAGCTAGTATAAAGTGCCTAAGTATATGACGGAAAATAACAGCAGAGAAATCAGGATTATTCATTTAGCGAAGCTTATATATAATCATTTTAATTTCAACGAAAAGTTCTGATTGTGCTTTGAGGTCAACATTTTTCAAATAAATAAGGAATGAAAACTGATGGGTAGTTGTGAACTTTAGTAAATGCTACAGGCAAAGTATTGATAAAAACTAATGTTGATTACTCACATAAATTAGTTTAACTCAGTGCTTCTCAAACTTTCGATATTTGTGACCCAATATTCAAACATAACTTTCATCACGCCCCCTCCCTGCCTTACAAATAACAATATATTAAATTCAATAATACTATACTTTGACACTAAAGCTACCATACGACTTTTTATTAAATGCTACCGGCGTATATAAACGTCTCTCTCAGCCAAAGTGTTAATTACCCCGGACATATATATGCGCCTTTCCGAAGTCTATCTTTTCTTTGCACTTTTATCGATATATTCTGAAGGATTTGGAATGCAATAAATGGACCTTGACAGTGATTGCAAAGGATTTACTTATTTCAGAGGATTTTCTTATTTATACCCCCCCCCCAATGCATCCCATACACTCACCTCTGTGGAAAACGATGGCACTGGGGAGAGAATTGCGTAACTTTTAATCGGCAGTTAATGGATTAATTATAAACCGTACAAATTATCAGGATAAGTGTGAATGTTTGTATATAATTTTATACATGACAATCTCATGGGGTCACTGGTAATTATTCAAGTTCTTTAATTGTTAAATTAATAATAGATACATTGTGCAGTGCTGATAACATTTATAGGTGTATTATATCAGTGCAAATGTTAATTTTATTTTTTATATTATGTCAGAATATATCTTGCTTCTCTTTATTTTCAGTAAAATAATAATTTTTTAGAATAATCTTTTGTTCAATATGTTCGCGCCCCTTAGAGGGGCCCGACCCACAGTTTGAGAAACGCTGGCTTAACTTGTTTGAATTGACAGGAATATTTTTTTTTATTTTGAATAATTTAATTACAGGAATTTCTGTTTGTTATATAGTTTTTTAAGATTGGAAAAAGAATATTTCTATTAAACATTCCACTGTCATTAATTAAGTATTGTCATCGTCATATTTAATTTC
The DNA here is from genome assembly GCA_019973935.1 of Trichonephila clavipes. NCBI lineage: Eukaryota > Metazoa > Arthropoda > Arachnida > Araneae > Nephilidae > Trichonephila > Trichonephila clavipes. Next base: position 58,761 of record BMAU01003939.1, on the reverse strand, counting down.
CGGAGCCGCTAAAGAAGTAACACATTATAAAGACGCTGATATGCATTAGATATGTCAAGACTTCAAGTCCTAAATTAGCGAGGTGTGGAAGTCTGGAGAGTGGAATGCAAGCTTTAGTGTCGTCCTCGTCACTTGAACCGTGGTTTAAAAATACGAGGTCCATCGACAATGGCCCTCATGTTCCTTCAAAGACTGATGTTAGATAAGTATTAAATATCTCAATATATTTGCTCTTATTCCCTTATTTCGTGTACTAGAACTTCTCAATAAGTTTCGTAACTTTTTAATAATTTGCTTCAGTCGTAACAACTGAAATCAAAACTTTCTAAGTCTATAAAAGCAAAACATTTTGTTATATTTGATTTCGCAGTAAAGTACATTATATGTATGTCTTGTTTCTATTAATATCAATCAATGTTCGGTTTTAATAAACGACATTAAAAATAAAGATGTTTAAGTATGTTTTTACCTGAACTTCATACACTTAAAATGAATGGTTTATTGGATGACTTCAATTGAAGCTGGCTTATTAGAGACAGCAATTTCAAATCAAGGTTGATTGATTGATTGTTAATTAACGTCACACCATAACTCTTCGCGACGGATATTGGCACCAAACCTAGTACTTTTGAACTCCAGTCGTCTAGAGAGTGACGAGAACACCCTCTAATCTACCGATTACTCTCCTCACTTCCACACCATGCGAACGTGGGGATACTTTGTCTCTATAGATTTGGCGTGAATCCGTCCCTTTACATGACATATCTCCAATGTCACCGACACTCTCACCTCGGACACTAGACCACCGGTAATGAGTTAGGAATGATCACCACTCAGCCACAATGGCCAATTAAAATTAGGTTTTTAAACCTGGATTGTATAAAGAAACCCGTAAATTTCAATAAAATTACACGACACTGAAAATTAAATTTAATTATTTACTCACACATACACGTATTACTCAGTGCTATATATCAGAAATACTTTTTGGCGCTTAGGTAAGTTTTGAAATTCTAAAAAAAAGACCTTTCGGTCCACTCTAGTATATACACTGAAGAGCCAAGAAAACTGGTACAGCTGCTTAATATCGTGTAGGGCCCACACGAGCACGCAGAAGTGCCGCAACACGATGTAGCATGGATTCGATTAATATCTGAAGTAGTGCTGGAGGTTATTGACACCCTAAATCCTGCAGGGCTGTCCCTAAAGCAGTAGAAATAAGAGGGTCTGGAGCTCTCTTCTGAGCAGCACGTTGCGAGGCATCCGAAATATGTTCACTAATGTTCATGTATGGGGATTTTGGTGGCCATCAGAAGTGTCTAAATTTGGTAGAGTGCTCCTGGAGCTACTCTGTAGCAATTCTGAACGTGTGGAGTGTCGCATTATCCTGTTGAAATTCCCCGTCGGAATGCACAATTGATATGAACGGGTGCAGGAAATCAAACAGGATGCTTACGTACCTGTCAGCTATCAGAAACGTATCTAGACGTATCAGGGGTTAAAAGTTGACATGTAGGGTCTAAAGATGCATGAGGTTGTCTCTATACACGTACACGTCCGTCAGCTAGATTCAACTGAAAACGAGACTCGTCAGACCAGGCAACGTATTTCCAGTCATCAACAGTCCAACTTCGGTGTTGACGGGGCCAGGCGAGGCGTAAAGCCTTGTATCGAGCAGTCATCAAGGGTACACGAGTAGGCATTTGGCTCCGAAAGCCCATATTGATGATGTTTCGTTGAATGGTTCGCGTGGTGACAGTTGCTGATGGCCAGCATTAAAATCTGCAGCAATTTGCGGAAGGGTTGCGAGTCTGTCATTCTCGTCGGTCTTCGTTGGTTCAGCTATTGCATGATCTTTTTCCGACCTCAGCGATGCCATAAATCTGATGTTTTACCGGATTCCCGATACCTATGATACACTGGTGAAATGGTCGTACATGGAAATCCTAATTCCATCGTTAACTCGGAGATGATATGTCCCATGTCTCGTGTGCCGAATATAACACCATATTCAAACTTACTTAAATTTTGATAACCTGCCATTATAGCAACAGTAACCTATATAATAACTGTTCCAGACACTAGTAGTCTTATATAGGTTTTGCTGATTGCAGTGCCGTACTCTGATTGGTTCCATATCTCTTTATTTGCATACACATGCCTGTACCAAATTTTTTGGCTCTTCAGTGTACATCTTATAACGACTGAAAATTAGTTTGGAGACGGAGGAACATGCTCTTTATCTGAAAATATGTTCCGAATATACATTCTACTATGTGACATTAGAAGAGCCGACAGTCTTGAGTAAAATCCTTTTATAAAAACTACATAAATCTCTCGCACATGTGATATATTGAGTTCAAACACGTTTTCTCAGCAATGACACTCTCTCCCCTAAAAACCTTCGGTAGGAAAATAACTATTTTAAAATACATTCTCCAGCCCAACAAAAACCTAAGAAATATAAAGATAAAGTGACATCATCTGCAGACCGAAATGAGATATCTACAGCACAGGATTTCCATCGTTCTTGCAGGGAAAAAAACACAAACCGAAAAGGGGGAATAAAGAAGCTATGAAATGAAATAAGGATAAAACACAATTCTTTGCGAATCCCGTCTTGCGAAATAAAGCAAAATAATGACATTCGAACCTTTCTCCCTTCCGCAACACCGGCAGTTCGATATTTTTTTACTCTCCTTTAGGTTCAAAAATTCCAAAAAAACAACAACAAACAAATAAATACCCCTCTTCCTATTCTTTTTCGGGGCGACGCACACACAAACACACAACAAGTTTGCGAGCCAAAACGGAAAGTTTGAACGCTTTACGATCTCTAAGCCAAGAATTTGTCAGTGACGTATGAATAAGGAAATCAACTGTCGTATATTCTTTCTTAGAATTTTTATATCCATATATATTTTTCAGAAGAATTGAAGAATCTATCACAAGTGAGAGCTACCCTGGGTTCTCAATTTATGACATTTTATTTTTGAGTCGAAGAACGTCACCATAGATTATTTCACTCTCACCCCCTCCCACTCTTCCTTCGACCCCCTCCCCTCACTGTGACCATATCTGCAGAAAATGTTAGATTCTCTTTATTTTCCTGCCAGTCTCATATATCAAATTACTCACGGTAAAATGGTCCATGAAAGCTTCATTGGTGATAGTGTCTGATTCTTTTTTATTGTTGATGGGGATTTTTCACCAAAAAAAAAACCATAATTGAAAATATTTAGCATGTTTCGCAGATCAGTGGATCTTTCTCTCTTGTGTGTTAATGTAAAGATGACAAAATTATTACCGGAGATAAAGTTAAGAAAATCGTTTTAAGTAGTTAGACTCTTTTTGGCATTAACTTGAAATGCTTTTGAAAGCTTTATGTGCAGAAAAAATACACAACTATAATTTACTTCTTATTCTTTTTTTTACTTCCACTATTCGTAAAGAAATAGAACATTGCGAAGAATTAAATTTATGTCTAAGAAGAGAATATATAAGTAGAGTAAAACATTTAAAACACTTTTTGTAAATTTGATTCAAAAATGATATTGAGGTTCAAAATTTTTTACAAGAGATACTTAAAAATATTTTGAAATTGTTTTAAATATACAGAGTATAATAATGTTTCTTTTACATTAAGTGTATGAGGAATATTTTCGTGTAAATTGTTTGTGTGTGTGTAAATATGGAGATATTTTTCTTTGTTTTTTCTCAAAAGTAATTTGAGAATCACTTATATCACTTACTTCTCAGTTCCACTTCGTTTTTTCTTAGTTTCATTTTTAATCTATTTTTAAGGAGTCTAAAACAGCTACAAAGCCTGTTAAGCAATTTTGTTACAATTGACTAATCTTTCCATGAAAGTGTTTGAAGACAATTACTATTCCTTGGGATTTTTGATTGTACTGCTTTTTATGTTGAAAACAATAGTTGAAAAACAAAAGAGTTCAATTAGTACACTTTTTATTCTATTTTTAAATAGTATGAGCTTCTAGTTAATTGCTTTAATTCCTTTTTGTATTTAACACAATTTCTGTCTTCATATACCATTACATACAACTAATTTTATAAAGATACAATATGTAAAATAAACGGAGGAAAACATCTGTGAAAATCATTCATTTTATTAAAACTTTTTATTTTATGTTTTTATCATTTTGAATTTTCTGCAATTGGTACCAATGATCCAATCCTCGCTTGACAAATTTTCGTTGGTATTTTCCTAAGATCCCCAATCTAGAAAATAATGTCATTCAAAATAAAATTATACTTCGAAAGAGCATAAAATTAGCGCAAATATAAATTTAGAGTTTTCCCATGGTACCTCACTAAAAAAGTCTTATCTACTAAAAATTATTTATCATACCTTTTCAATATATTATCTTAATACTTCTCAAAATCTAATTCAGAATAAAAAAAAAAATTGCAAATAATAATAACACAGTTCATTATTATTTTTACTCAAAAAATTCCCTTTAATTTTATTTTAAGCTGTCCACATCAACGCGTAATATAAAAGGGAAAAAAAGTCAGTTCCTACTTTGGTCAACACAGAAAATTTTTATTTTAGCTGCTTTTTATTAAATAATTACAATTAGTATAAATATGTATATACATATGCAAATATCACAATATTAAGTGGCAAAATGGAAAGTGATTTGTCTTTCTATATAGGGAGTTGGACTATTAAGTTTGTTTGTTACTATTTATTCATTCATAAACCACTTTCTCAGAAATTAGGTCAACCGAGGTGGGATTTAAACCCACGACCTTTGGACTAGAAGTCCAACGCGCTATCCATTGCGATACAGGAACACAATGAGCTGTTTTCTTTTTTATAAGGGTGTTGGAATATTATTCTTGCTTGTTACTATTAATTCATCAATTAAAATTGAATTAGTGAAGCAATATTTAAAAACCAACTGTATTAACATTTAGTGCATCCACTAAAAGTTAAAAAAATGTATTTGAACTTGAATGGATGAGTAGAAAGTATTTTATTAACGACTGAAAATTTGAACAAGATATATATATACAGAGAGAGAAAGAGATAGTAAACTAACTAATTGTAGGAAGTGAAAAACTGGAGTTGGACGTATTTTTAGAAACTCCAACTCTGACTCTGACTCAACAGCCCTGGTTAAAATACCCACAATGAAGACTTATTATATATATAGGAAAGTGCTTTCTTTATTAAGAGTCATCTCGTTAAAATGAATTAAATTTATATATATAAACATATATAAATAACAGTAAGATAAATTTGTGTGAACTCTTAACTTGGTGGTTGCGGTTTTGTCGAATAAACTTTCAAGCTTGTGTGTTCATTATCTTGGAGTGATCTTATTTCGAGGCTGCGTAAGTAGGCTGCGAGGAGCGTTTGCATATGTTCATTATTCCGGGAAATTGAACAGGCTTCTCTAATCCCAGAAACTGATTAATGGTGGCCTAGAGAGCGGCTGGGATCTTCTTGTCGCTTTCACGGAGTTTCAAAGTCACTCATGTTTCATGTATGGGATTACATCCTTAAGAGTGGAGCTGTCTCTGGTCTTTCTGTGTATAATAGTTGTACACATTGCTTCCTAATATACAATAGGTTATTAAAATACATTGGTAAATTGAAATAAATTCTGTTTTGTGTTGCAAACAAAAAAATAACAATAAAACTAACTCCATTAAACACGTACATAATTATATAAATTTAGTTCGGTAAAGTAGTCTTTGCTAATTGTTAAGGGATAGGACCCGAATTTGAAATATTCGCGAATTTTGTTTAGCAATGAAGCGCACTTCTGGTTGAATGGCTACGTCAACAAACAAAACTGCCGCATTTGGAGTGAAGCTAATCCACAAGTGTATGTCGAAACACCGTTACATCCAGAAAAACTGACTGTTTAGTGCGCTTTATGGGCTGGTGGAATCCTTCTTCAAAAACGATGAAGGCCACAACGTTACAGTCAATGGTGATCGGTATAGAGCCATGATTACTAACTTTTTCATTCCTGAATTGAACAATCATGATGTCCAGGAGCTGTGGTTCCAACAAGACGGCGCAACATGTCACACAGCTCGTGCCACAATCGATTGATTGAAAGACACGTTTGGTGACCGCCTAATTTGACGTTTTGGACCTGTGAATTGGCCTCAAACATCTTGTGATTTAACACCGCTAGACCATTTTCTGTGGGGCTATGTAAAGTCATTGGTCTATGCGAATAAGCCACAAACGCTTGACCATTTGGAAGACAACATTCGCCGTGTTATTGCCGATATACGGCCACAAATGTTGGAAAAAGTCATCGAAAATTGGACGTCCAGATTGGACTACATCCGAGCCAGCCGTGGCAGTCCTATGCCAGAAATCATATTTAAAATGTAATGCCACAAGAGTATCTTTCGAATAAAAAAAATTTCATGTCAATCGAATAATACATCGTTGTTTTATTGCAATTTAAAGTTCTATACCTCTAAAAAAACACTCTTTATAAATAGAATAATAACTTACATATTTAAAAAAATTAAAAAATTCATTTTTTAAAAATATTTAAAAAATTGCAATGTATTACAAAAATATTTTGAAATACAAAAGATATATTATACAAAAATTAGGTAGGGCTTAAAGAGTATGATGCATTTTATAATTCTGTAAAGTTTTTACATCAGAGGTTACAATTTAAAAAATAGCGTGCGCAACGCAAAAAAATACATAATATTTATCACATAATTTTCATATGCTTATGATTTTAACAATTATTATTATATTTTAAATATTTTATACTTTTCTGAAGCCCCAATGTTTTATAAATAGAGTGTAAAAGATTCGAATCATGTAATTTAAATTTAAAATTGTTTATATTTTCAGACCTCTAGAAAACTTTAACACCCCTGATACCCCTTGCGTTTTGGCGTTAAACGTATTTCACTGTATTATTATTAGATTCTAGTTTCGCTATCTTATAGATAGCAGAATAGTTTATTGTACTATTCAATTTTATCCGTGATGACCCATTTTTTCATCTGTACTGTAATCCTGAGCGAGCTATCCTTGTTACGCGTTATGAAGAAAAAAAGTAATTATTGAATCTTTTTTTAATTTAAGATACGCATTATTATAAATATATTCTTGAATTATTACGGTGAAAATACTCATGAAAATTGAGACATTTTTCTTTCTGAAAATGTTCTCGTTTTTTAACGGTTTTCATAAACTTGTTGAAGACAGCTTTAATGCAATGACTTATTTTACTCATTAGTTTGAAGTTTCTGAAAAATCTCAAAATAATAAAGTCAAAAAGTCAAGCAAAGGAATGTAAAAAACTAGTAAAACAAGATTTACTGTTGTAAAAATTGTAAAAGTTTCTGTATATATTTTACAACACCTTTACAAAAATACCAGTAGCCTACTACCAAAAATTGGTTAAATTTACTTCCAAAGAGTTTTTAAAAATGAAAAGAAAATTAGAAATTATTCCATTTTCATTTGTTGCATACTTTTGTCACTAGTGTTTTTTTCAAGATTTCATCTGATAATCCGTAAAGACATAAATCAAAACGTAATGAGTTAATTGTGCGTTTAGAAATGCAACACAGCATTCTGTTGTTTATTTTATTATTCTTTTACAATAGTTAAATTTAGTATCTAGTTTAAAATGAATTTTAGTTTAACTACTCTTGTTACTAACTTTCTTTTAAAATCCTTGTTTGTATTCTCGATTGTTTTATTCAATATTTGAAAATTTATTGAAAAAATAACTTCAGAAAGCTCTTAATCGACCCATTAATTGTTATACCTCTTACTTTAAATAATCGAAATTGAATTTTGATTCTCAGTTTCAATAAAAAATTGTTTTTATATTCCCATGCATTTCTTTAACCGATTACAAGATAAAATAGTTTGTGACAATATTATATATTTTAATTAAATACATTGAAATAATGTTACTAAATATGAAATATATCCTTCATGCGCTGAATTTTTGACCAAAATAATACACTAGAGGGAAATAATTACAAATATATTTTAGATAGACCTCACAGAACTGTAATCATTGAACAAAATCTGGTTCATATTAATAATATTAAACACTTTTTCAAATAAAGGGTGTCTAAAGTTATATAAGTGGTACATATCTTGTACCACCTCACTTCAAGCAGCAAGATAGTTCTGGAAACATGATTTTTTCCTCCCTAGGCACAATGGTAGCTTTAGCTTGTTATTTTACAGTTGGAAAATAAATAAATACACTCTTATTCATCTTATACTAATATCCATCCTATATATTAAAACATTTTCAGTTTCTCTTAATCTAATGTTGTAAGCTTAGTTTTATAGCATAGTCCTAATTTACCTATAACGTTAGTTTTGAAATTTTAAATATTCTATTCTATACATTATTTTATTTTGCCTACTTTATATTTAGTCAACATACATAATAGATGTATTAGTTGTATTTATTTTTTCCTGAACACTAGTTATAGCTCATTGAGGACATTTATATAATTTTGTGTGTACGTACTACTATTTAATGAGTATTATTATTACTTTAAAAAATGTAACTTAGAACAAATCTGTGTGGCACAATAAACATGTCCATTATTGCGGAAAAATAAGAGGAAATTATTTTGTATTTGTAAAGAAGATGGTATTCAATAAAGCGTGGTGGTACATTTTTTGGACTCTCATACTTTCATACTAGCAATGCTCAAGTGATGCACAAATTTCTGTAATATTGACATTTAATTACATAATATGTGTACTTACTTGATCTGTATCAAACATTACAAGAATAACTTTCATTTACATTTAGAACTACACAAAACAGCCAATTCCAAACAATGCCACTCAACAGACTCATAGCTGAACAAAGAATGAGCTACTGCATAAACAAATTGCACACAATCAGCATCTGACATGTATTGGAAACTTGAGTAACTACTAGGAGTTGATCTTTGTGATGGTGCAGAGAATGTACCATCTAGCATCCATTTCTGAGGCATTCAAACAAGTGGTACGTTTTATGTACCATCCCACAATAAACGAATAAGAATTCGTGGTACAACGTATGTACCACCAAGCATGAAGGAATTAAACAGTACTTTAAAATAATATATTTATCTTTTAAAATCAAAATCTAAAGTAAAATATTTTACCAGACAGTTTTTAAATGGTACGAATCAAATTTTAATTGATAGAAATAGGACATATGTTTTTCATATGAATTGCGATTTAAAGCATTGAGCCGGTTTAATATTCCAGTGAACATTATTTTTACAGAAATTTTTACAGGTCTTGATTTAAAGCTATCGAACAGAAAGGGAAAGTGTTAATTTCTTTTTATCATTATTGCTTGAAGATGTAAAACTAATTTGAAAATCAATAGAATATCTGATGATTTTATTTTAGTATTGACAAATTAGAGATTATCTCGTATATGTTACAATTCATAATTCTTCCTAAGGAATTATGCCTTTTTTAAACTTTAAAATAACGAGATTTTTTTTATTAGAAAGAAATAATTTCGGAACCATTTTTAAATTTTAAACTGTTTCTTTTAGGAGAATAGTTTAAATTTTAATTAACACATATAAAATTTAAAAAAAAAGAATTATGATTTGAAGAAAGGAATTTTTAAGGTCTTACAAATAAAATTTTCAAAACATCATTACGAATTTATACATATTTTTAGAGCCGCACAAGCTGGTGTGTCAAATTTATGTTCCTTTTCGCAGTTTATTTACCTTTCGATATTAAATAGCAGCAGTAAAAGACGCATTATATTATACTCGGAGTTATTATACATTTTTAAATGTAATAAAAGATGTTGGTGAAGGCTGTTTTATTACTTATAAAATGTTTTTATTCTGCTAACGAATATGGCTGCAGTCGTGGGTAATTTAGTTTAAGTTATATGTGCTACCTCAGTCGTTCAACAGCACTTAATAATCCTCCAGAAGTTTGACTACTCCATGAAAAACATACTAGCTTCTGGACAGGCATTTCAGTTTAAGCCTACTTCACTCACAAATCCCCGAAGACACATAATGTACATAAAAAAGAAACGTTCCCGAACAGTCAAAATGGGACATGTCCCACAAAATCCGGGCCATCTGGCTGGGACATGTCTTTCGATGATTACAAGTGACACTTAAACGTCGGGGAAAAAACTGGACACATAAGAAGGCCAATATTTGTCCTTTTGCCAAAGTGAGCCAAGTCAGGAATCAAAACCGGTGAATCTTAATTCGTTCTAAAACATTTCAGAACCCCAAACAAGAGATGAATCTGTCCCCATTACCGTATTAAATCGTCTGCACTTAATATTCGGTGATTGTCATGACTGCTCGGTTGGTAATAATGACGTTCTTCTTTGTCTGGTGCAGCGAAATATTGTCCAATGACTCATTCCACTAAGGCTGGAATGCTTTCGTGTAAAGCTGCGCCATAAAAGTAGCGACTTGAACCCTATATACTTCCTCCAGTTCCCTATTATAGGGGACAATAAACGTGAGGTCATAACCGTTTTCGACGTCCTATACCTATTTTATGGTTCATATCAAGACTTCAGTCACGTTTTTCGAACTCGGGATTTAAAGAAGGCGGGAAAGTGACTCCTTTGTTTTGGGTACGCACACGCTTTCTTCTTTCTCGATGCAAAATGACCGGCAATGCAATAGGCAGGAAGTACTTTTTGGAGAATAGGTTATCTGCTGTATGGGAAATATTTTCCCTTTTTGTTGTGGACGTGGGGTGGTACGGAGGTCTGAATTTCAATTTCGATCCAGTTGGCTATGTTGTGGGATCGAATGGATGTTCTGTGTACCAGAAAGATCGTTCGAATCTTTCGAAATGGAATTATTTATTTGGAAAGGCACGTTTTCAGTGACTTTTCGTCTGTTTAGGTAAAAAGGTAAAAACTTGCAAGTCTTTTAAAAGTCCATTGTTTGCAAGAGAAGCTTGAGTTAAGTCAGTTAAAATTTATATTTTGAGAATATTATTAAAATTGTGTACATATATGTCTTAAAATATTTTTCAAAAGATAAAACTATTTTTAATCGTAGAAAAATACTTTTAACGGCCTTTTGTCATAAGCAAAAATTAAATTTGAATTGTTCTCTCAGAATTTGTGCTTCGGTACTAAAAGTGTTTTTGCGGAAACGTGAATATTTTGCAACAATATATTCAGAAAACAATTTGTCTTGCATTTCGGTCAAATGTGAAGATAAATTTCTATTCTAATTCTTGAGATTAATAATTTTAATAATTTTTCTCAAATAAAAATAAATTTATAATTTTTCGAGTTTAAAGTATCTGGCAACCTGATAATGCAGAAGCGTAGAAATGAATAATATTCTTGATATGAGAATATACATATAAAATCATTTTAAAAATATTATTACTGTAAAAAAAATATTTAAATGCAATTTCCTGGCAAAAAATGTAGCCATAATGATATATTTTGAAAAAATTCTCGTATCGTTCAAAATGCCTCTTTAATAAAAATATTTTGTTTATATAAAAAACTAAGAATTCTCTCTCTCTTTACAGAGACTGAGCTAAAAGATTTTTAAAAAATCACGTAACTTTTAAATTTCCTATCAATCAAATAATAACCATTGTTTTTTGTGAAAATTTCACTACTCTGATTTTTAAGATACGAATAAATCCACTTCTGACTTTACATTTCGAATATCCTAGTTGCGGCTCTGTATGCATATATGGAGGGCAAATATCAGAATTATAAAAACATTTTCCATAAAAAGAGAATGTTTTGAAAATATGTCTTTTTCTTCACTTCTTGTTAAATTATTGCATTTAAATAATTTTCTTTTGTAACAATATTTTTACAACAATTCAAGTTGCACTAAATATCATTACGAAGTATTTAGTAAGAACTTAGCTAATTTTTTATGTATAATTTTCTTTTGAGCATTGATCTGTTTTCATGTGCAATGTGGTCTTCGAGAACTCGCAGCCAGTGATTTCGAGTTAAGAATTCAAATCTCTGAGCTCCTGAAAGAGAGGGGCTGATGTACTTTAAAATGCCGTCCTTTAAAGTCCTCCCATTATCATGATGTGGAAGTATGAAGGAAGGTATCTAAGCGTAAATGTTGTCCTCGTCACTTGACCATTTTCGAAGTTTTGATGACCCCCTGGGCACACCTTGAACACCAAGATTAATTTGAGGCAAAGAACCACCAAAAGCCATTTTGAATAATAATATTATTTATTTTTGTTATAATTTCCTCAAAAAATCTCTGATAACAAATAATATAATAATGTTACGTCTTCTAAAGGGATTTGCCTTTATATTAAATTAAATTACTAAGAATACGATTGATTACTAATCTAGCTCAACTCAAGTAAGGTTTACCGAAACAGGAGATCCGAGAAACACACGTATTCGAATGCTTAATTGTCATTAACTTTAACTAAGTATCTCAAACTTACACTTACTTTAAGCGTACGTGAATTATATTTACCGCTGGCTTATATCAGCTTTCTGGTACGTTTAGTAGCACGACGTCTTCATGAATCTAATCTCTTTGAATCTTCTAGTTTTGCTTTTAACGTTGTTGGCTCAATAGCCTACGATCCTCTCCTTGCTATCTCGCAACCCTCGACTTAAATACCTTGTCTAATTTAAATATCCCAAATTTCTTTTTGGAGTTGATTGGAAATAAACACGAATTTATATTCCCCAGAAAGACGCCTAAGAAGATTAGTGGAAAGGTTCCGTACAGATTCGTCACAAAGTAAGGAAGTAGTCTAACGCCATTAGCTCTCGTATTGCTTTAATGAGCGATGTAAATTAAATTGAAATCAGATCAAAGTCGCAGAAATGCAAACTTTCACATTTCTCCATTCCATATCACCCCACATCAGATGAGGCTCGATTTTTAATGTGTTCAGTGTTCAATAATGTGTTGTATCACTTGTTCTGAATATTACTGAAGAACTTGATAAGGGGTCGGAGTCCGGTAACTGCCATTACTATAAGTTGCGCAAATTTGTTACCTTAAAATTTCATTCGGAAAAATGCATTCTTTTCTACCATCAGTTTCTATTCATGAAGAGAGAAAACACATGGAATCAAAATCAAGATTATGTTTTTGCAGAATGAGTGTTTTGAAAGTACTCTGATTTATATTTTGATGTTCATTAAACAAATCTACACTTTAGCAGCAATTAGATTTCAATTTCTGGTACTTCTGTTAGAAACTTTGCAATATAACTTTATGTACAATGAGAAGTTAATTTTGGTACGAGGGAGTAAACGTTCTGAGCATCTTTGAGAGCGTCAACTTCTATTCTTGTACATTCGAGAAACTGTCAATATTATCAGTAAAAATCAACATCAATCTAAGTGAATTGAGTCGATTTTTAGTATTAATAGCTTTGACTAGGAAGAGAATCGAAGCATTGCAAAAATAAAACTATTCAAGGTTTTCTCAGTCTTTTAACTTTTTGGTAAACAATTATCCGTCTTGGAAACTTGTAATGGGCACTTTTCGGAATCTATACGAAATCTCTTGGAGTAAAAATATTCTTTAACTGTGATTTTAGTTTAAAAACCATTTCCCGTACAGATGACTCGATTTTATACAATTGAAACTACTATTTAAGTGCCTGCCGTTGAGTATGTGAGTTTAATGGTTGATTGTTAAGGTGAAATCTAAATATAGGAAAAGCTGAACAGTGACTGGTTATCTACTCAACAAAGGAAATATGCTTACCGTATTTTAAATTTGTAAATCATATAGTTTAGAAAAGGAAATTTTTTTTATCTATATAATGACCCTCCTAACCCCAAACCTCCTCTTGTGAGCTTATTTTGGAAAAACCTATTCTTAGCGTATCTTTACCCATTAAAAGGAATAATTTAGTCTAATTTCAAAAATTGAGGTCTAATTCGTATTTCTAGAAATTACGAGATGAGTGTGTGAGTCAGTCACGTTTTTCTTCTACATATATATATATATATATATATATATATATATATATATATATATATATATATATATATATATATATATATATACATATATATATATATATACATACATATATATATATATACATATATATATATACATATATATAAATATATATATATATATATATATATATATATATATACATATATATATATACATATATATATATATATATATATATATATATATATATATATATATATATAATGATCTTAATTTTGCTTTATTAATTAATTTTAATGAATTACATAATTTATTTTAGCATTATTTAAACAATGTCATGCTTTAATAAATTACTAAAGATCATGCAAAATTATGATACTTCTTTAAATTATTGATTAGTAAATGCTATCAACAACAAGTTTTAGCGTTTTGTTGAATCTTTAAATTAAGGTATCCGACTACGTTCGAAACCGTGATTTTAAGAAACCACATAATTGGATAATTTTCATGATATTTAGTGTCACTCAAATTAGAATACATGCATAAAATTGTTTTAAGGACATTTTGACAAAAAATATTTATTTAAATATAATATTTTGGCAAAAAATTAACTTAGAATAACCTTTTTCAAAACGTTCTCCTTTTTTGAAAAACTTCTATTATAATAATATTTGCCTGTATATAGCTCAGATCTCTCTGCAGAGGCTCAACTAGAATTTTTGAAAAATTCACATTTTTTCCAGAGTTACCACCATTTGAAATAATTATTGGCGTTTTTTTCTTGAAATTTCTCCCTTCTATTGTCGTAAAATATGAATAAACCCACTTCTAAGTTATATATTTAAAAAATTCTAGTTCAGCCTCTGTAGAGAGGTCTGAGCTATGCAAAGACAAAATATTATTATAATAGAAGCATTTTTCACAAACGGAGATCATTTGGAAAAAAGATTATTCTAAGATAATTTTTTGCCAAAATATTATATTTAAATAAATTGTTTTTTGTTAAAATGTCATTAGAACCATTTTATGCATATATTCTAATCTAAGTGACACTATATATCATGAAAATTATCAATTTATGCTCTTTTTCAAATCACGGTTCCGAACGTAGTCAGATACCTTAAAGCAGAGTTTCTTAAACTTTCAATCACATTACTGCGGCCCCCTGTATGTATCAGCGAAATATTTATTACCCCCAAGATTTTGAACACCCCTTCCTCTAACTATCAACACATGGCATCGCTAATTAAAGGTTTCTTAATATTCCTAAGATTGCCTCTTCTACTTATATATGAACTTTTTAAATACACTCAGGAACATTGAAAATAGCGACCCAAGAAGAAAGCATCGGATGAAATGAATTTTAATACACATAATGACACAGATGAGAGATTCAATTGATCTCAAAAACCAGACAATTAAGCGAATACAGGGTGTGCAACGACACAAATACTGGGCAATTTCAATAGCGCGTTGGACCACCTCCAGCTGCAATACAAGAAACAATTAAAGAGAGTGCACGGAAAGGGTGCTTGGATTTAAGATTTGCTTCTGCAAGGTGTCTGGAAATTGTTTGTGGAACAATTGCTATGCCTACGTCTGCTCGCATCGTTAAACGAGTCACTCTGGGGTCCACAAGTGCTTGCCGCACGATCCTTCGATCCTATCTCCTCGTGATCTTCCTGGTCGCTCCAGACCCGGTTTTCCGCGCGTGGGTACCTTCTCGTGTCCACTGCTCCCAACAATTTCTAACGGCACACTCCGAACGATCCACCTGGCCAGCAACACGGCGCGTCGACCAGCCTGCTGTTTTCATCCCGATGAAAACCCCTCTCTCAAATTCGTTTAACTGTGAGGAATGTCTACTAGCACGTTTACCTGGCATGTTTCGCTTATCAAAGGCTTCCTACAATCGACGGGTAATCGTCACGTCTGTGTATCTTCGAATTTGCGCTGGCTTATATAGGACCCTCTTCCTGATTGTAGCGCCACCTCGACGTGTATGAAGATGCGTATTGGCACAAAACTTGGATCATTTGCATATCCCATTACGCTGTACTTATTTGCAAAGTTTCGCGATTGTACATAGCTTCCTTCTTGGGCCGCTGATTTCAATGTTCCTGAGTGTACTTCTTTTTTAATTCCTACTATTAGTTCATTTTCTTCCTATTTATATATACATCCAGATCTCTATATAACGAAGTCACTAAATTCCAGAAAAAAGTGCGTTATATGGAAAAAATTTTTTATTCAGTGGTTCATCTTTTAATATACTTTATAAACCACATAAAACAAATTTTAAATTCTTAAACACTATATATTAAAAAAAGTAATTATTCACACCTTTTTTAATGTTTATTTTATATATCTTACCCATAAAAAAAGAAGCAAAAAGAAAGAAAAACTGCAAGGAAAACAAGAAAAAAGAATTTCGAAGAATTCACTGTATTTTGAATATAAAGAAATTAATTGTATACAAAAAAATGAATTGTAGGGACATATAATTAGAACACGGGGACCCAGGACAACTCAACTGAAGGTGAAAGAGAATATCGAAAATGTTTCTTGTGAAATGGCTGATGGGGGGTTAAAGGTTGCACTTCTTGGATGAAACGTCCAGAACTATTGCTCTCGGCAAGTTAGAATTTAATAAAACCAGATCAATATTTTTATGACCACCATAAAATGTCTTAAAGAGAGAAAAACTTGAAGTTTTTTCAGAAATACTTTAAAAAAAGGGAGAAACACACAAAAGAAGTTCGTTATATGAAAAATGCAATTCGCTATAGAGGGGTTATTTTACGAAGAAAATCGTGAAATGTTCAAAGTTTCGAGAAAAAGTTCGCTATATAGAAATATTCACAATATGGAGGTTCGTTATATAGAGGTTCGACTGCATATATATATACATATATATATATATATATATATATATATATATATATATATATATATATATATATATATATATCGTTCAAATTTTCGATCGTTAATAAAATGCTCTCTATTCATACATTCAAGTTCGAATTCCTTTTTTAAAACTTGTAGTGGATGTCATTTGATGTTAATACAGTTTTTTTAAATATTAATTAATAATTAAATTTAAAAAATGATTAAATAGTAACAAACAAAAATAACAGCCCAACAGCATTAAAAGAAAGGAAAATTGTTCATCGCGTCCCCTTAGAGCAATGGATAACGCACTGGAATTCTAATCCAAAGGTCGTGGATTTGAATCCCACCTGGGATGGCCTAATTTCTAAGAATGGGGTTTCTTTTTACTATACTATTTTATTAGAATAATTAAATTTAACTAATGAAAATAAATAGTAACGAAGAAACGAAATAGTTCAACATCCTCATAGAGAAAAGTAAACGACTTTCTTTTTTGTCATTTATTATTGTGATTCTGTCATATGTATATGCATATTTTTATTAATGTAACTATTTAATAAAAAGTAACTAAAATAAAATTTTTCTTTGTTGATTTAAGTAGGAATTTACTTAATACTTTTATATAACTTGTTTATATCTAAGGGAAAAGTAAACATCTTATTAAAAATATTACAAAATACTAGTTTAAGATGTAAATATAATGTACTTTATTACATTAATAAAAAAAATTAATTAGATGGAGGGTGCTGCATTTCTTTTACAAGCTCTGTCATATCAAGTATAATATTTGAAATTTGCGATCTCAGTTCTAGTTCTACTCTTTGAGAGGGAGGCAATCCTTATCGTTTTGGAGCATTTTGAATTCAGTTCTTAATCTTTGCACAGGTGATTCTCAAATTTTTTATGCATAATACGTTGTAGTAACGGCTGCATAAGTGCAAATCATAAAAGTACCGAATTACTATTTTTGCTAAAAATTCATGTTCTAGTAGCGTTTTTCCATTGCAGCAATATAGTGATCTAGTTCAAGATGGCACATCTTTCAATTCTTCTACGAGATTTTTCGGTCTAAAAAAGAGACAGTAAGTCAAATGAGATATCTTCGCGGTCCCCCTACGGTTAGCGGACTACAGTTTAAGAACCACTGAAGTAAACAATCTGCTTTCATTTAAGGTATTTTTCCTCCTAAAAAGTATAAAGTTTATCAATCAATCAATATATTATTCACAAAAATTATCTCATTCAATATCTTTTTTCCCACTCTTACGGAATAATTAAAGAGTTAAAAAACAGCTAGAATCCACAAATCGCAAAAGCATATTTTAATCTTTTTTATTACCATTTTTACTCGGAACTTCTTTTTCCCAATATATATATATATATATATATATATATATATATATATATACCCTTAATAAATACCCTTACTAAGAAGGAGAAATGTCTCCCTGTTTTGAAGAAAACCGTTTAAATAAATAGACAGGAGAAGGAAAGGCGAAAAAATATGAAAATAAGAAGGGAAAAAGAAAAGTAGGAATGAAAAAAAAGGCAGAAGTGCAATCGCTCACGTTTTCATCCCCGAAACGTTTTTGAAACGTCCCAATGTGACTATTATTCTTCACAGTGGAGCTAGAAACATTTTCAAAAAGTAGGAATAATCACATCCAGTGCCTGAATAGCTAAATACGTCTGGCACACTCCTTTTTCCTAGTCTGGAATATCAGCTGCGGATTCCAATGAGCACTTAGGCTCTCCTTGGCTCTTTGCCCACTGACCACTGTTTATCCTTTATTTTTTCCCTACTTCACTTCGGGAAAACGTGGATATTATCCTTTTTCGCACTTTCTTTCAATTTTAAAAGCGAACGTTTCAAACGGAGAAAAGTGCTTGGTGCTGTTGGAGGGGGTGCACGAATCAATTTTTAGGGTTCGTAGTTAATGAAACGGGTGATGGCAGACTCGTTTCGGGGTCTATTTTTATGCACCGACGTCCACATAAAACCGGCTCTAAAGATACTGAGGCCATACCGACGCTCTTTGTTAGGAATTAAATCGCGATGTGCAAATGCAGGCAAGTCGATAGGTTGCATTTAAGCGGGTGAATTTGAAATGCTTGGGCTGCTTGAAATTAGAACAATCCTGTCAATGGAAAATTGATTGACAATTAAATTATTTAAAATTGGATTTATTGACAACGTAAAGTTTATTGCTTAAATTCAAACAGATGACGAAATTTTGAAGATGTCATTTTTTAGAACATTTAGTTTAAATTTTTATACATCTTTTTGCCTGAAAATTTAAATCCAGGCTTAAAATATCTTTATATAGTGGACATATTTATGGTCACCCATGTTCATTTGCAAATTTTACATCTTTTTTCGTTTTGTTTACTTTAACAAATCTTCAGTAGGTCGATAAATGAGTATCAGGCTTGCTTAGGAATTCAAATCTGGGGGTTTCGCGTCAGACTGACCACTTAACCGAAACATCTGCACATGCACCCCAAAGATCACATAAACTGAGATAGGCACAGTAGATCTTAGCCCTCATGGGCTGTTGCGCCACTAAGTTCAGTTCAGTGTGACTTTAACAAATATGCAGGTAAGGGATTTACTAAGAGTAAAATGTATGTATAAATATAATAACATTTATCAGTATTAGCTTTAAAAAAGCATTAATATAATGAAAAATATAAGTTATTAAATATAAAGTAGAAAGAAGACTAGAAGAAGAAAAAGAATTGTAACTTACAAAGATTCTTTTATATATTTAGAATTCTGATATATATCATTAAATTCAACACTTCATCAAATTATTTCGAATAATTTAAAAATTATTCCATAAAAGATACATATATAGATTTAATAATTCGTCTTTAAGGGTATACATTTTTAATCATTTGTTCTATTTTCCAAACAGGACAGAAACACATAAATATATGTAATAATTCACTTATAAATCTTCTCTCGACGGATTTTATTTAATTCTTAATGGTCTTAAGCCCTCCAAGACTATTCTTGTTAATTAATTTTTTGTTTACCCGCCTAGTGGGAAATATGTTGATAACCACAACTTTATTTCTAGAGAAACTGCCATGTTCACCTTTTTAAAATTATATGATGTAATATTCATCATCTGTGTATTAGAAATTATCACAAAAGTCGAATCCGAAAATCATAAGTGATTCTAAAATCTTCCAGTTGAGAAAACTATAAAAACTGAGATATCTGAAGCGAACAAAGAATGTTTTGGTGTATTGACTTATTAATTATTTTTGTGTGATGTTTCGTCGCTGCTTGGGTTGCGTGTGTTTCAATTAACCAAATAAATGTGGGATTTTAAAACACACCAAGAAGTCTCCAATTTTTCTACGACTGTGTAACCTGACAAAAGTTTCTCCTTCTGAAAGATTTTAATTTTAGGGAAATTGTTTCACATATAAGCATGTTATAAACAATCCATTCTATTCAATTCCGACTATTAGCTCACAATCTCTATGTATTTATATATTTTGGTAAAATTTTCAATCGTTAATAAAATACACTTTAAAGCGCTCAATTCAGCTGAAATTTAATAAACATGATTATTTTGGATGACAATACAATAATTTAATTATAATTATTAAAAATTGATTAAAACTTATTATTTAAAGAATTACAAATAGAGCTACTTTGGCATCATTTTTGGTGACTTAGCGACCCTTTTGGCTACTTGTGTCAAAAGTTGAAAAGGTTTTTTCTCACGTTTTAAAGCATTCAGTTGAACTGAAATCTTATATACAAGATTGTTTTGGATGACAATACGATACTTTAATGATAATTAATAAAAATTAGTTATCATTTAATATTGTGATTCTGTCATATGCATATACATATTTATATTAATTTAGTAAAAATTAATATACATATGTTTATAATTTTTTTATTAAATAGTTAAATTCAAATAGTTTAGTAATTTTATTATTTAACTATTTAATAAAAAGTAGCTAAAATAAAAATGTTCTTTTTTGATCTAAGTAGGAATTTACTTTAAAATTATTTTTATAGTACTTGTTTTTGATAAAACAATACTACTTTACAAAACATACTTTGTACATTGTTAGATATGTTATAATATAATAAAAGTAGCAACACACACACACAACACCCACAAAAAGGGCTTTTTGTTAAAGCATTATAACTGAATAAAGTGTTAAAAATGTATTACCGATTATTTATTAACACGAAACAGTTTAGTGTATGGCCCCCGAAAGTCTTTCTCGAACATCGGTAAAGTTAATGGTCGAAATGGAATAAATTTAGGATTATAAAATACATATTTAGACTATGTTCTTATAACTTCTTTAAAGAAATTAGATTTATATATAATAATGATAACGGTATTTTCAGAATTTACTGCACCTTATATAATTAAGTTTATATATTAGTTCACAAATAACATAACTTAGTCTCTTTTGAGATTTCAACATTACATTATATATTACGTAATATAATTTAATTAAATTTCTACTACTTATATTTTTGTTCTAATTAAAAATATAGTTAAAATTCTTTAAAAAAATCGTTTTTGATTGAAATAATAATATAACTTTAGTGCATACGTTATTATTATTGCTCTTTTTAATCCATTATAACATTATATTCAAGTATTATTTAATTTAAAGCAGTAAGTCAAATTTAATAAACGTAAGATTATTTTTAATAAAAATATAATTCCACGGTAAAAGTTCGTTCATAATTAATATTGTATATTTTTCGATAATTATTTTGAATTTTTTTAAGAAAAAGTTTTAATAATAAATTTTGTTTTTTTAATTTAAAATAATGAGTCGCATTCTTTAATTTTATGTCCCAATCTCTGAAAAGTAATTTTAATTTTAATTCTTAATAATATTTTAATATTATGTTTTTTGCTTCATTCAATTATTATTATTATTATTTTGTAATGAGAGGATAATAAATATTGTGACAGCGTGTTTTTTTTCGTTATTTCAATTTCTTTTCTTATTGTTCTTGTAATGGGTTTTTAAAAATTTCTCCGAGATTCTGAAGTTATTTTAATTATCTATTTGATTTTAAAAAGAAAATATTATTTTGGTTTTAATATGATAGAGTAATCTTTTCTATAAAAATACTTAAATATTTTTGCACTTATAGATTTTTTCGTATTTATTCATAAAATTTCTGACTTTTTTTATTCTACCCATAGTTGACATTAGAAACTAAAGAGGCGACAGGGTGCGCTATTAATATTTTAAAAATTTTAAGTCAATGATTTCATTGATTAGTATCAAATACAAATTTCTAAAAAACCCACAATTCCTGATTTATTTCAATAATGATTCAGGGTGACAGAGTACGAGTAAAATGACAAAAATTGGTCAAAAAATTAAATATTACTTTTTTAGCTTAAATTACCCTTTATATGCTTATAAATAACGTCACAAAATTTGAAAGTTTTTTGTTTAAAAAATGCAGAATTATGATGAATTTTACGTTCGGTTTTATTCACATCCTATGGCTAGTCAAAATTTTAAACAGACTTATCTCAGAAAGATAAAATAACTAGTTTGTCTTCATTTAAAATGCTAAGGCTTTTTTTCTTGTTTGTGCGAAATGCTCAAGTATTTTTCTATTTATTGCCAATAGTACATGCAACAAAAGTCGGTATGCATTTTTGAATCAAAGCAATACTTATTTTTTTAAAAAATAATTGAATTTAGAATGTAAGCATTTTTTGAGGAATTTTCAATAAGCATTCATAAGAAGGTGTATTGCACAAATACCAAGCATGTGTTATCACAAAATCCATAACAACTTTTGTTATGAATAGCTTAACGTACTTGTAAATCATATTTCATGAGTGTAAATTTATTTTGGAGGATAAGAAGCATTTTAAAATCACTTTTTCAATTTCTACTATTAGCTCACACTCTCAATATATTTATCTAGATGGAATTATCAATCGTTAACAAAATACATTCTAAAGCGCTCAATTGAGCTGAAATTTTATATACACGATTATTTTTGATCACAATACAGTAATTTAATTATAATTTTTTAAAAAAAATAATTGATTAAAACTAATTATTCAAAGAATTACAAATAGAGCCACGTTGGCATCCTTTTTAGCGACTTTGCAAACATTTTCGCAACTTGTGTGTTTTTTCCTCGCATTTTAAAGCCCTTATTTGGGCTGAAATTTTATATACGCAGTTATTTTGCGTAAAAATACGATTATTTAATTATAATTAATTAAAATTAATTGACTGAAACTAATTATTTAAAAAATTGCAGATACAGCCACGTTGGTTTCATTTTTAGCGAATCGGGTCAAAACTTTAAAATATTTCTTTTATCACGTTTTAAAGCATTCAGTTGAACTGAAATTTTTTGTACACGATCGTTTTTGTACGATATTTTAATGATAATTAATACAAATTAATTACCACTTAATGTTGTGATTCTGTTCTATGTATATACATATTTATATTAATTGTAACTATTTAATAAAAAGTAGCTTTTTATAAAAAATTAACAAATAGAAGGCAACCAAAAAATTTTTTTTCTAGATCATTCAACTAAAAAATTTTGTGTAAATCGTACCATGTCCCCTTAAACCCAAATAAGCAGATGCTACTCAGTGATCAACCACGGAGAGAGAGTTATAGAATGTTCCATTAGAAACGAACACAAGGGTTACTGACGACGGACTTTTCTAATTTCGAGCTACGGTGAAGTGACGAGGACGACACCAGAGCTACCACACCCTCACCAAACTACCGCACACACTTATGGGAGGACAATGAGCTCGATAGATTCAATCGGTATAAGAACTCCTCCAAACGGCAGGCCTTCAGTTGCAAAAGGACATGAACCCACGACACGCCGACCAAGAGTGCGTAACCGTAACCTGTAGTCTTCCATGACCACTATGAACCATGGAATTTCAGAAAAATAAAAGAAAATCAATGAAGAAAAATATATATGAAGTGTGAAGTATCTCATTTTATAAATAAAACGCTATTAATGTAATATAAATTAACGTAAAACTTAATAATTACGGACCTTTAAAATGCAGCTAAACCTGTTTTTGTGCGGTAGATAGGGACCGCGTAAAAAAAGTCGCACTTAAAAAATATGACAATTATTTACGAAATTTACGAGAAAGTATTTCCAAACAAAAAAAAAATAACTAAATTCCTCACGGAAATATTTTTAAAACATTTAATTTCTCATTGTATACACGGAGAAATTTTTTAAACGCTCATACATAATTCACTGCTACTCATCGCAATCAAAAGTGCGTATCTTCCTGTGATGAATTAGTTCAAAAAATCGCTTTCATCACTTGAAGATAAAATTCAATATAATTTTTTTTGCACCATATAATAAGTGATAAGTTTATGTGACGATGGTCAATTGCTCGTGAACGCCACGATAATCAGATATGAGTGATCGAAGCTCTTTTTTGTAATTTCTAACTCCTTTCGAAATTGGTATCTATTTTAAGAAAATGCTTTTCCGATTTGTTGGAAACCTGGATCCCAGCATATATTGTATCCCCTGTCAAAAATGTCCGGTGTTCTTTATGTATGCCTTCATAATGTATCAAATTATTGATAATTTCACTGAGATTGAAAGTTTCGTCTTCAACCAAGTGCGTGCTGCTAGTGCGTTGACAGAAACCAATGAAACGTGTATTGTCAAGAGACTGTTTATAACCAATGAACAGTGTCTTGTAGTGTATGCATATACATTGATAGAAAACATAACAGGGGCGCCAAAACCGTTGAAATTCATACACCGCATAAAAAATAGATTGCACAAAAAAATCGTACAAAAATAAATTCGCACAAAACCAGGTTCTACTGTGTCTTAATTAATATGAAATATATTTAACCGTGTTTGATTAGGCCAGTTTGGATTAAAACTTTTTAAAGAATTATAAATAATATGTTTATTCCTGTATTAATGATCATTGCACATGAAGCTTTAAAAAAATTTGAACTAAAATTTTAGTTCGGTTTCGCTAAATTTTCAGTTTTGAGCTAAATTATTAATTCGGAAGCCTTTTTTTATTTCTCATATTAAATAAATCTTTCAACACATTTAGTTTATACAACAGCTTTTTCCATTAAAAGCAATTTCTTTAAATAACGGCGACGCTCTGAAACTCAAAATAAATCCCATCGAGTCTTTACCATACAATCATCACATTGGGAATTTTCGGATGATTTATTTAATTCGAATAAAGATTTATTGAAATGGGAAACGAGTTTTTCAAAACAAAACAAAGAACAAAGTAATGTCTGAAATCCGTACTCCCACATACATAAAAGATTTTCAACAGAAAAACAAACAATACATCATACGCGATTCGAATTCCTGAATTACTCCCAAATACATCAAAAATTAGGAAAGGGGAAAAAATCTGATAACTCCTCGTCGGCAGGGATTTTTTTCCCTCCACATACACGAATCTCAATTCATCCTTGGCTATTTAAATGCCCTTCCAATGCAAATCAAGGTACTTCTCACTTCATCTAACACACTGGAGAAGTTTTCAAAAAATCTCGCTAATGATTTCGTGGACTGTGTGTCGTTGATGCTGCCGTTAAAACGATTTATCGAATTTCGTTTCTCTCGAATGGCATCAGGAAATCGTCCGGAAAGAACCTAAAACTGGAATCATTGATATGTTGCATTATCAAATGAAAATTCTTTTCGGTCGATTAAGTTTTATAATTTTTTTAAATGGCCTCTCTCTGCCATGGTAGAAAAGTAAATAAACGTATGTTTCAATCGCGTTTCTGCAGGGAGAGGAGTTATCTTTAGGCTGGTAATGCTTTTGTTTGTATGTTGTAACTCGGTTAAAAATTCGGTAGATTATAATTTAACAATAGTACCGGGAAAATTGATAAAATTATTCAAATAAGAATTTCAAAGATTTTTTTTATGATAAAAAATAAGTAAACAAATAGTTTCTTAAATACTGGATTACGACAGATTATATTGGAATAAGTATTCTATATAAGGGCTTATTGTTTGTTTTTATTAATGACTTAATCTTGGTTTTACAAACATTTGAATTATAAAATTATCAAATAAATTCGATGTTTTTAAGGATTGTTTAATTGTGTTTATTGTTGTATTAAGCATGTGTTAGAACAAAATTTTAAGTATTATTTTATGATATAAATAAAGAATATTTCTAGTTCTTGAATATAACATATATACTGTAAAAATTTAATTGTAAAAGACAAAATAAATAAACTTTATTGAATTAAATTTAAAGATGAGCTGATTTTTTTGTTTTGTTTTTAAGTGGAATTTTCTTCATTATGTTTTAGAACTTTCTTTTAATTTAATGTACCTTAAAAAATTCATTTCGGAATGCAAACTTTTAAAGCTTTGAAGCTGTTGTTTCTTATGTCTGCTGATCTCGACTGCATCAGATCCAGGCCCACGAAATTCATCATGGCAAATGTTTAGATGTACGCATGTCGTTAGCCTTAGCTTTGAACCCCAAGCAGGCGATAATACGATTTGGCTCGACTTTAATTTTTAAACTTTAAAACTTTTAATTTTTTTTCAATAAAGACTGGATGCGGGGGTGGTAGTTTCGCAGAGAATATTTCAGTAACCCTTTTTCTGGTAATCTGTTTTATCTTAGTCATAGTCCTCATTCAGCTGCAGAGTGAGACGTTAATAAATATTCACTGAGTCAAGAGGCCTGTTGGCGACAAACCTTTAGATTTTAAACCATGGTTAAGTAAGGAGGACAACACGTGATATTGCACCCCAGTTTCGATATTTGTATCACGCTGTAGCGGGTGGGAAAGGGTTCGAGGAAGAAGCAGATAATAATTTCGAAACCTAACCTACAACACGGAATGCAGGTGTGCTATCACCTATGCCACTTCATCGCTGAAGCTAATTAAAACTTGTTGCTGTTCATCTCCATGTCTAGCCAAGCTAGACCACTTCCATGATCTCATTCACTCTCAAAAAGTCGAACATCATTAGAGGGTCTTCATAAAGATCTTGTTTTAAAAGCCTCAGACAGTCAAGAATGTGGTTTCTGGATATGTCTGGTAGGCAGAACATCTAAACAAGTCGGAAAAATTTTATTTCTATCCCTAAAAGTCAAAGTTCGGAGGTGGCCTCTCCGGAAACGAGTTAGAATAGTTTGTTCCTGCATGCTGTATTGAAGGTAAAGAGAACAACCAAGTCGTTCAGCCTCGTACCAGTGATGTGATGAGCAGGAGGAACAGTTGACTACTTGTTGTTGATGTAGGTGGAGTACAGTTCTGAATAGATGAGAGGGGCCTAGTTCATAGTGGGTGGATCTGCGCCATCTTTTGCTAGGGAGTTAGCAATCTCATTGCCCACAATTAATGGAAACTTTATCGCATAATAGCTAAGTATAAATTTCGAAGGCCATTTTCTCCAAATTGACTGCCCATTCGGTGCTATTACATGCTGAACACCCTATGGGAGTACTAGTATTAGACAAAATCTCGTCCCCCAAATGAATTTCCTTAGTCGTGCCCTGCCCTTGTTAGTTGGGTAATTCAAGTCATGAATTATAAAACCAAATTTCTTTAATTTCTTCCATTTAATTTACAGTAAAATCAAATTATTCAATAAATGCGAGTTACACTTAAATTTTCAAATTTATCTACTGTACAAACATTTGATAAGTGGCAAGCTCCAGATTTTTTTTTTCTGCTCAAACTATCGGGAATTAATTTTAATTGAAAATAATTAAATCTATCAATAAACAAAAGGTTCCTAAAATAA
This sequence comes from Trichonephila clavipes, assembly GCA_019973935.1. Lineage (NCBI taxonomy): Eukaryota > Metazoa > Arthropoda > Arachnida > Araneae > Nephilidae > Trichonephila > Trichonephila clavipes. The sequence continues at coordinate 31,118 of BMAU01003939.1, read as the reverse complement.
TTCAATTAAATAAAAGATACAGAATAAAAGAAAACAGCGAAAGAAAAATGAGTTATGTTTTAGTATTTAAAAAGCAAACAATTCCAGAACGCGATAATGTAACCAACAAAATGCCACTAGAGTATAATAATTAAAATTTTAAATTATTCTAATTCTCGAATAAGGACATTCAATAATTTGATTAATAGTGGCTTCAGAGGAAATAACCATTATCGTCGTTTTTCATAAGCAAATTAAATTTAGTTTGGGGGTAAACAAAAATGTGTTTGCGCTTTAATAATTGAGGTAAGGCGGTTTTTATTTACTTGCGTATTTGTCGATAACGTTGATAAATAGCTTGCCTAGTTACAGGCGAACAGCACCCAATCACTACACCCGTAACAGGCACTCTTCAGGGAAAGTAAATAAAAAAAAGACTCAATTTGGATGGACAAAAGTGAACGCGCAGTTAGAAGGACCATAAATCGCTCGATCACCAAAAACAATAAAATTCGGCAATTACTCCGAGATTGAGGCCTCCACTGATTGAACATTATTTCTGATACAGCAATTTACGAAGTAAATGATTTTATCGGAGTAATATTCGTCACCGCACTCGTTATCAGATTTACGAGCTGCAAAGTACCCAGAGAAGCGATATGATGAGCGCTGGGCGGTTTCAGGCGGTCCATTGTATGCGGATGGCTGACTTCTGATAACGAGTTCCGATTCTAAATGTGCATACTCGCACTCTATCGATCGGTATGTCTGGTCTATGGAAAATGTATGACTTATATTATTTATAAACGATGGACTGAGGAACATGACCTGGAATGGCGCACCACGTCCGTAAATGCCATTAGTGTAGGACGCGAAAAAGAAAATTATTCCATACACTATTTTCATTAATTTATATCTGGAGAGGGTTATAAATTTTTGTCTGATATAAGTAAAGAGATTTGTAATAAATTAGTCAAAATCTGATATCTTCATAACTATGTAGTTCTATATGAATAGATGTCTACTGAATGAATTTATTTCTCATATAAATAATTTTGTATGGTCATCCTAGTACCATTTAGAGATAATTCCATACCTCTTAGCTTGATTTATATTGATATTGTAATCCTACTGGTTTATGTTGTAAAGATATATCATGCGAAGTACATTCCGAAAGTAAATCTTGGAAATTCTTTTTGAAAAGGAAGAGGAAAACATGAGGAAAACAGTTGTATTTGCAACCACATCCATTGCTGAGCCAACGACGCGTCAGTGTAAGAGGGAAGGAAGCATCGAAGAAAGAACAGCAGCATATCTACGCCCCGAGGTTATTCGTGTACAAATCATGTTAACAGGCACATGTTCGTTAACACTAGAACATCCAGAGAACTCTTAGGCGTCCACTGGTGTCGTTTTGACACAGTGATATAAAATATGTAAATAATTGTAACAATTGTAGACAATCGCAGCACTACTGTTCACTGGGGTTTAGTTTTAAGACTTTGTAATATTATTTCATGTAATTAGCATATTTTATGACACTTTATATCATTAAAAAACTGACTCTGACATTATGTTTCACGAAGCTTGTTGAATCTTGTTCGCAAACTTTTTCGAGGCGCAAATCTGTCAGGAACGTTACTATTATGCGGTATCCATTATGCACCAGCACTAGTGACATATATGTCAGGATTTACAGAAATATTATCAGTTTTATCTGCACTTTCTCTAGATTTTTCGCAGTCACTTTTACTCAATCTTATGTCTTCATCGGAATCTAAATTAAAGCAAGACAGCTCACCACCATCCAATTAATTCTCAAAAATCTCTCACAATGAACTAAATATTTCATCAGGACTTAGACATTTTCTACGAGCCATCGTTTCAGGGTGTCTGCTCTGCACAAGGTTCGAAAATCGAATGCGATTTTTTTATTAGCAGATAACCAAATGCTATCTAACGAAGCACTAATACACAACAATTTTAGAAAAATATATTCGTTTCCGCTGTTAGCACAATAATACTGCATTTAAGGTCAAATAATTGTGCGATAGTACTTTGGGAAGTTTGTTTTACTACTAATAATAATGATAAATTGCCTTAGTGTCGAAATGACACCTGCTGAGGTTCTAGGTATATTTAATCGTAAAATAAATTTCTTGTAATTTCTTACTAGAACACAAAACGTTTACTGTGTAATTACCATGGAAAATAATTAATAGTCACGAAAAATTTTCAAATTCCCTGCAAAAATGTGAAAAGGAGAACAAACTGAAGAGGCTTCGGTGTTAAATTGACACACCCATGGACGTTCTAATGTTAACTATGTGGACTTTAATGGAAGTGTGCATTGTTATCCGGTGTGAATGGCATGTGGGATTAGTTTGTCCATTATCCATCAACGACTGCAAACTATGTATGTTGAAGAAACCGTGTCTCGTCAAATGGTTGGTCATTGAAATCACATGTTCAGAGAAAAAAGACAAACTTCGGATGGTTTAAAGGAGCATCAACGAATGAAAAGAATATTGCTCCATACAATTTTCACCTGTTATCTGCAATGGAAATCGCCGTCTAGGGGCGTAAATTTTATAATCCCTGGCATCACCAGGCACCTAGTTTTACCAGAGTGGTATTTTCCAACTGATAGCACGCTACGATGAATTTTTTAATGTCGGTGGCAACTATGTCGAAGAACATCTCGTACCTCGTGATGTCATCGTGTATTTTTTTTTAGCAATTAAGATTTCGCGTGGAAAGAAATGACGAGATGTACTTTCGCAGTATCTTCCAAGTCCATCCAATATCTTCCATGGAAATTAGTAAATCGAGATAACCGCTCAGTTATCGCTATCATCACTTTACCTTGATACATAATTCAAAAGTTTCTCGTTCAATGCAATGGTGTTCAATATAGTGTGACTTCAATTCAAACAAACCAAACAAGCTGTTTTTACCTGCTCCTTTTGCTAGGCTTGAATAATATTTTTATTTAATACTGCTCAAATGATGTTTTTAAAACTTGAAATCTCTTAAATTATTTTTTATTGGGTATATGGAAAAGGTCCCAAAACATTGTTTGAATTGAGATTCGAATAGCTGTGGCAAGTACGATTTTTCTTTTTATTTGAAATAAGAATTTTATATTGTGAATACCATTTATCAAAAAAATTATGAAAGTTTTCTACATCACTATAATTAATACCTCTTATATTTCTTTTAAGTACTACCCATTTTCTTTGTAATTTAGAATATATTTTTCAGTTGTTCTGAAAGGGTTATTTGAAATGGAATAACTAGATTTTTTTTATGTAAATCGCGTTATTTTATTACATTGCTTTTTTTAAAAGGAAAAAAAGCATGTTTATTCAACTCTATTGATATTTTAAATTTAGAACTATAAGGTATCGGTGGACATGTTTAAGTCGAATTCCGAGTTCAAGTCCCTGTTCCAACATACAGCACCTTACAAAATAAGAGTATTACTTTATGTCAGACGTTCCTAAACTTTTACAGGGTGCACCTCCTTTTTTGTGCGTAACTTTTGTGCAACCTCATAAGCATTGCGAAATATTTACACACGCTTGGCTACTTCTATATGTATTTTATTCACAATTCCTACTATGTATATTAACCTACTCTCTCTATATATTTATTTATTTATCTTGGTGGAAATTTCAATCGCGTTGATAAAATATATTTTAAAGCGCTCAATTGAGCTGAAATTTCATATACAGTATTATTTTGGATGACAATACAATAACTTATTCATAATTAATAAAAAATAATTGATTAAAACTAATTATTTAAAGAATTACAAATATAACCACGTTGGAATCCTTTTTGACGACTTATCAATCCTTTTGGCGACTTGTGTCAAAACTTGAAAATGCTTTTTTCTCAAGTTTTAAAGCATTCATTTGAACTGAAATTTTATGTACACGATTGTTTTGGATGAAAATACGATACTTTAATAATAATTAATAAAATTAATTACCACTTAATGTTGTGATTCTGTCCTATGTATATACACATTTCTATTAATTGTAACTATTTAATAAAATGTAGCTAAAATAAATTTTTCTTTGTTGATCTAAGTAGGAATTAAAAAATATATATATTACTTGTTTGTAGCATTTAATTGTTTTGTAATTATATACATCCGCAATAAGTTTTTGCTTTAAATATACCGATATAGAACTTGAATTTAGTAACAAATTAAAAAAAGACATTATATAAGTAGTTGAACGCGTAAATGATATATAAAACATAATCTGTTTATAAGGGGTCCTTTTGAGTTCACTGCTGAGATTATCACTGTTTATTAACTATGGATTTAAATATTATTAAGTTTATTAATAGGATTTAAGTATCTATGAGAAAGATGTGCTATATCTTGAATCCTAAGCAGATAGGAAATTTATACTCATTATATACGTTATGTTATTCCAATAATTTAGTCCACCTTTTTACTCATTTTTGTTTATTTTCTTAGACGCTAAAGAAGAGATACATGCAAAAAACACTACATAACTCATTCTACAGTCTAAAATAGAAGAGTAACTTTCCGATGACTTGCAGCGCCACCTACTCCATTTTACATTTAATTTACAACAATGATTGATTATTTTCAATTATGTTATTGAATCATTAAATAATAGTCGACACCGCCTGACCAAGTACATCCTCAATTTTTGTTAGATTTGGTCGATAATTTGATTTTTTGGCTGTTAAAAACGAATATGTCGTCTCACATAAAAATAGGTAAAAGATACTGTATTGCAGTTTCAGAAATGTTTGAAGATTCTTTAGCAACTCCACAAGTCAAAAACCTTCTAAGGACTTAAAAGAAAATCAATTTGTAACTCAGTATCTGTCGATTACTCAACGAGTTCTAACTTATTATTTTAGCTGGAAATTAGTGATATTTCAGCTACAATTTTTAAATGGTTTTACAATCCATATAAATCCTTCTGTACCAACACTCATAGGGAAAAATATTTCTTAAAGCCTTTCTCAAAACCCCAAATGTGTCCATCTAATACTATGAAAAAGTCACATTTTGACGACTCGTTTAATTATTTTCACATACAAATTATATTGTCGCGACAAACATATAAAGAGTGTTTTTTCCAGGTATAGAAGTTTAAGTTGGCATTACTTTCCAAGATGGTGACCGATTTAACAGCTGTCAAGTGATTTATTCTCAGTTTGTTTTGGCAATTCATCAAAACTACCATCAAGCAAGGCGTAGATTCGTCGAATGGGCCCAAAACGAGATTGCCGTTGTTCCTGATTTTCATAAGCGAATTTTGTTTAGCGATGAAGAGCACTTCTGGTTGAATGGCTACGTTAACAAACCAAACTGCCGCATTTGGAGTGAAGCTAATCCACAAGTGTATGTCGAAACACCGTTACATCTAGAAAAACTGACTGTTTGGTGCGCTTTATGGGCTGGTAGAATCCTTCTTCAAAAACGATGAAGGCCACAACGTTACAGTCAATGGTGATCGGTATAGAGCCATGATTATTAACTTTTTCATTCCTGAATTAAACAATCATGATGTCCAGAAGCTGTGGTTCCAACAAGACGGCGCAACATGTCACACAGATCGTGCCACAATCGATTTATTGAAAGACACGTTTGATGATCGCCTAATTTCACGTTTTGGACCTGTGAATTGGCCTCCAAGATCTTGTGATTTAACACCGCTAGACTATTTTCTGTGGGCTATGTAAAGTCATTGGTCTATGCGGATAAGCCACAACGCTTGACCATTTGGAAGACAACATTCGCCGTGTTATTGCCGATATACGGCCACAAATGTTGGAAAAAGCCATCGAAAATTGGACGTCCAGATTAGACTACATCCTAGCCAGCCGTGGCAGTCCTATGCCAGAAATCATATTTAAAATATAATGCCACAAGATTATCTTTCGAATAAAAAATTTCATGTCAATCAAATAATACATCGTTGTTTTATTGCAATTTAAAGTTCTATACCTCTAAAAAAAGACCCTTTATAAAAAATTCTGAAATTTTCGGCGAACCTATTTGCAAATCATGCGACCTCTAGTTCAAGAAACGTTACTGTATGTTAACCAGAATGTGTTTTTGAAGCTCTAACGTGGTATTTTTTGGAGGAAATATTTGATCCAATTCAATTTAAGTTGGATTAAAATTTTGAGGCCATTAATAATAATCATCATGGTGCTTAAAGTATGACACAAATTCGATATGTGTTTCGAAAAATGGTATGGGTTTAAACATTTTTTCGGAAATAAGTCGTTCAGAAAATGGCATTTTCTGGATTAAAGCCATTTTTACTAGCGTTATGTTTTATGACTGAAAAAAAATGTTCTGTTATGCGGCAATTTTAAAACCCTCTATCTTTGTGAAAATTTTATAACAACACATTTAATTAATACGATCATTAATCACAACTCAACATTTCAATTCTACATCTCCACAGTTGTAATCAAATCCCATCGTTCTTTTACGATGGATTAATTATTGAAACCGCATCACACCAAGTTGTAACTCGATTTCATAACACACAAATGTATGCTTATTTAAAGATCAATGAATCAAAAAAGAAAAAAAAAAGACATGTAAAGCGAATGTGGCTGAAAACAAGCAATGCTTGTTGCCTTCGACCCTAATCATATGATGCGTCACATGAAGTGAGTCAGTGTAATGGTCAAATCGCATGTCAACTACGTTATGAGAATAAAGTAAATACTATGTGCAGGGAAATAATGAATGGAGAAAGAAACAACGACAAAAGTAAATATCCCGGCTTGTTAACCATGTTGGAAAACAATTAATAGCGCAATTAGAATTCGAGACGAGCAGTCGCTCTCTTTTCAGCGTCATTTGTCATTGTTATTTCATTTTTAGCAAATACGAAATAGGCTTATGAAATGAAGCATAAACAGAGAGTATGCATATTTTATTTGATACATGAAAAAATAACTCTACATATTTTAAAAGAATTTTCCCGTTAATTATGGAAATGATTTTAATGTTTTTTTATTTTATTCTCAACCACTAGGGTTTATATTATTACGTGACTTAGACACTTGAGATTAATATTGAGATAATGTTACTAAGTTTTGCTTTTTAAACACCCTGGTTATTTAATGCAAAATGTAAATTAGTTTACAAACAGAATTCACTTAATGAAAGTCTTAGGGAAAACTTACCAACGAAGATAAATTCATAAAAATTTGGAATGTTATATATTGTAAGATGGGCAAATTACTTAAATGTGTTTATCTACATTTTTGTCTATGGAGTATGTATACAAAAATTCATATACTTAAGTATAAACAATTTTTGTGTTATTTGAGAAACACGTACTGCATAGCTGTATATACAAGGCATTAACCAGCTGATTCACTGGGTGCTGACCGACTATATATTGTTTCAAGTTATTCATATACAAGTCCTATGGTATTAAACTTTCAACTGTATTCAAAACCTTTCTTATAGCCACCACATCTTGATTTAAAAAAAAGACAGTACTTTAATTTTCAAAATTAATTATATTCGTCATTTACACTCTAGTAACACCCTCTTGGAATCGATTACCGTATAACCCATTTTTTGTGGATCTTTGCTCATCCAAAGAAACATTTTTGCCAAATCTCAAGTTTGTAAATTTAACCATTCGAAAACAGGAATTTATCTATAATATCCCCATAAATCACCCTTGTGATTCTATTTAAATAAATGCCTGGCCGCAGTAGACTAGTGGTTAGAGTCACACGAAATGTGGGTGGAGTTTCGGGGGGTTGAGACCTGGTACCATTGAAAGCCCGCCATGCAGAGCGGGGCGATACAAGTTAAATCTGTTTAGGCTCAATGTCCTCCCTTTGGTGCGGTTTATAGTTAAAAAAGCGTGGTGTCAGCTCAGATGTCATCCTCGTCACTTGATCAAAATTCAAAACTATTCAAAATTGCACCAAACATTATCAAATTTTGATATGTGAGTTTTTTAAGTCAGGAATTCTTATGCTAGTATTTTATAAACGAAGAATAATAATTAAGTATCGTTTTCCATAGGTATTTGAAAAATATAACACATAATTTCATCAGAAGTATAATAACATATCAGCTATTCCCGTTGCACATCCATTGAGGCACAAAGACCTCAAGAGAGAGCGGTATGGAAGTTATGAGAGGGATGTAATCCTCGTAACTTTATTGAGGCTCAAAATTGCGAGGTACGTCCACCAATAACTCTAATGCCACAACTCGAGTTTTTAAACTATCTTCATCAGTCAGTTAATTCAGCGTTTCTCAAACTGGGGGGGAGGCGTGATAACTCTACGAGGGGGACGAGAGCATATTGAAAAGTCGAAAACAAAAGATTATTTTTTAAAAAATTATTAATTTACTGAAAGTAAACAACCAAAAAATACATTCTGACATAATAAAAATATAAAATAGACATTTGCACTGATATAATACACTTATAAATGTATCAGTTCCGCACAATGTTTTTATAATTAACTTAAAAATCCTAAATTAAGAACAAATAAATAATTATCAGTGACCCTATGGTATTGTATAAAATTATACACAAAAATTAACACTTGATAATTTGTATGGTTTGTAATTAATCCCTGTATGCCGATTAAAAGTTAGGCGATCCACTCGCCAATTCCATCTTTCTCCTTGTATTTGTGTGTATGTGGGGGGAGGGAAGGAAATGAATAAGTACGAAAATTTTCTGAAATAAGTACATCCTTCGCGAATACTGCTAAGATCCTTTTGTTGCATTACAAAGGCTTCGGAATAATTTTATAGATAGCAATGCACAGAAAAGATCACACTTTGGACAGACGTATATATACGTCAGGGGAAAATAAGGTTTTAACTGAGTGAGACGTGTATATACGCCGTTGGCCCTTAACAGGTTTATATGGTGTTGCAGCTTTAGCATCAAAGTATAATGTGGTTGAATTCAATACATTGTAATTGTATGGAGGGAGGGGGCAATGAAAATTATGATTGGATATTGGGTCGCAAATAGTGAAAATTTGAGAAACACTGAGTTAATTCAATATTTTTATTTTGTTCTGTCTTTCTTTTTAAGTGCAATAAACATGTTTGGATGTATGTGGATATGATATGTCATAGGAAGAATCACATATTCATGTCATTTTATTTTTATGGAGAATTAATGATTTTATTAAATCTCTTCCCCCCCCCCCTGTTATCTTGATATCTTGTTCCAAATGATTACATTTCAGTTCAGTTTTAAAAAAAATTCCAGAGAAATAATTAGCATGTTTGTTTTTTGTTTTTATTTTTTTAACAAAAATATTATCGAAAAACGCAGTAATTTGTCATCTAAAGGAAAATGACGTCCATTAAGTTTCCCGAAATAATACAATTAGATAATTGGTTCTACAGTATGGTACAGTCATACTGTAAAAGGTAAATTATTTTGCCTTTGAGATTCACTTCATTTTTTAATATATGATAACTTTAAAAAGAATGTTCGAATTCCTTGTAAAAATTTAGGTAATTTCAGTTTCAATGCGAATTTAAGTCACACACAGTGAAAATCGCTTAATACAAAACTAAGGGGGCTGAAGTATAATTTCTTGTAAAAATAATTTCATGCTTAAAAAAACTTTTATTCACACAACAAAATTAAGTTTATTAGAGCAGTGTTCCCCAACCTTTTTATCGCGCAGACTGGTCAACGTTTGTTAATTTTACCACTGCCCGCTGAGGGAAAGGACGTCAATTGTTTACATTTTAGACAGTTTTGATTAAAAAAATTTAATTTAATTGTATTTAATCGTGACTTAAGAATAAAACATAACTACAGCAAAAAATGAATATAAAGTGATTTATGGGATATAAAGTGATTTTCATAAAAAGTAACCCAAAGCCAAGAAAAATATACCACAGTAAGCAAAAGGGAAATAATTTAATGATTTTTGTGCGGACCTGTGGTATTTGATCCACGGACCAGGGAATGGAGACCACTGTATTAGAGTATATTTTATTTACATACATTTGTACATATGCATGTATTTAATAAAAATCAACGAAACAAAAATATTCACAAGAACTAAAGAAAATTTGATACAATATTTGGCAATATACGGAAATTTTTTTCAGATTTTCGTTTTCCTCTTTTGTACTTAATCAACAGCATTAAGAAGCTCCATTTTCATTTAAAGTGAAATATCAGTTTGGGTTTCCCCCGAGATCTTTTTTATTGTGCTCGCAAAAAAAAAAATCTTAGAAAATAGAAGGAAAAAGTAACACATGAACCAAACTCATTGATTTTTACGAATTCCAAAGCCATCTGATCAGAGCTGAGATATTTCGTGTGATGTTTGTTAGAGTCGAGGGTGAAAGTAGCTTAGATAAACAAAACTGGCTTGTGTCACAGGCTATTTCGAAGGTATTTCAAAGCCAAGTTATCCTCCTTTCTACGAAACATATGAGACAATCTCTTTCATTTCATACCCCTCTTAAATCTCGCCTGCGCAGCTGGTGTTTTTCGTACTTCATTTTCATTCTCAGAAGGGAAATCTTTTCGTGTTAAGCGATTTTTGTTTTGTGTTAAGAGAAAAAATGCATGAATGTACTTAGTAGTTTATGGGGACCGTTGCATAATTTCGTGTTAAGCGATATTTCGTCTTCATTGCTTTCGCGTTAAATGTACTTCACTGTACATGCTAATTACTCATATTAGTAAACCTTCTTCGTCATTCTCTCACAGTACAGTATCGCTAAGATGATCTCTTTTGAGACTTTTCAAAGTAATTCTCGTCGTGCATTTATAAAACATTATGACAGACAGTTTTTCTTTGTAATTATTTAAGTCCCTTCACGTAATTGTATAACAACACACCAAAATGCGAACTTTTTTTTTAAAAAAAGGGAAAAAAACAGAAAAGGAAAAAAAAAGGGGGATATATATTCATTGCTGTTGAAAAACATTTCTATTATGAACAAAATTGAATTTTCTGCCAGATTTCTAAGCCCACAGAGAAAGACATCCATCTTCTTTAATAGCTGGCATCATTGCCATGGTTACCGGTGATTCGGAATAATTTATTTTTAATTCGCTTCGAAACGCTCCATTCATAAAAGAAATAAATCTTAAAGAGAATTACTCTCGTTTTCTCTTTGGGGCTGCAGTTGCAGTGAATGGGAACAATGTTTTGGAAAGCCCATTTCCTTATTTCCTGGAACATTGAGCAAGAGACAGAAGGAATAAATTTCGCTTCTTAAGTACGAACACAGAGTGGCGGTAGGTGATGTGATTTCAATGGAGACTTTATGTTTAGAGATTGTCCAGACACGAATTACAGGCGCAATGTCAATGTTGTTTTTTCAATTGGATGTGAGTGGCAAGTCGATTAGTTTAGCAGGAAAGAATGAATTGAACAGTTGATAGTGAAGATAAAAGTCTTCCTTTTGTGTTTTCGTTGTTGATTTGATTTAACATTAGCTTTAAAGAGATGGAGTTTTTAAAAATTTCAAAACCGTCACCAATCAATATCATTGATAGTTTATTGAATTGAAGTGATTCCCTCTCTTGGAATCACTGAATGGTTTAGATAATTTAGCTTTCCTTATTTTATGTGTTTTTATGTGTTTTTCAAGCATCTATCTATATGGCATACTTATACAGTTAAAATCTTGTAACACGAAACTGGGGGAGAAAAAAATATTTTTTCGTGTTAAAGGATATTTCAAAAAGAAAAAAAAATATTTATTCAACCAAATTAAGTTTATTAGAGTACATTTTATTTACATAAATATGTGAAAATGCATGTATTTAATATAAAAACTTATTGAATATTTTCCGTAGTTTGCTCTCTCTCTCTCTTTCTAATTGTTATTGATCAGTTGGCAATACCAAAATCTTTATAGATTTCCGTTTTCTTCTTATGTTTTTGATCAAAAGCATAAGATAGAAGACAGAAGCTTCATCTTCATTTCAAGCGAAATAGAAGTTTGTTTTTCCCTCTGAGCTCTTTGCCCCATTGAGATTTCAAAAAATTCTTCTAAAGTAAAAAAATTAATAATAATTCACACCAAACGCACAGATTTTTACGCGCATTGCTATGTAATCATCACCAAAGGTTAAAGCCGATTATTGAGAGAAGAGGTTTTTATGCGGCTTTTGTAGGGATGGAGGGTGAAAGTAGCTTAGAGAGATAAACAAAATTGGCTCGTTTCAGCCTATTTCGTGGGTATTTCAAAGCCAAATTAGAATGTTTTCTACGAAACATGTGAAACCACCTCTCTTTCATTTCACACCCCTCTCGCTTGCTTGGCTGGTGTTTTCCGTATTTTGTTCATTCCCAGGAAGGAAATCTTTTCGTCTTAAGTGATTTTCATGTTGCGTTAAGAGATAAAATCGAAGGGGGGGGGAATCTTTTCGTCTTAAGCGGTTTTCGTGTCGCGTTAAGAGAAAAAATCTATTAAAATGCATAGTAGTTTGTCGGGACTGTTGTATATAATTTCGGGTAAACCAATATTTTATCTCAAGCGTTTTCGCGTTAAATGCGTATTTCACTGTATTTATTAAATTTATAATTATAGTAAAGCAGGTGGGAAAAAATTATTGTGCCTTTTTATACACTGCTGGACAATTGCTAAGGACGGATAACACTATCATCCATAGCAACCACAAAATGAAAAGAAGCAAAATGTGGAAAATTAGAATAAGTGCGGGATATTAGTAAGAAGAAGTATGAGTATGCAACTTTTTTCCCCACGTCTGTTCATCACGTGATAGCGTTCATAAGAGCTTTAAAGGTTTTGCCGCGTGTGGACAGTTGTTGTTTCAAGTCAAAGTTTTACAGGAAAGATTTAATAGACGAACTTAAAATTTTTGGCATGTCTTCCTGACATCACATAGATGATTTTATGCGTGGCCGAATTATTGGAAAGATCGAAGAAGGGCGAAAAATAACAGATGTTGCCAGGGAGTTCGACATCGCTCACAGCGTTGTTTCACGGCTGTGGAAGTCATTTAAAATACTGGAATGTGTAGTAGACGGCACGGGGGAAGTCGTGTTAGAAGTACGACGCCTGCAGAAGACAGATATATCGTCCTATCAGTAAAAAGGAACAGGCGCACTACAGCTCAGCAGGTGGCAAATCAGTTTCTTGCTGCCTCAGGAAAGCAGATCTCCCGAAAAACTGTTGTCAGACGTTTGAGGGGAGGAGGACTATACGCACGCAGACCTGTTGTGTGTTTCCCATTGACCAGACAGCACCGTACTGCCCGTTTGCAATGGTGTCGTGAACATCACAATTGGACTGAACAGGACTGGGCATGCGTACTCTTCTCAGATGAGAGTAGGTTCAGTCTGTCATCGGATTGTAGACGCCAACTGATCTGGCGCGAGAGTGGCACTGCTTATCGTCCAGAAAATATCCAGGAAAAGGACCGATATCCGACATGCAGTATCATGGTGCGGGCCGGCATCATGATCAATGGCCGCACGCGCCTACATGTGGTTGCGAATGGGACTATGACGGACCAACGATACATTGATGAAGTTCTACTTCCTCATGTTCGTCTTTTCCGTGGTGCTGTCGGTGATAAATTTGTTTTTATGGACGACAACGCAACATGTCATCGAACACTCGCTGTTCAGGATTGTCTAGATAGCGAGGGTATTCAACGTCTCGTATGGCCAGCGTGTTCTGCAGATCTAAATCCTATTGAAAATGTGTGGGATGCTTTGGGGAGGCAAGTTGCTGGTCAAAACTATCCTCCGACAAACAAAAACACCCTCATCCGTGCACTCACAGAGGAATGGGATAAATTGCCTCAACAGCTGCTGGTGCAAAGTATGGTACGACATGTGGAATGTTGCATCACACTCCACGGTGGACATATCCCGTACTGATACCTTTCTTTAAGGTGCCTGCTGACTTTTCGATGCATTGTTCCATTTCTCCTTACGCAGATCAAATGAACATTTTTTTTTCTTTCAGATGTTTCACAGCTTTTGTACCTTCCAAAACAATAAATATTCTTTATTCTAATGTTTGAACAGTGTCGCAACTATATTTCATCCTACTAGGCCTCATGTCTCGCTTAATGTTATGCTACATAGCAATTTGTGATCCGTCCTTAACAATTGTCCAGCAGTGTATTATTATGATCGATGCTGATTTTTTTCTCTTTTTTTACATAAATTTATTTGATAATGTTCGAAACATTAAGTGACGATATTTTAGAACAACACACGCCTTATTACAACTGAAGTGTCTACATTGTCTTGTTGATGGTTTGTATTTATGAAATCGCTTCACTCCAACACCGATCATCATGAAAATTGGCATATTTATGTATTTTTTATGGTGAAGGTTTTTGTACTATGCTTTTTGTTGCAGCTTCCCATTATATCCCATATACCACAGTATATCAGCTTTCACCCCGTTTAATCAATCACCAAGTTGCCAACAGGGTCGCTAAAAATGATGCCAACTTGGCTCTCTCACCAACATTTCGCTATGTTTCCGTTGAGTCGCTATTATAATGTAAAGAACGGTGTTGCTTGCGAATATTACAATTTTAACATAAAATAAATACAACAGAATGTAATATTGACGTATTACACATCCAGATATAAATTTTTTACATTATTTTAAGCGTTTATTACTCAAAATGTGTAACAATGTGTTACTTTTGCAAAACAAAGATCAGCTTAGGAAGATGTTTTCAAAAATTGATCCACAAGAGAGTTATGGGGCGTTACAAGCAAAACAAAAAAAATCCTTTTCATCAGCTATTAGATCTTAACTAAGTGACGAAACAGCACATGAGTGCCAAGTCCTGCTGTCCCCGATTCAGTATACGCGACCTTGGGCCCTGAGATACACGAGCAGATATTCCGGTCAGGTGGTCAATCTGAAGCGAAAGCCCCAGTGATAACTTTTAAGCAAGCTTGGTACTCATTTAGCGAGCCACTGAAGAAATGAAAGGCTGAGTCAGCCTTTCCCAGCCCGGTGTTTGAACCTCGGACCTGTGCTGGGGAAGCGCGATGCATTTACCACTCAACCACTGGGCTGAGCCTACAGGCTCGAAAAGAAGCGAATATGGTTTTCTTGTGCAGCTTAGATATGCAATTTTTTTCTTTTGTTTAATATACAATTAATGTAAAAAATTATCTCATTAAAAACTTCTTTATCCTTTATCTATGTATTGTTTAATTTTTCAATTCACCCGTGCGAAGAGCGGGTATATCAGCTAGAACACATATAATCATTTATAGCGGAGTTGGGCAAACATCAAGCCGCAAAGATAGTCAGAAAATCAAACAGAAAGAAAATTTTTTCTATCAATTCCTACTATTATCCCACACTCTCTCTATATTTATTTATTTATCATCATGGGATTTTCAATCGTTAATAAAATACATTTTAAAACACTCAATATCGTAATTTAATTATAATTTAATTTAAATTTAATTGATTAATTGACCAATTATTTACAGAATTACAAATACAACCAAGTTGGCATCGTTTTTAGTGACTTAGCGAACTTTTTTGCGACTTGTGTCAAAATTTGAAAATGCTTTTTTCTTGCATTTTAAAGCGCTTGTTTGAGCTGAAATTTTCTATGCCCTATTGTTTTGGGTAAAAATACGATAATTTAATTATAATTAATCAAAATGAATTGACTGAAACTAATTTTTTAAAGAATTACAGATACAGCCAGGTTGCTTTCATTTTTAGCGAATTGGGTCAAAACTTTAAAAGATTTTTTTTCCTCACGTTTTAAAGCATTCAGTTGAACTGTAATTTTATATACACGATTGTTTTGTATGACAATACGATACTTTAATGATAATCAATATAAATTAACTATCACTTAATGCTGTGATTCGGTCCTATGTATACACATATTTATATTAGTTGTAACTATT
This sequence comes from Trichonephila clavipes, assembly GCA_019973935.1. Lineage (NCBI taxonomy): Eukaryota > Metazoa > Arthropoda > Arachnida > Araneae > Nephilidae > Trichonephila > Trichonephila clavipes. Next base: position 15,206 of record BMAU01003939.1, on the reverse strand, counting down.
TAATAAAATTAACTAAAATAAAAATTTTCTTTGTTGATCTAAATAGAAATTGACTTAAAAAAACTTTTTTTTTATATTTGGCTCAAAGTATCTTGGTGAGCAAACTTTTCTTACATGAAGATGAACAAGAATAAATATAGGTACACGTTGGATGGCATTAACTAGCAGGCAGTGGTGAGAATTCAAACAAAAATTCTCACTTTGAAAAGATGTGGAAAAGTATGTTAGAGTACATTTCCTCATTAAACTGATTCTAAAATTAAATATGCTTGCTGCTATAGATGATGAAAAAACACAATAAATAAATTGAATAAAACTACCATTAATTTATTTAACTTATATTTATAGATTTTTATGGTACAATGTTTACTTTGTCTAAGATGCAAAGTGAACTAATGAATGCAATCACAGTCGAACCTCCATATTACGAACCTCTATATTGCGAATTTTTCTATATAGCGAACTTTTTCCTGGAACAAATAACATTTCGCGATTTTCTTCGTAAAATAACCTCTCAATAGCGAAGTGCATTTTCTATATAACGAACTTTTCCCCTCGTGATTCAATCCCCCTCCCCCTACTTTTAAAATATTTCTAAACATTTCAAGCTTTTCTCTCTTTTAACGCATTTCATGATGATCATGAATCTTGAGCTGGTTTTATTGGGTGCCTAATTCGCCGAGAGCAATAGAATTCTGGGTGTTTCATTCAAGAAGTGGAACCTTTAATCCCATTTGTCCAGTTCACTGTAAAATATCTTTGATATCCCCTTTCACCCTTAGTGGAGTTGTCTCGTGTCTTTGAACTTGTCTCCGTTCACTTGTAGTGTTGATTTGTCATGCACTGGTAACTTCGTTTCTTATAGCTCGAAAATGTCAAAGTGTAATAGCTTGAGCATCAAAGGAAGAAATTTAATTCTAAAGGAAGTGGGTAAGGCGTCATGAAACATTACTTGTAGTTTTTCTTTCTTTCTTTTCTTTTTCGATAGATAAGATATATGAAATAAATATATATTTGTTTACAAAAAGGTGTGAGCAACTGCTTTTGTTATTATTTAGTGTTTATGAAGTTAAAATGTTTGTGTTATGCGGTTTATAAAGAAAATTGAAAGATGAACCTCTATATAACAAATTGTCCATAAAACGAACTCTTTTCGGGATTCAGCGACAGGTTCGATTGTAAAAAAGATGCGGCCTTCCACAACTCTTCCCTTCGACAACGTAGCCTTTGAACCAAAGCAGTTGCCTGTCCCTGGTTTACGTAATTTAACTTTTAACATTTCCTTAAAATTTATGAGGCCTAATTTAAAATTATATTGCGTAATTATATTTGTAAAATTTATAGTTGTAGAAAGTAAGATGGAGAAAAATTCTTTTTGCTCTTCTGTAATTATCAACCCCCCCTAGCCTCTCTTTCAATTCTTACTATTACTTCACACTCTCCTTATATATATTTATTTATGTATATATCTTGTACAAATTTTCAAGCGTTAATAAAATACTTTTTATTCATCCACTCAAGTTCAAATGCATTTTTAAAACTTGTAGTGGATGACACTGGATGTTAATACAATTTTTTCAAACATTAATTTGTTAGTTAAACTTAATTAAGGAAAAAATAGTAACAACCAAAATAATAGTCCCAATAGCATATATAGAAAGAAAAATCGTTCGTCGTATCCCTGTAGTACAAATAATAGTGCGTTGAACTTATATTCCAAATTGCGCTGGTTCGATTACCACCTGGGATGGCCTAATTTCTGAGAATGTGGAAATTTTTTACTATACTATTTTATTGGAATAACTAAATTTAATTAATAAATAAATAGTAACAAGCAAAAATAATAGTCCAACACCCTATATAGAAAGGAAAATGGATAATTACTTTCTCTTTTGCCACTTAATGTTGTGATACTGTGATATGTATATACATATTTGTATTAATTGTAAGTATTTAATAAAAAGTAACTAAAATAAAAATTTTCTTTGTTCACCTTAATAGGAATTGACATAATTTTTTATATATACTACTATCTGGTATACCCGTTCTTCGCACGGATGGATTAAAGAATCAAACAGTGCAAATTGAAGAATAAAGAAATTTTCATTGAGTTAATTTTACGTGAATTGCAAATTCAACAAAAAAAAAAAGCATTTTGCAAATCTCAGTTGAACAAAAACCCCATATTTGTTACATTTTAAGTCTATAGATATAATAGCTGATAAAAAGGAAAGGTATTTTTTTTATTTATAACGCCTCGTAGCTCTTTTGTGGGTTGAATTTTGAAAACACCTTCCTAAGCTGATCTCTGCTCAGTAAAAGTACCACATTGTTACACATTTTACGTAATGAACACTTAAAATAGTGTAAATAATTTATATCTGCACATATAATACATTAATATTTCTTTCTGTTGTATTTATTTTGTGTTAAATTTGTGTAATATTCGCAAACAACGCCGTTCCTTGCATTATAATGGCGATTCAATAGAAACACAGCGAAATGTTGGCGATAGAGGCAAGTTTACATCATCTTTGGCAACCATGTTGGCAACTTGGCAATTGAATGAACGTTGCAGAAGTTGATATGCTATAGTGCCACCTGGTGGAGACCTGCTACAAAGAAGATAGCACAAAAACCTTCTTCACAAAAAAATACATATGCATCCCAATTTTAATAGTGATCGGTTGAATGGTGTGGGAGTGATGCGATTCCATGTATACAAGCACCCATTTATATATAGAGAGACTTGTTTCTTTTGAGTTTATTTGATAAATGCTGAAAACATCGAGTAAAGATAATTTCAAATAACACACACAAACACACTTTATAAACACGATGAATGTATCTACATGGGCTCAGTGGATACTCTAATACATAAATAGGTACATATGTATCATTGTATAAACTTAACTATTACTCTTCCCATTCAAACATGTGATTATAATAAGTAGTTCTGTTAGAATATCACTAACGGCTGTTCACAAGTTATTACAAATTCCGATACGTATGTTGGTCTTATTTTGAAATTATTGATCAGTTAACTTGGGGAATAGAGGTAAATATTTATAAGGTATTTGATGTATAATTTTAATTTACGCTTTGCACACACAGACATATTAATTACCGAATAATAAAGTACGATTATAATAGAAGAATTGGTATTTTCTACTTTAATTTACTTCAAAAATTGATTTTTTTGGTTTAAAAAAGTGTAAAGCATGAATGAAAAAATAAGCTGACTGAAATTAAATTTAACTTAATGAATGATGATATACTAATTTAAAAATTAAAAATAATTAAAATTAGGATTTGAATTATATCTTTCACTTTAATTTTATTTTTGTTCTCAGTTAATATAATAACCAATTTCCATATGTTAGCTATGTAAGCCCGTGTGTATTTTACATTAATAACAAAAATTAACACGTTCACGAACAAGAGAGATATTTTCCCTATTTTAAAATTTGTGATTGACGTATTTAATTATAAATGCGTATAAAATTTTTACACAGATTGTCGAAACCGAATGTATGCGTTGTGTAAACAGGAATGTTTAGAAAGAAAAATAACTGTCAAATGAATTGGTTCAGATGATAAAACATTCGCGCTCTGTATTCTTATTGCTTATTTCTGTTTTTTGTGTTATGTAATAATATATTGTTATGTTTTCTCACTTATTTAATGCCATTCGATAAGTATAAATTTGTGTAATAATATAGTTTATTTGAATAAATGAAATTACATGCCTGATAAAAATACTTATTAAACCGAATTGAATTGTCACATTGGTCGAAAAAAACTACAAAATGTTATGCATTTTTCTTTTGATTTTTGTCTATAAGAACTTTAAAAAACAGTTACATTCTAATGTTTACTCTTAGGAACTTTATGGTTCTGTGAGGGTTAATGTATATATGTGTAGTTTTAATAAAATGAGGTTATACGAAGTTTAAACATTTACACTTTGGGAAATAAATATTTCTCTGCAAGAGAATTTTGTACATGGACGAGTTCTAAATTCTGACATCAGATTAATATCATATAATTAAAAATAAACACTAAAAAGTTCCGTATAGTTTTTGAAAGGAAAAAATGTTCTTAATGTTTCTTAATGTAAAATATATATATATATATATATATATATATATATATATATATATATATATATATATATGATACTATATCTTAAAAAGTTTTTCTTTTTTTTTCTAAAATTTAATACAAACTTATATTTAACAGCATCACAAAAAAAAAAAAAAGAAACTATTCCTTCAGAACACAATAACTGAATATTAAACACCGAAAAAATATCGAGGCTTTTGAAATAAAAATCGGCGTAAATATCATCAAAAAAGGAAAAAAAAGCAAAAGATGATGGATGTAGAAAAAAAAATCCCCTCAAACCAAATCCTAGATGGCTTGCTAAAGAAATCAGGATATATTTCATTATCGATCACAGACTATTGACTAGAAAATGTGGAATGGCTAAAAGTATACGTGATTCTTTCTATTTGTATTCAGTAATCCTCGAAAAGAAATCGAACTTGAACGGTTGAACATCATAACTCCTTTTTTTTTTTAACTTTCTTCAACATGGAAATGTTCTGTGGCGTGCTCGCACGGATTGCACGCTTGTGTTCTGAGTGACCAGAGTTACACGTGGTTGCGCCATTTTTCGCGTTCGTTGACTGTTAATGGGTGAATCGCATGTCGTAGGGTGATGAAAAGTAAATATCGGTGCATTGGGGCTCAAGCAAATAGGGAAATAAATAGCCTTCATAGAAACGTCGAATGGATTTTTCTGCCGGTACGGGGAAGTAACTTATAGCGCTTGCTTTGAACCGTGTATGAATCGGTGAGATATTTCTGCTACAAGAAATTTTAGCTCGATAGGATATGGATTCTTTTTGTTGTGAATGTAAACCAAATATTAAATTTTGCTCTTTATAGTTTCTTTTCAATTCCTGCTATTAGTCCTCACTCTCCCTATATATATCTTGTCCAAATTTTCAATCGTTAATAAAATACTTTTTATTCATCCACTCAAGTTTAAATACTTCTTTTTTAAAATAGTAGTGAATGACACTTGATGTTAATACAGTTTTTTTTTGTAATATTAATTCATTTATTAAATTTAATTAATTAATAAATAGTAACAAACAAAAATAATAATCCAACACCCTATATAAAGGGTGTTTTTTTAGAGATATAGAACTTTAAATTGCAATAAAACAACGATGTATTATTAGATTGACATGAATTTTTTTTATTCGAAAGATAATCTTGTGGCATTACATTTTAAATATGATTTCTGGCATATGACTGCCACGACTGGCTCGGATGTAATCCAATCTGGACGTCCAATTTTCGATGACTTTTTTCAACAGTTTTGGCCGTATATCGGCAATAACACGGCGAATGTTGTCTTCCAAATGGTCAAGCGTTTGTGGCTTATCCGCATAGACCAAAGACTTTACATAGCCCCACAGAAAATAGTCTAGCGGTGTTAAATCACAAGATCTTGGAGGCCAATTCACAGGTCCAAAACGTCAAATTAGGCGGTCACCAAACGTGTCTTTCAATAAATCGATTGTGGCACGAGCTGTGTGACATGTTGCGCCGTCTCGTTGGAGCCACAGCTCCTGGACATCATGATTGTTCAATTCAGGAATGAAAAAGTTAGTAATTATGGCTCTGTACCGATCAACATTGATTGTAACGTTGTGGCCTTCATCGTTTTTGAAGAAGTACGGACCAATGATTCCACCAGCCCATAAAGCTCACCAAACAGTTAGTTTTTCTGGATGTAACGGTGTTTCGACATACACTTGTGGATTAGCTTCACTCCAAATGCGTCAGTTTAGTTTGTTGACGTAGCCATTCAACCAGAAGTGCGCTTCATCGCTAAACAAAATTCGCTTATGAAAATCGGGAACAACGGCAATCTCGTTTTGGGCCCATTCGACGAATCTAAGCCTTGCTTGATGATCGTTTTGATGAATGGCCAAACCAAACTGGGAATAAATCACTTGACAGCCGTTATATCGGTCGCCATCTTAGAAAGTAATGCCAACTTAGACTTCTATACCTGGAAAAAAAGGTCCCTTTAGAAAGAAAAATGGAAAATTTCAGAGAAAATCGCTTTCTATTTTGCCACTTAATACTGTGATTCTGCCATATGTATAAACACATTTATATTTAGTGTAATTATTTAACAAAAAGTAATTAAAATAAAATTTACTTTATTAACCAAGTAGGAATTGGTTAATTTTTATATATTACTTGTTATTCTGTAAAACACGGAAGCTTTATTATCTATATCTATCTATTAGTATATAAAATGATTTGGCTTGACTTAGGGCACTTTTAACTTGTCTTATGACAATTTGGATGGAACTAATTAATTTATCGGAGTGCTTGAGGGACGAGGAGAGAAAGAAAGAGACTTGATATTTTAAAATCTCTATTATATATTGACTAACACAAGGATACGCTATGACATAAAAAGTACAACACAAACATAAATAGACAGGAACGAGAACTTTGACTGTCGCAAAAGACCTCCTTTTTCGCTCCCGAGATCTAAACCTCTTTCAATTTGGGTTAAACTGAAAGCTGTTAGATTCATATGATCTTCGGTAAAGACTTTTCTGATTGGCCCGAATACATGGGTGATCTAATATTGCATCACGCTGCTTTCAAAACGTTGACGTTTCAATTCTTTTTGGAGCTATACATTAGTGGTTATTTACCGCTTGGTGGGTAAAATAAAAATCAATTAACACGGCATTATTAGTTACCGTTAGTTATCAGTCTTGGGGATGATTCAAGCCCATTAAAAATAAAATCATTCAAAAGAAAATTTAAGGGGAATATTATATATATATATATATATATATATATATATATATATATATATATATACATATGTATATTCAGTACCAATAAATATTAACACTGAACCACACACATACACATCAATATTTACAATAAAGTAACTAAAGTATATAAAAATAACATCTATAAGTGACATTTTAGCAATCTTAACTTTCAATTTAAACTACATACATTTATGCAGGCGATGTACTAAAGTTTTAAAGTTTTACTGAAATATAAAAAAATTCGAGCTTATCGAATAAATATTATGAGATATGTAACATATTTAAGAAGCAAGCTATTAAATTATAGCAAGCTATAATTCAAAAAGTATTCATATAGTAAAAATTATTTCAGTTCGTTCCTAAGAAAATAGTTCATCATGTTCAAAAATTTCCAAAGATATATATGTATAGTACTTTGAGTTATCAGACTCTTTGTGACAGTTTTGAAATCCTTTATATGCCCACTTTTTGTAAATTAAATACCAACGACGGGATTTTCTAATATTATGTAATTTTTTGTTATTAGGCCACTATGTAACGTAGAAACAAAATTACATCTGAAATCAAACTAAAATAAACCCCAAAAAGTTGTTTTTGATCTTAATTGGTCATTACAATGTACAATAATTTTTAACTCATTACATTTTCAAATGTCATCCATGTATGTATATACATAAATACTATTACAATTTATTTTACATTGTAGCTGACGACGCTAATATAAGTTGTATCCTATTTCCCTGTATATGTATTTAATAGCAATCTATTTCCATTTTGTAAATATGCCTCTTTGTTAATCTCTCAAGTCGACAGTTTTTATAAATTGTCGACTTGCTTACTTAAATAAAAGAGCTGTTTAAATTTTACCACCTTCTAGAATCTGGTTTTTAGATTGTTTGGTATTTAAAAAAAACTCTTCGCAAAGATTTACAAAATATATATGTACTAATAAATGAAATACTTCATAAATTTATTTAAATATTTTGAACATCATAATTTTCTATTCCGTGCAGATCGTATCTGTTTTAATAATTATTTAAACATCTATTTTTAGCACACCATTGCTTCAGTACATATTTGCATACGTCTACCAAAACAATATCGTGTTTATTTATAAGTAAGGCACATTCTTTTAAACAATCTACTGAATTTAATAAGGCCATTCTTCCACACGACACTTCCCTTTTAAAATAAAAGAACCCATTATTTATCGCATTCATCAAAGTGCTTCATCATCCGTAAGAATAAGAAACTTCACAGCTGTCTCAAACTGCTCTGAAATCTAAAAGTTTTGAGACTGTACTATGTATTAAAATATTAAAAAAAAAATCGAAATTAACGATCTAGAAACACAAAAACCGAGTGAAAAGAAAACATTGAAAAATGTATGTCTCAAAAATTTGCGAGATAAGGCGATAAAACATGCATTATCTCCCCGCAACTCCACACAGAAGCCTGAGGCATGGTTTCCGCAAAGAAACAAAGTTTTAATTCACGGACACTAAAGCAGAGGCATTAGATGTCACCATTGACCATTAAAGAATTAAAAATGACTCCGCGCGGGACATAATTTCTATTGCTTGATATCCTAAGCTTTCCATTGGATCCGTGACTTGACTGGAAAGTCCAGACTGGGGCTGTACTTAAGGATTCCGTCCACGCTTGGCTGTTGGACAAGCTGAGCTGCAGGAACTTAGCACTATGTCCACACTCGTTGGGTGAGATAGGAAGAGACTGGTACATTGCAACTATTTAGTTTCAGCACGCTATTTCCTGAGGGTTAGAGGAAGTATATTTATAAGAGCTAAGTGAAACATGGTGGAAACTGGTGAATTACCCGCCTTTATTATACTGCGGGGTGTCCGAGTGCTATAAAAATATATTTTAAGTCTTAGATGTCACATTTATGTCTTAGGACTATTACTTGTGAGACATAAATTAGGTTTAAGCTTTGGGAGAAATTTTCATTAATGTCCCCGACTGAGACTCAGTTTGAGGGATTTTCATTGATAGAAATGGGTTCTTATCTTGTATCTTTGCAATAATTTTTAAACTCATTTAATTGTGCACGTGTGTGTGTGTAAACAAACACTTGTATATATTTACAACACATTCAATTAGTAATGGATTTTGTACACATCTCCAATGGTTTAATGCATTCTTGTTTGTCACCGAGTAGATTCTTTTTTTATTGCTGTAGTTTTTCGAATATAAGCATTTACATGTATAAGCAGCGTGCATTTCACCCACTTCCCCCTTAAAAATCCACTCAAAATTCAAAATCCGTATATGAGTCGAATTAACAAGAAAAAAATCTGAAATTTTCAAAAACATTACCAAGCTGGGAAGATGGCTGGGATATTATTCAATAAAATTGCTGTCAAGACGTCAACGAAGATAGCTTTATTTCTGGTAATCTTATCTGAAGGGTTTTTTATATCCAATGAGGATACAGGTTGATATTTACTTTCTGCAGACTTAGTACATTCCCGGGAGTTGGTATAACTTTTTTTGCGGTACCATATATGTGGAATATCAATCACCGCAATGCAATTTTGATACCCAGTTTTCTCTCCAGTGGGAGAACTCTGATCTCTAACGATGCAAAATGGTTTCAGAAATTTTAATTCTCCTGAGAGCACCCAAGCCAAAAAGACACTCTAGGGATCTTTAACATGCCGCATATTTAAATGACATGTACGATGTCGATTTTCTGCATAATGAAAATCCATCGACATCGCACATGCAACGCATCTGAATAGTTAACACATTCTTTTCCATTCATTTGTTACTTTTTACACTAACTGTCCTTGGCTTATCTTCTGCACCCTTTTCGTTTTTTTGGAAAATGACCTGGAAGTGAAATGCTTATCTACGGCAAGTGATTGCTGACCTATATTTCATACCATGGAGGAAAATATCTCCAAGTGATGGATATAAATATTTAGACATACCGATGAATATTGTCACGGAGTTCAAAAGAAGTACACAGTTCAATTAAACAAACAATTAGATTTATTCTAACGCTGGGAGCTCGATACAACACTGGACTGAGAACATCCCCAACTGGTGATGAACTCTGCTTTTATACACTTCGGAATATTCGAGAAATACCCAGTATGCACTCTAAAGAATGATCTGGATTCATCTAGAACCTAGAGAAACAATACATTAAAAACGAGAACAAAATTCCAGTCTTTGGATAAATCTGCCGGGGCCGGGATTCGAACCCGAGACCTGAGGAAGTTCAGTCCAACGCTCTGCCAACTCGGCTATCGGGACTTGTAGCAAATTATGCGTGCGGCATTGCTCCTCGAAAAAGAAGACAGCGCCCCGCTGTCATTTTGTTCAAGGGTCTTTATTCTGGAACGAGTGATGGGTCCTTTGTATGATTCTTTGGGAGGAATATCCTTGGTTTCGATTTGCTCGGCGGGATCATGGTACGGTTTCATACGCAGTACATGGACAACTTCTCTTAGTTTTCTTTTTCGTGAAGCAGGATCAAAATCTTGTACTGCGTAAGTCACGGCTGATAAACGGCGTAGCACCTGATACGGTCGAAATACCTTCTTAAGAGTTTTCGGAGAGACCGACTTTTCTCACTGGAGTATAAACCCATACGAGATCTCCGGGAGCGTAGGATACCATTTGGTGTTTGGAATCGTAACGTCGACGATCTTTGTCTTGAGCTCTCAGAGTGTGCACTCGGGCTAGCTGTCGTGATTCTTCGGCTCTGGCAGCTATCTTGGTGATGTTATTGTCATCAAAATCGTTAGGACAGAATGGTAGCATTGCATCTAGTGTCGTTTCCGCTTCACGACCATGAAGTAAATAGAACGGCGTAAAACATGTGGTCTCTTGTTTAGCGGTATTATAAGCGAAGGTTACAAATGGTAGAATTTCATCCCAATTTTCTGCTCTACATCCACATACATTGACAACATGTCGGCCAAGGTCTTATTGAAGCGCTCCGTCAGTCCATTTGTTTGGGGATGATACGCCGTTTGAAACGATGATCAATGTTACACAAGTCGACGAGAGAGGAAACAAGTCTGGATCGAAAGACGGCTCCACGATCTGTGATAATCACTCGAGGAGCTCCATGCCTGAGGACAATTTCTTCAAGTAAGAACTTCGCTATTTCGGCGACTTCGGCTGTCGGCAAGGCTTTTGTTATTGCATATCGCGTTGAGTAATCCGTGCAGACTATTATCCATTTGTTTCCATGAGCAGACTTTGGAAATCTCCCAAGGAGATCAATTCCAATGCGTTGGAAAGGAGCTATAGCTGGAGGGATGGGAACTAAACGTCAGGTGGTTGTTGAGGAACGGATTTTCTCCTTTGGCACTCCCGACAATGCATGACATACCGAACGACATTTCGGTACATTCCCGGCCAGTAAAATCTCTTGCGAATCCTGTCATAAGTTTTCGCGAAACCAAGGTGTCCTGTGGTGGGGGCGTCATGAAAGTGTCTTAGTATGTCTGCTCGTAGATGTTTAGGAATGACTGGTAACCACAACTTTCCATCTGGATCAAAATTCTTCCTGCAAAGGATACCGTCGATGAATCTGAATTCTTCGTTTTGGATGAGTTGCTCAAAAGTTTTAATTTCGCAAGGTCTTGATCTTTTTCTGTTCCATCGCAAGGTTCATACTCATCGTGACTGCTAAAAATTTGTCTGGTGTTTCCGTTTCCTCTTCCACTGGATTTCTCGAAAGAGCGTCGGCGTCACTATGCTTCTTACCGGTTTTATATTTTACGTCAAAATCATGCTCTTGAAGTCGGAGGGCCCATCTGGCAAGCCTTCCTGAAGGATCCTTTAAATTCATGAGCCAGCACAAAAAGGAATGATGGTCAGTTTACAACAGTAAAGTGTTTTCCGAATATGTACGGCCGGAATTTGTTGGTAGCCCATACGATGGCAAGACATTCCCTTTCTGTGGTGGAGTAATTCTTTTTCGGCTTTTGTCAGAGTTCTAGAAGCGTATGCTATAACTTTCTCGACATTATTCTAAATTTGTACTAGGACAGCTCCGATACCGTACCCGCTTGCATCAGTATGGATTTCTGTAGAAGCTCTTTCGTCGTACATCCCCAATACTGGATCCAAGTAAGTGCTTTCTTAAGACTGTGAAATGCTTCCACCTCTTCAGGACCCCAATGAAACTCCACGCCACTTTTCAGCAACGACTGCAAAGGTTCGGCGAGATAACGAAACCTTTAATAAATCTTCTTAAGTATGAACAAAGGCCAAAGAAAACTTCGTATGTCATGTATATTCTTTGGATTTTGAAAATTTCTTACGGCTTTTATTTTGTCGGGATCGGGACGAACGCCATTACTAGATACAAGATGGCCTAGAATCTTTACTTCTTGGGCAGCAAAAGACACTTCTTTAAATTTAATTTAAGATCAGCTTCCTGAAGACAATTTAGAACAAGTCTTAATCGTATAAGATGGTCTTCAAAAGTTTCTGAGAACACTATTATGTCATCTAGGTAACAAAGACACATAGTCCATTTAAAATGGCGTAGCAAATTGTCCATCATTCTCTCGAAGGTCGCCGGTGCATTACAGAGACCAAACGGCATGACTTTAAACTCGTATAAGCCTTCGGGGGTAATAAATGCCGTCTTTTCACGATCCGCTTCGTCTATTTCTATTTGCCAATAACCAGATCGGAGATCCATGGAAGAAAAGAACTTGGCACCTTTCAGACAGTCAAGCGTATCGTCAATACGAGGCAGAGGATAAACGTCTTTTTCGTGACGCTATTCAGCTTGCGATAATCGACGCAAAAACGCCAACTACCGTCTTTTTTCTTACGAGCACAACGGGTGATGACCAAGGACTTTCAGAGGGTTGGACGATACCTTCATCAAGCATTTTCTGAACCTCTTCATGAATGATGCGTTTTCAGTCGGCGAGACTCTGTAGGCTCGTTGGTTGATTGGAGCATGATCACCAGTAAAAATCCTGTGTTTCACATTCGTCTTCGCGGCTGTCGACTTGTCGGTCTTCGTGAAAAGCCCAGAAAATTTCCGGAGTAGTTCGGATAGCTTGTTTCTCTGTTCGTCACTTAACTCGGGTGACATCATTAACGAACAATTCATCTGTGACTCCGAAGTTTCTTGCTGGTCATCCAAGCAACCCGATGTGTCGGAAATAACACATAGATGCCCTTCATTTAGTGGTTCAGCTTGGCCTATGCACATTCCTCTAGGGATGATTTGGTTTCGGAACTGCAGGTTGGTAACCCAGACATCACTTTTCCGTTACGATATGTGGATACCATGGACGGTGTAGCAATATTTTTCTCGAAGAGCAAATGTTTGCTGCCGTCTAGAACTGTTTATGTCTCCTCGGGTTTGATATCCTGATACTGTTATTCTAGTTAAAGAATGCGGCTTAAGTGTATAGTCTCTGGTGGCATACAAATTCCAGGCGTCAGGCACTGTGGAGTCTCGACAGATGTCTTCTAGAACAAGTTCATTTTGTCCACAGTCTATAACGGCTTGAGACGCCTCTAAAAGTCCCATCCTAGCATGACGTCATGGCTACAATGTGATAAAACAATAAATTCAAAAAAGGCAGTTCTCGATTGTTTATACGGACACGTAAAACACATTTCCCTATCGGCCGAACAAAATTTCCATCCGCAACTTTCAGCATAACGCTCTTGGCATCAGCAAACAGAACTTTCTTTAAAAATCGGCGATACTTATCGGATATGACAGAAAACGGTGCCCCAGAATCTACTAGAGCACGTATCGGCTTCTTATCTATTATTACGTCTAGTTGGTTACCAGTCATCTTGGCGGTCGACGGAGGATTTCCAGTACACGTGGCCTCACCTCCTTGGAAGGTCGCTCTCTTTAGTTTTCCTCGCTCCTACGGCCTGGCGACTGACTGGATCGGCGATATGGCGACGGGGATCTGTAACGACGTATTGGGGATCGGCCTCTCGTGGGACTTGGCGTAAAACGGCGAGAAGAGTTTGGTCGGCGTATTTCTTCTTCAGTGCCAACGTCGTCGAAGTTCCGTCGGCGGTTTCGAGAGGTGTCAAAGACAGCCTTTCTCTCTCGTCAGTAGCGCATTACATGTCCAGGACGTCCGCAGTGGAAACAAACAGGTCTGTTGTCAGCCGTTCTCCACACATCTGTTTTCTTGGTTCAGGTGGGAATTTCTGAACAGGAGCTCTGTATTTCCTGGTTACAGCGGCGTATGTTGGTCGTGGTCTAGTTTCTGTAGGTTTTGTTCATACTGGGGCCAAAACCCTTTCAACTTCGTCTTGAACGATCTCTTCTAAGGATTGGGGATCGGAGTCCAAAGATTCTTGCGTCTGGTTAACTAGTCGATGGACTTCTTCTCGTACGATTTTGCGAATAAGAGAGACCAAATCAGTCTCATCCGTCAGGGATGCAACCGGTACGACGTTTGGAAGCCTTTCAAATTTCGGTCGACCAACTCTCTTCTGCTTCATATCTTCAATATAGTTGCACCATTTGATAAAACTTGCTGTGTCGTTGATTTCTCTCGTCAACAGGGCCTGATAAATATCCTCAGCAACACCTTTCATTAGGTGTGACACTTTTCGTCTTCTTTCATCAGAGGATTTACCTCTTGGCAAAGTCCTAATACACCTTGTATGTAGGACTGTGTACTCTCGCCTGAACGCTGGGCTCGGCATTTTAGTTGTTCTTCTGCCCTTCTCTCTGGTATATTTTTGACGGTCACCGAAAAGTCCACTAGTCCATTTTTAAACGCTTCCCAGGAATCTAAGGCGTTTTCGTTGTTGACATACCACTGTCTCGCAGTACCGTCAAGAAAGAAATAAACGTTAGCCAGGCACATCATGTCATCCCACTTGTTAAAGTTGGCTACTCGATCGTACTCTTTAAGCCATTTGAGAGGGTCTTCCCCAGGCGCTCCTCGGAAGGTCGATAGGCTCCTCCATTGCTGTAACGAAGGTGTTACTACAGCGGGCTTGGCTTCTTGCTCGGTCGGCATTTTTGTCTTCTTCCTACTATTTTCTTTTAACAGTCCGAATTCGGGGGTAATCCTCTTAACCGGAGGCTCCTGCGAAGGTTGTCGCTATTATCCACGATTGACGTAATTGTACCCCGCGCCTCCACCAAACTTGTCACGGAGTTCGAAAAAAAGTACACAGTTCAATTAAACAAACAATTAGATTTATTCTAACGCTGGGAGCTCGATACAACACTGGACTGAGAACATCCCCAACTAGCGATGAACTCTGCTTTTATACACTTCGGAATATTCGAGAAATACCCAGTATGCACTCCTAAAAGAATGATCT